>OX101743.1:3166702-4381949 GCA_944452665.1 Stenoptilia bipunctidactyla | reverse complement strand
CTTTTAAAAACACAATGTGGATAATGTATAAGTGGCTATATGACAGATAAGACTTCGCCTTTTGTAAAGCGCCATCTATCGAAGCCTTTTGTACCATTTTTGTACCGTTTTGTATTTTTAATGAGCTCTCAGAAAACCTCTCATTGTATTCTTATTTTAATCTTGCTAAGAAACTGAAATGCTTTGTTTACTGTAACGCGCTAATATCTGAACCTGCGAGTCAGTTAACAAAAGAACTATTTTTCGTTTGATTTGAAAAACTATGATATTTCTTCATGACAGTACCATGGGTTTAAAATTACATGGCCCTCCCACTTTGTCGTCGTCGATAATAAATATTTATAGCTCAATCTTGACCAGAGATAATATACGCGTAGATACTTAAGAACTCTTTTTCTTCTTTTGTCGTATGAATTCAAGAGCTTCACGTCTATGCTCTATAGAAAGCCATTAAGAGCCTACTGCAGAAAAATATATTTTAGCATCTTTACACAATTTATCATCTTAGAAAAAATACAAATTTATTGTTAAAGAAATTCATCCCTATAGAATAGAATCTACAACAAGTTTTGCGTTCCGGAAACATTTACCTCAACCAGCTAAATTCACACAAAGCTCGTTTTTTGAAATTCGATTAAAAACTTTTTCAACCTCCCTTGACTATGCCTTCTAATTACCACTTAAAAAACCACCGAGTGCGTTCCATTCGGAGTTCAATTACAAAAATTACGTCATTAATTCAATTTGACGAACGGGTTTTGGCGCCAACTCACTTTTTTTTTGTCCAGAAAACCAGAAACGTGTTTTGGGTTGGTAATTGATTTTATGTAGATTTTATGCGAACTTTCTGGTATTTTGATGTGTTCTAAATGTAATAACTGAATTTACAGCCGCCTTTTATTTTGCTCAGATGTTTTAGAATGCGCCATTTGAAAATTGGACATTTTGTAGCTGTTACAGTCAGTGACACATAAATGTTGCCGTAAAGCGAAACTATTGCAATATTTTTGAAATCGTTTTCTTTATATGCTCGCTGATGATTTTTTGAGTATATTACCAGAACTTTATAACCTTTATTTATATGCGATTTCAGTTTACGTGAAAATTTTATAAAGGTTGACACTAATCAGTAGGCAGCTCTAATCTTAATCATCTTACCCTATTTAACGAGCCCTTTGCAAAGCTTGCGTGAGTCTCTTCTCTGGGAGATGAAGAGATTTTTAGGTCATAAGCCACCAAGTTGGTACAGTGCTGGTTGGTGGATTTCAAAATATTAAGTGCGCCCAAAGTTTGACCAAGCCCCATGATTACTTTATCAGTACCCGGGAACGACGGAGTACCTGAAAGTAGACATGATTAATTATTGGTCGGCGCGGCGGTCACCCATCCTTACACCAACCGGGCAGAACATTGATCAATCTGCTACATCGAGTAATACAGGACAACTAATTTAACAAAGTTAGCTTGCTGATTCCGCGACTTGTACTTGCACTAGTGATGCAGCATCTTCAGGGTACAACTTCTGGTTGAAGCAAAAAACGTGTCGGTGGTAGCTTGTGGTGTGGGTTACAGTTTCCAAGTGTGTGTTCATTGCATTTCTTGCTTCTTGTTTGAGGGAGGGAGCGCGGTGAACCAACGCACGAAAATCCTGCATCACTAGTGCAAGTACAAGTCGCGGAATTAGCAAGGTAACTTTGTTAAAGTAGTTGTCATGGATTTCCGCAAAGTAACGCCTGATTCATTAAATGATAATACAGGAGTCTAAAAGACTAATCGACGCTCTACAATTCAGATATCAGATATTGGAAGACATACATACAAACTATGACATTATTTAAAAGTCAATAGAGTACACAATAGACATTCGTATTTTATTAAAAACTTTACTACCTAATAACCTAAATAACGAAATTCCGTTTGTTTATTTATATTTTTAACATAAAACGGTGCAATAAAGCGATGAGATATTTTGTAAAGCGCTGAAGAGTGACATACACCATTTATCAAAGTCACGCTTATTCTTACTGTTGTACGCCAGGATACCTCCTAACTTCCGTGTTTACTTCAGGTTACATAGTTGATGTTTCTGTGTGTCAGTACAGGTAATTTATTTAAATTGAAGAAACCGCCTTTTCGTATGTTAGTAGGTACAAGTTTTTTTTAACATTCATAAAATTATTGTGTGTTTTAAGTTTTTCCGGATAAAAATCATAATTGTGAAACTTGATAGTACCTGGCATCCAGTCCCATATTGACGATAAAAAAAACATTACTACCCTAATATGATTAATTTCATTTCCATATCACAAAATAATTATGTCTATTTTTGCTTGCAGATGACCTCATTATTCAGGTGTCAATGTCCCTTATGAACATTAGAGTCTTATTTATTTTTTATTTAAATAGTTTTTTTCGTCAAAAGTAGTAGGTATATCTAAGTAAATCAAATAAGTATAATAATGGTCCAGCTTTTTGTTCTCTTAAGCATACTGACTGACTGTCCATTTATTAAAAAACAACAAAGAACGCTGTCAGATTTTAAAAAGCCCTTCAAAAACAACCAAACAGAAAAAAAAAAACAAAAAAGGCCAAAGCACTGCAACCTCTTTGAAAAAAAAACCTCACAAACTTAAAAGAAAAGAAGCAGTTCTTATTTCAAATTCAATCGGGCAAAAGTAACGCTTATACAAACTCCTGGAACATTACGAGTGAGCACTCGATTCTCGTTGCAGTTACGTCGATATCGGTTCCGTAAACGACATCGTTTATTACCTGCCTGCATTCCTACGTTGCGGCTGATCGCCATTTTGTAGAGAATTGCGCGCTATTTTTTATTGAAGGAATGTTCTGAACGTGTATTCATGATGGCGGTAAATTAACGCTTAAATTAAGCTCGGTGTTTTTGGCGCAATTGAATGTGTAGTGATAAATTAATTAACTAGTGATTGGTGGGGTTAATTTTTTAAGCAATGCGTTTACAAAAATAAACAGTTTTAATTTATTTAATTTGACACATCAACTTCGACACCTAAAATTTAATAGCGAACTTAGGAGTGTTTTAAATCTTGTGTTATGAAGATACATTAGATAGATTTAGAATATTCGCTCGTTGAAAATATCCTGCCTGCCCCTAAGATTAAATTCTATAGATTAAATTCTCTTGATCGAAGCCTTTCTTACGTGCTAGAATTCAAATGTAAAAAGTTTTGTTTCAAATTCGATTGACAGTTTCTTGGATGAGCGCGTTCAAACAAACCTCAGCTTTAACAGACGAGTTTCTGTCTTAATTACACAAAGTCTGTGAAATATAAAACCATTACTCCTCTACTGTTACTAAAACCCACAATCAAAATAATAAACAAGGTTATATCAACTTGCAAACTAACCCAAGTTTATGCGAAAATTTTAATCATCGCTGAACATCGAAGCAAGTAGATGCTAATGTGGTTGGGCTTCCAAAACTGCTATTTCCATAATGCTTTTCAACGATACTTTTAGTAAAATTATTTCAGTGTTGCCAGCTACAGGATTATGGGTTAGTTTATGCAGTCGAAAGTTGCCATGAATAAACATCGTAATAGTTATATATTAGGAAGATAACGATTTACTTATTGACTTTGCTCTTAAACTGAACTACTTCGTTTAATTAACTTGCTTAAGGAAACGAACTGGCCGGTTATAAAATATAGGCTGCTAATTAAAAAAGGAAAAGAAAGGACGCGCAATTATGTTTGAAATTGGAATGTATTTTTTTTTTCAAAACGCGTGCCTCGGTCTTCATGTGCGTCTATTTAGTGTTAAGTAAATTATTAAATTAAAAAGCAGTTATTTTATTTTAGTATTAAAACTTCGTGAAAGCGCCAGCACCGAATCGTTGATGTTTAGGTACTCTCACCTGATGGCAAAGAAGATAAGGGCATAGATGACAGTATACGGAATTCGAAAGGAACTGGCTCTTCTGGCTCTATGATTTATAGAATATAACATCACTACTTGGTGGTGATATTCTGTAAATCATAGAGCCACTAAGGTGGCTACTGAAAATCAGCGCGGATGTTACAGATGTTCTGCAACAACGCACATTCTGAGTAGTCACCATTTGTTTCTTTTAAGTTTTTGTATATTTAAAATTATCAACTATCATTTTTATTAGATTATAAGTTTTAAATTTAAATTTAGAAGATATACGCAACCTTCTGTAAAAGAAACAATAAATATTTTTCTTTCTTTCTTACTTTACTGGTGATATGTGGCAACAGACTTCATATGAATGAGAAAAAAGGTATAAAATCTGGGAAAAAAATTAAAGCATTTAATACCTATATATTTTGAAATAGATAAAATTATAAATAAAATCAATCCTGCCTGGGTGAATTTAATAGTTTTATGATAAAGTTTGTATTAGTCTTTCATATTTGTTTCATTGGAAATAATAATAATAATAAATTGTTTATTTCGGATAACAGGAATACAGATATCAGTAAAAACAAGTAGGTACTTAAATTCTAGTTATTTATCTTAAATATAGATTAAACAGACTTTACTGAGTGTACTAATCCCTAATAAAGGGCAAAGCCCTGTGAACTTAGGATGGGTAGTTTGCTCGACCCAAAGAAATTGTTTCATTATAAATTAAATAGTAGCGTTTTTATTTTAGCTTTAAACTATTTATTAAAAGAAAGAAAACATATCATATAAAATATAAACAGGCGCGAAGAAGTTTGTATGTGTATGTGTAGTAATAAGCTCATCATCAACTTATTTTAGAGTATCTCCCTCAGTATTAGAGACAATTTCATCCATTGAACTCTTGGTTGATTAACCAGAACTGAGTTTAGGCGGCAGCGACTGTTGAACAAAATGGCGCGTTTTATCACTTTATAAAATGTGGGAACTTAGTTAACGTGATAGAAGCGTTTGGTTTCGATAAGTACTACTTTAGAGGTTTAGGTTGACAAATGGATCTGTAGACTTGGAAATGATTAGAAGTTCTTGAATGTTTAGAAGTCGTCGTGGCGCCATGGTTACTGTGCGTATCAAACGATATCACAGGTCAAGCAACGTTCGGCGCGGTCGCTTCTTGGATGGGTGACCGCCGACCATTACTTGTATACAGTAGTCGTTAGGGTTTGTCAGAAGCCATTTTCGGCGCCCTGAAAATTCTGACTTCCACCACCCAGCACTGGGCCAGCTTGGTGGATTATGACCTATACCTCCTCGGCATCCAGGGGAGAGACTCATAGCCCTGCAGTGGGCTCTTTACAAAAGAGTCGTGATGATGATGATGATGATGATGAATGTTTACCAACATTGTGGCCGAGTTTTACGATTCATATTAAGATTGTAAGATTTAATATAAAGTTTGTACCATGAGGGGTTGTTGTTTCGATTTCTGCTGCTGGACAAATGTAGGCAAGATCTAAAGATTCTTCTCCCTGTGCACTATTACAAAAAAAGTATTGTATTTTCTATTAACTACATGATTCCCATATCACAATTCTATTCTGTTTTATTACCTAGCCTAGAAGATACTTATAATATTTAATAAAAGATTTTGTAAAAGTTGTTTCAATACAAGTAGAACTTTCATCCAATAATGATACTCTATATCTAACAAAGAGTCACCTAAGTTAGTAATGAGTTGACAGCATCAGATTTCAGAACCTCCATTTAATTTAAGCACCTCCAACTTTTTTCCGAAACAATCTCAAAACAACTAACTACCTACATCTTGTTATGAAACTTGAACGATTATCCATTTCATTTTAAAAATAGAATAAAATAGGGTTGTCAAAAAGTTCTAAAAGCTATTAAGCACTGTATTATCACCGGTCTAGAGACCGCTCACAAAACTTTACGCTCAAGTTAAAGCATATTAAGTACGTTTTAATCCTCTGAAAGAACCTTATTATTATAATACCATTAAAATTCGGTCCATAACGTTTTCGTGTTTAGAATTCACAAAGACTCCAATTTCAAACATAATACATAAGTAATGTTGCGTTTTCTTTTTCTTTTCATCTGTATTATAACCTCGGGTTCGAAGTTTAAATAAAACGAGCTTCAAAAGTTACACTGGATAGTTAAATATTCAGCAGTTTGCGCGGGAAAACATTTTTGACGGTTATAATTCGCAATTTGATTCTGGGTAAGCAAATAATTATTCTTATAAAGTTTCTTATGCTTGGTTAAATTAAATATCTATATTTATTTTGTTTTATACATAATGAAATATCGTAATGAATGGCGACATACACATATCACTTAAAACGAAATAACCAAATACTTTATACCTCAAAACCTTTATCTATCCACATATATCCGCCCTTCTACAATATAACCATTAAACCTTAATCTAACAAAAGTTAATTAATAAAATTGCTAGTTCAAAAAAAGAAAAAGAAAACTTTAGGGTTCTTTGTAACCTGCCGCCGCACGTTTGCCACGCCCCGTCTATTATACCCCGAACATGTGTTCTACGGAACACCAGTAATTTACCCTCCCGATACTCATTATTCAGTTAATTTTACGCCTTCGAAGCCTCCATACATTGATACAAACTTTGGCTTTTATGGAGTTAAAAAAGATTTACATGCAAGATGGTGTTTGTGGTTTTTGGGACTCCCACAGTTTAAATTTGCTATATCTATAGAACCTTTATTAGGGTTTATTTTGGAGGATTAAGTAATACTTTGTTGAATTATATTATACATATAACAGAATATGAAAGTAGGCAAAGTCAAAGTTACGTCTTTCATAAGAGTTTCCCAAGTTACCTATTTAAGCATTAGTGATTAAATAAATAACAACTTACAACGTTTATGCCCTAAAGCTTTTACTACACAGCAGAACTAATTTGTATGAGCTTCTTTCATACATCTATGTATGAAAAAAGTATACACATAATGTGAACACAGGCAGAATGTTTAATTTATAACTTTATAGTAACTAAGCTCTATGCTGGACTGGGAGCGAAAGAAAAACATAGAATGTGCCAGCTGCTTCTCTTCCCGGGCATACTGTAAAAGTCAGTTAAGGGACCGAGGTGTTATGGGAAGCTTTTTTGTGGGCGATAGGCTGACCCCCTGTCACTGCAATAGTCTCTCTTCACTATTATAATGCCTCCAAATTTGTCAAACGTGACATCAGATGGTTTTATAACCTCTGGTGTTCTGCCTACCCCATATGGGATACAGGCGTGAAGTTATGTATGTATGTATGTATGTATGTAACTAAGCTCTGACATTTGTACAATAATCGCCGTTATGATCAAACAGCGTCCATTCAATTACTGACATTTTGAATTTTTAGAAGACCGTGTCCTATACAGGGTTAATTTTAATAAGCACATTACCTCTTGCAGGCAGCATCTCCACATCAATTTCAACAATATTTATTCTACGACTTTTTTCAAATCTTGATACATAACACAAAAATTAAAAAAAAAGACGTGTGGCACTCGGAGACTGCCGCGGTAAAGCATTTTTTATCAACTTATGCAATTATAATTATTTATTTATTTTATTGATGCAGTAATGTTTGATCTAATATGAAGTTCCACAAGTTCCTAGTAGATGACGCTGATTGTTTATTAAAGCCCGCATGTAAAGATATGAAATCAAAGTATCACCGCTGTGCCGGTCGGAGTGGGGGGTGTTAGGTTTTTTTCGTTACGGAATTTCTGGATTCGGTCCCCACGCTCAAGGCCCGCGATAGAAGCTATGCAATAGCTTAAAAAAAAGAAAATCCTTTTCTCCTAACTCTACATTTTGTAAGAAGTGTCTACTAATATTTTGAAACGATATTTTACTAAGCAAGCTGCGTGGTATACCTAGAGAAAATAGAGTTACACCTCTAAATCGAGGCTTTAAATGTTTTTTTATGGGAAAACCAACATTTTAAAAACTTGATGGATTGATGTGGAGAGGCTGACTGCAAGAGGTAATGCGCAAATTAAAATTAAACCAGTATATATGGTATATAATCCAACCCGACTTCCAGTGCTGATAGTGCAATAATCACCAGAAAACTCATCAAAACGAGTTATTACACAATTCAAATGCTCACCAAACAACTAAGCCTATTAAATCTCAAAACTACGCTGAAAGCCAATAAAAAACTTTTCGAATTACTAGCTTTCAATCCAAGGCACTGAGTATTAAAGATGTCGACACTGAAACACTCAAACAAACTTCAAAATGAATTCCAAAAGCGAGGAACCAGGCTATAAAACATAAGCTAGCTTATTAGTTTAAACTCCAAGAAATGTTTCAGACAGTTTCTTAATGAAAATTGTTTATACGCCGTGTTTTGTTAAAGGTACTCTGAGTGTTGGATTAAGTTCTCCTACATACATAACTTCACGCCTTTATCCCTTATATAGGCTGAACACCAGAGGTTATAAGACCATCTGATTATAATAATGGAGACAGACTATTGCAGCGACAGGGAAAGCCTCCATTAAAACCCTTTCTTTTAACTAACTTTTACAGGGCCCGGGAAGAGAAGCAGCTGGTACATTCTATGTTTTTTCTTTCCTAGTGCAGCATGGAAGCTTATAATAAAATCCCCAGACAATTACACCAACTACATGGCCCCAAAGTAAGCATAGCTTGTGTTATGGGATACCATGTAGCGAACTAGGGGGGAACCTAGAATATAAAGACATAAATAGATAAACACCCACGACACGGAACATTTTTTTTTATTGTTCCGTGCGGGACTCGTTTGAGGCAGACAGGATTACCCCATCGCCAAAGTGATCGTCGTCAATTAAGTTCTATTTTAGTGATATACTGTATTAAATCGAGATGTTGCCATATCTGTTAGTAACAGATCTCTCTCGGTTCAGTAGCTATTCCAATATCTGATTTTAGAACCGACAAAAAGCATTTGCTCGGACAAAATAAATGAATTCTGTGTATGACTATGTTTTGTGTATTCTGCTTGGAACATATTCGAAATGAAAGCTTAAAATTGTACTTATTTTTAGCTTTGAGCTCTCTCTCGTACAGTTTTCATATTCATTTGGTTACGTTGCAGAAATGGATTTTTGATATCAATCTATTATTACTATTGATACTTTTGCTGTTAGACTTTTGATCTATTCTTTTGATCTATTCTACGGCGCAATGGATTAACTACTCTTGTCGTAAGAGTTTCTGAGTTCCAATTTAGTTTTAAACCAAATATTATGAAGTAGTTAGGGCGAAGTGTATTCGCCTTTCTTGGTAGCAACTGCCATTACGATCATCCACAATCGTAAGACGTAATTAAATGTTTTTCTGTCTTAAGTTTTCGCGATTCATACTATTAAATAAAACACTTTTTAACCGGATTTATCGCTTATATTTACATTTTAAATTTTGACTCGACTTCGCTCGTGACCACGGGGTCTGAAAAGACACCGAAACGTCGAGTCAAAATTTAAAATGTAAATATACGCGATAAATCCGGTTAAAAAGTGTTTTATTTAATAAATGTTTTTCTTTTCAGTGTTAAAAGTAACCCTCAATATCTTCTGCCAAATATTTTTCTACCATTGCAATGCTGGCGTTTTCTAAAATATCGCGATTGGTTCATTATATTGATGGTTAAAGTCGGGAGTCGTCGGAACCAGCAACTTTGTTGAAAAATCAACGTCAACTAAATAAATTACATATAAATAAGTACATAAACAACTGATTTATGCTGTCTCATATGAATTGCTTCGGTATCCATGAATTTAGCAGCAGCGAGTTAAGTATGTATCGTAGCTAACTTAACCTAACTTGAGTATAATATTTCAATCACAACTTCTGAAAAAAATTTACTTAACCAGTCACATATTAAGTACATGAAAATCGATAAAAGAAAAATGTAACATATTTCCTCAGTATCGTATTTAACGCCTATTTTTATCACACGAGGAATTTCCTCTTTCTGACTCCCTCGACAAATATTTATCTAAATCTACAAATAAAGGCAAACACACGAAATCCACACATTCCCAGAAGTGATGAAATAACAAATAAGGGAAATCGGACAAATATAACGTGCGATAAATAAATACCGGCGTGTCGAATAAATAAAAAAAAATCCTTTTACAATCTCTTTATAAAAGGGTTTGAAAAAACACACGCTTGTTTTATTTTTGGGGTTTTTAAATGACTTTTTAATTTCACCAGTTGATGCTAATACCTCTAACTTAATGAAAACTGTAGCTCCATAGTAAGGCTTTATATGCCTATTAAGTAAAACTCTTGTTTGTCTGAAGCAACTAATAATATCACAATTAATTAATTGTGATATACAGGGTGGCCCAAAAAAGAGTATCTCCTTCAGTATCCTAAATTTGTCACCAGTCAGTGACCCTGTATAATTTCTAAAATAGGGCAATTCATTGACAATGAAGAAAATATGGCGAGTACTATGGTGACATTTCATGATATGGCCAAATCGGTGGCCCGGCCAAAACCGGAGCCAGTTTGCAAATTTTTCTCTTAAGTAGGTACTTAACTGAGATTTGACCCACAGACCATGCTTTACGGGCACCAAAAATATTTTACAAATGTTATAAAATATTGGATAGTCTATCCTACTAATATTATATATGTAAAGGCGAGGACATACTGCTAAGTGAATATTACAAAGTAAATATAGCTAAGTCAATTATAACTCTTCTTGCGCGATTTAATCGACGTACAGCGACATCTATCGAATAAAAGCTAACAAAATTTTTTTATATTATAAAATGTGAAAGTTTTTATGGGTGTATGCATGTCTGGATGTTTGTTACTTTATCACGGCAAAATTTATCACTTTTTATCTCGATATTACCGCGGGATTTGGAATAAAACCGGGTAAAACCGCGCGAAACAGCTAGTATTAAATAAAACTCACAATATGTCAAAACAGCCAAGTCCGAATCTCGCTAAAAGTGTTTTGAAGTGTTTCTACCGCAAGGAAAACCAATTTTACCTTTGAATGAGAATTAAACACAGCCAGGGAATCATGAGATCCGTAACAAAATAAACTGAGAGCCCAAGGAAAATAACATAAACGTAATATAAATTTCAAGCGATTGTTATTGGAGATATTCCGACGAAAATTTTACTTTTGGTTCTTTGATTTATACGCTTGAAAGGATTATTAATTGAGTAGTTGATTATTTAATTATGTGAAGATCGGAAATATCTGCTTTGAGGGCAGGCGCTTTTCAATAGTACAAATATTATAAGTTTGATTTAAATTCGTCGAATTTTCCTTTCCCAAGAGTTGATCTATCAAAAGAAGAATGCTTACTTTTTGAAATTCGAATAGTAAATTCTAAAGTTAGAAAGCTAAAATAAGCAAATCTTTAGCTTTAAAATATAAGAATAGAATGTATTTAATGTTAGAAAGATTTATCACCTAGGTTTTTAAATCCGCTTTTTCAAAACGTTTTTCCAAGGGCCGAACCTTCTTTTTCTTCAATGCTTTTATTATAACTTAAATAATCCGAAGTGAAAAAGTTTTTAACATTTTTTTTTTCACTCGTTTACTCTGAAACGGAGAACAACTTCAGTTGAAACTTCGCAAAAGGATAGGACTTAATCTCGAATGTTACATAATATCATACCATACACTTAAGCCCCGAGAATAGGAACTTATCACATTTCTTTTAATACTGGTAAAAGTTATGGTTAAGCGCTATATACTTTAGCAGAAAGCTATGTGACAATCCTATATACAAAACGCCGTAACTAGAATTCAGCAATTTGCAAATAAAAACTGTTGTACAGTGCACAAAAAAAAATGTCAACCCTGCGTTGTACGCAGACAAAAATAAACACGAAACTACGAACGGACAGACACATACATCGTCGCGCGTCAATGAGTCACACAGTTACCATTGCAAGTTTAAAAGTCGCCAACAAACTTGAATGACTAGCCTGTCTGTACTTATCGATAAACGTGATATGTAAACATTGAAGTAGGGTCTGCAGAAAAGTCGGAAGGAAAATTATTAAATACTTTTTAATTTTTTTGCAGTTTTTTTCTTAACTTATTGACATTTCACATTTTGAACATACTTATTCACATAACAAAAGATTTTATTCAAGGAAGAGCTTTTACTTAATATATCTGACACTAGGATACATTATAGAATTTACTACGATTACTGATTGACATTTATTAATTTATGACGGGCTAAAGTTTAGTTTCATACGTAATTAGATATATCATGAACAAGCGCGCGAAAAACTGAAACAATTTCAATCAATAACTAATTAAAAAAGTAATAGATATCGAAGTGGAAACGTTCAAATAAGCACAAATCATTCAACCTCGGAGACACAGTCTGTTAATCAGTGTAATAGTCTGTGACTAATCATTTTATAGCTGATCGTGTACCTACAAGAAAATAAATAATATAATTTATTACTTATTGTACTAGTTTATTGGAGTGAACTTTCATTGCTTTATAAATAACTAGGTATACGAATTTTAAGTTTGAGATTATAATAATAATATGATAATAAAACTGTTTATTGTCCACCAACACAGTTTAAATAAAAAAATTACAATCACAAGTAGCATAAACAGGGCGGCCTTATCGCCGAAGCGCGATTTTTTCCAGACAACCCGGGCATAGGCGGAAATTAATGTGGGCGAGGTGTACGGCTCGTAAAAATAAACAACATACGAATAATTACATACACATACATAAACGTTTACTTAAATACTTATGTAGGTACTATATAAATAAATACTATATCACACCGATCGAATAAATAAGGACTTGCCTAAAAATGAACTGATGGCTAGGCAATACTTTGTTCATTAGAAAAAAACTGAAATAACACGACTTATATTCCAAGGGATGATGGTTATTAACCTATTCTCATATTCAATTCTGCAATTTTCTTTTAAAATTTAAGAAGGTTTAACTCACATAGCCTAAAACCCAAGTGACTAAAACAATATGACTAATGATCCCGTAGAAAGACAAATGTTAACATCTGCCTGCAGATATTTCTCTCACGGGTTTAAAGATATTTGTGTTTATTGAAAAAAGCATAATTGTCGGTCTAGTATCAGCTGTACTATTTATATTTGCTTATTTTCAAATATTAAAGTTCACGATTTTGCCCAATATTTTTAGGTTTTACGTTATAATCTACTAGCTGTGTATAATCTAATCCTGAAGGGAATACCGGGATAAAACGTATGTGCTATTTCAAACTGTACACTATCACCATGCCAAATTTCATCCAAATCCGTTTAGCCGTGATTAAGGAACAAACATCCATACATCCAAAGTTTCACATTCATAATATTAGTAAGAAGTAAGATAAAAAATATTTTTTCAAAACAATAAAAAATATTAAGTGAATAATTTTTGCTGACCCTACCTTGGACAGCTGGCATAACCAAAAATGTTTGTTTAATGTGTATCTTATTTCAACAAACAGTTGTTTGTGCTTCGATGTACGCGAAGATAAAATTCAAACGACTTTTGAAAACCTTTCCCGTTTGTAGAATAACCTACAGTCACGTCTAATAATATGTATACATTTTCATTGGAATTTGAACCTTATCACAACCGTATAAGTTGCGAAGTGTGTACATCTTATTACATGCGACTGTACATAGTCGTGTTTTTCGGATGAAAAGTAAACATTTGGGTTATCTGTATTCGATTTTCAAAAGCTATTTATTTATTTATTTAACAATGTATGTACACATAAGTTTAGATACAATATAAGGATACATAGAACAAAATAAGTACAAAGGTATGTATCCTTCTATTCTATATTATTAAAAAAGGCGGTTATTTCAGTGTGTGTTATCAAATAAATTATTGTTGGACCTTTAATACACCCAATGCGTCAATGCTGGATTTTAAAGTTATAAGTTTATCGATACACTCGACACCGCGCGCGGTTTTACCCGCGTAACTTTTGTTCCCGTGGGAATTTCGGGATAAAATATAGCCTATAACCTTCCTCAAGAGTTGTACTATCAAATGCAAAAAGAATTTTTCAAATCCCATATAGTTTCTGAGATTAGCGCGTTCAAACAAAAAAACAAACTCTTCAGTCGATAATTTTTAAATTGTTTCAGGCACCTCCAGAAAGTCTGCTGAATAGATCCTTTTTTGTATCATTGATCTAAGAAGGTATATTCAATCTAATCTTTAAAAACGATTGATTTTAAAGTCGAGGTTACAAATTCTTTCTAGGCATGCATGTCTTTATACCAAAAGTAAACCTAATAAGATTTTGATTTCAGTTGCAAGGAACGCATTTGAAAAGGGATACCTAGATTAGATTTTTATCAAACATTGACAGGAAGAGTTATGCGACGATATAAATAAATAAATATTTCTGACACTCACACATCTAGCCCAAATTAAGTTTCTTAAAGAACTTGTGTTATGGATACTAGATTACTGATATACTTAAGAAATATATAAACATACATATTGAATAAATACATTTTTTTTTATTAAAATAAACTTAAATAAACATATAAACATCCATGACTTGACGGCTAATATCTGTGTTCATCACACAAATATCCGCCGCCGCCGGGATTCGAACCCAGGACCTCTGGCATAGAAGGCAAAGTTTGTTACCATTACACCAGCCGGTCGTTAAACTTATAACATATATAACCATAAACATATTTGACGCCAGATTTAAATGAAGAGTGATCGCTTGCAAAATTGACTGCCAACTTCAACAACACGCATAGACAATTTTTATTTTTTAAAAGACCTATAGTAAACTAGTACCTAAGTATCTTGTTTTACAAGTACTAGACAACGGATTACATGCTTATACGTATTCTTTTTCGTTAACATACTTATTTAATAAAGCCATAAAAATGCAAACAAAAATGTTCACACACACACATATGTAATGTTAAGTTCAAAAGTCAGTAACTTTCGTAATAAATAAATAAACTTTCTCATGTCAAAATATGTAACTGTAATGATTGTTAAGTGAATGGTTGAAGGATTTGGGATCTTTTGGACTATGGTTTGGAGAGGAGGGATAATTGAGAATTTGGGTATTCTGACCAGAGGCTTACGAGCGAGCGGTCATCATATTGAATTGCTGTAAAGTGTATTGATATTGAATTGTAAGGCAAAAGTCAGCCAATAAACTGTTGAAAAATGCTGAGGAGTTTTATTTACGACACTTATTATGTCTAATATTAAAATCGAACTACTAGCATTCCAGGAAGATACTATCACCAAATCAGTATTTGTTTAAGGTCTAATCAACACCACACATGTCCCACCTAGACGAAATCACCAGCTCATAAAGACAATAAAACTTATTGAGTTCTGTGTCAAAACATGTTCAACATCATGTTGAAGCTTCAAAAAGTAGCGCAACTTAAAAATATTTAACAATTTACTTACTCATACACTTGGAAAATAATATAACCCGACCAAATAGCTAAGCCACGAGAATACAATGATAGCAATGTGTGTTTCATCCCAAAATAGAACATCTCTCGCAGATGCCGGTTAAAAAGTAGTTTCTTGCACTTCAACTACCTATGTTTTTAAAGTTCTACTGGTTTTGAAACTGCGAATTCTTTAAGTGGAATTTTACGATGTAGGTAGGTAGGTTACAATGTTTCTTTAACTATGATAATAAATGAACTTTTTAAAAAGCTTATGATGGTCGTTTTTTTTTTCTTAACTAGGGCCAGTTTGGAAGCAAGAGTTATTTAGGCCTCTCAAAGTATTTAAATACTGGACCAAGGGACCACTGAAATCATCGCAGGCCTTAGAGGCTTTCGATTAAAATTTTGAAATTACGAAACACATCTGACTTGATAGAAAGAAGCGCAGTTGGATAACAATATAAAATAAAAAAAGACGTGTGGCACTCGGAGATTGCCGCGGTAAAGCTATTGCATAGCATTTTTTATCAACTTATGCAATTATAATTATTTATTTATTTTATTAATGCAGTAATGTTTGATCTAATATGAAGTTCCACAAGTTCCTAGTAGATGGCACTGATTGTTTATTAAAGCCCGCATGTAAAGTTATGAAATCAAAGTAACACCGCTGAGCCAGCCGGAGTGTTAGGTTTTTTTCGTTACGGAATTTCTGGATTCGGTCTCCACGCTCAAGGTCCGCGATAGAAGCTATGCAATAGCTTAAAAAACAGATTAAGGTTTATCGAAATTCTTCTCTACAATGACAATAATTGCTTTCGTTAAACAAAACTTAAAAAGCAAACACTATTCCCATCATTTCCTAATAATCAAAAATCGCTAACCTGGATTCTACAAAACATATCAAAAAGAACAAATACGAAAATAAAAGCATTTATCATTAACACGACATATTTCGAACCCGAAGTGCCGTCCATTACAGAAGTTAAGATAAATGTTGCCACGTTTAAAAATCCGATTTAACGTTCAAACATCACTTGATACATCGTAAAGAAAACAAAAAACCGTCACGAAAAATAATTCCCCAAAATATTTTTTTAAATTCCCACAAATAAACATCAGATGACAGGGCGCACCGTTATTTTATATTTAGAAGTCGAGTCGAGAGGCGGCCCTTGCGCCTTGATTCACATTCGTGGGATTTTAAAAACCAATGTTGATATTATATTTTGAGACATGTCATGTTAATTCTATGGTATATTGTTGAGTTTTCCAATTTTTGTTACCTAACGAACTATAATATAAGTACTTTTACACAAACAAAACTAGATTATGTGTCTATTTTTATTTATTATTAACGGAAAACTTGCAGCTAGTTGTTACAATATATTTTGTTCAATAGAAAAATAAGGCCACTAAACAGTTTTCATAAGCATAAAAGTACTATCAAATACTTATCAAGAAAAAAAAATGAAAAATGTGATAAATAAAAAATTACTATTTAAGAATAATTGAGCATTTGAGCATTTTAAAGCATAAAATTTAAAAAACATTATTAAAAAAATATTATCTTTGCGAATAAAAATATTTCCTAGCTGTAATTATACAGTTAGAAAAAACACTGTAAAGTAATGCAAATTTTTACCTTCCCTATTTTACTTAACCAACCGAACAAACGAAATATACCCAACCAACACCCGTGTAACACGGTAAATAAAACCACACGGCTTCCAAAAGTGAATTAAGCGCCGATATTTTAATGGACCGAGCCCATTTTTCAACGATACGAAACGACGGACATGTCAGAGTGGCTTTTAAAAAGTAAAAACATGCTTGTATTAGGAGATTAACTCACACTTGACTTGAAGGGTGAAAATGTTGGCTCGGTAAGGTATTACCACACATTATCATATAAGAGGATTTAGAAGCTCCACCTTGATCAAGATCCGAAAACGATACTTTAAGTAGTTCAGACGTTAATCCTTGGCTTCTACATTTATAATGACGAAACGTATGTCAACATTTTAAAGAATACATACATACATACATAACTTCACGCCTGTATCCCTTATGGGGTAGGCAGAACACCAGAGGTCATAAAACATTCTGATGACACTTTTGACTTAGGAGGTATTATAATGATAGTGACAGGGGGTCAGCCTATCGACCACAAAAACGCCAATAAAACCTCTGTCCCTTAACTGACTTTTACAGTATGCCCAGGAAGAGGAGCAGCTGGTACATTCTATGTTTTTCTTTCGCTCCCAGTCCAGCATGGAAGCAAGAAATCGTTTCAAAACTTGCGATACAAAAACTTTGTTAAAGCATTTTTATGTGTTTCTTTTTTAAATTGTTTTCACACAATAATGGTTTTTTTAAAGATGAAAAGGGAGCACGAGTTTATTTAATAATGATTAAAGATCATGATCATTGGCATGATGTACCCACGGGGTACAGAAGGCAGCAGATCAAGCGTTACATTACCTGTCAAATTTACCCAACCAAATGTCGACGGTATTTCAGAGTTGAGATTCAAGTAATTTTTTTTTTGAAAGATGTGTTGCCTTCTGTACATAGTTGGCGGCAGGTTGAATTGTGGTTGCTAGCTAGACACACTAAGAAGAGGTCCTAGGAAGCCGGGGTCTTTTTATTCCTGTATTGCCTTTTACGACGGAATTTTCTAGAGCACAATTTTCATTATTACAGAACGGCATTCACAAACTCAAAAGGTCAGAAACACTTGAAGTGATACAAACTTATTGATCTAAAACAGTTCACGCTTTGGCTCATACATACATAACTTCACGCCTGTATCCCTTATGAGGTAGACAGAACACTAGAGGCTATAAAACCATCTGATGTCACCTTTGACAAATTAAGAGGTATTTTAATTTACGACCAGCTGGTGTAGGGGTAACCTTCTATGCCAGAGGTCCTGGGTTCGAATCCCGGCGTAGACGGATATTTGTGTGATGAACACAGATATTAGTCGTCAAGTCATAGATGTTTATATGTTTATTTAAGTTTATTTTCTAATAAAAAATAAGTATTTATTCAATATGTATGTTTATATATTTCTTAAGTATATCAGTTATCTAGTATCCATAACACAAGTTCTTTAAGAAACTTAATTTGGGCTAGATAATGTTGTGTGAGTGTCAGAAATATTTATTTATTTATAATGATGGAGAGAGACTATTGCAGTGACAGGGGGTAAGCGACCACAAAAACGATAATAAAACCTCTGTCCCGTAACTGAGTTTTACAGTATACCCGGGAAGAGAAGCAGCTGGCACATTCTATGTTTTTCTTTTGCTTCCAGTCCAGCATGGAAGGTTGAGTAGGCTTATAAGCGTGTCGTAAAAGCCGAATAATCAAAGTTGCTAGCGGCCACTCTTCGTATAAAATTTGCCGGCAAATATCACCGATTATTATGAAGAGTTAGATTCTTCCTAAACCCGCTTGCTGTCATTTTCTTCGCTTACTATCAGGTGAGATTGAAGTCAAACGGGAAAGCAGTCACAAACAAAAAAAAAAAGACGTGTGGCACTCGGAGACTGCCGCGGTAAAGCTATTGCATAGCATTTTTTATCAACTTATGCAAATATAATTATTTATTTATTTTATTTTCTTAATGCAGTAATGTTTGATCTAATATGAAGTTCCACAAGTTCCTAGTAGATGGCGCTGAGCCCGCATGTAAAATTATGAAATCAAAGTATCACCGCTGTGCCGGTCGGAGTGGGGGTGTTAGGTTTTTTCGTTACGGAATTTCTGGATTCGGTCCCCACGCTCAAGGCCCGCGATAGAAGCTATGCAATAGCTTAAAAATAACTACGCTTTTTGGTTTATATTAGACTTATTTAACCAGAAATACGTTCGAATTTCAAAAATCACAAGCCTATCCAACTAACCAATAGTCGTTGTCTAAATCCTTTCCCTAATAGCGTCAACCGTCCCGAGATTTACCTAATCGAGTTGAACCACTAAGCTTTCCTTCTAATTTGGGTATCTACATTCAGAATCATTGTGGTGAGGCAGAATTTACTTACAAAATGTAGTACAGCAAAGAAAATACTCAAATTGAAACACCAAGTAGACTTTTCGATACCAAATTTATAAACTCCTCACTTACAGTTCATTTAAAAAAAGACGTGTGGCACTCGGAGACTGCCGCGGTAAAGCTATTGTATAGCATTTTTTATCAACCTATGCGATTATAATTATTTATTTATTTTATTTTACCCACGACGGAACGGAGACGGTATATGCGTTTGGGGTGAGAGGGTGTTTGTGCAAACCAATTTACCATTTATCTCCAGAACCACTGGTCCGATTTTAATGCGGTTTTCAGTAATCGTTTTGGATTTGCTTGGTGCATGTTCTTAGATAGGTGTAGCGGTAACAACTCACCAGGGGGCGCTGCAGTAAACATTTGTTTGTAAAAGCCAATGTTACCATTTATCTCCAGAACCACTGGTCCGATTTTAATGCGGTTTTCAGTAATCGCTTTGGATTTGATTGGTGCATGTTCTTAGATAGGTGTCGCGGTAACAACTCACCAGGGGGCGCTGCAGTAAACATTTATTTGTAAAAGCCAATGTTACCGTTTATCTGTAAAACCATTGGTCCGATTTAAATGCTGTTTTCAGTGATCGATTTGGATTTGATTAGCGCATGTTCTGAGATAGGTGTTACGGTAACAACTCACCAGGGGGCGCTGCAGTAAATATTTGTTTGCAAGCCATTGGTCCAATTTGAATGCCGTTTTCAATTATCGCTTTGGATTTGATTGGTATAATGTTCTTAAATAGGTTTAACGGTAACAACTCATCAGGGGGCGCTGCAGTAAACATTTGTTTGTAATAACAACCATTAATTCTGTAAAACCATTGGTCCGATTTAAATGTGGCTTTCAGTGATCGCTTTGGGTTTGATTGGTGCATGTTCTTAGATAGGTGTTACTGTAACAACTCGCCAGGGGGCGCTGCATGTTACCATTAATCTTTAAAACCGATTTTAATGCGGGTAACAACTCATCAGGGGGCGCTGCAGTAAACATAAAGCCATCACTGAAAACCGCATTAAAATCGGACCAGTGGTTTTGAAGAATGGTAACATTGGTTTGCACAAACCATTCTACGTAATATGATATCGAGTTACATAACAACAAAGCCCCAGCAAAGTTGAGCCACCAGCAAAGTTAAGTTGTAAATACTTATTATAATACTTCACTATGTATTTAAATAAACAACATGGGTTTTCCAGCGGTGGTGGGGACATTAGAGGGCTGATGAGGAACGAGGTATTGTGTAATGTAATGTATGGTACCTATATTATGCTCTTTAAAAAGTTTGAAATAAAAAACAAAATAAAAATTTTGAAAAACCCACGACGCGACGGTTAAAAAGTAATTGAAAAAGAATAAAATAATTTAAAATTCCCCGACTGAAATGATTTATGTGACGAGAGATAATTAACGTGAAAAGCTTTTTTAAAAGTTCACTTAATCTCACACAAAGTCGGTCATATTATGAACAACATACTATTCGTTTTCATAGCACTTCCCTACGCTTACCTATTCGGTTCTCGAAGATGTAGATGTCGCAATAACATAGGTATTCAACTCCCTATGAACTTTATAAGAAGAGCAAGAAAATCCGTCTGGGGCTGCCATTGAATGAATTCGTTTTGTAGTTTTATATTGAAATTTAAAATATTGATGGCAGCCCTCGACGGATTTTCTTGCTCTTCTTATAAAGTTCATAGGGAGTTGAATACCTATGTTATTGCGACATCTACATCTTCGAGAACCGAATAGGTAAGCGTAGGGAAGTGCTATGAAAACGAATAGTATGTTGTTCATAATATGACCGACTTTGTGTGAGATTAAGTGAACTTTTAAAAAAGCTTTTCACGTTAATTATCTCTTGTCACATAAATCATTTCAGTCGGGGAATTTTAAATTATTTTATTCTTTTTCAATTACTTTTTAACCGTCGCGTCGTGGGTTTTTCAAAATTTTTATTTTGTTTTTTATTTTTAATGCAGTAATGTTTGATCTAATATGAAGTTCCACAAGTTACTAGTAGATGGCGCTGATTGTTTATTAAAGCCCGCATGTAAAGTTATGAAATCAAAGTATCAAGTATAAGTGTTAGGTTTTCTACGTTACGGAATTTCTGGATTCGGTCCCCACGCTCAAGGCCCGCGATAGAAGCTATGCAATAGCTTAAAAATTACCTAACGCTTTAAAAATCAACGCGCAAAAGCACTTCGTGTTTCGTTGTCTGTCTGTCTGATAAGCTTTAAACACGAAGAAGGTGAACTTAAAATTACTACCGACAAGGATTTTCTTGCGATTTTCAACAATATCAATGAGATAAAAGAGTGAGTAAAATTGCTGAAAATATCAACGGCTCATAAACGTATTAAAATAACTATCCATTATTTCAGCGAAACAAACGTCATCGTAGCCTTTAGTGATAGTGATATTGTAGTTTTAAAAGCTTTATTCTGCATTTTATAATGCTTTATATAAATAAATAAATATTTCTGACACTCACACAACATTATCTAGCCCAAATTAAGTTTCTTAACGAACTTGTGTTATGGATACTAGAGAACTGATATACTTAAGAAATATGTAACTAACATACATATTGAATAAATACATATTTTTTTTACAATAATAATATCGTTTTATTTCAGACCATTACTTATTTGTCCATGTGATATTGTTAGAAACACTAATTAAGACTATGTTAGTAAAATTAGAGCATAAAATAGTAAATGGAATACCTATATGGAATAATAAACTTAAATAAACATTAAACATCCATGACTTGACGACTAATATCTGTTTTCACCAAACAAATATCCGCCGCCGCCGGGATTCAAACCCAGGACCTTTGGCATAAAAGGCAATGTATGTTACCACTACACCAGCCGGTCGTAAATAATATAATAAAATAAAATCCCCAGAGAACTACATGGCCACAAACTAATCAGAGCTTTTAATATGGGATACCATGTAGCGAACTAAGATATAAATACACATGTAGGTAAACTCCCAGATCCTTTTTTTTTCTAGTTCCGTGCGGGAATTGAACCCGCGATCACTGGCGTCTGGGGCAGACAGTGTTACCCCATCGCCAAAGTGGTCATCTGATATAACTTTATAGAGAAAAATACCAACTAAAATCGATCCCTGCTGGGATTCAATCCGCATTCCGTCGGGCACTATAAATTGTAGTTGCCGCATTCATGGATATTTTCTTAAGCAGGACGCTATTTAGTAGAACTATAGCAACATCCAGCTATACCATAACATTTACAACGTGACACCCATACTAAATATATGGTTTCAAATCGTTTCTATGCCCGAAAGGAAACACCGGATGATGATGGCCGGAATTGTATCCCGTGTTGCATAGGAAGCCACCAAATTAATATCAAATGTTATTTTTTGTGCAGTCCTTTTAATAGGTACGTAGTCTTTAAAATTAATTAGGTAATTGGAGTACTTAAAATTACATCTAGATCAAGATAGCTAGCGGCTGAAAAATATCATGGCTATGTGTTCTGGCAAAAGGTAATGACAAGCCAGTTCTTTTCTGATGCATGTGCTCAATCTTCTAACTCACCGTCACGTATACATACATACATAACTTCACGCCTGTATCCCTTATGGGGTAGGCAGAACACCAGAGGCTACGAAACCATTTGACGTCACGTTCGACAAATTTGCTTCAATGCTGTACTGGGAACGAAAGAAAAACATAGAATGTGCCAGCTGCTTCTCTTCCCGGGCATACTGTAAAAGTTAGTTAAGGGACCGAGGTGTTATGGGAGGCTTTTTGTGGGCTCTAGGCTGACCCCCTGTCACTGCAATAGTCTCTCTCCACTATTATAATGCCTCCAAATTTGTCAAACGTGACATCAGATGGTTGGACGACCGGCTGGTGTAGCGGTAACATACATTGCCTTCTATGCCAGAGGTCCTGGGTTCGAATCCCGGCGGCGGCGGATATTTGTTTGATGAACACAGATATTAGTCGGCAAGTCATGGATGTTTATATGTTTATTTAAGTTTATTCTAATAAAAAATATGTATTATTCAATATGTATGTGTAAATATTTCTTAAGTATATCAGTTATCTAGTATCCATAACACAAGATCTTTAAGAAACTTAATTTGGGCTAGACAATGTTATGTGAGTGTCAAAAATATTTATTTATTTATTTATTACCTCTGGTGTTCTGCCTACCCCATACACTATTGCAGTGCCAGGAGGTCAGCCCATAGCCCACAAAAAAATTCCAATAAACCACTGTCCCTTAACTGACTTTTACAGTTTGTCCGGGAAGAGAAGCAGCTGGCACATTCAATTATTTTCCTTTGCTCCCAGTCCAGCATGGAAGTAAAGCCACCAAATTAATATCAAATATTACGTTATTTTGTAAAGCCCTATTTTGCAAAAGATACCTTACCGCATATTGGTGAACTTGCCTAAAAAAGCGGCTAAAGCTGAGCGACACCTGCTGGTCATTTGGAGCCCTTTAAAGGTCTTCTAGTTCAAAGATAATCTAGATAGCAGCTATAGAGCTGCGATGTTATCCGGAAACATTTCACCACGAGCCAGTTCTTCCCAAAACGCATGTAGTCAATCTTCTAACTCAGTTTAATCGCCTATAAAAAATATAAACGTAACACACGACACACAAACTTAAAGTGCTTATGTAGTATCTTAAACTTGGATTAACTTTTCATACTGAATATGAAATATACCCAAATATCCACGGCATAGCAAACCGTTTAAAAAACCGCCTCTAG
Source organism: Stenoptilia bipunctidactyla (assembly GCA_944452665.1). NCBI lineage: Eukaryota > Metazoa > Arthropoda > Insecta > Lepidoptera > Pterophoridae > Stenoptilia > Stenoptilia bipunctidactyla. The sequence goes on along the minus strand of OX101743.1, from coordinate 4,357,726 downwards.
CATAGTTAACGATTTGATACAATTCATACGATATGTCATTCACAGAATGTTTTGTTAGGTTTCACCGGGCAGTATTACCTACTAAGGTTTTTTTTATGAAGCCATAGAATGTATGTTATATAGTCTATGGCTTCATAGAATGATTTTTCTTTCGTTCCCAGTCCAGCATGGAAGCAATTCATAGAATGTATTGCTTCCATGCTGGACTGGGAACGAAAGAAAAACATAGAATGTGCCAGCTGCTTCTCATCCCGGGCATACTGTAAAAGTCAGTTAAGGGATAGAGGGTTTCTTGGCGTTTTTGCGGGCGATAGGCTGACTCCCTGTCTCTGCAATAGTCTCTCACCATCATTATAATACCTCCAAATTTGTCAAATGTGACATCAGGTGGTTATATATACAGCCTATATCTATTTTACTTATTTACGATTCGACTATTTATCTTTCCCTTTTCATCAACACGTTTTGAGCTCAAAAGCCACATTATTTACAAGTTGAAAAGAATCTACCGCCACGCCACTTCAGAAGTTCAAAAGATCAAAATGCCGAGAAAAGTGGCAAAAATCTCAACAGCAATCATCTTTTCATAACAGTGTACATCCAAGGACTTTTATCGTCCTTGCTTCCAGGTATTTTATAATAAACATTCGCAAAATTTGCTGAACAGTTTCTTTGAATTTATCTAAAGATAATCTCAAGGTATAAAAAATATTGGGGATGCTAGAGTAGAGCGTATAATAAAAGTTTTATTTCAGGTGGTGAAATTGCCAAGTTAAGTCACATGCGACTTTCAAAAAAGGAGGACAATTCGTCTGTACGTTTTTTTTTGTGTCTTTGTTACACGATATTTCAGACAATTATGGATCGATTTTGAAAATTCTTGTTCCATATGATAGAGGATACTTCATAGTTGGTCCCATATAAATTTCGTTCAGTTATAACCCTGGAGGAAGTGTCGATTGGTCGTGGTCATTACCTACTTACCTTCAGCTAACATGCTTATTTATCACCCATAAAATGAACGGTATAATGATATTAGTACTCAATCTATATGCGAATTGAATTAATTAACCATAACACGATACTAACATGATTATACAAAAAAAAGGCACATATAACAAAAAATTCGCACAAGGCATATGTTATGATAATAAGGTTAAATTTAAGAACAGTATATTAAATTTACTGAACAGGAGTTGATAATAAAACATGGCTATTTGTTACCTCTTTTAAATATACACACACACCCAAACACTCAAAACACACACACATAGTTACATACATACACAAACATTGTAGAAAAATGTGAAATATACTTATATTTAAGAATGATTTTTGATTTAAAACATTTTCTGAACATTGTACCTATCTCTCTTTTTGTCTGCTTAAATCATCTAAAAATTGTAAATCCGTAACTGGCTGTCAGTTTTATATAAGTATGTTACAAATAAATAAATGGTTTTGTTACAAATAAATAAATAAATTACTGCGCAGTCGGAAGATTATCTAATTGATTTCATCACCAAGTTGCGTATCAAGACACGACAAAACGGTTTTATCTTAAATTTTAGCGATAAAACTAAACATTTGACAGAAGGACATGAATTTCTCTTGCAACCTGTCGACAAAACGGTAAAACATTGTAACAATACGATATATTGAGACGATAAAATTTTATCGACGTGACCATATTAGCCCTGCAGTATCTACGAGGCATGTGCACTGAGTAACGAAGTTATCAGTCAGTTTCAATCATAGTGCTCCTCTGTGTGGGCCAATCAAGTTTGTTTCATTGAATGTGTGTATTATCTGTGCATGCGTCTCCCCATTTTTAAAGAATTTACTTTCGAAATAAAAAGGTTTTCAGAAAAGAGGTCGCTTTAGACTAAGATCTGTATTAGTTGATAGGCAATACGTTTTTCGGATTTACGTAAACATATTTTTATATGAAATCTGTAGCCAAATACCTATCTCAATTTTCGGACAAGGTTTACCTACTTTTTTTTGGGTTTCATCACTTTCCCTTCTGATCAGATTCAGGTGTGTTAAAAATAAAGCCACTTTCTTTAAACAAAACTTTAACACAATTATGATTTAACTAGCATAGGCTACAGAGATACATTTTAAATGTAGCTATTTTGTTGCAACAAAATAACACTGTAATTTAAAGTTCCCAGCTTTTCAATTAACGCTCTCACTCTTCAAGATCATGTAGGTAGGTACTCAATCCACTTAACATACTCGGAACTCAAATCAAAACAACAGTTAGTTGTGTAAAAGTGACTACACAATCATACTTTAACCTACTCAATTATTGTAACAAAGGCAGTAAGCTTTTAAATTCATTCACTGAACATTAGACATACAAAAAATAGGTCAAAATCATCTTTATAAACGTACAGTTACTCACAAAACTTAACTTGGTATTTCGGCTTTGTATGTAAGCTAGTACGAGTAGTGTTTCACTAAACTAGAAGCATAAGCCTTGCAGTAAAAACTATAGGGAAAATTCTTATTTTATTAGATCTGCAAACTTAATTAATAACCTTGGGGACATTAATGACTTGGATATACATACATACATACATAACGTCACGCCTGTATCCCTTATGGGGTAGGCAGAACACTAGAGATTACAAGAGCATCTGATGTCACGTTTGACAAATTTGGAGGTATTATAAAGATGGAAAGAGACTACTGTAGTGACAGGGGGTCAGCCTATCGCCCACAAAAACGCCTTTAAAACCTCTCTCCCTTAACTGACTTTTGCAGTATGCCCGGGAAGAGAAGCAGCTAGCACATTCTACGTTTTTCTTTCGCTCCCAGTCCAGCATGGAAGCAGACTGGATATATTCCATTCAAAACCTTTTTTTTTCAAATATATTAACAAGGCATTGGTTCGATTCCGTCAGGTGATCAATAGATTTTGTGTAGGTACTGTAGTTTCTTTTTTTTTATGTTTTTTCTAATTTTTCTGTCTGAATTGTTAAATAACATTAATACTGTAACAAGCATGTAAGAGTAACAGGCGACAACATTTCAATGGTGCTCTGTTATTTATAACCCAAATTTTGTATTTAGCTGTGTAACTCCGTTTGTTATTCGATGAAAATAAAAAATAAAAATTGTGGTGGTCAAGATTTGTAGAAGAACGCGCATATTCGCACTTATAGGCTTATCTCACCTGATGGTAAGTGAAGATGACAGCACACGGGCCTAGCAAAGAACTGGCTCTTCATAAAATATTGCCGGAACACATCACCGCTGGAGCGGTAATATTTGACGGCAGATTTTATATGAAGGGTGGTCGCTAGCCAGTCGGACCCTGACGGGATCCTACCACCAAGCGGGGGACACCCGGATTAGTCGCCTTTAACGACACGCCAGGGCAGCAGAACTATTCCAAGCCAGAATTCAATTTTTTTTTTATTTCATCAAGGCCTCCGATCACAAACTAATAGCGTCCATTACTTTACAATACTTGTCAGCGGTGCGAGCACAGAACTTTATCGAATCGTATGTTAACGAATGTTCGTATAGCATGGAGTCGGTTGCAAGTTTTTAGTAGCATTGTAATTTTTTATTTAACAGAGTACAACATGTTTACAAACATTCAAAATTAACAACGCCCACATTTATGTAAACTGGCCGTGCGGCAATGGATAGATTTCAATTAATGCTAACAAACCGTCTCCATACTATACGAACATTCGTAACAATACGAGTCGATAAAGTTCTGTGCTCGCACTGCAGATCCGTAGATGTGAAACAATCAACGAATGCAGAGCATTAAAATACCCGACTTCACGGCAAAACTTTGGCCGACTTATAAAGTCATCCACGTAAACATTCTCCGAAATCATCCAATTTGTTTCAAAACTTTGAAATTTTCATTGAAGTACTCAACCGATTTCAACGAAATTTATATGGGACCAATAATAAAGTATCTTCTATCATATGAAACAAGAATTTTCAAAATCGATTCATAATTGTCCGAAATATCGTGTAACAAAAACACAAAGACGAATTGAGAACCTCCTCCTTTTTTGGAAGTCGGTTGATAAATACCATTCTTTCATTATTTGATAATTAGGATTTCATTGCACGAATAACTCAGACAGTCTATAATGTAATAAATCCGTGCTGTCGGCATGACACAACAGAACTATAGTTAGAGTGACGCCCACGCAAGTAAAACGGAGTTTTTTGGTGTCTGTACAACGACTTTAACTCTCTACTATAATACTGTCTTAGTTTTTTAAGAAATATATTAAATAGAGGACGTTTTTAGCCGCATTTTATAGCTATTATACTTTTTTAATTCGACGGTTCGGTGTCTTAAAATTGAAACTAACTACTACCTATGTTTATGTATGTATATGTTTATTTATGTATTTATTTATTCAATATGTATGTTTATATATTTCTTAAGTATATCAGTTATCTAGTATCCATAACACAAGTTATTTAAGAAACTTAATTTGGGCTAGATAATGTTTTGTGTCAGAAATATTTATTTATCTATTATTTACCTATATTCAACTAACATTAGAAACGTAAATTTGTTAATATGTTTATTACTCCATCACGCAAAAACTAGTAAGACCCGGAAAACCCAAACCGCTGACTCAACTAGTTTTATTAATATTCTTTGCAGAATTTATTATAATATTTGTACAAAAACTATAGTTCATTTCGCTACTATAATTGAATTAAAACTGAAATACCATAAGCAAATACAGCTTATAAAATAAAACTACTATATTCTTTATAACAATAGGAAAGCAGCTGCGTTTTAGTCTAAACGTGCCGATACCATTATGATCTAGCTAGACCATCGCTAAAACGTATTTAAAACCCGTAAATATCACAATTTTGACTATCAATTATTTATAAAACTTTTATCAAACAAAATTCAAATCTATTATTACGTAGATAAGTATTAATATTATAAAACAATATATACTAATTTATTCCTTCCAAAAGACCAAATAATATTTTATTTCATCTCTTGGGACTGAACTAGACTGTACTTAGAGTGAACATCGAATGTAGCTCCAATAACGGCTTCTAGCATAACGATCATTCGATTTCCTACCTTATTCATAGAGATATAAGGTAGGATCTCAAGTAAATGGGATGGATGGAAAAGATTTATCAATTTGGCCTATGACCCAAGGCACTCGAACAAGCATTTGTAAAGAATTTGTACATCATGTACAGATGATAAAGTAAGTAGATCAGCTATTAAAAAATACTACTATTAAAGTATTCACTTATTGAGATTAGAGCTATTTTTATTTTTTAGGGTAAACCTGTCAGTGGTTGCGGGTTCGATTCCCGCACGGAACAAGAAAACAATGTTCCGCGTCTGGGTGTTTATTCGCTACATGGTATCCCATAACACAATCTATGCTTACTTTGGGGCCATGTAGTTGGTGTGATTGTCTGGGGATTATATATATTTATTTATTTAGTATTTATATTTTTTTAAATCAGTCATATTTTCAAGGACCTATTTACCTACAACGCTACAACGCACAACGTCACCAGTGTCTTAATCTTTTTATTAATTTATTTTTTGATTAAAACTTTTACAAAAAGCGCTACGTTTTAATAATTTTGAAGAAAATTTTAAAAAATTTTAAAAATTTAAAAAAAAAAATTTTGGACTACACCAGAAGTTTAATTTCCAAAATCCAAAATAAACAATAATTTTATCAAAATCAATTTTGTAATTGACGAATAAGTTGCATAACAATGTGCGAGAGATACAATTGATAAACGATACAACTGGATTAAGAACCTACTCCTTTTTGAAGTCGTTTGAAAATTAATATTGAGATAGTTTCACATATTTTGTAGATTATTTTGACACTTGATATTAAAAAGATTCAAAATTCTTGTACGGCTCTTTACTTAATCGACCGCTAACATGAGCTTGCAAACAAGTTTTGTAAGTTATTATCAAGCTAAGTTAATCTAATATATAAAATTTTCGTGTCACAGTTTTCGTTGCCATACTCCTCCGAAACGGCTTGACCGATTTTGATGAAATTTTTTGTGCTTATCCGGTATCTATGAGAATCGGCCAACATCTATTTTTTATTTTTTTTTATTTATATGGCAAAACATCGTTTGCCGGGTCAGCTAGTTGTATAATAGAAACGATATCGCGAAATCAGGGACTTTACACTTTAAAAATATTTAAAAAGTACTAAGTAGTTCTAGCGTATTTAAAAAATACAAGATAGTCACTTCCATGTTGGACTGGGAGCGAAAGAAAAACATAGAATGTACCAGCTGCTTCTCTTCCCGGGAATACTGTAAAAGTCTGTTAAGGGACAGAGGTTTTATTGGCGTTTTTGTGGGCGATAGGAGGACTCCGTTTCACTGCTTTAGTCTCTATCTATCATTATAATACCTCCAAAGTCAGAAGTGACATCAGAGGATCAACCTTTGGTGTTCTGCCTACCCCATAAGGGATACAGGCGTGAAGTTATGTATGTATGTACTATGTAGATAGTTCTAGCGTAACCAAGTAGCTAAGTATTGTATAAGTAATCCTTTTTGGTACGGATTGCCAAGGAGTGGAACAATCTGCCTGCGTTTGTTTTTCCTGACCACTACAGCCCTGGAACTTTTAAGTGTCGAGTGAATAGGTTTCTCGTGGATGGACGTGTAACACCATAGTCTTCATGCGCACTTTCCATCAGGTGGCATGGAGGACAAACGTCCTATCCTTACAATATAAAAAAAAAAGTATGGCTAGAATAATAATGTAATGTTAACTGGGATTCACAATTTCTGTAAAGAAATTGATCTCGGGTGGTCTTAGCTGCAAAGCTTATACCATTAGATGGAGCTACGTTAGCAATATAACGTAAAAACAAAAATGTGGTAAGTAATTTCGAGGCGAAGCGCCAGGCCCCGGTAGCTCAGTTGGAAGAGCACTCGTCCGGCAAACGAGAGGTCCCAGGTTCGAATCCTGGTCGGGTAATTTTTATTTTTATTTATCACATTTTTCATTTATTTAAGAATAATTGAGCATTTTAAATGCAAAAAACTTAAAAACATTATTAAAACATTGCAATGCTTCACTTTAACTGGGATTCACAATTTCTGTAAAGAAATTGATCTCGGGTGGTCTTAGCTGCAAAGCTTATACCATTAGATGGAGCTACGTTAGCAATATAACGTAAAAACAAAAATGTGGTAAGTAATTTCGAGGCGTAGCGCCAGGCCCCGGTAGCTCAGTTGGAAGAGCACTCGTCCGGCAAACGAGAGGTCCCAGGTTCGAATCCTGGTCGGGTAATTTTTATTTATCACATTTTTCATTTATTTAAGAATAATTGAGCATTTTAAATGCAAAAAACTTAAAAACATTATTAAAACATTGCAATGCTTCACTTTAACTGGGATTCACAATTTCTGTAAAGAAATTGATCTCGGGTGGTCTTAGCTGCAAAGCTTATACCATTAGATGGAGCTACGTTAGCAATATAACGTAAAAACAAAAATGTGGTAAGTAATTTCGAGGCGTAGCGCCAGGCCCCGGTAGCTCAGTTGGAAGAGCACTCGTCCGGCAAACGAGAGGTCCCAGGTTCGAATCCTGGTCGGGTAATTTTTATTTATCACATTTTTCATTTATTTAAGAATAATTGAGCATTTTAAATGCAAAAAACTTAAAAACATTATTAAAACATTGCAATGCTTCACTTTAACTGGGATTCACAATTTCTGTAAAGAAATTGATCTCGGGTGGTCTTAGCTGCAAAGCTTATACCATTAGATGGAGCTACGTTAGCAATATAACGTAAAAACAAAAATGTGGTAAGTAATTTCGAGGCGTAGCGCCAGGCCCCGGTAGCTCAGTTGGAAGAGCACTCGTCCGGCAAACGAGAGGTCCCAGGTTCGAATCCTGGTCGGGTAATTTTTATTTATCACATTTTTCATTTATTTAAGAATAATTGAGCATTTTAAATGCAAAAAACTTAAAAACATTATTAAAACATTGCAATGCTTCACTTTAACTGGGATTCACAATTTCTGTAAAGAAATTGATCTCGGGTGGTCTTAGCTGCAAAGCTTATACCATTAGATGGAGCTACGTTAGCAATATAACGTAAAAACAAAAATGTGGTAAGTAATTTCGAGGCGTAGCGCCAGGCCCCGGTAGCTCAGTTGGAAGAGCACTCGTCCGGCAAACGAGAGGTCCCAGGTTCGAATCCTGGTCGGGTAATTTTTATTTATCACATTTTTCATTTATTTAAGAATAATTGAGCATTTTAAATGCAAAAAACTTAAAAACATTATTAAAACATTGCAATGCTTCACTTTAACTGGGATTCACAATTTCTGTAAAGAAATTGATCTCGGGTGGTCTTAGCTGCAAAGCTTATACCATTAGATGGAGCTACGTTAGCAATATAACGTAAAAACAAAAATGTGGTAAGTAATTTCGAGGCGTAGCGCCAGGCCCCGGTAGCTCAGTTGGAAGAGCACTCGTCCGGCAAACGAGAGGTCCCAGGTTCGAATCCTGGTCGGGTAATTTTTATTTATCACATTTTTCATTTATTTATGGCTAGAATAATTGAAAATGTAGCGCAGTTGTAAAAGACGATAAAATAATACACCGTTAGGTTAGTAAATTGTGAGAATCGAATCACAGGCAGACAAATTACGAATCGATTGAACTAATCACTTTAAACTACTATAATTTTAGGTGACCCAGACGTGACCTGCCTGAGCCCGTTAGACTCGTGTTTAAAACAAAAAGGATTTTTTAAATTTGTAGTATCTATTTATAGAATATACCATACATACATACATACATAACTTCACGCCTGTATCCCGTATGGGGTAGGCAGAACACCAGAAGCTATAAACCATCTGATGTCCCATTTGACAAATTTGGAAGTATTATAATGATGGAGAGAGACTTGAAATGATCAACCTATCGCCCACAAAAACGTCAATATAACCTCCGTCTCATAACTGACTTTTACAGTATGCCCGAGAAGAGAAGCAGCTGGCACATTTTATGTTTTACTTTTGCTCCCAGTCCAGCATGGAAAAAATACAAAAATATAGAATACAAAAAAAAATACAAATGATTATTTATTGGTACAAAGTTGTGTCCATGTTACAAAATGACAATTAATAGGAAGAAAATAAATTCAACAACCATGAGATTTAATACAACTGTGAGTTTTTTATGAAATACAAATTATAATTATGTTACTCTCTTGCTTCATAAATTAATCATTAAAAATATTATCAGACATTTTAAAACGAAACATATTTAATTGAAAAAAAGTAACCTAAACCCATTTGAGTTTCACGCGCCATCAAATTGCAAACAATATTTCATCAAAACTTTAGGGATAAATTACGACCTCAACGACAGAAACTAACAGATGTAGCCCTAAACAATAAAAAATATCATTATTACCTTCAAAATAAAACCGTTATTCGCATAACACGCTTAATGCATCATTTCACAGATAAAAAAACGTAATAAGCAAAATAAATTCAGGGATGCCAAAATAAAGTTGAACCTGCGTTCAAAAACCAACTTTATTAGGAGACAATAAAGGTTAGAATCCTTAAAAGTTTAAATTAGCAATATTTGACCAAAATTATGAATAGAAGGCCACCCCCAGTAGCGATTCGCTCGACAAACATCGTGTACCCCATAGCATACAATATTTATAGCATTTTGCATCACAACTTCAAGAGAAAGATTATGTTAATATAAGAAGGATTTAGAATTTATTTTCTACAATAAATTATTCAGGTTTAGTTGTTAAAACAGAGGCTCTGCTGGTATTATCGCGTTGTAGTTCTAAAAGCATGAGTAATTATGTACCCGGAGTTAAGCTGGCTTAACTGAGAGTAACGGCCTTTTGAGGTGTTTCCTGACTTAAATGTGTTCTGGTTAGTCACTTACGAGCTTTGTTATGAAAGAGAGCGTACTTAGGAGCTTTTGCAGTAGGGTCATGTTTTTTATAGCTCCGGGATGGACATCACAAATTCTACTCTAAAAGAGGGTTATTACCTCTGCGACATGCAAAGCTGCAAGGAGGTATTATGACAACAGAAAGTAATGTAATGAGTTTTTTTTTTACTTTTTGAGACTGCTTTATTTATGTTTTAAAATAAGTGTTAGATATGGGTTTCATCTACGAACATTCTACACTGAAAGAATGTTTACTGACGAATATTTTAATACCAAAGAAGACGTTTTCAGTACAAAATATTTGGTAATCCTTATTAGTAACCCTACTGGAAACGAATATTGAAACGCGTTTAATTACGCCTTGTAGATAATGCTTTTTTTCTAAGTCTACTGTTCGTAGTCAAAACTAACAGTTCTATTGATATTGATACGCGACATTAGTAATTATTCAAGTGACTCGTAGAGGGTAAAAGAGGTAAACGTGGGGTACCAGATGTTAAGTATTAATACAGAACTACTCCAAAAGTGCTACCGATATTTTTTTTACACTGCTACATAGGGAAGCGGCTACGAAAATTAAAATAGTTACTCAATTAAAATAGGCCCAAAGGAGGAGGACATATAACCTACTTTTTGCTTGCGTACTACTTATTCTCGTACTGGTTACATCATTATTAATATTCTTAAGTTTTTGCATTTATAATGCTCAATTATTCTTAAATAACTGAAAAATATACTAAAAAAACCAGTGCCCGACCAGGACTCGAACCTGGGGCCTCTCGTTTGCCGGACGAGTGCTCTTCCACTGAGCTACTGGGGCCTGGCCATTAGCCATGAAATTACTTAGCATACTTTTTTTCTAAAGGATAGCTTTTTTGGTTACATCATTGTTAAACCTATTCCTAGTAAACTCTATAATTTGAAAGTCAATTTGTTTATTCACAAGGAATAATTAATTCTCAAGGAATAATTAAACATTAGGACGAAGAAATGGACTGTAATTTATTCCGATCTTCACATCGTTTTCCTATCGGATAACCACGAATCAAAGCTACTATTTCTGCATCTTATAGGAACATCCGAGCTTCAGAGAGCACGTTAATCAGTCGGCCCAGGGTGCTGTAAACTACAGTAGTCGTTACGTTGTCAGAAGCCATTCCAGCGCCCTGAAAATTCAGACATCCACCAACCAGCACTGGGCCAGCCTGGTGGATTACGGCCTAAGCCTCCTCGTCACCTAGGGGAGATAGCATTGCAGTGGATTCATTACAAAGAGTTGTGATGGTGATAGGGAACTTCGAAACTGTATAATACATAATTGATAGAATCAACTAAGTCAACTTGCTAATTCCGCGACTCCAAAGCACCAGTGAAGCAGGATTTCGTGCCTTAGTTCACCGCCTTCCCTCCCTTAAGAAGCGAGGAATGCATTGAACACACACTCGTAACACTATAATCCACACAAGTTATCACAAGCTTCAACTAGAAGCATCCTCAGGGTGCAACGACCACCACCGAACCTTTTAATCTAGTTAGCAACTGTATAAGGCTGCAAAGTAGATGTCTGCGACAGCGAGAGCGACAGCGGCGCGGGCAGCGAATTCCGCGGCGCGATAGAAAGCATTGAGTTTGTATGAAACCGCGACAAATCGCTCGAGCGCCCGCTGGCGTCGAGAACGGTTCAGATTCCCCGCCGCTGTCGTTCTTGCTGTCGCTGCCGTCCAGTTTTCAGCCTAAAAGTTAGTAAAAGCTAGGTGTAGTAAATAAAAGTGAAAACTGTAGACAGACACTAGACACAGTCAATTATTCCACACTCTTACCTGGATACCTCATCAAAAAAACTATTATAGAGAAAAAAACATGCTTTGTACACTGAATGTCAATGACTAGACAATTGCTGCTATCCATTTTGAATAAAAATGACTCAATCATCGGTTGCGAGCAGAATAAATGACTTATGAAATATGCACGGAATACTGATCAGGGAATTTCAGGGTTGACAAGTTTTCAATAGTTCTCGCTTTAATAATGGTCGGGTTTGTTCGTTTTTAAGTAAGTAATAACCGCAGTTTTTTTACGATTAAGTCTTCCGAAAATGACACCATACAAGTTATAATATGTATATTTTCTTGATTAACAGTTGATAATAAATACTTATAATACCAGCTGAAATAAGTGTATTTTAAATACAGTATACTCAAAAGATTTTACGATGCTAATTAAAAAGATATGATACACTAGATGAAGCATTCTCGGATTAAAATTATATTTAATTCCTAGGTCTTTAAATAAGCTCTAATGAATGAGAAGTACAATATTTCAAAAGCGCTTTACCGCTTAGTCACAAGTATTTTTTATAAGAGTCGGCTTTATTCTGTCTCACAAGGGGCCATCGATCAACCAATCGATAGAATACAATTTTAAAATAATGTCGACATTCCTTAACACGACATGTATTTCTCTCGCAACCATATTAAGCACCTGTCGACAAAACGATATATACAACAATGTCTAATCTCGATATAATGGATCGACGCAATTGTGTTAACCCCAAGGTTAGGTGACGAAAGTGAAGATGGAGTACGAAGAGATTGGTTGTTCTTTGACTGTAAACTGTTATTTTTTAATCATCTTCTCATTTTGTAGGTTCATTTCAATGTGACTTATTTTAATACATACATACATACATAACTTCAGGCCTTCCCTTATGAGGTAGGCAGAACACCAGAGGTTATAAAACCAGATGCCACGTTTGACGAATTTGGAGGCATTATAATAGTGGAGTGAGACTATTGCAGTGACAGGGGGTCAGCCTATCGCCCACAATCTACTATCTATCTATCACTATCGCCATAAGTCCCACCCAGCACAGTCAAAACGACACTTAACCCGTCTCTGGTTACTGTTCACAAGGTTTCGACCTAGACATACCTAGGACGATTTTTTTTATTGTTTACTGTCTAGGTCCTACACCCTTAGCCCTTATAGGTAGTTACTTAATTATGAGTAGAATTAATCTACTTCCGGATTGGCGCCCTCGTGCTACAAACTAAGCCCAGTGAAATTGAAAAGGCCGTAAATAAACAATCTTTCCGAAAAAAAAAGATATTTCAGCCTGATAGCTAAGTTTAACAGAGTTAAGTTTTTAGTGCAACCTAGAGTAAGATAAGTAGCAGTGCGAAAGGCCGACGAAAAAGGAATCACACTGAACAAGGATAGAAGATTTCTCTCTCGACATCTTGAGCGACAACTCTTTTCTAAACAAGCTAGTTGGAAACCCAAAACCTATTGGATTCCATTTTTGATTTTTACTTAGAATAAGTCTTAGTTCTAGTTCTAGCCATAAATACACAATCGTTTGTTTAAAAAAGCCGTCAAGAGTCATACAGGGGTTAAAGGATCATGGGGATGCCTGTATACCTACTTAATAATTTGTAACCAAAAACCCTTATAATGTGTATGAAAATTAACGAGATTTAATTCAATACTTTCGGATATCTTACAAATAATTGATCGTTTTTTTAATTAATAGGTATTAAAACTTCTAAATATTTATTGTACTATCGAAACAACTGAATCATGACATGACCCACAACAAGCTCATTTTGGCAAATCGTCTAAATGCTAGTAGGTCGAAATTTGCTTGAATATAGGTTTCCTTGGTGACGAACTTGTTATCATTTCATTGAACACTGCCGTTTAATGAGTACAGAATTCGAAGACACAGTATCTATACCCGGCGCGGCGAACCTTGATCCCTATGAAACTGACAGTAATTTCCACAACATAACCTTGTAGTGCCGTCACCGTTTCATTAGAATCTTATTGGAGGCTTCTAAAAATGGCATTTATTTATATAGTATTTATTAAATCATACCTTACGAAGTAATTTTTGCAGAACGTAAACGTAAAGTGTGATTGAGATAATTTCTTGCAAATGTTATGAATTGTTGTAATTCCAACGGAATATCATTTTATTGGAATATAGCTACGTAAAATAAATAAATGCCATTTTTAGAAGCCTCCAATACGATTCTAATGTAACGGTGACGGCACTACAAGGTTATGTTGTGGAAATTACTGTCAGTGTCATAGGGATCCAGGTTCACCGCGCCGACTATAAAGTCCTTACAAGTTTGACAGTTGGTTTGATGGTACATACCTTAAAAACCTGTTGAATAGGTTTAAGCACTAATAAATGGTTTTTTCTACACAACTAGTGAATATCAAATCAAGTGCTACACCCTTGTCATAGGGTTTAATATAAATGAGGTACATGTAACACGGAACAAGACATAAAAAAGTAAAGTTTTTTGTACTACTTGCAGTCAACCCTTATACATAGTAATAAAGCCAAAATTACAGAAGCGTCAAAATGATACATATGTTTACATTAAACCTAGCAAATTAACAGCTCATGAATAATCCTTTCAGTGTGTTTTATCAAAAATATAATGACCACATTTCATTAATAAACCTGTCCAACCAGTTTACTGGTCTCACATTCAATCCAACAATACTCTGTAAACATGTTCTATTTCTGAATTTTAAATGTCATAATCCTGATGTTCTATAAGGAGGTAATATAGGTGATACAACTTTGAAGAATATTTTTAATCTGTTACTCATCAAGATGTATGAATGTGTTTCATATTCATGTATGTATTTATAAGAATGGCATTAAGTATTTTGTGGAACTTAAGTAGTTCTGATGAAAAGATGATTCAGAACACAAGTGGTTTATTTTTAATGTATATACAGACTTATCATATTTGATAATAGGAATATTATTAGAATAGCAGCTTTGAATAATACTCAAATTAGAATATAAACTTATTCAGTACTACTGTGTTATTCAGTCTTGTAAAATAAATATTTTTAGTCTTTGATTGATAAATAAAATTTTGATGTATTTAAATTACCAATGCCAATTGTCATATATAGGCAAAGATGTAGCAAGCAGACTTATAATAAATAAACAGACATTTTTGACATGAAAGCAAACAGTGTTCTTGGTTTGATTTCAAGCCGGTGAGTTCAGATTCGCTGTGGGATCCGAACTGACCCTGCGGGGTCTCCATAACAGCTTAAATAAGGCTACACATTTGGTGAAACAGTTTCATGATAACCACGACTTTCTTACTATAGGTTTGTAAATCATCATCATACAGAATTCCTAACACTTTTACAATGTATTCTTTTATAAAAGCACAAAGGTTCTATTACAAAATCAAATTAACAGACTTAAAAATATAGTTTTATCTGTGTGACAGATAAGAAACTGAAGTTTAACTTGTCTTATCAAAGGACTGATAAGAAAAACTTTAAATTGACATAAGTAGATACTACACAAGTATTTTGATGTGCTTTTTGTCGCTGTCAGTTAAAAAGAGCACTGACAAGCTATTGCAACATAGTTATACTTATACATAGTTTCCTAAACAGTAATTATTATCTAACTTTAAATTTGTGCTTTATCACACATCAGAATAATAAAAACCACTTATTATCTATAATGAGTACTACTTATAAACTATTAAGTAATTATTATTCAATATACCAAAGCACAGTATCTATTACTAGACAATTAAGTATGTAGGCAGTTAGATCGTGTTTTTTTTTTGTATCTCGGTCATTCTTGGAGGCTGTACGGGGCAAAACGTGAGCCGCGAGTTCATTGACCATAAAAAAATATGAGCGTAAAGAGCATTTTTGAATTTAGAACATTTTGGTTTTTTACTTGTTAGGGGTATAATTTTCTATCGAAGTTAATTTATGCTACATTTTCAGATATATTTTTTATGAAAATTAAAAACAAAACCAAGAATTAACACAAAAAATATTGATAAACTTTATTCGTTGCTAGTTTCTGAAACGACAATTTCATTCAATGTATTTATAGTTCGCAAAATTTTAATTTTGTAACTTATGTTAACTCCAAAAAGTAATAAAATTGTTTGAGGGTCGAGTCGACCTCCAAGAAAACTTTAACCGAACATGCGCGATAAAGCTTTACGAAGTAAACAAACTTTTCAAACTTTCTTACAGGGTATATCGTACTTTAAACTATAAAAAACCAACCTTAATCGATGGACGGAGAATTTCCTTACAGAAACTTTGATGCTTTATCACAATTCACTAGGACTTTCAACACAACATTCCAAAAACACTCACTCAAAACTAGTAGCTTCTCCCGCACTTAGAACTTTATGGCACTTTTTTGAAATAAAATCAACTTTACACACTAGAAAACTTCCTAAACACAATAGAACAAAGTACTAATCAAACTTTTATTTGTTTGTTTTAACTGTAAGTATACGATTTATCATATAAAAACTTTTTAAACCCTCGTAAACAACCGGAGCAACACACGAAACGCGACGGCCATGTTCCACGGCCCGGACGAATAGTTACGGGTACAGGCAGGTAGAGGGTGCTGATGCAATACAATACTTCAAAAATATCTTCTTTGGGGATTTGGAATTTTAACTTAATAGATCTATATATAAATAACAATAATTTAATCAAGAATAAAGCAAAAGTTTACAAAAATATCTTGAATCCTTTATTGTCTATTTAGCTAACAGTAATGGTAATGGCATTATCTGTAGACAGAGACACGAATGGTGTTGCCACAAAAAAAAATGTAAAAAAAAAATGTAAGCAGCAAATCAAGCGTTAGATCACCTGTCTTTACCTAAACAATTTTAACTTAATGTCAAGGGCATAGAGTTCAGATTCAAGTTTTTTGCCAGATTTGTAACGCTTGATGTGCTGCCTTCTGTGCGTTATAATTTAAGTTAAAGTAAATTAATAAACGATAAATACAATTTCAAGTTGGTAGAGTGTTCGTGAAAAATCATTTGAAAAGTCTTTGTTCCTGTTTTGAGGCAGCCTGAGTGAATCCTAAGGGAAATTATATTATCTATTATTCAGAGTGTTTCTTTAGTTTTTTTCAATTTGTGTTTCTTTAGTTTGATTGTTCATTTATGTATGCTCAAACCTATAAAGTATCATGTAACTATACTCATGCTACTTTAATTAAAATATTCTTTTCGATAGATTAGTATAGCAAGTCACAATAAACAAATTATAAAAAAACTTTGTATAAACGCTGTCGGTTTCTTACAAACTATATTATTTGAATTAAGGTTTAATAAGGTGTCTTAGTCAAGGACTGTATACCGGTATGAATTTCTGTAAATTTTTTTCTGTATGACGTCATACCGTTAAATTAGGTGTATTTAAAAATAACAGTACAGGAATTCATACTGAAATAATTCTTGTACCTTTTTTATTATTGTAGCATAACTGATTTTTTTTCAGTTAACTGAAATTTTCCGGTATTAATATTACTATTGATATTAAAATTTTATTTTTAAATAACTGTAGAATGTTCGATAGTTTAGTTGAAGCCTATGAAGCGTAGGTACATATGCTGACCTTGACATTTCGGTACAGAAATTAAATAAGTTAAAATATTTCTGTACTTAAAACATCTACAGAAATTAATCCGGTATACATTATTTGGGTACTGATATAATTAATTTAGATTTTAATAACTTGTACAGTTATTGTGTTTGATGAAGCAGTACACTAATAAGGGTACTGAAATTTTACTAGTACTATTTAAAAATTTTATACCGATTAGCAGTCCTTGGTCTTAGTTCTTTTAAAATTAAGATAGTTTTTCTTTTTTCATGATGAAAAATGTCTAAACTTTATAAATTAACTTTTAAAATGAGGTGTTCTGACTGCTCATAAAGATTAGATAAAAAAACCTCTATAGATGGCACTTTTATTTTACCATTTTTGTACTGTTTTGTTTTTTTAATGAGCGGCAGAAAACCTCTCATTGGCAGGGCATGAATTCCGTTTTCCGAACTGTTACAATAAAATGTCAGATTTTGACAGTAAGTCATATCACTCATTAGTCATCCATCATTCAGTCAGTGTCAGTGTCATTATTTGATTGATCCTGGATTGATCCATCCAACAAAATAATCCAAACAAACAGTTTGTCTGTCTGTAAAAAGCAATGAATACCTAGAATTATGCAGTTATCCATTACATTATTAGAACTATTTAAGAATGGCTTAATCTCTTAACAGTATAACTGAAACACAGATACACTTTTAACATTATGAATAAATATATTATTTGCTCAATTGTTAACTTGATCAACAGTCAAAGTCACAGTTTTTAATACAAAATTTAATTAAGTGAAACTTATAATAAAACATATGTACCATCCATCCAAGCTCTTCATGAAATCTTCGTTACTGTATGGGAAAACTTTTTACAACAATATCAGAGGATTGAATGATTGGCCAACTAAACTGATAAGTATACTATTAAAAAAAAAAACATTGCTAGATAAAACATTAGTATGGCAAATACTTAGGTATTATAAACCATAACAGAACTAGGTATATGACAATGGAATAATAACTAATAAGAAGAAAATCAATAGAAAATATAAATAACCGCACTTAATTTTTTTATGTATCAAGCTAAGTATTAATTGCTGAGGATATTATTATTTAATTGTCAGATAAAAAATATTCTAACTGTTCTTCCTGATCGTAAGCAATACAAAGTCTTGGTTATGTTTCTTTTCTTTTGGATGCTTCTTGTACTTGCTTTATGAAAAGTAGTGATGAAGATGTAGATGTTAAATGTCTATTTAACTTAGGAAAAGTAGTCAAGGGATGTTTATAAATCTTGAACAATTGTTCCAACTAGAAACCCTCAGGAAGTTTGATTCTTTCTTTGGTAAATAAGCTGATACACATAGCAACATGGAGATTTTCTAAAGATTGGTTAATGCAGCCTGAGTTGATAGCAGATGTTATTATATTCTTGTTAGAATATAGTATAGTAACAGCATATAATAATGTTGGCTACCTGATGCTTAGTCAAACTCAAATATTCTTTATTTTGTAAGTATTTAAATACATTTGAAATAAATCAAACAATTAACAAATTGAACTGAATCTACCACAACTTTGGAAAGTTGATCTGTTGAGAAGAAGTGCAAAGAAACTCAACAGCAATCATCTTTTAAAAATAAGAAAAAATATTTTTAGGAATATTAACACTAGTTTGAATTTTATTATTAATAAAATTTGATTTTGCAATACTACATACACTTTTGAACATTTTGGAGTATTTCTATACATACTCCTTAAAATTTTCAGTACAATTGTATGTTTTTTTATCATATAACTCATATAATCTGTCTCTGCTTTTAAATATTCCTACTGTTGCCCAGTCACTAAACTTAAATGAGTTATCATCTGTTTTAATTGTTTTTGATGTAAATACTGTAATAGTATAAACTCACATCATTTGACTAAATTAAAAATACAATTATATTCCTTAGCGGGGTCATCATAACATTTAAGTTCCCACAACTTATCCAAGACATTACTTCTGAATCTCTCCAGCCGACCGCCGTTCATGGGTACAAACTTAAACTCTCTTCTTATTGCCTTATTTGTGTCAATGTTAGAAGATGCTAGTTGTCCGCTATGATCCGATTTTAACTTATTAATTATGTATTGAGTGTTGGGTAATGCATCTGTGAAAATGTTATCAATACATGTTGCTGCAGTGGCTGTAACTCGTGTAGGCTCTAAAAAGAGATTTTGAAGTTTATAACAAAGAAACAAATTTGTGTACCTTTGGCTAAGGGATGATTGAATTAGTAAATGAATATTAAAATCACCACTGACAATGATTTTTTTTTAGTATCACTAAGTTTAAGTAAAGCTTCCTCCATGATTTTTTCAAACAAATCATAGGATGAAGCTGGCCTCCTGTATACGCTTATTCTAATAACTTTCCCTAGCTCAATACATGCCATTTCAATGGTTTGCTCAACAGAAAGACTAACAATATCTGTTTGTTTTTTAAATTGAATTCCTTTGTGTGTAATAATCAAGGAGCTACTTTTTCTTGATTTATGCAAAGTTCAATTTGTAAATCCTTACCCAGCATGTCCTCAATATTTTGATGATTTATAACATTTTTACAACATTTTAATTTTGCAGCTGGTATACAAGTGCCAATTACATTTTGATTATAGCTAGAAGTCTTAATATATTTTGTCATTGCCTCTAGTTTAAATTACCTAGACTAGACCTAACACTATTACTTGGAATGTTATATTCCAGTGGTTTTATAAATAAAAGTGGCTGCTCAATAGAAGGTTTGAGTCAAAATGACTGGTATATCAAGGTAATGACTATTGCCTTATTAGACAACCCTGAAACAACAGATGGTGAGACACATTGCCAGCAACTGCGTCTAACTTATTATAACATACAAGTGTAACGTCATAATCAATCTTAAGATTGCTATTTAGTCAATAGCAATCTGCTTATAGGGTTCAGGTACCTTATAAAAACAGAATTGGAACCCTGATAAGATGATAAATTATAATAATAAAATCCCCAATCACACCAACTACATGGCCCCAAAGTAAGCAAGCTTGTGTTATGGGATACTATGTAGTGAACTAGGGGGCAACTTAGAATCATCATCATCATCACAACTCCGTGTAATGGGCCCACTGCAGGGCATGAGTCTCTCCTCTGGGTGACGAGGAGGTTTAGGCCATAATCCACCGAGCTGGCCCAGTGCTGGGTGGTGGATGTCAGAATTTTCAGGGTGCCGATATGGCTTCTGACAAACCCTAACGACTACTGTATACAAGTATACAGCACCCGGGACCGACAGCTTAACGTGCCCTCCGAAGCACGGAAGTCGCCGTGAGAAACGAATGGTCGGCGGTCACCCATCCAAGTACCGACCGCGCCGAACGTTGCTTAACCTGTGATATCGTAAGATACACACAGTAACCACGGCGCCACGACGACTTCAGAATATAAATACATAAATAGATAAACACCCGGACACGGAACATTTTTTTTTCTTGTTCCGTGCTCCCGCAACCCCTGGCGTCTGAGGCAGAGAGGTTTACCCCATCGCCAAAGTGGTCGGCAAAAAATTCCTATACTGTCTTGTCAAAAATCTGTCAGTTGAGCTCAAGATAAAGTCGTTTTCATAAAAGATGTCCCGTGCATTGCTCTTATGTCAAACACATAGGGTGTATTATTGCTCAAATCGCGGGACTTCTTTTCTGAAAAGGAGTATAGGTAGTATGGAATCTATCTTAATTTACCCGACTACGGCGAAGCAAAAAGGAGGGTTATGATTTTGACCTGTATGTATGTATGTGGGTATGGATGTTCCCTCACAACTTCTAAACTAGTTACCATAATTGGAAAAATGAGGTGTCCTTGGAAGCGTTTTGATTGTCTGGTTATAGGCTACATGACGTGATGTTAAATTGTCTACAGCACCCTCTAGGGGACTTAAAGAACTAAAAAAAAAACTCGATGGTTTCGTGTGGGGTATCAAATGAAAGAGCTTTTTAGCACAGTTCAAATATGTCAACATTAGTCCAAAACATGTGAAATAATAATTAAAGTAAAAAATTAAATTGCTTTATTAGCACAGTTTATATGTAGGTATATGTAAAAACTATTACTACAAAATAAGTGAAAAAGTTTAAAAACTAAAACCAGACTACTCAAAGACGCTCTATAAAAAGTAGGAAACAAATAATAGTCTCCGCTGAAATATTTATGTATTTTTATATGTCATACTGATAGAGATATATTTGCAGGATAGCTGTGGTCGTAGATGTGGTTTTGTTGCACGGCAAACGGCTAAATCCCCCGTGCGGAGTTGCTGGTCTCCCATTGGGCACGTCCCCTGTGGGTGGATATGGGGTACACCCCCAAAAAAAAAAAGGGGAACCGATACGACGGCGCGGACCAAAATCAGCTACGGGTCCTCTTAGTTCTCCCTTGTGGGACCGATGAGGGTATAATGGGGGAGGGTATATGGTTTCAGCCACCAGCTGCTCTGGAGGATCGGCAGGCTTGGATTACTTCGGCTCGGCCCGCGATCCAGCCACTAGGCGTGTAAAGGAAATTCTGGGGGTTTTAGTCGGTTTAAGTCCGACATTACCTGGCCGCTCCCCCGAGTGACCGGGTATCTATGCGGATTTCCCCAATTCAAAATTAAATGTACCTACCTTAAATCAAATAAGAAAAACCGGTGTTTACATTCCTATCCAGCTTTAATACACATAACTACTCCGTGCATGAATAAAATATGAGACATCTTGTATGATGCCCATAAAAGCGCAGATAGATCCTGAAATGAGAAAAAACACATTCCCCTTTTAAAAAAAGTTCGCAAATCCTATAACTCTTGCAATTGCTAGCGTTCCAACAAAGTCATCGTTTTACCTTAAAAAACCAATTTACCATTGAATTAGTTTCGTCCGCGAACTTTTATATAGCAATAGATAGTTATTCAGCGTTCGTGCGTTCATTTCGCATCGGGTATTGGAAAATAACATTAAAACTAAAATGAAGTTTTGAATGGTTTTCTTCGTGAACAATCTCGAGGGATAGAGATACTGTTCAATCTCTTCGCTCTTATAATAACTAATAGTTTGTTGTTATTTTGAAAACTCCGATAGTTACAAATAATTATAGATGGATGGGTAATTTGATCTGGTGCAATTAACTTTCCAATAATATTCTACTAGATTAGTAAATTATTAATTTAATTTGAAAGCCTGCTTGCTAAAAAAGTTAATTATGCAGAGAAATAAAATTGCTGTGCTGTGAAGGAATTGACTCTTCATAAAACATTGCCAGTACACATCACCGCCGGATGGTAAGTGAGGATGAGGTCGAAGATGACAGCACAGGGGCTTAGGAAAGACCTGGCTCAAGACCTGGAGAAACATCTCCGCAGGAGCTGTGGTATTTGGCGGCAGATTCTATATGAAATGGTGCCTAGCTAGTGGTTGGACTCTAAAAGGGTCCAACCACTAGTGCAAGAAATTTGATTAAAGGTATTGTTGAAAATACAATTTATATAGACATTATTATGCTTAATTTAAGCTGTAGATGTCCACTTTGCAGTCTGTTCGGCGGAAGCTCCACAGACAAAGTCATTATGTCTTACCATTTTGGAATCCTCTTACCTATGTAGCTGCTGAATCTATTGCGCATTAAAAAACTTTACCAACGAACACTTATTAGGTGTAGGTATTTCTTTATTACATACCTATATTGAACAAATTAAGCTACTGCCATCCACAAAATACCTCCTTATAATAATTTCCGAAAAACCGATAAAAATTCCACCGCCAAAAAGGAAATTAATATTCCGTCAGCATTTCAGAAAGTAATATCCGTTTCCGGTACAAACCAGGACACCATGATAACACTGAAATTATAATCTCTTGCATACCTATAGGATAATTCTTTTGATGTAAATTTAAGTATATATTATTAGATACGCTTAAAACAATCTTCGTGCGAACAGTCAGCTAAGAACTTATCCAAAACTTATCACTAAAAAATCTATCACGTATATCTACAAGTATGGAAACTAACTTACTATGAAAAAACTAAAAGCTAGCCCTAAATTGAAAGTAAGTAAAAGGTAAAAGGTTCTCCTAAATGGGACAAATATCCTTTTAAAAACCGCATCAACATCAGTTCAGCCAAACGCGAGATAATCGATGAAAAACATAATTAACATACAGGTTAAACTTCTCTTTGTAAGTTGGCTACTTTTATTCAGAAGTTGTGCAGGTAAATCTGCGGGAAACTGCTAGTATTCGGTAATTATTCGGCAAATCAATCAAACATTCGGCTGAATACAAATGTTGTACGAAATACGAATGTTCGGCCGAACATTCGGCTCATCTCCGATACAAAATAAAAAGATAAATTGAGAACCTTATTTTTTAAAGTTGATCAATATAATAAAACCTTCTCCTAAACATGACAAATCTTTTTCTGAAAACCGCATCCAAATCGGTACAGCCAAACGTGAGAAAATCGCGGACAAACATACATACATACTTACAGGTCAAACTGAGAACCTCCTTTTTTTGAATTCGGTTAATAAATACCTACCAATAAAAAAAAATTTAATGTATTGCTTTCGGTTAATATTAGGCAATTTAAGATAATCTTTCATTAATTCATGAACCTCTTAAGTATGCTTCATCTTTTTTTTTATTGGTGAATATACCCGCGTTTGATCTCAATCTTACCTGATGGTTAGTGATGATGAGGTCGAAGATGATAGCAATAGCTTAGGAAGGACCTGGCTATCCATAAAACATTGCCGTAATATCTCCGCAGGACGGGATCCTACAACCAAGTGGGGTCGCTTCTAAGTTTAGGTATTCTAAACCGAACATACACGGCAAAAGAAATCTAAAGGTATATGTTTATTTTTTTAAATAGAGCCGCAGTTGGATCCTAAGGGTGTTACCACACCTGGTAGAATGAATTAGTCGACATCGATTGATAGCTTTTTCGGGTTCGTGGGTAAGGCCCCTTATATGCGACGCACCTGTCGCGGACGCCCTCGATTTCATTTAAATGCGATAAAAATAATAAATTGATAATTTTTATCCAAAGTACAGTCAGATAGCGAAGTGTGACTTAAAAAAAATTTTAAGTGTCTACATGAAATAATTAAAAGTCTAAGTTTTTGATTTATCTTTGTAAGTGAACATTACAACCACGGAGGAAATATATAAAGCTGCCCTATCCAGTTTTCTCTAGGGACTCAAGTGAAGCATAAAAGCTCAAGTGAAGCTATATTTTAATAAGCATATTATTTAAAAAAGTTTGTGCCGCAGCCAAATCAATCTATCTAGGTAATAAGATTAAAAATAGTGCTAATAAGACTAAAACTACTTGGAATATAATTAATAAGGAAACTGGGAAAGTTAAGAATCGCAATAGTGAGTTTAAGCTTGTTATTGACAATACAATAATTAAAGCAGATGAAAATGTTGCGACAGCATTTGAGAGCTGTTTTGCTGACATTCCAGTTTCAACTACTAAATCATTAAGCTCATCACCTGTAGCGGCTGAATCATTGCTCAAAAATCATGTGAGTGAGTGCAAGGTGTCTTTCAAGTTCCAACCCATAGACACCGGGGATATTATAAAAACATTTAAGACAATTGATATTAAAAAGACAACTGATCTGTGGGGCATATCTGTTGAAATATTAAATTCTATTATAGATGTAATAGCCCCTTGCCTTGTTGAAATATTTAACAACTGTATTATTAGTGGGGAGTTTCCTAATTTAATGAAGCATAGTAAGGTTATACCTTTGTTTAAGTTGGGTAGCACTACAGACCCTACTAATTTTAGACCAATTTCAATTCTACCTACTTGTAGTAAAATTTTTGAAAAAATTATTCTTAATCAACTCTTGGCCCATTTCACCTATAACAATTTACTTCGTAATAAACAATTTGGATTTACAAAGGGCCGTTCAACAACTGATGCTGGTGTTGAACTATTTGAAATAATCACTGGTGCCTGGGAGAGGTCGGAGGATGCCCTAGGTGTATTTTGTGACCTATCTAAGGCATTTGACTGTGTTCAGCATGACACTCTCATCAGGAAACTCCACCACTACGGCATCAAAGGCACTGACCTCAAACTTTTGAATTCATATCTAAGTGATAGAATTCAGAAGGTTGAGGTTAACCGGAAAAGATCGGCTGGGTCGGTTGTGAGAATGGGAGTGCCTCAAGGATCAATTCTGGGCCCATTTTTGCTTCTAGTCTATATAAATGATCTACCCTATATGGTAGGCAATAATCATGAGATTGTATTGTTTGCTGACGACACATCATTAATTTTTACAGAAAATAAACTACGACGATGTAAACGATGCTCTCGCAAATGTTGTTCAGTGGTTCAATATAAATAATCTAGCGTTCAATGATAAAAAAACTAAATGTATAAAATTCTCTGCACCAAATGTAAAACAAGTTGAGTCTGATCTGCGGCTTAATGGGAACAGATTGAATCTAGTAGATAACTCTGTTTTTCTTGGAATTACCTTAGATTCTAAATTGCAATGGGGTGCCCATATCTCACAACTAGCGAGTAGACTTAGTTCTGCAGCGTTCGCGGTAAAGAAAATTCGCTCATTGACTGATGTTAAGGTTTTGCTTTCAAGAATCTTATGACTTTGAAGTGATTTGCTTTATTGTATTGCAGTTCGATGTTTCCAAAATTTAGAGGAATGATTATTCATATCTTTTTCTTTTTGTTGTATTAAAGCAAATTGTACTTTTCAAATTTTTGTTCGATACTTTTTTTATTTGAAAAAGAGGTGTTTTTTAGAGATTTCTCGATATATCTCTTAAACTGCCGGAGCAAACTACATGAAATTTTTCTGAGTGTAAGATATTATATCGTTTTAAAAAGCTGTCAAAAAATATTTTCAATAAAATGTACACAATCGTTACAAGAAGCAAAATCAGGTTTTGAGACTTACGTCCTCTAGTTCCGAGCTAAAAGTGTTAAAACAGAACAGGCAATTCTAACCTTTACGTCCACTGGAAAAGACCTTATATTGATCGTTCATGGGATCGACAGCTCAGTGCCGCTCGGTTCGTCGAAGGGGGAACACGTATCACTTTGTCGTCGGCAGTGCTAAGCTTACGTACGATAAAGGATTAAAATACATAGTACAAATTTATAATTGACTATAATGGGAAATAAAAACATTATATCTAAGCGGCAGGGATAGCGCGCTAGTCCATTTATCGGTTCAAAAACCAATAGTGGGTTTTGAAACTATTTATATTAAAACATGATAACTAAATTTACGTTGCAAGATGAGGTATTGACTGACGGAGGTCTACTTATAATGGACGGCATGTGAATTTGTATGAAACTGTCGATCTCTACCAGATTAGCCTGACCTATGCCTCTGACGAAAAGAAAGCGATGTGAGTAGGATGCTAATATAAAAATGCGATGTAGACATACATCGCCGTTTTTTATGCAATTCGTGACGATTTAGTCTAGTACGAGATTCAATGTATTTAAATATTATGTATCAATATTACGATATGAAAATAATCAACGAATGCAGAGCATTAAAAAAACCGACTTCACGTCAAAACTTTGACTAAAGTATAAGGTCTTCAGTGTACATATTCTTAGTATTCATACATATTTTAAATAATTGAATATATTTTTTTGGTTTTTGTCGTTTTTTTCAAAAAGTTGTGAACCGAATGCCATAAAAATTATATGGGACCATTTCGGAATAATCCCCTTTCGAACAAAAAAATAATTTTGCAAATCCGTCTACATTTGACAGAGTTATGAACGAACATACATAAAAAAAAAAAATATAAACATCCGAATTGAGAACCTCCTCCTTTTTTTTGAAGTCGGTTAAAAATAGTTTTTATTGCCTTATCAACAATATTTTTCAGAAATAAAAAGTCTTTGGCACAGAACTTCTTTGGCACAGTGGAGTCGTCATCTGAACTAACTAATTTACTTACGGTTAAAAGGTTAATCTATTTACTTATTTTATACTTTTACTGATATCACTAAATAATATTGTTTTTTTTTTAAATTCACCGTACCGGTTAGTAAAGATACAATTAATTTTTTTTTAAATAAATTCTTATATCAAATAAATTTTTACACAAAGATTGTAAACATACCAACAAATAGTTTTATAATGCCTAATAATACCACAGCTCCAATGAGTGAACAAGAAGTACGTGACATAATGATTTTCTCTGTAGTTTTTACTTTTTATATTGGCTCGTTTTTCTAGTTTTAGCTAGTTTTTCTCTGTAGCTTTGATTTAGTTTAGATTGTATACGTACCTACTCTATTTGGCAGTGTAAATAAAAGTTTTTTTTTTAATATTTATAATTTTGGTCATTACTATACAGGGTTAATTTAATTAAAATTTTATAAAAAAAATGTTA
Organism: Stenoptilia bipunctidactyla; assembly: GCA_944452665.1. Classification (NCBI taxonomy): domain Eukaryota; kingdom Metazoa; phylum Arthropoda; class Insecta; order Lepidoptera; family Pterophoridae; genus Stenoptilia; species Stenoptilia bipunctidactyla. The sequence continues at coordinate 4,329,881 of OX101743.1, read as the reverse complement.
AAATTAACCCTGTAGATTATTTATTTAGAAATTTTATTTAGTGTTATTTAGTAACTTAAGTCGAAAATAATCTTTCATTAAATAATATTTTATAGCTTTTTTAGTTATACAGGGTGGATTTTTTTATTCCACCTAGAGGGAAAGTAGGTACTCTAAATAATAGAGATAACAAATTTTACTCAAACGAAATATTCCTTTATTTCGGAAAAGAAATAAAGCCGCATTCAAAGATTTTCGAAAGTTCGCTCGCCTCACCCGAGAATCAAATCGACTAAAATCTGTAAAAAAAAAAATTATTGCGTCGATCGTTAGGGTCAATTGCAAGGATGAAATCTCTCTAGCATACTTGGTTAATTGAATGAAAGGAATACCATGAAATCTTCAATTATTTTAATTACTAACAAAATTTACAAAAAATGGCAATCGAAAATTTGTTATCTCTATTATTTAGGGTGTTACCAGACCAATCGATCTATAGTCGATCGAAGTCGAGAACTGATATGGTAATTTAAATTGATAGAAGGATACCGTTCCGATATGTCAAGTATTAATTCCTAATGTATTACTATATGTCAAGCCACACACTGCATAGTAAAAGTCTATCATCGTCAGTGAAAAATATTTGTGTTCTCATATAATAAGTTGTTTTTTAGGAGATCGCACATTTGGATACAATAGATAACGATAATTTGCTTCCCGAAATCTCATTTCAAAACAGTGGCAAAGATAATATTTGTAATACAAACATAGGCGAAAATTTACAAGAACTACTCTCTTTGACTAATTCGGTATGTAAAATTCATACGTTATTGAAGTTGTTTTTGTCCCTAAAAATGATCATACCTATTTTTTTTAATCTGTAGTTTTAGCTATCTTTGAAACCTTTCATAGGTTGCGTAAAAGTTAATTTTTTTCAGGAAGTCAAACTCCTTATTCCTTATATAATCAACATACAATATTTTTTAGATCAGTTAAAAGTTACGTTTTTGACATTTAAAAAGAATAATTTTTCAGAAATTACTTTCCAAAAACTCAATTAAATTCAAGAACATAAGGAAATTTCACTCTTTTTCTAAACATAGTGTTCTCGTTATCAGATAGTCCTAAGGTCCATCTATCTCCAGTGTCATCCAAACGAGTCGTTTTTTGGACACCCTGTATATATAAAGTATGTCATCATTAATATTAATAATTTTTGCTGATTTTTCACTCTTTGTTTATTTTAAGAATCTGTAGTTTGATAAAAAATATACAATTATTTGCGTTAGATGTAAATATGACTGAGTTCTGATAAAAGTTACTACGTATAATGCATACGGAAGGTTGAATTCATGCAAAAAATTCATGTTCGTCAAAACTCTCCTTTCTTGTAGGGATACAAATTATAAATCCGACAAGACTCATCATAATCTCTTATCTTAGTCGATCGAAGTCGAGAACTGATCGTTTTTGGACACCCTGTATATACAAAGTATGTCATCATTATATAAATATTTTTTGCTGATTTTTCACTCTTTGTTTATTTTAGGAATCTGTAGTTTTATAAAAAACGAGCGTTTGCCCGCGACTTCGTACACGCATAAACTCAAACGTCCTATTTTCCGTTCCCGTGGGAATTCTGGGAATTCCTTCCATTATACAAACAGACACTTATTGAGGAACCTTTATACCAAGTATCACATCCGTGCACTCAAAGAATAACATTTTATCATACAAACTAAAACATCATATATTTCCCGTTCCCATGGAAATTTCGGGAATTCCTTTCATAACACAACCAGTCTCTTTTTGAAGAACTCTTATGCCAAGTATCATATCCGTGCACTCAAGGAATAAGATTTTTCATACAAACTAAAAAGTCCAATAATTCCCGTTCCCGTGGGAATTTCGGTAATTCCCTCCTTAGTGCACCTCTACATCCCCTAAAAAATGTATGTTACGAATTCAGCTCTCTACGCCCAGTAGTTAAGGCTGTACGTTGTCTGTTAGTCACTCAGTAACTCAGTCAGTAACGGAACAGTTTTATATATATAAAACTATATTTACAATTATATTTGCGTTAGATGTAAATATGACTGAGTTCTGATAAAAGTTACTACATACAATGCATACGGAAGGTTGAATTCATGCAAAAAATTCATGTTCGTCAAAACTCTCCTTTCTTGTACAAATTATAAATCCGACAAGACTCATCATAATCTCTTATCTTTTTTTTTTCAATATTTTTTAATCTAGATTAGGTAAATACTGAGCGTTCCAGATATTGCTTAAATATTTAAATACACTTCTTAAATAGACATAACAATTTTGGTATTAACACCTACACACTTACAGGCAAACACTTATTAATTATCATAAAAATGTTTGCTTACAGTTTTTTTGAGTTTCAAATATTTTGATTCAATTCTTATTCCAGGTAAAAATAAACAAAAATTCTGATTGGTATTTCCAAGTCCAAGGTCAAATGCATATCGCAAAGAAAACTAAATGTCTCTTAGCTATATGGTATGGGGACAATACCATATAGCTAAGAGACTACCATATAGGACGACCAGTTTTGGAAGAAAGAAATGGAACCCAAACTTGTCTCATTTTATATGGAGTGTTTGTTGCCTGAATTGGTGGATCCTCGCTACCCAACAACAAAAAATATTCGAGACCCATCAATAGTAAATGTTTCCACACCTACCTTGTCGACGATCAATATTCAACCATTTGAAGTAAATAATAGTACTGATGACGTTTTATTTCTTCATAGTCAACCAGTTCGACAACGAAGATTGGATTTTTATGAATTGTAAAAGATTGTTTTTTTTTCTTTTGTAAAATAAATATATATAAATAATAAATATAAATATATACATTACATTATTACTACATTATTAAGTTCAAACTCTGTTTTTTTAATATGTTAGTAACTATGTATAAGTAATGCCATTGAATTCAACATAAATATCAGACGTAAATATAACAAATTATTAAAGTCGATCAAATTATAATAAGGGAACAACAATTACAATTAATCACTTTAAAAAAAATACAAAAATATAACACGTTAGGTACTTATAATTAATGAAACACTGACATTCAAACATTTAACATTTTTTCACTAAACAATATTAAGCGATTATAAAAATACTTTTAATAACAGTTGTTGCGACTCCGTAGATTTCTTGTTCCTTAGGTTTGAACGCTGTTGACCTGCGATGGCGCCATTGGCGCGAAATTCAAATCTTAAATGTTTAATGACGAGTGTTAGCGTGAGGGGCGCGTCAGGGGCGCGCGGAAAAGGGCAGTGCGTTATGAAGTTATATTTTTTGACAGTGCGCTCTTAATACAGCGAAGCTGGTATATTTTAGTTATTTTCATAGTATAATGTCCTATGGCATCCTACTTTGGGGCAATGCCGCAGATATTGACACGATATTTACACTGCAGAAAAGGGCTATTCGTGGAATGTATAAACTTGGAAACAGAGAATCTCTTCGAGAAAAGTTTAAAGAGATTGGTATCTTGACCCTTGCATCACAATATATTTATGAAAACATTATGTATATTTATAAGAATAGTAATAAATTTAAAACTAGGAAAGATAATCATGATACAAATTACTCTGTAAGGACTAGGAACGACCATAAGTTAGCGTTTCCTAAATTAAGGCTGGCTAAAAGCAGCAAATCATTTATTGGAATGTCAATACGTACCTATATATAACAAAATTCCGAAGTCAATTCAATCCCTGCCATTCAATAAATTTAAATCAATCATTAAAAACACTCTATCTCGAAAAGCTTATTATAAAACTAATGATTACTTAATAATGTTTTTAAGTATTTTGCATTTAAAATGCTCAATTATTCTTAAATAAATGAAAAATGTGATAAATAAATCCTGGTCGGGTAATTTTTATTTATCACATTTTTCATTTATTTAAGAATAAAGATTACTTAGATGATAAAAAGGCATGGGATTAAGCACAACAGGATATTTCTAAAAGTTTCTAATTACTTAATAATTTTGTTTACGGCTTGGCTGTGCGGTATATGTGTGACATACTGGTGACTGTCCCACTCACTTATTTTCTTGTCAAGACATCAGCAAGAACGTCATGCTCCCTCAGGCGGCATGGCTAGTGGTAGCGTCGGGTATCGGGTCACCCTCTTCCCTAAAATATGGTTGAGGAGGGTGATGGCTGGTGCTTGCGTTAACTCGTGAACGGGTGCTGCTAGCGGTGCCAGGTCGTTTTGCTAATGATACTATGACTATTTTATTCCATTCTTGTTCAAATACTCTGGTCCCAGTTTGTCATGTTCGTATTGTGCATCCATAGCTAATTGCATCTGCTATGTAAGCAATTTGGTTGTGGCATGACATTGGCTCTCACAATTAGCTGTCTTGTGTTTGTTTTTTTTTCATGTCACAGTCAATTTGTACTGTACCTATTTGTATTAATTGGATAATTCTGACTGAAAAAGAGTGCCAAGAGTTTTTTTCCGCCGGCTTTTTTTGTCTCTTGGTCTACTGTAATATCTTATTTAACAACTATCAACAACTAGTTAAAGCCGAAGTATGTGATGACTGACTTCATCAAGTGTTTTGTGAAATTCCTAAGATGAATAAAACTTTTTGAATTTTTTTTTTTTTTGCATACGGGCGGGGAGCGGGAGAGGTAAGCGATAGGTTATGTATGGCCAATCATAGCCAAACAGGCGATGGATAGTCACGACACGAGTAGTAAAAACCGGTTGAAACATAAGGTAAAAATATTCACATGATCATCAAAAAAGTTCAGGTATACTTTACTAGGTGGCTCTAGTTTTATTAGAAATTTCATACGTTCCTTATCTGTCAGAAAAAACCGCGAAATAAAGGTATTCTACTTTCTAGATTGTATGAAAAATGAAAAAATCTTATTACTCCAGTGCATGGATGTGATACTTGGCATAAAGGTTCTTCAATAAGTGACTGGTTGTAGTAAATATAAACAATGTTTATGCGCGTACGAAGTTGCGGACAAAAGCTAGTTCCTTTATAAAATTATAGAAAACTAAATCTTACATCGAGAAACAATGGAGGATTTAACTTTTTTTAAATATCTACGCATGTAGGTACATACTTCACACGTCAGCGACGAACTGACTCCAGTGCCTCTAGCGCGGAATAGCTTGAACTAGAGGCTGTGACGTCAGTACAACCCAAATTGAAGCTGTGCATCTTTATACTATATGTACACGACTGAAGATAGTTTTAATTTGAAATTCGTATAATTCTTAATATTATGTAAATAAAGATAACTTTGAATTGATTTTATAGCTTATAAGAAATGTATAGTTGTTGTTATAATAGTTTATGTTCGTATCTTATAAGAATTTAATTAAAAATACAGTCCACTTAGTTTGTATAGGATAAGTTTATTTTGAATTTAATAAAGAAAGAGACAGTACGCAGACGGAGTAAAGAGTACCATACTTTAAGCGTGATAGGTAGAAACACGCATAGTTGCTCGCCCGCAAGCCTACACTAGTTGCGGGCCGCCCAAATTAAATATATAGTCGGCGAAACCTCAGTATGGCACTCCGACCTCCCGAAGCAACAAGTGTCCTGAAAATAGAAGAAAGTGTTTTTAATCAAGATTCCTGAACAAATCCCTGCAGTAATTCCTGGCGAAAATTCCTGGCGAAAATCCTGACGAAAATCCTGACGAAAATTCCTGACGAAAATCCTGTACAAAAACTGAACTGTATAGAAGCGAATAAAACCCTGCCGTGAACCTAGTGGCTATTTAATAGTATAGTTTGTCCAAGCCGTTAGTCGTTCACATTTATGGTCCTGTCGAGGCGCGGATATTGTTCCACACAAACAGTTCGGTTTATTGAAGAAAGAAAATGCCTGTAACAAGATCACAGCAGTCGGAGAATGCAGTCGAAAACGCAGTCGAAAACGCAGTCGAAGCCGCAGTCGAACACGGAGTCGAACACGCAGTCGAACACGGAGTCGAACACGCAGTCGAACACGCAGTCGAAAATCCAGTCGAAATCGCCGCCACCACGACCGCTACTTCCACCAGCGCCACCGACACTACCACCTCCACCTCGTCGTCCGCAACCGCGTCTACTGAAACTACCACGCAGTCTGAAGAATCTTCAATAGTAAAGAAAAAGAAGAATAGAAGCCGACCACCCAGCGTCGCAAGCACTGCCAAAACACGTTCACGCCGCGTTGAAATAGCGAAGGCGCGAGAGGAGCTACTACAAAAAGAAATTCAACTTTCGAAACACAGAATAACCATGCTGGAATTAGAAGAGGAAATATCAGATCATGATTCTCAAGAAACGCTTCGGGAGGAACGGACGTCGGAATGGGTGATCCAGAACACCAAATCGAACAAGAAAACCACGAGGGAAGCTCAACCCATAGAAAATAGTCAACTTCCTCCGTGCGTCGACGAGTTAAAAGAAACACAGCCTTGCCAATCGACCGCGCCGGGTATCGAACCTACCGACGCGAGGGATTCGTGTTTCGACTACAACAAGTTAGCCGCTGTCATAAATACAGCGGCACGTGTGAATCAACCTACCATACTTCACACGCAGCGAGTTATGGAGCTACCAAGTTTCAACGGCTCATCGGGAGAGTGGCTTCCTTTCAAAGCCGCATATGAAGAATCCGCAAGCTACTTAACAGAACAAGAGAACTTATCGAGGTTAAGAAGATGCCTTCGCGGAATAGCAAAAGACGCCGTTCAATGTTTATTCATCGGCGCTACAACTACGAAAGAAGTCATGAAGTTACTAGCAGCACGATTCGGCCGCCCAGACGCACTCGTCGCCGCCGAACTCGAGAAATTGAGAAGCTTGCCGCGACTTCAAGAGAATCCGAGAGATATTTGCAACTTCGCTTCGAGAATAAACAACGTCACAGCGACAGTGCGAGCGTTACAGAAGCCGCACTACTTATATAACGCAGAAATAGTACGCGTCATTATAGAGAAGCTTTCAGCTGCGCTACGACTCTCTTACTTCAACTTCGTAGCAGAGCAGCGTGAAGATCAACCAGATCTCATCATCATGGCAAAGTTCTTCGATAGACTAGCAGACAGATGCGGGAAGTTCGCGCCAGCTGAAGGGACACCGACTGAAGACCGGCGGGAGAAGCGTCAAGCTCGAAACTATCACATAGAAAGCACACAACAGTCGAAAACACCTTCAACAAACACCTGCGTCGTCTGCAAGAAAGAAAACCATCAACCATCAGACTGCTCCATGATGAAGAAAGCTGAAGTTTCAAACAGATGGGAACTAGCTAAACAACACAGGCTATGTTTTCGATGTTTACGACGCCGACTTTACCGCCACCTTTGCAAGACGAAGAAATGTGATATTGACGGGTGCGACTACTCTCATCATCCACTCCTTCACCACATCACAAAAGAAAACGAGAAAAGCGAAGACTGCGCCATAGTAACGTCGGCCAAAGAACGAGTACATTCAACAGCATTATTGAAGATACTTCCAGTTCAAGTTTCGGGACCTAAGGGCACGATAGATACCTACGCCCTGCTGGACGACGGCTCGACCTGCACCCTCATAGAAGCAGATGTAGCGGCGAAGATTAGAGTATCAGGGCCACCATCCCCTTTCTACATTGAGGGGGTGGCTGGTGCCCGCGTAGACGCCAAGAAATCCAGGCGCGTCTTCTTCGAAATCCAAGGCCGCGACACTGAACGCCATCGAATATCAGCACGCACGATGGAAGACCTGCAACTATCGCCTCAATCCATCTCATGGCAGAAAATAGAAACCAGCTCACACTTACAAGACATAGAAAAGTTCATTGTAAATGAAACACAGAAGCCTACAGTGCTCATAGGTCAAGATAATTGGAGCTTGTTAGTCACACATGAAATGAGAAGAGGAAGGCAGCATGAACCAGTCGCGTCCTACACAGAGCTTGGCTGGGTCCTACACGGCTCAAACGGGGCGAAGAAAGAAGCTATCCATAGAACTACGCACATTCACAACTTCGAAGAACAAGAGTCTATGGAACGTATGATGAATGAACACTTCGCGCTCGAGTCAATAGGTGTTGAAAAGAGACGCTCATACAACAGAGAAGAGCAACGCGCGCTTGACATACTTCAAAATGAAACTAAGCGCATACCGGCGGGACGTTTCGAGACGGGACTTCTCTGGAAAATCGACAACTACGTACCTCACAATAATTACGACATGGCGTTGAAGAGATTAGAACACATAGAAAAGAAGCTCGATAAAAATGAAGAGATGAAAAATAGATACAAGCTTCAAATGGAAACACTCTTCGCGAACGGGTACGCCGAGATAGCTCCTGAACCAGTAAACAATCGAATCTGGTACCTTCCCCACTTCGCGGTGATCAACCCTCAGAAACCAGAGAAGCTGAGAATCGTACATGATGCTGCAGCCAAGTCACAAGGAGTCTGCCTCAATGACATGTTACTCTCGGGCCCTGACATGCTCCAATCATTGCCGGGAGTCCTCATGAGGTTCCGACAACAACCCATAGCAGTGACAGCCGACATAAAAGATATGTTTTTGAGAGTTGAAATCAGAAAAGAAGATAGAGACATGCAGCGCTTCCTCTGGCGAGGAGATCGACGTACAGGGGCGCCCACTGAATACAGAATGAAAAGCGTGATCTTCGGAGCGACATCTTCCCCGTGCACTGCAATCTACGTAAAGGATAAGAACGCGGAAGACCACAGAGACTAGTATCCCCGAGCAGCGACAGCCATCGTTATAAACCATTATGTCGATGACTATCTGGCGAGCTACTGCGATGAAGACGAAACAATCGAAATAGCGTCACAAGTGGCCCTCATACACAGCCGCGCTAACTATACGCTTCAAAGGTGGTCCTCAAACTCCACCAAAGTCTTAAAATCGCTAGCGCCGGGTAGTAAAGAAGACATCGTACAACTCGCGCCCGAGAAGATCCTGGGGATGATATGGAACCCGAAGCTCGACACCTTATCATTCAACATAAACAAGAACAAATTAACAAATGAAATATTCAGTGGAAAAAAGAGGCCTACGAAGAGAGAAGCCCTAAGCACAGTCATGTCAATATATGACCCCCTCGGGCTCGCTACGCCGATCACCGTACAAGCTAAGAAGATACTCCAAGAAACTTGGAGGTCCGGCATAGAATGGGATGCTGAACTTCACAATAATGAAACCGAAATGTGGAATAGTTGGATGACTCACGTACAAATACTACCACAGTTGCAAATACAAAGATGTCACGCCGAGTTGGCCCGCGCTACGATTCGAGAGCTACATACCTTCGTAGACGCCAGCTCGTCTGCATACGCTACGGTCGTATACTGGAGAACGGTCGATGAAAACGGAAGAATCCACGTATCTATAGCCTGCAGCAAAGGGAAAGTCGCGCCATTGAAAGTAATTTCAATACCGCGCTTAGAACTTCAAGCCGCCACGCTGGGTTCCCGCCTCGCCGAAACTGCATCGACAGAATACGACTTCAAGCCTACACGTCGAGTATACTGGTCTGATTCGAAAACGGTACTAACCTGGATTCGAACGGGACCGAGAGCCTTCAAACCTTTCGTCGCACATAGACTCGCCGAAATCGCAGAAACCACGAAAGTTAATGAATGGCGCTGGGTACCGACGAAACTCAACGTGGCAGACGACGCGACACGAACAACGCCGACAGATTTCAACTCGCAACATCGCCGAGGACGAATGGCCGACTGAAGAGCCGTCAGAATCACCAATCGATAATAGTGAAGAAAGAGTGTGTGTTAACACAAACAAACACACACTCACACAAGCCTTACCGGATATTTCAAGATTTTCAAGCTGGATCAGACTTCAGAGGGCGACCGCACGGGCCCTACAGTTCATAGAAATCATTCGTAGTAAAGAAAAGTGTTCAAATACACGAAAACGAACTAAGAAAATAGAAAATATAGATCCAGATTGGAAAATAATACAAAATTCCAATAAGAAAACGCAAGCTTTCAAGACTAAAATAGAAAAAACTCTCAACTTCAAGCCCTTAGAAGCTCACTTATTGTTACAAGCTGAGATGTTGTGGGTGAAAGCCCAGCAGCAAGAAACCTTCGCGGACGAGCTGGAAGCCTTACGTAAAGGAAACGACGTAAACACAAATAGCAGATTACTTCAACTGTCGACTTACCTAGACGCTGAAGGGATCATCCGCCTTCGTTCAAGAGTAGCTGCCGCCGCCGACATCACAGACTACCAGAAGACGCCCATCATAATCGACGGAAGTCATCGCTGGACTCGATTATACATAAAACGAGTCCATGAACAGCTTCATCATGGTGGATTCGAAACAACGGCGAATGAAGTACGTCAACGCTACTGGGTGCTACGCCTACGCTACGCAGTTAGAAACGTAATAAAAACCTCTCAAGCGTGCCGCATAAGAAAGGCGAAACCAGCGTGGCCAGCTACGGGAGACCATCCTCGAAGTCGTCTCGCCCATCACAAGCGACCGTTCACCTTCACCGGTCTGGATTACTTCGGCCCGCTAACAGTCACAGTCGGTCGTACGCATCAAAAACGCTACGGAGCGCTCTTCACATGCCTAACTACGAGAGCGATACACTTGGAGCTAGCCGGCAGCCTCAGCACGGACTCGGCTATCATGGCCCTGCGCCGCTTTATAAATAGAAGAGGATGCCCTACAGAACTCTGGTCAGACCACGGAACTAACTTCCGCGGCGCCGACATAGAACTGAAGAAAGCAGCGCACGAAGCCTTAAGAGACGAAGCCTCGACGCAATCGATACAGTGGCGTTTCATCCCTCCTAGCGCGCCGTTTATGGGCGGCGCGTGGGAACGGCTGGTTAAAAGTGTGAAAACTGCTTTAAATGTCACTCTACATGAACGAGCCCCCAAAGAAGAGATCCTGCAGACGCTGTTGGTTGAAATAGAGAACACAGTCAACAGCAGACCTCTCACACACGTCTCGACGGAAGCTGAAGACCCAGAGGCGATTACTCCAAACCACTTCCTACTGGGTGGTGCCTCGCGAGTACCCGTACCTGGCACCTTCACCGAGGAAGACAGCTGCGGACGTCGGGATTGGAGGAAGAGTCAGCGCCTGGCTGACATGTTCTGGGCACGTTGGGTGCGCGAGTACCTTCCAGAACTCCAAAGAAGACGCGAACCTACGTCCAAGGGTACCATCAAACTCAACGACCTGGTACTCATAGCTGATGGAACTCTCCCTCGAAACGCCTGGCCCCGAGGCATCGTCATAAATGTCTACCCCGGACCAGATGGTGAAATTCGAGTCGTCGACGTGCAGACAAACAAAGGGACCCTGCGAAGACCTACAAAGAAGCTGGTGATCCTGCCCTGCAGCAGCCACTCCGAGGATGATGTCTCCTGAACGTGTACCCCCTGATGGTTCCAGTCAAGACTGCGGCGGGAGATTATGTACACGACTGAAGATAGTTTTAATTTGAAATTCGTATAATTCTTAATATTATGTAAATAAAGATAACTTTGAATTGATTTTATAGCTTATAAGAAATGTATAGTTGTTGTTATAATAGTTTATGTTCGTATCTTATAAGAATTTAATTAAAAATACAGTCCACTTAGTTTGTATAGGATAAGTTTATTTTGAATTTAATAAAGAAAGAGACAGTACGCAGACGGAGTAAAGAGTACCATACTTTAAGCGTGATAGGTAGAAACACGCATAGTTGCTCGCCCGCAAGCCTACACTAGTTGCGGGCCGCCCAAATTAAATATATAGGGTCAATTTATAATACACTATAAAACTTTTACAGCAGGTTAAGAATCATGAGTAGGTTTAATTTACGAAAAAAAAAATTTTTTTTTTATATAAATATTTTTCTTAAATTAAAATTTCAAAATTCTTGCAAGTCCATAAACTTCAATCGCCTTAAATCTGTAATTTACGACTACATAGCAAGAAATAAAAAAACGTTTCCATTTATTTTTATTAAAAAATAAGTTATTAATTTCATTACCAAATAATACCTATACATTCTTACGCGGCACAATCAAACGAGCCGAAAGTCAAATTCGAGCCGCCGCCACCGCCGCGCCGGCGCCTACGTCACGCTCTTGGTTAGTCGCGCGGCGGCCACGGCTTCCATGTTTGAAACCTACAGGACGCCCTCCGCTCGCTCGCCAGTCTGTCTAGAGATACGCGCGCGCGATTAGTAAGATTAAAGTAACCAAAATGCCGAATTACGCGTACAGTAATCAAGAATATTATTTGGAAATGGCTCTGTGGAATGTGGAACGTGGAGTGCTCTCAGGAATGTGCGTGAATACATGTCTCAAGAGTACGGTGAGCGATGGATAGGACGCGGAGGGCCAGTGAGCTGGCCACCTAGATCACCTGACCTTACACCTGTAGACTTTTTTTTTGGGGTTGAATTAAAGACTCTTATATGGTCGGGACGGTCATACGATTCAAAGTGCGGACTAACTTAAAAGTAGAATAACTGACGCCTTTGCTGTCGTCAGAACTGAGAAGGACAGTTTACTAAGAGTGAAAATGAATGTACTTAAACGGGCAAGACTGTGTATACAGCAGCAAGGACGGTTTGTGCAGCAGTTGCTTTGAATTGGTTGTCAGTGATTACGAGTATCGGATCTAACATCAACGACAGGACGCAATGTAAAAAAGTAAGTTATTTTTGAACATACCTACTCTATTAATTATAATAGTTGTAAATAAGGTGATTCCAGTTTTTTAACACGTCATTCTAACATTAAATTAATTGTAAAATAAATTTACTAGTTTAAACAAAGAGTTCAAGCACTAATGCTTTATTTTATTTTTAATTTAATGAAAATCAGAACTAAAACAGTATTTACAATTAGTTTAACGTGAAATTGATTGTCAAAAGCCTGTAACAGTAGTGTGATGGGACATTAGAATCACCTTTTATCCTGATGTTTGACGTAATTACAGCTGATTCCGCGCTAAGTAGGTAACTGGGTCACGCAAACACACGGGCGCGCGTCAACGACCTTCGCTCGGATGCGTAGGTACTATTCGCGTAAGATTATTGTTTATTGAAGTGATTTTCTTAAAAGAACTAGATGGAAATGTTTGATTTTTTTTTGCTATGTACCTAGTCATAAATTGTAGATTAAACTTTAATTATTTTCAAATTTCAATTTATATATTTTTTTTAATTTGACTTCGTAATTTAAACCCACTTATGATTCTTAACCCAATTTTAAAGTTTTATAGTATACTAGCTTAATCCCGCAACTTCGTATGCGCTTAACTACCCTTCTCGTGAAAATTTCAGAAACTATACAACCAGACACCCATTGCAAAGAACCTTTATACCAAGTATCACACCCATACACTCAAGGAATAAATTTTTTTCACACAAACTAAAAATCATATATTTCCCGTGCCCGTGGGAATTTTGGGAACTTTTTTCGTAACACAACCAGTCACTCTTTGAAGAACCTTCATGCCAAGTATCATATCCGCACACTCAAGGAATAAGATTTTTCATACAAACTAAAAAGTCCAACCCATTCCCGTGGGAATTTCGGGAATTTCTTCCATAATACAAACAGACACTTATTGAGGAACCTATATATCAAGTATCACATCCGTGCACTCAAGGGATGGGATTTTTTCATACAAACTAAAACATCATATATTTCCCGTTCCCGTGGGAATTTCGGGAATTCCTTTCATAACACAACCAGACACATATTGAAAAACCTTTACACCAAGTTTCACATCGGTGCACTCAAGGAATAAGATTTTTCATACAAACTAAAAAGTCCTATATATCCCGTTCCCGTGGGAATTTCGGTAATTCCTTCCTTAGTGCACCCCTACATCCCCTAAAGAATGTATGTTCCAAATTTCAGCTCTCTACGCCCAGTAGTTACGGCTGTACGTTGTCTGTCAGTCACTCAGTACCTCAGTCACTCAGTCAGTAACGGAACAGTTTTATATACAGGGTGTCAGTATGAAAGCGCGCCATATTGTACAGGGTGTTACAGTATCGATATGGGAACACAAAAAAAATGATTTTAATTTTTTTTGATAATTTTTTTATTTTTTTTTTAAATTATGCGAGCCCGTAATTTGTGCTGTATTTCATTACTAAACCATAACTTGTTACGTTTTGAATTAAATCTGATTAAAAAAATGCAATATCAACGCTTCTGTAATAATAGGAAAGTATTGAACAGCTGACGCACGGCGGGGTGAGTGACCGGCGCGTTATCACCGCGGCTGCGCGCGGCCGCTCCGCGCTCCCCGCACAGCCTCCGCTCGGCGCGCGAGTTTACTTCTAGTACCTAGATGTCCATGGGCCAGGATGCCTGTCAGGTGAATCCAGTATTACAAGTAAAAGAATACGTGTGTCATACCTAGGTTGAAATAATTAGGATATCTACCAACATCAACAAGTAATGAAATACAGCTTTGGAGGTGTTTCATTGTCGACTATCATGACCTTAATAATCGTGTACCTACGCGTCGTGAAATCGCGTACTTTATTAGATAAATTCATTCTAACATGCAGCAACAAAAAAGGCCATTCAATTTCAAATCGATATTAACCGATCTTTAGCTTCAATAAGTAATAGGTTGATATACAATACATAAATTACATGGCAATAGTTTTACTTTAATATTAAAAAAAAATACTTACTTGTTTCTATTTTGTATCACTATCTACTTACATCAACAAGTAATGAAATACGGATTTGGAGGTATTTCATTGTCGACTGTCCATACAGAAGACATCCCTGAGAATATTTTTTCATTTCCCGACGACCCATTAGCGCCGGTTGAGACGCAAGGGTCGCGAGTTCGATTCCCACACCAACACAAATGTAGATAGGGCATTCATTTTATTTGTCGACGACCAGTGTGCATTATTTTTCTCAAATTTCACCACTTTATCGAGTTGTCAAATGACCACCCATGAGGATTTCTTAAAACCCATGATGA
The DNA here is from genome assembly GCA_944452665.1 of Stenoptilia bipunctidactyla. Classification (NCBI taxonomy): domain Eukaryota; kingdom Metazoa; phylum Arthropoda; class Insecta; order Lepidoptera; family Pterophoridae; genus Stenoptilia; species Stenoptilia bipunctidactyla. Next base: position 4,314,866 of record OX101743.1, on the reverse strand, counting down.
TATACTTACCTTATTACCTATAAGACTTAATAATTTAACCGCAAAAACGATGCTATGTTGCATAGGTACCTAATAATCAGAATAATCTTACATAAGTTGCATTTTGTATTCAACTTGAGTAAAAGTTTTCATAATCAGAAAGATATGAGATAATTCGGTACCTACCTAACCTACAAGGATTTCTTAAAACCCATGATAGTATACTTACCTATAAATAAAATCCCCAGACAATCACACCATCTACATGGCACCAAGCTAAGCCAAGGCTTGTGTTATGGATTACCATGTAGTGAACTAGGGGGAACCTAGAATACCTATACATAAATAAATAAACACCCAGACCCAGAACACATTTTATTTTTAAATGGTCTGCACTGGAATCGAACCCACGACCTCACGAACTGCTCGAGATTTGACGCCTTAGCTCATGCGCCACGGAGGCGGTCAAAAGACTTAATAAGACTTAATAATCAAACCACAAAAACGATATTATGTTGCATAGGTAATAAACAGAACAATCTTACTTATTTTTTAACGTTTTGTATTCAACATGAGTTAGTTTCCATAATCTGAAAGATATGAGATACGTAAGGAGGAGTTAGGTACCTATACTTAGCAGACTCGCGACAACGCCGACAGAACCAACAGCTATCTCTTTTTATTGTTGGATGGCCTACATAGCGCCATCCTTGTTCACCCACCGGCGGCGGCGCGCGAGTGACGAAAAGAAAGTAATTGAAGGACGACTTTGCGATTTTTGCTATTAGTAATTAGTCGAAATTAGGTCACGGTCAATGTCACATCTCACAATTGTTTCTTAATTCTCGGCTATATCGGTTCTAGTGCGTTTTTAGTGATATCGATTTGTGCAGTTTAAGTGAAAATGTCTCGTCGTTTCAGTGAAATTGAGTACCATGAGATGAGAAATAATAAAACGTGTAAATGCGTGCATCGTGCAATATCACAAAAATGTTTCAATTTTTATAAATCTTGTTTCCGTGATTGTGTTGTGGTGAGAAAACCAAATGTACAGAAAGCAGTCATAGTTCCACAAACGGGTGAGTATTTTTTTACTTTTCAATTAAGGATTTGATAATTATTTTTGATAATTAAATGTTGAAATATCGATGAGTAGGTACCTACAAAACAAAACTCGCGCGTCGAACACCTCCATATCTGTGATAGTTACCTAACCTAATTAATTCAAGTTAAATACAAAACACATTTTATTTGATGTAACATAGCGTATTGTTTATGGTTTAATTATTAAGTGTAATCTAGGTACACGATTATTTATCGCGGACGCAATTGGACGGCGCCGACTTGTTCATTCATTTACTACTGTGAAAAAATATTTATTTATTTATTTAAAACTTTATTGCACTAAAACTATGTAAAAAGGGCGGACTTAATGCCTTGACGAATTTTCTACCAGTCAACCTGAAGATACTGTATACGGAGAAGTGCAACTCGTGGGGGTTTGAATATTTACATATGGGTAGTATTTAATCGAGTAACTGTAAATAAAAATTTTAGGTGACAAAAATAATGAATTTGGCTTACTGTTTTAATTAAGTGAGCGACTGAGAGCGAGTGACGAAGAATCAATGAAACAGCGACTTAAAAACACTTTTGACCATGTCGGGATTGTCCAGGGTTGACTATAATAGCTGACCAGGTTTATGGCGCTTCGCCGGCCGCTGCCGCGGCACCGCTCGCTTCGCTCGCTCGGCTCGCGCACGTGTATAACTATATGCAACCTAACATGCTCCTCCTCGCTGCGCTCGTCGTCGCACCTAACCGTACTGATTCCGCCTTCCGGTGCGGGAGCCCTTCTCGTAACTTATCTCTTTCATCGCAATGTATATGTGTTTTAGTCGCTCACTTAGTAATTCAGTCGCAATATTAATATTTAAAACCGTTCATTTTCATATATTTTTCAAGACAGTCCAAATTTGTTTTTTAGTCGCTCGTTTTATTATTTCCAGTCCAAATTTGTTTTTTAGTCGCTCGTTTTATTATTTCCCTTTACATATTAACGTAACTTAAACATTATTTAGGATTAGGTTTATCTGTGCCATGGTTCTTTGTCTCCCGATACTAGCCATACGTTATCAAACGTATACGTAACTGTGTTACTCTATTATAAAGCTGCCTTTCCACCGTAAGCAATGAATTTACTTACGAGTTGTTTATTGTTGTTTCTTAGGACGGCCTCTGTGGCCATTACGGCTTAAAGTGTAAGACTTTAGTCATTGCGGATCATGAGGTCGCGGGTTCGAATCCCTAACGGAGCATAAAAAAATCCGGTTCTGGGCATGTATTTATCAATGCATGTTTATTCTACGTTCACAACTAGTTCGTTAAATAACACAATCATAACTTACTTACCATACCATGGGGGGCATGTAGTTTGTTTCATTTGTGTGAGTGTATGGGGATTTTATAATTATTATTATTTGTTCTCGCAACAACTGCGTGCCTGTGTTTCTTGCCTCATAAAAGTTCATGTATCGTTTTTCTTTTTTTGACAGTCGAATACAAAATAGAAACAAGTGTTTTTTTTTAATATTAAAGTAAAACTGATGCCATGTAATTAATGTATGGTATATCAACCTATTACTTATTGAAGCTAAAGATCGGTTAATATCGATTTGAAATTGAATAGCCTTTTTTGTTGCTGCATGTTAGAATGAATTTATCTAATAAAGTCTACGCAATTTCACGACGCGTAGGTACACGATTATTAAGGTCATGATAGTCGACAATGAAACACCTCCAAAGCTGTATTTCATTACTTGTTGATGTTGGTAGATATCCTAATTATTTCAACCTAGGTATGACACACGTATTCTTTTACTTGTAATACTGGATTCACCTGACAGGCATCCAGGCTCATGGACATCTACTACCTACTCTAGAAGTAAACTCACGCGCCGGGCGGAGGCTGTGCGGGGAGCGCGGAGCTTGCCGCGCCGCCGCGGTGATAACGCGCCGGTCACTCACCCCGCCGTGCGTCAGCTGTTCAATACTTTCTTATTATTACAGAAGAGTTGATATTGCATTTTTTTAATCAGATTTAATTCAAAACGTAACAAGTTATGGTTTAGTAATGAAATACAGCACAAATTACGGGGTCGCATAATTAAAAAAAAAAATTTAAAAAATAATCAAAAAAAATTAAAATCATTTTTTTTGTGTTCCCATATCGATACTGTAACACCCTGTACAATATGGCGCGCTTTCATACTGACACCCTGTATATTGATTATAAATTGACCCTGTATAGTCGGCGAAACCTCAGTATGGCACTCCGACCTCCCGAAGCAACAAGTGTCCTGAAAATAGAAGAAAGTGTTTTTAATCAAGATTCCTGAACAAATCCCTGCAGTAATTCCTGGCGAAAATTCCTGGCGAAAATCCTGACGAAAATCCTGACGAAAATTCCTGACGAAAATCCTGTACAAAAACTGAACTGTATAGAAGCGAATAAAACCCTGCCCTGAACCTAGTGGCTATTTAATAGTATAGTTTGTCCAAGCCGTTAGTCGTTCACACTATATATCTGCTTTGTGATTACAACCATGTATTTTACACGCTGGAAATACCTATTTTATTGCCAAGCTTGTAGCTAGTTATCTTACTAGTTCACTCTAGATTTTAGCAAAATCTATAGTCTATTTTATAGGGTTAAAATTTGGCACAGCTGCTTGAATTTTTTGAACATAGTTTATACGTATTTTTTAACCGTGCGTAACTCGTTTTTCTTCATAGTTTCGTTTTTTTATCAGCACACTCAACAATAAAATTAATATTTTGCGAACGATCTGTCGAAAACAATTGAAAGTCTGGATAAATAATATGTAATTGTCAATCTTTAAAAAAATATCGAACTGCCTCAAAAAGGGTTAAATACATATAAGTTTCTAAGAACTTTTTGATTCACCCTAGTAATTCAAACATAATTCAGAAACGCTTTTTTCTTCGACTGTATCTCATACCAATAACGTTTATTCTGATGAAATCGGCTGTTATTACCAAATAGAAATTCGAGGGCGTCACACAGGGGGTTTAACCCACGAACCCGTTTTTTCTAGGCCAAAAAACCGATCGACGTCGATCTATTGGTGTGGTAAGACCCTAACACAGGACCCCTGCCTGAAAATGCAAACAAATACTGAAACCATGACCCCATTAACTCCGTTCTTGGTCAAAAAACAGACACAAAGACAAACTGTACATACCTACTCAAAAACTGTCGGTGTATAGCAATAATGTCCACTGTATGGCGATCCGAATTTATAATAAGTTACCTATAAGTCTAAAGGACCTACCCATGAATGAATTTAAAAATGAATTATTTAAAATTTTATTAAATAAAATGTTTTATAGTGTAAATGAATATTTAAATTTAAATGAACTATGAATAATTAATAGTATCTACTTATATCTTTATATTATATTATTTTTTAAGATTTGACTTTGATATTTTAATTTCTTAGATTTGACTAGGAAATATTCTATATTTTTTTCTTATTGACATATTCCTTTATTTATTTTTACAACATCATTAGTTCTTTCCTGGAACTTTTAAGTGTCGAGTGAATAGGTTTCTCGTGGATGGACGTGTAACACCATAGTCTTCATGCGTACTTTCCATCAGGTGGCATGGAAGACAAACGTCCTATCCTTACAATATAAAAAAAAATGTAAGTATTAATAAATTGAAATTAGCTCTTTTTTTATTTTAAAGATCTGTAGCTTTATTTTGTGATCTATTGTAATGACTATTGTATTATCTTGACATATTGCTATCTTTATGGTAATATTATTAGACTTTTTTTTTTAATAGTAGGTTAGTTAATAATTTGTTAATGTCTAAATTTATAAAATGAAACTGTTTTGCACGCTATATTTAAAGCAGTATATGATCGAACTAAAAATTTTGTAAACATCTGTTGTAACGCTTACACTGGCAAATAAAGAATTTATTATAATTTATTATTATTCTTACTACTAAGAACTAGCTACATCTGGATATGTATAGTCACTTATATAGGAATTAAACAGTGATGGTGCATAAACATAATCAACGAATTCGGAGCATTAAAAAAACCGACTTCACGTCATTTGGCTGAAGTAGAAGGTAGTCAAGGTATTCACGAGGTAATTAGCTAATTCATACATATTTAAAAAAAAATGAAGTACTCAATCGATTTTGATATGGGACCAAAAGTATCCTCTATCATATGAATCAAGAATCATCAAAATCGGTTTACCCAGTCAAAAGTTATGAGGTTACAAACATGAAAAAAAACATACAGACCAATGAGAGATTTTCTGACAGCTCATCAAAAAAGCAAAACGGTACAAAAATGGTACAATAGGCTTCGATAGATGGCGCTTTACAAAAGGCGAAATCTTGTCTGTCATTTAACCATTTATTCTACACTGCGTTTTTAAAATTAAAATAAATTATTTGACGTCTGTATCAGAAATTGAACATACGCCTTCGGCTTTTTAAAAGTGCCATCTATAGAGGTTTTTTGAACTAAACTTTATGAGCTGTCAGAAAATCCCACATTGAGTAAGAAAATTGAAAGAAGTCAAATAAATTGAGAGAAGTCAGTTGAAAAAGCATACTAAATGTCCCGTTACCAAAGTGAATTCAAATTCCCTCATATCCATTTATATTTATTTTTGGACATTAACCAGAGCGCACCTCCGGTTGACAACTGGTCTTAAATACATTATTAGTATATCGTGGTTATACTTCACCGAGAAATGTTACTTTCGAGACAATCATATCTGGCGAACACCTTTGTGCCTCTGGCTGCTGCGATAACATGATCATAATGTCAAAGTTAAACATGACACGGATGTAGAAACACATGACCTAGAAGAGACAGTGATTAAAATATATACAGAGAATATAACATACATTCATACATAACATCACGCACGCCTGTCTTCTTTTGACTAAGGAATGCCAACTGCTCCGATCTAGACATACCTCTTTCACTTCCTCCACGTTCATTAATCGTTCCATACATGATCGCCAGTTACGGGTACTTTTAACTAGGCCCTTTTTAAGTATGTCGCCAATTGGTCGGCATACGTCCACCTAGGGCGGCCCCTTCCGACATGACCATCCAATCGTGCTCTGTACACCTATTTCGTAAATCTACTTTCACTCATCCTCAAACCACCAAAGCATACCCTTTCCAATCTTACTCACTACGTCTTCTTTCAATCCGCATCTCTTTCTTATTTCAACGTCGCGCACCCTATCACTCAATTTCACTCCACACATGCTCCTCAAAGCTCTCATCTCCACAGCATTAATCCTGCTTTTATGTCTGTTCTGCCCCACCCAAGATTCTCTACCATACATAAGTGTTGGCGCCAAAACGCCCTCAAGTACGGCAAGACGGGCCTTATTCGGTATAATTTTGCTTGCCATTACCGAGTACAAGGCGCCATTAACACTTATTCCCGATTTTACTCTCCTTTCATGATGTTAATACGGCGAAGCTAGTTTATTTTAGTTATTTTCATAGTATAATGTCCTACGGCATCCTACTTTGGGGCAATGCCGCAGACATTGACACGATATTTACACTGCAGAAAAGGGCTATTCGTGGAATGTATAAACTTGGAAATAGAGAATCTCTAAGAGAAAAGTTTAAAGAGATTGGTATCTTGACCTTTGCATCACAATATATTTATGAAAACATTATGTATATTTATAAGAATAGTAATAAATTTAAAACTAGGAAAGATAATCATGATAAAAATTACTCTGTAAAGACTAGGACCGACCATAAGTTAGCGTTTTCCAAACTAAGGCTGGCTAAAAGCAGCAAATCATTTATTGGAATGTCAATACGTACCTATATATAACAAAATTCCGGATTCAATTCAATCCCTGCCATTCAATAAATTTTAATCAATCTTTAAAAACACTCTATCTCGAAAAGCTTATTATAAAACTAAAGATTACTTAGATGATAAAAAGGCATGGGATTAAGCACAACAGGATATTTCTAAAAGTTTCTAATTACTTAATAATTTTGTTAACGGCCTGGCTGTGCAGTATACATATGACATACTGGTGACTGTCCCACTCTATTATTTTCTTGTCAAGACAACAGCAAGAACGTCATGCTCCCTCAGGCGACATGGCTAGTGGTAGCGTCGGGTATCGGGTTACCCTCTTCCCTAAAATATGGTTGAGGAGGGTGCCAGCCATCACCCTCCTTGCGTTATACTCGTGAACGGGTGCTACTAGCGGTGCCAGGTCGTTTTGCTAATGATACTATGATTATTTTATTCCATTCTTGTTCATATACTCTGGTCCCAGTCTGTCATGTTCGTATTGTGCATTCATAGCTCATTGCACCTGCTATGTAAGCAATTTGGTTGTGGAATGGCATTGGCTCTCACAATTAGCTGTCTTGTGTTTGCTTTTTTTCATGTCACGGTCAATTTGTACTGTACCTATTTGTATAAATTTGATAATTCTGACTGAAAAAGAGTGCCAAGAGTTTTTTTCCGCCGGCTTTTTTTGTCTCTTGGTCTACTGTAATATCTTATTTAACAACTATCAACAACTAGTTAAAGCCGAAGTATGTGATGACTGACTTCATCAAGTGTTTTGTAAAATCCCTAAGATGAATAAAACTTTTTGAATTTTGAATTTTCAATATCACCGTCATACTTTCCATCTCTTACACAAGTCCCCAAGTACACAAACTTGTTCACTTGCTCCACTTTTTCGTCTCCTATCATAATATTGCATTCCGCCATATCTTCATTTTTATACCCCATTCGGATTCTTTCAAATCTGTCAAACAGCTATCCACAGACGCTACACAGCCTTGTCTAAGACCGCGTTCAATACTAAACCATGCCGTGTAGTCATCATTTAACCTGACTCAGGCACTCGAATCCTTATATAAAGATTTAAGTGCCAGTATCAAGGCACCGTCCACCCCATACTCAGATAGAGTCGACCACAGTTCATTTCTCACCACACTGTCGTCACTTTTCCAAGTCGATGAAGCAGCAGAAAACCTTTAGGTGTTTGGCCAGAACTTTCTCAGTTACTGATCTTAAGGAAAATACTTGATCCGCACATCCCATCCCCTTTCGAAATCCCGCTTGCACGTCCCAAATCTTGCTTTCTGTTTCATTCATCACCCTCTCAATTAATATCCTTGCATACATTTTGCCGACAATACTAAAAAGGCTAATTCCACGGAAATTTTTGCATTCCTGTTGTGACCTCTTGCCTCTATAAAGTGGCACAATAACGGCCTTACACCAGTCATCTGGAACACGGCCAGACCGCCAACACGTATTGAATAGCCGGTACAACCGATTTGCAGTGAGACCTTCACTGGCAGGTCCTTTACGCGTATCTCACTTTGACGGTTGGTTTCACCACTCAAAAGTGGGGACCTACCTTCCGAAACATCACTCGCGTTTCGCCCAAACAAATTATCGAAATATTTCTTACACTGATTCATTATATCATCATGACAATATTCCCATCCTGATCCCTTAACACACCTATTTTCGAGTCTCCAACCTTCCCTCGGGCTCTTCTTCCTAAGTGCCAGAACAGTTTGAAATTGGCTCGAAAGTTTTATGAGAATTTCCGTCAAGGTTCTTCTTACATTCTTCTTTCTTTTTGCTCAACATTTCTTTCACTGGTTTTCTTAATCTGTCATACTTTTCTTTTGCTACTGTTTCATCATCACTTAAGTCATCTCGCATTCCTTCTCTACTTCTCACAGCTAGTAGATCTAGCCATGCTTGCTTCTTCTCTTGTACAATACCTTTCACTTCATCATCCCACCACTCGTTCCCATCCCTTTCTCACGTTCTTTTTCAGACTAACCCCACATATGTATTTGTATGGCTGTTTATGCTATACCATTCTTAAATCCACTCCAATATTCCTTTATCTCGCAGTCTTCGTCATTCACTAGCGGTCCTTACCAGAATGGGGTGCCTTTTCTCTCGGAGTGCCTTTTCTTCATGACCGGACAGACCAATGAAGAGAACACCCCCTGACTTAGAAAATATTATACGCATTAATATATAGAAAACTTACAATTACAGTTATAACTACCTACATCATATATTATTAGGAAAAAATACATAAATTATGTCTAGTATGAAACTTAGTGTGTGTAATATTGCTTTAAGTTGGTAGATTCACAGCAAATTTAGCTTTTATTTTCTTGAAACTAAGATAAATTATAAGTATTTCGTTCTCTTGTATACAGTATCCTTCGAGTCAGACTCGAGAAATCTCGGACGGTAATTTGTGGTGTTTACTGTACCTGTACCTATATTTGATTGGAACTCATGAACTCTTCCTTCTTTCTTGCCAGTGAAACCGTATCGTAAACAGCTGATCTTCAATTAAGCTGTTCATGAATTATCAAAGTAATATGTTATTGCCATGTGCTTTTTTGCGCGAAAAGGAGGTTTTCGTGTAAGTTGATCTGCGGGGCAATTCAGCTTAACTTATTTCTCGTCAAAATGCGCTCCCGGTGTTAAAAAAATTAAGTGGATCGGTCTTCGGGTGCCATTTTCAATACCTTATACACATAAACCTTTCTCATCACTACTTTGAAGCTGCATTCGAAATATTGGGTAATTACTCGTATTCAGATTTAATTTTTATTTTTATGGACGAAGCGACATGAAACACAAAATAAATATTTTCATTCTGAATAACCGCCATGAAAACAATCACAAATGGCACTTCCAGTAAATGATCCCGCTCGGTATTTCACCAGAGGAGATCTCACAACGTATTTATATGGAAATTTTGATTATGAACTACAGCCCCAAAGTTAACGTGGCAGTTATTTTGTTAACGTCACGCCACTTTGTTTACATGAGCTTTTGGAAAAACAAAGATAAACTTTAAGTGAAATTGTAAAATTAAAAGTCATGTTGCCAGACAAACTGTTTAGAAAGTTGATATTAACAGGATTATATGTTGCTGTTTCAGAAACTGCATTTTACTGCGTTTTTTACTTAACAAACATGACATATTTCGGAGTTTAAGTAATATGATAAACAATTTTGTCTTATGTTTTCAGCGGGGCTAGCATGCTGCCGTTGACAACGATAAATCGGGCCTTTTATCGATATTTTCTTAGAATATGGTATTTAGTGTATGTAATTTATCAAGATTATGACATATTTGGTTCTGTGGTCTTAATCATGGTATCAAATCAACTAATTCTATCTATTTTGGTGCGGATATTAGCTTACATAATAGGATAAAATAACAAAATAATATTTATCTTGTCGATTCGACTATTTATCGATGGTTGCATGCTAGCCCTGCAGGATGCATTATCTTATGTCGTGACCGCATAGTAGATAGATATGGCCATGTCATGAAATATTCAATCATAGGCCTGGCCATGGTACCTACTCGTTGATTACTTAAAGTCAACGTTGATTCGTTATTAATTAAAGTTATTATTAAGGTGCTTAAATACACAAAATTTTGGAATCGTTTTGTTATAGTGTATACTTAGTAAGTAGGTCTTTTGATTGATTATTCACTACTCAATTACTACGAAAATATACACAATGTTTGATTTTCGAAAACGTAATTCAAAAACTAAGCACTATACCCCCTTCCGTTAACTTTCCAAAAGAAAAGCAAACAGCAAATAGTTTTACGTAACCCCTCGGCGCGGGCGGTGAGCGTCAGTCACCAGAGTTATAAATGATCTGTCAGACCACCTGCTCCCGGAGGTATGACGTTTGGTATGTACACTGGACAGGTTACATGGAGAATTTAATGAGCTATTTGAAGTTTCTGAAGAATATTCTGATGCAGAAGAATGTACATAGCGGTTTTTGTGCGTTCAGAAAATATAATCATCAAGGAGGCGCTTATCCTAACTGATAATGTAGATAAATGCTTAGCTATAAGTTATTTTGCGATAATGAAGATGGACCTAAGGTATGTCTACGTCTGTGTATTCTTAACTGTAACCCATGCTCTTTTATCATAAGAATAATGTAATTCGCTGCCTTTTTCCTCCCCTCCCTCTCTGCTTCTTCGGCGCTTATCATTGAAATATTTATTCGTTCAGTGTTGTTTTATAGCAGTTGAAAATGAAAACTTTTTATTGGTAGTAGGTAATTTTATACACTTTACGAATGTCAAACGCTGGATGAGGGCGGCGTGGGTCCGGACGACATGACGAATGCTGGTGGAGGCCTCCGTCGAGAAGTGTGCATCTCTCGGCTCATGAAGATAATGATCGCCCATTATCCACCGATGTCTTGGTGTTGTCTACTACTACTTCTTCTTCGGCTTTAAAAAACGAAATGAAAGTAGGACCCTAGGTAGACCGAGAGGAAAAAAGCCGGCGGAAAAAAAACTCTCGGTACTCTTTTGTAAAACGTGCTTATTATAGGTACACATAACAGTTGTGATCAAAAAGCATATCAACCACTTTATGAAAACCAACCCGTGAGACAACCGTACCCGTTCTCCCCTACATATGGCGCTCCAACGTTTTTTTTGCCGCTTTTTGTCTCTTGGTCTACTGTAATATCTTATTCAATAACTATCAACAACTTGTTAAAGCCGAAATACCTATACAGTTATGACTTCATCAAATGTACATGTTTTTTTCATCTTTTTGAATTTTTTATCAAACCTAGAAAGTCTAGCGCTTCAGGTGATTAATTAAAACCACTCACACCAACTCAGATAAATTAAATTTATTATCTGCCTTTAGATCTTTAAGTAATTCCTTATACAGGTCACTTTTGAAATTCAAGGACGTGATAGTTTGAGTTTATACATGAAGATACAAATATAATAGAAAATAAATATGAATTATTTACTGAGTAAACTTAACCGAAAGGTAAAGAAATGATTACGCAACACATGGTTACACTAGCATTGGCAGCGATCCGCGAGCCAGGTCACGTGCTGCGATTGACTCTTTTTTTTTTTTTATAAGTGACTAAACCCGCGTTTGACCTCAATCTCACCTGATGGTAAGTGCCGATGAGGTCGAAGATGAAAGCACACGGGTTTAGGGAGGAACTGGCTCTTTATACAATATTTCCGGAACACATTACCGCCGGAGCGGTAACATTTGGCGGCAGACTTTATATAAAGGGTGGTCGCTAGCCAGGCGGACCCAGAAGGGATCCTACCACCAAGAAAATGAAAACTTTTTATTCGTAGTAGGTTAAGTGACTCAGGCGTAAGTTAAGTCAATAGTAACAAAACTTTATTTATAGGCAATTCTAGTGAAAAATTAAGAACGTACTTGTATTACATAATTATGATCAGAATCGAGTACTAAGTGCTCTCCTTCAGTATCTAAAATTTGTCACCAGTCAACCTGTTGTATTTTAACTGTGCTCGTTTCGCCCCTACCTACCTTGAATTTGTGACAGTATCTTGAAAACTAGTTTTGATACATAACATTGTATTTTTGTAGTAGGTACCGCCTAAAATCTTTCACAATTCTTTGCGTCAAATAGGTACCTAAAAATAATATGTTAAGTATATAAAAATACTTCAACACATGATAAAAGACGAAAACCATAACTAAAAAACACTCTAAACAGCTCTAGCAAAGTAAACGTTCCAACACTTCGCAGGAAAATAAGCTCAAAAATATCTATTCTAAAATAATAGCTTACTCACGGGCGCATAATGGGGAGGCTGGGTAATAATTTACTCCTATCTATTGGAGGCCATATTCTCCCCACCTGCCTCTGAAGATGTTTTTCCTCACGAAGCTTGGAAATTAATGATAGACCATTATTTCTGCAGTTCTTCGAGTGGCGCTGTACGCACTGTGCCGTTTTGTTGGTGCGGTTTTTTAAATGTTTGCTTTGGTAGTTATTTTTTTTAAATCCAATCTAATTAGAAAAACGATTTGCGAGTGTCTGATCTTAGGTGATTGCTTTTAAAAGCCTTTCGCTAAGTGATAGCAACGTTTGGGTGTTAATCCATTTAGGCAGTGCTCAACACTTTCAATAAATGTTTAGGTCAGAAGTGTTGATAAGCTTATAAGATAAGTTTATACTCTTAATGAAATCCTGGATGTAAAAACCTTACACAAAGACAAAATTCGAAACCTCAAACTAAAGACACTGAACTTATCAAATTGCGTACCTACGTTGGCCGATGTAGGCCGATTTTTTTTACATCGTCTCTATATGGGCAAACATAACTGCAGATAGCCGACAAAACCATGTTGTTTACCTAAAGTTAAGTTGCCATTATCCATAAACACATCCAACTATAGGGAATTACACTGTCACTCCTGCCTTGCTATCTAGATCATCGCAAAACTATCTCCAGCGCGCCGCATTGGTCTATCGGGTTTGTCACTGTGGACTGGACGGCAGACAAGACCGTGCCTAGTATTCGACTCAACGTGGCGAGCCTTGATTTGCCAGAAAGCAGGCCGTACTGGGCTGTTTTCAATATAATAGAAATTAAATTTCAGTATACTTCATCATCATCATCATCATCACAACTCTTTGTAATGAGCCCATTGCAGGGCATGAGTCTCTCCCCTGGGTGACGAGGAGGTATAGGCCATGTTCCACCAAGCTGGCCCAGTGCTGGGTGGTGGATGTCAGAATTTTCAGGGCGCCAAAGTGGCTTCTGACAAACCCTAACGACTACTGTATACAAGTATACAGCACCCGGGACCGACTGCTTAACGTGCCCTCCGAAGCACGGAAGTCGCCGTGAGAAATGAATGGTCAGCGGTCACCCATCCAAGCACCGACCGCACCAAACGTTGCTTAATCTGTGATATCGTATGATACACACAGTAACCACGGCACCACGACGACTTCAGTAACCACGGTGCCAGGACGACTTCCAGTAACCACGGCGCCACGACGACTTCCCAGTATAGCTTGCGCTAATGAAAATGACCTGAAATAGCCGCGCCACTTTTCACACAGTGCGTACAAACGTAATCCTTACTTTTTTAAATGCCTGTCGTGAAAAGTGGTCTTTTCCCTAGATGTAATTTGTCAGTTCGTGAAAATATCTGAGAGTCATCCGCTCTTAACTTGGCATTAATTTTGATTTCATTTCACTTTTTGTTATGAATGAAGGTCGCGCATTAAAAGAATTTACTAAAATTAAGGTTATTTTGTGATCTTGGCGGAATTAAAAACGTTTTTTATTGAATTTGATGAATGATGGACCTTAATTATGCCTACGAAAATAATTTCGTATCTGCTGTTCAGACATTGATAAATACAATGCATATTTTCACAAACACCCATCCATCTATCCTCGTAAACTTTCACGTTTTAGATACAAGAAGGATAGAATTTGAACCGTCTGCTTGATAACAACTTATACTTTCAATAGACTGGAGAGCTCAGCAAAATCACGGTAATAATATCTAAGTACAGGGTTGATTTGTGGTCATCGGCCAATTTTTTTTTACACAATAAGTATTTATTTATTTATTTATTTATTTACACTTTATTGTACAGTAACAAAAATAGGAAATACAAAACATGGAACAAAAGGTACAAAAGGCGGTCTTATCGCTCTAGAGCGATCTCTACCAGACAACCTTTACAAAATTGTACAAAAGTATTTAGCAATTAACAATAATACACAAAACCAAAAAAAAACAAAAAGAGAAACATTATAAAATAGGTCAGTAAGTATGTGAACTTTAGTCAGTATATCGTATCGACCCATAATATAAAAATAAGTAACACATAATGAAATAACGATATAAAACATAATATACCTACATATGATAACATATATAAACAAATACATAATATATAATAAAATACACAAAATAATACATAATTAACGAATACTCTCTTAATCTTATATTGAAGATAAATAATGTTTTTTTAGTTTTAATTTAAACGAGTTCAGCGAAGGGGCAGATTTTATTTCATAAGGAAGTTTGTTCCATAACGACACCGCTCTCACAGAGAATGAATTATTAAAACAGTGGGACTTATGAAGAGGAGTGCTGAGCATGAGATTATCAGCAGATCGTAATATTCTGTCGTGGTTCTCATGGCGATATTGAAATAAGTCTTTGAGATAACTCGGTCCCGCGGAATTAAACAGCACCCGGTACAGTAACGAAAGAATATGTGTATCCCGGCGAAGTCGGATTGGGAGCCACTTGAGTTTAGAACGGTATTCGGAGACATGGTCATATTTACGAAGACCAAATATGAAACGTATGCAAAGGTTTTGAAGCCGCTCAAGTTTATTTAGAAGTTCTTCTGTAAGGTCAAGATAGCTGGCATCGGCATAGTCAAGAACGGGAAAGAAGAGAGTGTGTGCTATTGAGATTTTGGTGGGTATTGGCAAAAGATTGCGCAAGCGTTTTATCAGTTATAGAAACAATTTTTGCAAAAAAAAAGTATTTCTTTTTACAAAGAAATTAATATATCCGCTAACATGTTAAGCTAAGCATGGCCACTCTACATTACCATTAAAATAAAGTCGACTACGCATTACTTACTACAAAACAACTCGTAGTACTACGTCGTACTATTAACAATGAAATGCCGCGTCGTAGTAACTATGTTCATCAACCGCGACTATTTTCAAAAACGTTTGTGGTTCCATATTTCTACTTTTTTATACTGAGCGACGATAAAATAAATATGCAGGTACGTTTATATTGTATAAAAAAAACTAACATTCAAATTTGACTGGTGGCCAAAAAACAACCCTGTGTAATATTACCGTGGCGTTCAAATTCTACTTAAATATAATTGTTAATGCGATTATAAAGAAGTTGTTACCTGACAACTTTTTGTTAAAGGGCACAACTCAACTATGATTGAAACTCCAAAATGCACTACATAATAATAATTCCCACTGACTGTGTTTTGCAGGTTGAAGCCGGATCTTATGGATCGTCAGGATCTGGACATCTGGACAAGAACCTCCCGCAAGACTCTGTGATATTCGGTCCTGTGATGTCCCCATCTAGGAAGGTCCCGCTGCGTCTCCCAGTACGGGTTTGCCAATCAAGAACATTATTTGACGACCACTATGGCGTTGGGGTAAACCTATCTGCCTCAGACGCCAGTGGTTGCGGGTTCGATCCCCGCACGGAACCAGAAAAAAAAAATGTTCCGTGTCTGGGTGTTTATCTATTTATGTATTTATATTCTAGGTTCCCCCCTAGTTCGCTGCATGGTATCCCATATCACAAGCTATGCTTACTTTGGGGCCATGTAGTTGGTGTGATTGTCTGGGGATTTTATTATAAAAAAAAAAAACTTCTCCAACAATTCCATTCTACGAGTTATGTATCATGGCCATTGCCAATGCAAGTTTCCATTTCTTCAGTAGATTAAAAAAAATCAAAGAAAAATGAAAAAATAAAACAAATTCCACTCATTTTTTTTTTTAATATTAACGATTACGGTTCCTAATGTAGGTACCGTATCGTTAATATTTTATACAAAATTATTCTCTTCAGAATTCAAATTCTCCGAAGCTTTCTGACTACACTGATAAAGCTGTTATATTATGTAAGTACGAAATATTGTTAAGGAAGCTATGGGTACCTATTTTCATGGAATAGGTTGTGTTTCACTTCTTCGAATAATAAGAAAAGTAAATGCTCATTATAATACAAGTCACAATTATAATAATTGTGACTTGTTACACATAATTGTCTTAACGATCAGAAATTATAAGAGATCGGGAAAATCAAAGTGATGTAAGGAAATGACATTTATTAGGAATTATTTTGAAATGTTTTTTGTACCCAAAAAGGGGTGAAACGTTATTTTTAGAAACTGTGAACAAATACTTATAATTGGATATGATTTAGGATCAATTATCAACCTATTTATCCATCCATTCATAACTTCACGCCTGTAAACCTTATGAGGTAGGCTGTTTGACAAATTTGGAGGTTTTATAATGATTAGGACTATTGCATTGGCAGAGGGTTAGCCACAAACGTGCCAATAAATCCTCTGTCCCTTATCTGACTTTAACAGTATGCCCAGGAAGAGAAGCAGCTGTTTTAGGCCAAATGTATGTGGATTGAGAGAGTGATATGATATTATCATTCGATATGGCAGATTAAGTAACATTCAGTCCGCTGGACTAGTGCGACTTTATTCGAATGACTTTACTCGTATGTTTACGAATGTTCGTTTAGTATGGAGTCGGTTGCAAGTTTTTAGTAACATTGTAATTTTTTATCTACTCTTAAATAACTGTTAATTTTTTATTTAACAGTTATTTAAGAGTAGAACATGTTTACAAACATTCAAATTGAACAAGGCACACATTTATTTAAGCTAGCCGTGCGGCAATGGATTGATTTATCTTAACTGCTAACTAACCGTCTCCATACTATACAAACATTCGTAACATTACGAGTCGATAAAGTTCTGTGCTTGCACTGCTGCTTCGATTCCATACAAAACGAAGTAAACTTTTACGATATGGTAAGGTTAAAAATCTCGCACTAGGCACTCTGTTGTGTACATCCATCCTTACACTACACGAATGGTTGACAGTCAGCATTTTTGCACTGCACCAGCTGCTAGTTTACAAATTTAGCATCCCCGTCTCCCAGAGGAAGGACTCATGACATAAAAAAGTTTGAAAGACGGCAAATATCTGCAGATCTTTCAAACATTTGCTATATAGTAGGGGCATCAAACCGCCAACCTTTCACAAATCAGTCAAATGCGCTATCAATCAATTGTGCCACAAAAGACAATGAAATGGTTTGTTAAATTCCACCATTTGCAAGCTTTTCAATATTGACTATAAACCTTTATTAAACTGGAAGATAAATATATACATATTTGATAGATTTTTGTTCAAAATATTTTTAAATGTCACTGACTAGTCTAAATTCATGTTCAAAAATTCATAATCCCGGTACCATCCCGCATTGATCGGATGCACTGTCCGGCGGACAGCGTTCCGGAAATAATCCGGAAATTGATACAGGATCCGGCTTTGAATTTTTTAATGTCCGAATTCACAAATTGACTGCACAAAAGTGAACCTTGTCGGATCTTTAGCGATGGCTGAAAACGGCATACGAAATAGTTCTTTTTAACCAATATTCCATGGGAGAATTAAGACTGTTTGGAAAATTGTAGGTTAGTTTCGCGATTTTTACTAATGGCGGGTTTCAATATTATGAAAACTGTTCGTTTTGCCTACGAACAATAGAAATCACTACCAAAATGCCTTTCTATATTCAAAATCTTGACATCTAAACCACTGCTTACGAACTGTTTGACTGTAATGGGTTGCTAGGTTACATTTGACTATATATATATTTGATATATAAAATAGATATAAATCTAGCCAACGACGACGTAACAAGTTATTAATTTAAACCAATGAGGTAAAGGTATCATGGCAGTCTGCTGCGGCCAATAGGAGTTATGTTTTCATTACGTATCATTTTATCTAGCCAACGATGTAAAAATTTATTCATTTAACGAAATATCTATAACTGTTTTTTTAAAAAAGGACGAATATTATTGAATGACATAATTTTTCTTGAAATAAAAATGTGATTCAATCAATGGCAAAATTAGTCGAAGGATTGGCGTTTCGTTTTACGTAAGCAGTTAAACGCAATTATTGATAAAAAGCTCTAAAAACATACTATAATATATTTATCGAATACTAAAACATAGCAAACATAAATTGAATAAGTTTATATATTTCTTTAGTTCAAATATCATACAAATAATTTGCGAATGCGTGATATTCTATAAATCACATATCACCTATTTTCTTGGAAGAACGTCACGCGAGGAGGGCCCATGCCAAATTAGAGAACTTACAGCCCGTAGCTAATAGATATTGTGAAACGCTACTTTTTTCCTACCAGTTTTGTACCTGTACCGGTTACGCATAGCAGTCAGTTGAATATTACCCGCCATTAATAAACTTAAAACTACTGAATTGATTAAATTAAATCCTAAATAATTAGAAGCATCACTATCCAAGAGTAGGATAGGCAAAATTTTATCAAGAATTTTCATCGCGTTCCCATTCGAATTTTTTTTACTTTTCTATATGTCAGCCCTTAGTCAAAGTTCTCAAACTCTTGTGAATTCAAGCACTTTGTAAAAGTCGGAACTTAAAAGTTATATTCGGTTAAAGATGGACCCTCAATTGTGACTGGCAGGATTATCAACATGGTATTAACCCTTATCCAAATAACGGTATTAATAATACGTATTCAAAAGCAAATAAATGTGTGTTCCATATCATTTGATCTCAAACAGCACCTCAGGATATAAGGATTTTAAAATAACTGTGCAACAAAATCGGTGTGTTAGGGTTAAAGCGCTAGACGTGCGAATAGTAAGTAATAATATAAGTTTTATAATTTTACTATAATAAAAGCTTCAACCACCAAAATTTGTGTAAAAGGATACAATAAAATTTTATATTGCTATAGTATTGACTGGTCCCGCACAGTCGACAGTGCTAATAACCTTGCATCCTAATAATTCCCAGAGGGGCTAGCATGCCGTCGACCTTTTATAGATATTTATATATAATAAATCGGGCCTTTTATATATATTTTCTTAGAATATGGTATTTAGTGTATGTAATTTATTAAGATTATGACATATTTGGTTCTGTGGTCTTAATCATGGTATCAAAACGAGTAATTCTATCTATTATGGTGCGCATATTAGCTGACATAACAGGATAAAATAACAAAATAATATTTATCTTATCGATTCGACTATTTATCGATGGTTGCATGCTAGCCCTGCAGAAATAAAAAAAATCCTTTAGTAGGAATTCCTGTTCCCGTGTTTTATTTTCAGTTTTTACTGTATAGGTAGCTATTTTTTGAAGGTCTCTTCCACAAACCCGGGTACTACGGCCCAGCAATGTTATCTACGAGTATAGTAGGTTTTCAAGTAACACTTTCTGACTGTCTACATAAATTAAGTATAGAATAAGCTTTAACTTCAAGAAGGACATAGTAATATTATTTATCCAGTCGCAATTACCGATATTCACGCGGGCGAAGTCATATACTAGAAGAACAGCTAGTATATCTAATGTATAAAATTCTCGTGTCACAGTTTTCGTGCCATACCTACTCCTCCGAAACGGCTTGACCGATTTTGATGAAATTTTTTGTGCTTGTCCGGTAACTATGAGAATCGGCCAACATCTATTTTTTTATTTTTATTTATATGGCAAAACAACGTTTGCCGGGTCAGCTAGTCTAATATATAAAATTCTCGTGTCACAGTTTTCGTTGCCATACTCCTCCGAAACGGCTTGACCGATTTTGATGAAATTTTTTGTGCTTATCCGGTATCTATGAGAATCGGCCAACATCAATTTTTATTTTTTTATTTTTTTATTTATATGGCAAAGCAACGTTGCCGGGTCAGCTAATGTATGATATTATTTTGTCACTTTATATTCTACATATTTTTTTGACCATATGTATTCATCCCAATTATTATCCGATTGGGGCCCAGGTCATTCACCTAGATTAGGCCAGAATCAGATCCTCTTGTAATGACATAACGTTTCGAGCTAGATCACATCATCTTCTCAACCCATTTTATAAGCCCACTGCAGGCCCATAAGTCTCTCCTTTGGGTGACGAAAGGTTTAGGCCGTAGCCAATACGCCACGATTCTCATTTCACGTGCAGCTCCAATTTCAATTAAAGGTCCTTAAAAAGACATCAAACTAATAACTCTCCAAAACTGTCAAATAAGACACACAAAACTTTAAAACTTTCCGCAAAATTACGAAATCACTAAAAGCACTAAAGAGCTCTAATGGGTTAAGTGCAGAAGAAATTTCATCAAAATTCAGAACACTGAAAACGTGAAATAATTTGCGGCTGCATTTGAAACTTTTTCACCTGCAACTACAAGTTTTTTTCTGTTGGCAAAGCCGCAGTGAAATTGGTCTAATTTGTAAAAGTACGGCGTGCACACAGGAGTTGAAATCTTAATTCATTTAGACTGGTTTCCTTCATTCGTTCGCACTCCACAACGAATCGTGGACTATTCTCTGGGTTTCATTTAAAGTTTTTTGTGGTGCAAGCTATGGGAGTAAGGCGACAATTATTTCTGGTTTTTACACAACGTTATTTTGTGTTTATACGAAACCTTGCACACGGGTCATATCTTTTTGTTTAAATGAAAAAATAAATGAAAAAATGTGTTAAATAAAAATCACCCGATCAGGACTCGAACCTGGGACGTCCCGTTTGCCGGACGAGTGCTCTCCGACTGAGGTACCGGGGCTGAAATTACTTAACACATTTTTGTTTTCACATTATATTGCTAACGTAGCTCCATCTAATGGAATAGCTTTGCAGCTAACACTACCCGAGACCAATTTCTTTACAGAAATTGTGAATCTCAGTTAAAGTGATGCATTGCAATGTATTAAACATATATTTTAAAGTTTTTGTATTTAAAATGCTTAGTTACTATTAAATAAAACGTATATTGACTAAATTTTAACTGGGTGTTACGGCAGCTTTGCAGATCCCGTGGTCACAAGCGACTGAGGTGTCAAGCGTCGGATTGATAGATGGAAAAAGTTATACATCATCACCTCCATCTGTTTATTTACGACTAAATAGCAAGAAATAAAAGCATTTTTCCAACTATTTCTGTTAAGAAATACGTTAAGCCCCGATTTTTCAATAGTCACAAAAATTTGGTCACTTAAAAGAATTGCAAAATTACAATTTTAAAAAGAAATATATATTTTTTTTCATAAATTGAATCCACACATCGTGCTTAACCTTGTCCTAAAATATTTTGATCTTCATAAGAAAGACCCTATATAGTTATTACTCGCCTAACATATTTCCGTGTAGGGTTGGTTTAGATTAGCCCTAACACCCTGGATAAGCGTGTCGTAAAAGGCGACTAATCCGAGTGACCCCCGCTTGGTGGTAGGATCCCGTCAGGGTCCGACTGGCTAGCGACCACCCTTCATATAAAATGGCTTATGTTTAACTCACCACCAGATATAGTAACAAATAGCAGACAAAAATAGTAAATGATCACCAAAATAAAACTCGCATTTTAATGTAAAATTAAAACCAAAGTTTTAACACTTTGCTCTCCTGTTTAAGTAAAATTACTCCAAGTAAATCATGAATAAGCCAAGAATAGTAAATGATCACCAAAATTAAAACAACATTTTAAAGTAAAATTTTAACCAAAGTTTTTAAATTCTGCTATCCTATTTAAGCAAAATGAGTCCAAATAAATCATTGTTATCCCAAAAGTAGTAAATGATCACCAAAATTATACCAGCAGCGTTTTAATATAAAATGATAATCAAAGTTTTTACACCTTGCTATCCTGTTTAAGTAAACTGACTCCAAAAAAATCAAACCCAAAGAGCCGAGGGTTGCATTGACTTTGCACGTTTTTCAATGCTCACTGAAATTAATAAACGGGAGACGATCCGCGACTCGTGAGGGACGATGCGCGTTCGGCCTGATACAATAAATGTAAAAATATTATAGTGGGGCGGGGGATAGACTGCGCCTTTTCCTGCACTAGTGTGGAAAATTATCTATTGCATGCCTCTAAACAGTGCGATAAGAATGTGTTTTCGAGGGAGTGTATTGAAAAACACATTGAACAAAGAAAAAATAAAACTCTTACAATTTTAATCATCCTTTTTTTAATTATATAAACAAACATAAAAAGTTAGTCCTCTAATAATTAATTAATAACAAATATTAAAATCTTAATAAGAATCAGTCTTCTGTAACAATTTACTGCACAATTAACGCTTTTTTGGCTTTGGCTGGTCGTCCTCTTTTGCGCTTCATGCCAATCGGAATAGTTCTGGCCTCTGAAGGTGGTTGGACGTGCTTAAGCCGAATCGCCAATCCAACGAGATGCTTACAAATGTAATTTTTGAGAAACTTTGGGCAATTGCATGTGCCTTGCAAACAATTTTCCTTTTCTCGGGGCATTATAACTTCCCACTCTCTAAAATGTTGCTCTTTGTATTCGTCAAAGGTTTCCCACGGCTTTTCAAAATTTTTGCATTCTAAATCTAACCCAGCTGGAATTCTGTATGAGCAAACTAGTTCAGTGCTATTCTTTAAAGGCACCTGCTTCGACAGTTTTGCCCATTGGTAACTTTCTGTCCACGTCTTTAAATATACTGTCGGCAGTTTAGCGAACCGTCTCTCAGTATTAGTGATGTATTCATTAGACCAGTCCTTGACTATATCAGAAGCGATTACTAAGAACCGCGCCAAAGGATGACGCTCACGAAGCGTGCCACCATCTTTTATTGTTTTATTAAAGGATTCTAGAGCATTGTTTGTAGACAATGTCCCCGGAGATGCGCCCAAATACCAGAAACTATTTAGTATGAGCCACTCGTTTTCAAAGTACGCACTAAAATCGTTTTCAGATTTCCACTTGTCCAAAAATTTTTCGCTGGCTCGATCAAATATTTCCTGAGTTGAGGCACACTGTAAAGCATCAATATCTTGCAAGATCTCTTTTTGGGATTTCTTTTGCACACTTTGCTCTACTCTTGTCTGCATCTTCTTTTTCGCATGCGCCCAACACATTCTTATGACTGTATCTGTTCCAAATGTGGACGCAAAGGCTGTTTGTATAGCCTTTGCTGCGTCACAAACCAAAACTTTACAAGTTAAAGGGTATGAGAAAATTGAGAAAACTGCTTTCTTTAATTCAGAAAATAAAAAAATAAAGTCTTCCGTTCGTTCTGCTGTTGTCACCGCTAGTCCAAATGGGTGAAAATGTTTATCTCTGTCTGTAGTTCCAATCACAAGTACTGGAAATCCTTGCCAAATAAGCTTATACGTGGCATCCGCATGCAGAACAGAACATTGACGTGATAGACCAATTAAATATTTCGTCGTTAACATGAACCGGAAGTTCTGATCTAAATCATCTTCAGAAATTTCATAGGCCAAAACAAAAACTTCGTGATCGTCATCAGGTATCTTAGAGTTTTCTTTTAACCATAACTCAAGCTGTCCCAAGCTTATTACCGATGGCCCGTATTTTTTCTTACGTATGATTTTAAGATAATTGTTTAACTGTAACTTAGTCGGCAGAACTAGTCCATTAATTTTACTTAAGTTCTTCATAATAGATTTAGGTTTCAAACGCAGTTCGAATAGTTTTTCTATTTCCTTTTTCGTTGCCTCATTTATTCCACTAGTCGACCGACAGTCACAATTATCATGGTCGTGACATTTTTCAGTACGAAATAATAATATATCATCACATGATGCGTCAAATAAAAGATAAATCGCAGCAGAACACTGAACTTCAGAACGAACCTTCACTTTGTTACAACGATAGTAACGTTTAACTCCTTCTTCAGTCATATGATTTTTTTGTATTGACCATGTCTTCTCATTTTTAATAAATTCCTCTGCGCTCCGCACAGTTGAAAATTTTCTTTCAAAAACCCAAACTTTATTTTGCCTTCGACGTTTTTTCGTATGCTCTGTGATGTCTTCGTCTTCATCTGATTCCGATGAAGAACCCAACAATGGAGCACACGAACTCGGTCCCGCTAAGTTTTCATTCGCCATTGCTAAGAAGATTGATACCAACACACAGAAAACAAAATACACCCAATAGACGCAAGTGCACGCACGTGACTGAATTATGGGGATCGTGTCCGGGCGGGCGCAGCGCGGCGTTTGCGGTGCGGTGGGAGGGGATTGCAAGCCGGAGACATAACTTAATATGGCATCATAATACTTTATTTGATAATAAGCCTACATTTTATGGCAATCACAGTGATTTATTTAGGCAAAAATAATACATTAATTTGGTCGTCAAGATTTGGTGATCATTTACTAAATTTGGTGGTCGAATACAATTCAAAGTGGAGTCGTGTCTAAAATAGCTGGTACTATTATATTTTTAGACTTTATTTTTCTGGTGTTAAGTAGATATTTTTGGTTACAAAACTAAGGGTATCAAAGCATTTTATGGTGGTCATTATATTTATCCCCATATAAAATCTGCCACCATATATTACCGCTCCAGCGGTGATGTATTCCTGCAATATTGTATGAAGAGCCAGATGTTTCCTAAGTCCGTGTGCCTTCATGTTCACTTATCATCAAGTGAGATTGAGATCAAACGCTTGCTTAGTCTAGAATAAAAAATAGTATTATAATTTAGTTAAAGATGGAGACAGACTATTGTAGTGAAAGGGGGTCAGCCTATAGCCCACAAAAACACCTTTAAAACCTCTGTACCTTGGCTGACTTTTACAGTATGCCCCAGTCCAGCATGGAAGGTAGTACAATAGTCTGTCTCCATCTTTATAATACCTCCAAATTTGTCAAACGTGACATCTTTGGAGATGGTCTTATAACCTCTGGTGTTCTGCCTAACCCATAAGGGATACAGGCGTGACGTTATGTATGTATGTATGTAATTTAGTTAAATACTTTAACATTATTTATCAAATATACGCCTTCTCGTATGCCCGAGTCCTCTTGCAGCTAGCGTGGTGAACATCGGTCACTACGCGTAATGCAATTTGCAGGCGGCACTGCTTCTACGGTTACTAAAGGCGCAGAAAATACTCCAAATGTATAAGCATAGAAATTAACTAACTCTCTGCTATGAGTGTGTGATTAGGGCCTGATTTTAGTTAGTATGATCATTGCGTAAACTGAAAGACTTTTACAGTATTTAGTCTGGGGGGCAGTATAGTGGTCTCCTATTAGTAGGTTCGGAATGCCAAAATTAAAAAAAGAAAAAAATTGTACGTGTCTGAAAAGTTTTAAGAAACTAAAAAACTAACTTACTTATTTGAAAAAAATAATAATAAATCTTTTCAAAGACCTCTCCAAAACTATAAGTTTCATGCGACTGAGCCAATTTTCAAAACCTTTTTTTCCAATCCTCTGCAGACACCACTTCCACGGTCTTCTCAATCGCTGCTTGCGCATCTTCCGGCGATAAAAAAACTGTATCCATACAACCAATACAGAATAAAAAGAAGTCGGAGCCAAATAAGGACTATAAAGGGGGTGTTCCAAGACTGTGACCAGTGTGAAGTCTAGGAAGTCCCTCTTTTTGATCGCAGAGTGCGTTGTCGTGATGAAGAAAGACCCCGCGGAGCCCGGTGTTTGGCCGCTTCTTGCTTCAGAAAAAACTTCTGGAAGGTAATTTGTGGTGTATCATTTGGCGTTGATGCTGCTTTAGTCTCGAAGTGTTATTGAAATTAGGTACCCAGTCAAAGTGAAAAAACTAGCGATCAAAATTATCCCTGCGCTCCTCTCGAGGAGCTCCTCGTCGGCATTGGTTCATTTTGAAACAGCCAAACTATCGACTGACGCTTTGTTTCCGAATCGTATTGATAAATCGAAGATTCGTCAACAATGTCGTAAGCAGCCGTGACGAGTCGGCATAAAATTTTTGTATCATAGCATGGCACCAACACGGGCCTGAGCTTCCCTGCGGTGAGATTGTGCGGCACCCAGAGGGAAACTGTCCACCTTACGCGAAGGTGCTCGTGCAAAATCTTATGAACATTTCCTGAACCAATTCTGAATGAAACCAATGCTGAATCCCTGCGTACGTCTGTTTTCTTGATAATTTTTTTTACTGCCTGCACACTTTATTCGGTGACAGCCGTCGTCGGCCGGAGCCGTCGGACGACCACTTCTTTGTTCATCCCCCAAAGTACGTATGACGAACGCGTTTGAACTCGCTATATCAGCGGTGTTGTTGCTATTGAAGGTCCTTGATCCATAAAAACAATTCGAAGTCGATCAAATGACTCATTAGATTTTAAGTCACATTTGAAATCGTAAAAATACGTAGTACGAAAATGCTCTTTACTTTTTGAGGTTTTTTTAATGCGACAAGAAAATCCGAATTGGCTCTCTAAAAATGCGGAGGGAAATTCGAAAATCGAACAGAGGTATTTTTATTTTAAAATAATCGAATTTTTTTAAATTATTACAAGTGGACAATGTCTTACACATACTTAATAACTCTTTTACGCAAAACTTTCTGAGCGGCCGGGTATATCGTCCAGTTATGCCATTGAGATATCCTTACTATGTAAGTTATTTTAAGATTATAGAAATGACTAGTTAAAATATATTTTGCAAAATTTAACAGAGCGAGCGGTTGGATTCTTCTGCGAAAACACAAATTCAAGTATGGTAACTCTGCTGTTTAAAATAAGTCACAAACTTACTGACCTACTTAATTTTTAACATTTCAACTACCTTTATTTTCCTTGAGCAGTTTTGACCTAATTCCTGTTTCACTGAAAGAAAAAGAAACATTCACGGAAATAATACGTATTGGCTTGAAATTTCTCTATTCTAAACTAATTCCGTAACTTTTTTGACCTAGAAAATAAGGCAATGAAAGCTCGTTACATTTACTCACTCTCCGAATTTCTAGGTTCTGGAAATTCGTTTTACAACAGGAATTACGAGGGCGGCAGTCTTAATAAATCTGCGATGTACCGTTGAAATTTCAGCATTAGCGCAGTCTTTTTTCAAAAATAAAAGCTAAAATACGAGCATCGCATTCTTGAGATGGTTAGTGGTACGTAGATACTTTCTTCAGCTTCTTCAACCTCAGAAATACTTAAGTGCAATTATCTCTCCCAAACATAGGTCTTTAAAATCGATTATATTATAGAACGTTTATTGATATTATTTTAACACGTGTTTATTGTTATATATTTTATGTATTTATATTTTATATATGTATATTTAATTATAAGTATGTATTGTATGTTTATGTATGTATTTTATGTAATATACCTTTTCTATGTTAGTATGTTGTACGCACTTAATTTGTTTTTTTTCTTTCTCATTTCCCAGCCTCAGGCTTGCTGGTAGAAATTTCTTTTAGAAATAAGCTTTGCCTTTGTACCTTGTTGTCAATTTAATTGTTTGTCTATTTTTGTTTCCTTGTGTGTACATAAATTATTAAATAAATAAATGATTAAAGAAACAAATACAAAATGCACCAATGTACCAAGTGTAGTCACTTATCTATGCCACATTCCCTAAAAGAACGTACCCGCTACAAAAAATTACTTGTCCAAGCAACCCCTCGCTTGCAGGACCCCTTCAGGTACCTCTGGCTAGCAATTAACCATATCTGTAATGTTCTATGAAGAGAAAATTCTTTACCAACCCCGTGTGTTGCCATATTCGACCCCATCAACTGTAAATAAATAAAGTTTGTGCTTAAGTATCTCAGGAACTATCAGTCAGATTTCAACAATTCTTTTTGCATTTGATAACCCATCTGTTAAGGAAGGTTATATAGCTTATATTTTTACAAGATATTCCTAAAGTATAATAATTTGTCCAAACGAGCAAGTATGTATGTACCTATGTACTTAGATAATTTGCAGTGCTACCAAGCATACCTATTTATATTCTAGGAAGAGGCCAGCAAGCGTGAAATTACAGGCTCTAGGTATTACAGTTAAGTCAAGGTTGGCAACACATCACTGATTGCTTGAATAGTTGAGCTGTTCCAGGAAGTAATCAGATTAATACATATTTTAATCAATTATTAGCTTTTAAGCTAATGTTCAACTGGCTTGTATCCTCCGTTGCTTTAACTCAAAAGCCTAATTCACTGTATGGAAAATCTATGATTAAGCTCCATGCTAAATAATATGACATTGCAGCGTAACTTAACTCAACTCAAACTCAAATATTCTTTATTTCGTAAGTATTTAAATACGTCAAAGTGGTGGTAGATTCAGTCAACCAATTTACAAATTGAACTGAATCTACCACCACTTCGGAAAGTCGATCTGTTGAGAAGAAGTGGCAACTCAACAGCAATCATCTTCTAAAATTAAGAGAAAAAAAATACACAATAACAAAGGAAACTGAGTAAGCCTGGGCCACAGGGTTAACAGGTTGACTTTGGTCTGAAAAAATAGCTTATTTTATCCTTATTCAAAATACATAAAACCCCTAAAAATGTAGTGAGGGGGAAACAAGTTAATTCAAGATATGCAAATCGCTGTCATGGGTTTTTAGTATGGATGAATAACTCATAATATAATTGAAAATACGCTGAGTAAAATTGAAGAAATATTAAATGAGAATCATTATAAGGTTAAATGAATGTAAACTAACCGCGTTAGTTTTATTTTAAATAATTATATTGTAATTAAAATAGGCGAAATTCTTTATTAGGTTTGGCAATACTGAGTGAATGAAGAACGAAACTATGGTAATTGACTCGTCAATCGATCTATTTGTTCACTCGTTTGTTTGGTTTCTTTCCTTGCGCTTGAGTATTTTTATGGTTTTTTCTATTTTTAAGATAGCCCTAAGAAAAGTGAAAGTTGTTAGTATCAATTTATTAGTTTTAATAGTTGTTTAAAACAATAACTAAGTAAGTATATATCTTATAATGTTTTATTTTATCTAGTATGCTATCTAAGTAAAATGTGCTACTATTTATTTTTAATTATAAACTCTCTAAATAATTCAAAATACAATAATTCATTTATAGATCTCAACAATAAGAAAAAGAATAGCTTTAGAAAGTGATTCTAAGCTCACTTAACTTCTGTGTATACCTATAGACAAAATTATGGATATCTCAATTCCTCAACACTGGTTTATCTTGAAAATTTCGGTGATGAAACATGATTATATTTTAAATATAAAAAAGCAAATGTCAAGTTGTTAACACCGTGGCCCAGAAATGTATGGAGCAGGTTCTGTCTCCTTTACAGCCAGGGAATCCCATCTTCTTGCTAAACCTTTTCAGTTCTCGGTTAACCCTGCCAGAGTAAACACACGTCTACGTTATTTTACTATATTCTCAACTACCCGCAATATGGCAAAGTGCAACACTTGTAGTAAACTAATAAACAAAAAAACATCTGTTATAGAATGTAGCCGTTGTCAAAAAATTGTTCATGCAACAACCTTGTGTTCTGGATTAAGCAGCAAGCAACTCGCTGCCTTCAAAGCCGCCGAAAACCTAGAATGGACGTGCAACGAGTGTAATCAAAACTCATCACACAGAAAATCATTTTTAACAATGGGCGATTGTGATGAAGAAGACGATGATTCTCCTCACCAAGCACCTCCCCTTGACGTCAAGCAGCTCATGCAGGATCTAAGGAAGGAGGTGAAAAGTATTATATCACAAGAGCTACGAGCAATAACAACGTCCGTACAATACTGCAGTGAGAAAATCGACGAGTTCACTGAAATAGTTGATGCGCTTACTAACAAAGTCAAAGACATGGAAAAAAAGATAACACACCTTCATAATGACAATAAATCTCACTTACTAAGGATTGAGTCACTTGAACAACGCAATCATGAATTAGAACAGCAATTACTCTCAGACCATATTGAAATATCTGGGATACCAGAGTCAAACGATGTTGACCTTCCGCAGATTGTAGATAAAATATTGGAAAACCTAGGAAGTTCTAAGGAGGACGTATTAACCTTTAAAAAACTGCCATCTCGAAGTACCAGACCGGTATCTCTTCAGGTACGGGTTCGCCAGGAATCAACTAAGATAAAACTACTTTCTGCTGCCAGAAATTCAACAATTAGAGTAAAGGATATCATACATAACCTGTCTGAACCGCAAGCTAGTGAGAAGATTTATATCCGGGAAGCCTTATCTTCATATAACAAAACCTTACTATGGCAAACTAAACAAGAAATTAAAGGTACTTATAAATATATTTGGGTCAAAGACGGGAAAGTTCTAGTTCGTAAAGATGATAATTCAAAAAATTTTAAAATAAGAACCAAAGCTGATATCCAAAATATTTTATCTAACTTAAAGTAGATTATCTTAATTATTATTTCTTGTGTTCCTTGTTTCCTACTAAGCACTTAATATCAATTTAAAATTACCTACATAATATTCTAAAACTATTATGGATAATATTTACAATAATCATATCACAGAACGATTTAATTGCAAAGATTTTTCAGACTTTAAAATATCAACACCAAAAAATATATTTAGCTTCACTGTTATTCATATAAATGTAAGGTCTATCATAAAAAACTTTTCTCAAATTGAACACCTTGTTCAAGAATCAAATAACTCCATTGATTGTATAGTACTCACTGAGGTAAATATATCTAAAAATATTGAATCATTGTATAACATTCAAGGCTACAATATGGTGTCAGAGTTACGGGAAGGAAAACGAGGTGGTGGAATAATAATTTACACTAAAAATAATCTTAAATTCACAAAAACAAGATTTACTGCAAAGCATTTTGAATGTTTGTTAGGAAACATCACTAGTTCTGTCTATTCTGTCTCACTGTGTGCCGTATACAGACCACCTTTGCTTGGTGGTAGGATCCCTTCTGGGTCCGCCTGGCTAGCGACCACCCTTTATATAAAGTCTGCCGCCAAATGTTACCGCTCCGGCGGTAATGTGTTCCGGCAATATTGTATAAAGAGCCAGTTCCTTCCTAAACCCGTGTGCTTTCATCTTCGACCTCATCGTCACTTACCATCAGGTGAGATTGAGGTCAAACGCGGGTTTAGTCACTTATAAAAAAAAAAAAAAAAACCTAAATGTAGTAAACATCACTTTGTCATTGAATTAGACCAAATGCTTAAAAAGTTTGATAACACTGAACTAATCTATATTGGAGACATTAATATTAATCTAAAGATATCAAACCCCATTGTAAAATCATATACAAACATACTCAGCGGGCACGGTCTATCATGCGGCATCACGGATTACACTAGAGTTGAATTATATAATGGCTTAGTAACTAAAAGTTGCATTGATCACATTTTTATTAGATCCCGCATGAAAAAAGCGCACACCGCCGCACTCTGTACAGTTCTGGCTGATCATAGGGCCACTGTAGCTACGTTAGTAAGTAATATCGCTGCACGGCATGTTCCCACTTATGCAACTCGATATGACAATAACAAACTTTTAAAATATTTACGAAATGTAGACTGGAATATTCCTATCTCTATGAAATGCCCTAATAAAATATATAACTATATTTATGAAAAGTTTGACGATTGCTACAATAAATCGAGGTATATACAAAAAATAAATAATTCAAAGATTAACAACTTCAAATGGATTAATAAAAATATTTTAAACCTTATAAAAATTAGAGACAGCCTTTTTTCTGAATGGACAAAGGATACAAATAATAAAGAACTTAGACTTAAATATAATAAAATGAGGAATAAAACTAATAAAATAATACAAACATGTAAAAATGCCCATATAAAATCTGAAATTAATAAATTCAAAAATAATCCGCGGAAATTATGGCAAATCATAAATAAGGTGTCTGGTAAAATAATAGATTCTATAGATAACGTGTTATTATGAAGGCTTTTAATAAAAATGATAATTTAAAAAACGTGACTAATAATTTTGCAAATCAATTTCAGCATAATGTTAAGTTCCAAATTGTTCCCGTAACTTGCTAAATAAAAGCAACTTTTCAACCTTTGAAGATAAATCGATATACTTCCCGAAAGCGCGTCAATGCGAAATACACAAAATTATCAATAAAATTAACCCCCAGAAAGCTCCGGGAATTGATGGTATCAGGTCAATAGACATTATACGATTAGCAGATAGAATAGTAGGCGCCATAATTCACTTTATTAATACCAGCATAATAACCGGCTGTTATCCAAAACAACTAAAACAGGGTATCGTGCGTCCCATTCACAAAGGTGGCCCTAAAGATGACTACGCTATGTATCGTCCGATTACAAACCTGTCAGTTATAGACAAGGTTGTCGAAAAATACGTCTACAAAAAAATACAGACGTTTTATTCAACAAACAACATAATATCTTCAACACAATATGGATTTCAACCAAAAAAAAGCACCACGCTATTATTATCTCATTTTACGGATGACGTTAACCAATACCTCGATACCAAAAAACATGTTTTATTATTATTCATTGACTACGGAAAAGCTTTTGATACCCTTCAACATGACCTTTTAATAGAGCGGCTAGACGATAGTGGTATAAGGGGTAATATACTAGAATGGTGTAAAGATTACCTGAAGGACCGATGTTATCAAGTTAAAGTCGAAAACACATATAGTAATAAGATTAACGTCAATGAAGGCACCGCACAGGGATCAGTAATTGGCCCATTGCATTACCTAACCTACGTAAATAATTTAATTCACGTTATTAAACAATGTAAAGTTTACCAATTTGCCGATGATACATGTCTACTTGCAGCTGATGAAGACCCACTTATGGCACAACACAAACTACAGCAAGATTTTACTGCATTATAATAATAATAATAAAACTCTTTATTGTACACCAACATAGTTACACAGATTAAATTAAAATAACAATCACAATTAACATACAAAGGGCGGCCTTATCGCCGAAGCGCGATTTCTGCCAGGCAACCCAGCATTATGTAAATGGTCACATGACTCTGGTTTAGTTCTGAATCCTAAAAAGACCAAATTCATTCATGTACACTCCAGTCATAATCATTTCTCTTGCCAACTGAAGATAATAAGCACATTGCCATGATTGCCTTCATTTAATTAGCTCGAATTGTCCACACAACTGCGTTTGTATTGAACAAGTGCCTGATCACACTTACCTTGGTTTAGTAATAGACAACAGATTGAACTGGGCTAAGCATGTTGAAAAAATTTGTAATAAACTTAGAATTATTTTGGCCAAATTTTATATAATAAAAATAAGATTCCTTTCCATATATTATTATTAATGTATAAATCGTTAGTGCAAAGTATAATATCATACGGGTTGAGCAGCTATGGGCGCACATACAAAACGTATTTAGACCAAATCTATTCACTACAATGTAGATTTTTAAAACTAATGGTTTCAAAAAAAATTCAAAACACTTTTAAGGATTCTGCCGAACTTTTTAAATACTGTGGTGTTATACCTATTCACAAACAAGTGGAACTTAATATACTTCTAGAACAATATTTCCGTACTGATATACAGAATCTAAAAACCCACTCTATTTGTACCAGAAGCATCAGCAATAAAACACTGTGTAAACCTAACTTCCACAATGAATACGGACGGAGGACTTAAAGTTACATTATACCTCACCTAATTAATAACTTACCTACTGAAATTAAAGCCTTTAGACAAAACCTTAAAAATCTATTAAAAAAACATTTTCTTCAGCAGTTATAAAAATAAAAATAATTACTTAATATATTATTACCCCTATGTATATATTTGTACATGTACGTATATATATATATTTGTGTATTTATATAAATATATTTATGTTTCTATGTTTGATATAATAAGAAAAAAACTCTCTTTGGAAAAACTAGAATATAACAAAATAAAAATTTACTGCAACTACAATAAATTACCAAATGAATTGCCATGACTGGGAACATTCCTTGCAAAAATCTTGTTTGGCGGGTTTTTGTACGTATTTTTTGGTTCTACCTTTGATTTCTATGATTGTGATTATATTTATTGGGCTAGGATTGAAATGTGTGTTAGGTTTATTGATGTTATATTATTTGTATGTTAGTTTGTGTGTTAATATAAAATAATGTAAGTAAATGGAAAAAAAGTTCATATACCTATTGTAATGTAATCGAGAATGGATGCCTAGTAAAACCTAATTTGGTTTAAAGGCATTAAAAACTAAAATGTTAATTGTATTTGTAATTGGTAATTAATTAAATAAATAAATAAATAACGCTTATCCTGGCTCGGCGCAAATTGGGCCACCGACCACAGCCACCGGTGGCCAGCCACCGCCACTTAACACACTTTTTCATGTATTTTATATAGACACGCCGCACACTTGTGGCCGGTGGCGGCCACTAGCTACGGCAGTGTCAGCGACTCGCCACAAGTGGTCACTACGAGCCACACAAAACATCGACGCTCGCCACTGTCACACTGCTCCACCCCCCGCGTAGTTAACCGTCCGACGTTCTACGTATCGCACGGGTACCATCATGGAGCATGACTATAATAGAAGATATGTTTGGTACCGAATACATCTTCAGACTACGCAGCAACGAGCGGGTTAAAAAATGTGGCGGCTTCCTGACACCGGCGGCTGTCGCTCGCTTCTGACACTCTAGAAATGTGGCGGTAGCGTGCGACAGCCACCGGTGGATGTGGTCGGTGGCCCAATTTGCGCCGAGCCTAAATCTATCGAAGGGTTAACCTTAAATATTTTGGAATTTTATTATTAAATAAAGCGTAATTGACCCGTGAACGAGTTGATTTACTGGAGTCTACTACTTCGACTCCACTTTAAAGAAATATAAATAAACAAACTGACTTAAGCGTTTAGAATATTATAGTACTTCATCATCATCATCACAACTCCGTGTAATGAGCCTACTGCAGGGCTATGAGTCTCTTCTCTGGGTGACGAGGAGGTTTAGGCCGTAATCCACCAAGGTGCCCCGGTGCTGGTTGGTGGACGTCAGATATTTCAGGGTGCCGTAATGGCTTCTGACAAACCCTAACGACTACTGTATATCCGGAACCGACTGCTTAACGAGCCCTCAGAAGCACGGAAGTCGTCGTGAGAAATGAATAGTCGGCGGTCACCCATCCTCCTACTGGCAGCACCGAGCGCGCTTAACCTGCGATATCGTTTGATATGCACAGTAACCACGGCGCAACGACGACTTATTAGTACTTCGACTATAGTACTTGTATATTTATAGAACCATAGGTACTTGAAGGTGCCACTACCACTACACCAAAGAGGTCATCAACACACTAACTAACTTAAAAAGCTAACATCATAAATAACCCGGGTTTTATCTGTAAACTTGCTTACCTACGTACGATACTTACAAAACCGACCCTTTTCTAGGTTAAAGCTACGGTCACACCCGTCATTAGCGATAACTTAATTACAATGATGAGCGGCTGGTGAGCGGAAAAGTCACCATCCTTCTATGCCTAAAGCTCTAGATTTGAGTCTTGGTGATAGTGGATATTTGTGTGATAAACACAGATATTAGTTAGTAGATGTATTCCATGCTGGACTGGGAGCGAAAGAAAAACATAGAATGTGCCAGCTTCTTCTCTTCCCGGGCATACTTAAAAGTCGTTTTTTTTTTTTTTTTATAAATTATGGATGGGACGTTTGTCTTCCATGACACCTGATGTTAAGTGAACATGAAGACTAAGGTGGTACACG
The DNA here is from genome assembly GCA_944452665.1 of Stenoptilia bipunctidactyla. Classification (NCBI taxonomy): domain Eukaryota; kingdom Metazoa; phylum Arthropoda; class Insecta; order Lepidoptera; family Pterophoridae; genus Stenoptilia; species Stenoptilia bipunctidactyla. The sequence goes on along the minus strand of OX101743.1, from coordinate 4,278,592 downwards.
TCCATCCACGAGAAACCTATTCACTCGACGCTTAAAAGTACTAGGACTATATTGGTCAGGTTAAATAGACGCAGGCAGTTCATTCCAAACCTTGGCGACCCGTATCAAAAAGGAACTGTCAAAGCGCTTAGTTCGACTTTTCGGAATATCTACCACATACGGATGGAAGTTCTGTCTGCGTCTAGTAGTCCGATGGTAAAAGGGTTCAATATTATATTAGATACGGTTAAAGGACGGAGGTTTTAAAGGTGTTTTTGTGGGCAATAGGCCGACCCCCTGTCACTACAATAGCCTGTCTCCATCTTTATAATACCTCCAAATTTGTCAAACGTGACATCAGATGGTCTTATAACCTGTGGTGTTCTGCCTACCCCATAAGGGATACAGGCGTGCCGTTATGTATGTATATATTAGATATGAGAATCATAATAAAAAAGTATAATCTATGAAAATTAAAACCATATTGCTATTTAGTTTCAAAGAATCTAAGATTACATAAGAATCCACAGAGATATCTTAGAGAATATTTCTTTCCTATGTAGGAAACGCAAATAGCAAACATATTATGAGTTATTCCCTTAACTACATCATCGCACATCCTTACAGAAGAGCCAGCCTTTCCCCAGGGAGTAAATTTATCTCAAGCGCTATAAGTAGGACTATGAGCAATGAACCAGGAGACATCCCTTTGATTAATTGTCGTGCCCTTCGCAGCCCTTATAACATAAATTAGCTTATGAACACCCTAAATAGTAATCTGAACGAGTTGACGTAGATAAATTGTTAATTTGGAGCACTGTTTTGCGTCAAACCTTGTTCGTGTTATAATAATGTAGGTACCTAAGAAAAGTGAAAAAAATCTAAGTTGTGAAGTTTTTATACTAATATAGTCATACATTTTTAAATTAACTTTAGAAAATGGATAACTACAATAACAAAAAAAAATCATTTAAAAAAAAATAGGGTTAAGCTCATTGTTTTGTAAGTTTGCGATGCTGGGCTTGGAGCAAAAGAAAAACATAGAATGTACCAGCTGCTTCTCTTCCCGGGCGTACTGTAAAAGCCAGTTAAGGGACAGAGGTTTTATTGGCGTTTTTGTGGGCGATAGGCTGACCCCCTGTCACTGCAATAGTCTCTCTCCATCGTGACTTCAGATGCTTTTATAATCTCTGGTGTTCTGCCTACCCCATTAGGGATACAGGTGTGAAGCTATGTGTGTACCTACGTATGTTAGTTTGCCTGTAGTCACCTCCTTAACACTAAGACTTTCACCGTCAAATATAAAGTAGTGTTTCTACGCAGACTGATCAGCGATAAACGTACTCTAACAAACAGAAATTCAGATTTCTTAGATTAGTAAACATATCAACACACATCTCTTTTAAATAGTAATATCATAATTGCTTTCTGAGTAGCCATCTAGTATTGTCTATAGGTAACTATGTATGTAATTATATATTTGAATTTTGAATACCAACAAATAAACTGGAAGGTCCTGTACAATTTAAAAGAATCACAATTAAAAAAAAAGCATTCTTGAAATGCATATCAACAAGACCAATGCATGACAAAATACCGCTTTGCAAACTCGCAGTAAAAGCCAATTCCTTTCATAACGTTAGCAACATTTTATTGAATGAAAAATATTGAAAAAAGCTGCCGACATTCTAACTGCTAAATATTCAAAGGCAAAAATAAAATTTGTCTCAGTTCTATGCAATTATTCGATTCAATCTCCTTCAACTCTGATGCAAAAACATAAAAATGCACTTTCGACAAAAATGGACGCTATTAAGAATTCAGTCTCCCGCCAATTTGAAAAAAAAATGGCGGTGCAGTCGAAATGTGTCTGCGCGAGCTTATTTCAGGGGAAAGTAATTATTATTGAAGTGTTACAAAATGTACGTTTTTACTTATTTTGTTATGTTGTCAGTGTCTATCACTTCAATTTTGAGATTCTATTATTAGGAATGATTAGAAAGTTTTAAAAACCTTTGAGTCTTTTTAAATAACGTTAGGCTTTCAATTTAAATAAGTTTCACTGAGTTTATTTACCATATACTTTATACAATATCTAATTTGCTGTCACAACTCGACATAGGTAGCCATATTCGCAACGCCGCATCTGTTGAAGCCACGGCGAATTCTGTAACAAGGTAAATTTATTTTCAAGATGGCTTCCCAATACAGATAACATTTGCAATATCCGAATTATCGAACTTTATTTTCCTCTCTGTCAAAATAAAACAGATATTTACTTAAGAATATAACTAAAAGAGCGACGAGATGGATAGCTTTTAAATAAGGAAAATTTATTTTAAATAGACTTTATTTTAAGTTTTTAAATAGAGAAAAATTTAAAATTTTAGAGAATTTAGAGAAAATACAAACTAGCATATTCCCATGATTTCACTCAACTCGTGGCTTTTCCCACTCGTGGGAACAACTTGTTGAAATTTAGCATTTAACCTGATTGTTCCTTTAAAAATACATTTGCTTATATTGGAAAGGTCCAAAAATACAAATACTTAAATTTATTTATTTATTTATTCATTCAACAAAATCCACAGCTCTTAATAATTATTAATACATAAAATATAGAATAATTTTTAAAGCCAATTACGGATTTACATTATTTTTGTGTTTCTATGTGACGAGTAACAATTTATTATATTCAAAACATTAAAATTATGAAATACTGATAAAAATTATATGTAAGGAGAAAAAAAAATAAAAGTATACATGGATTTCAAAAATAATTAAATGAAAAATTGATTTATAAAAAATATATGTAGGTATTGACAGTTACATTAATAAAAAAAAAAATAATAATAATAATAATAACCCCCCCGGGGAATGAACCTTGGCGCGGTGGGGGGGCTTAAGAAAAGAAGGAGCTTTATGCAGATCAGCACAACTTGATCAAATACCCCATTTGGGAGATTCTATTTGTAAAAGTCGTAACATCAAGACTACCCTTTTCGAACTAATCATTCCAAACCCAACCCGGAGACAAAATGACGGAGCAAAATAACAGAAGATATAATTTACGGTCGCTGCCCGGGGGTCGCCGGGGCGCATCTGGAGCCGGCGCTGGATGCGACAGTATGCGGGACGCCGGTGGCGCGGCGCTGAGCAGGCGGGCGCCCGCCACCAAATCTACTACAGCCGGTCATCGCGAGCTGAGCAGGCGGGCTCGCGGCGTAGAAGCTACAGCCGACACTTCTGGGGATGATACATCGTCTTTATTCTCATCCATCCCTTCCACTCGCCCCTCATATATGACAAGAAGTATATCTTCCTTGTCTACTGTTACTACGGCCGACGGTGTTGTGCAAAATGCCCACTTGGACATTGAACTTGTACCCACCTCGGGTGAACGAACTACGCGCAGACGATGGACACCTGAAATGAATATGTTCATACTGCGTACTTACCTTAAATTAACAACATTAGATACTGACACAAGTAACTACGTCGAACCCCTCTACCTTCAATTTATTGAGAAATTTCCAGAAATGCAAGTAAGCCGACAAAGAGTAGCCGACCAACGTAGAGCTATTATCCGTCGCAAACTACTACCAGAAAATACCATTACCGATATATATAATGAAATAAAACAAGAAATCACAAACATACACTCTAATATAGTTCATGCAATAGCTTCTTCACCTTTGTCATTAAATACTCAAGCCAACACACAAACCAAAACACGGATGAGATGGACCGTAGAACAAAACGAAGCAGTAATGCGATCATATTACAGAGTAACTCTACTAGATACAAACAGGACTACATACCGAAAATTACTTCATGAAGATTTCATTAAAAATATTCCTTCTCTGTCCCATTTAACCGAACAACGAATTTCTGACCAACAAAGAGCAATTATTAATAACAAATATATTGACCAATCTAGGCTAGATATAATAAGACAGGAAGTAGCAGACGAACTGTCATTATCAGCAAATAGCACTAACGACTCTCATCTAGTAACCTTAAACACTATAGAATTAAGCTCCTTTCCTGATCTGCCCGGAGAAGAACCGCCAGACCACCACAATCAGTCCAATTTAATACCATGTACTGAAACTGTATTCGAACAAGCTTTTCAGTATTATAAAAATACAGACCCTTTGCACAGGGCATATATTCCGAAACAAAAATCGTCAAAAAAATTTTCAGAAATAGTTCATTACATTAATACAGTAACCATCCCGAATAAAATAAATATTGACACCGATTTCTTAACTTTACAAACAGTCATATACTGCGCTGCCTGGACTGCCGCTAAGTTAAATGGAGCTAAAATAGAACTTTCTGAGAGTAATGTAGAAAGATCACGTAGTACTCAGGAAGTATATAAACCCATATGGCAAAAACGTTTAGAAAAACGGTTAGAGGACTTAAGGACTAAAATAGGTAGAGTAACCCAATTTATTAACGGAAACACTAACGAAAGGATCACCAGACATGTTAAAGTAATTATGGAACAATATAAAACACACTCTACACATGAAGACCCGAACATTCAAATAACACATACACTGGATACACTTAAACAAAAACTGTCAGTTTTAGCAGGACGATTACAGAGGTATAAAACATGCACACAGCGAAAACAGCAAAACAGCCAATTCGTTAATAACGAGAAACTTTTTTATCGTAACATTAAACAGGCCACAAAAAATACACATCAAAACAATGCAGTCATCAATGAAAATAGCACGCCTAACGTAAATGATCTTCGTAATTTCTGGGCAGGAATATGGGAAGAACCGGCTAACCATAATAGCCAAGCTGAGTGGATTCATAAAGAAACAAGTAATTTTCGCCAAACTACAGTGCCAATGCAATTTGAGTTCATACCAGTTGAAATATTTAAAAGTGTCATTGCAAGACTCCATAATTGGAAAGCACCCGGGTCTGATTATATTCACAGCTACTGGTACAAAAAATTTACAAGCACCCACTGTTACCTACACAATTTCATTAATATTTTCATCCAAAACCCTAATGCCATACCGCCTTATATTACTGCAGGAACAACCTACATGATACCTAAAGACCACGACGACCTCACTAACCCTGCAAAATACAGGCCAATCACATGCTTACAAACATTATATAAAGTAATAACATCTTGTTTATCTGAAGTCATACACCAACATTTGACTGATAATAAAATTTTGGCCGAACAACAAAAAGGATGTAGAAAGGCTTCTCAAGGCTGCAAAGAACAACTTATAATAGATTCCGTAATATTGAAGCGAGTCCAAAAAACTAAATCTAACCTATGTACTATGTACATAGACTATAAAAAGGCATACGATTCAGTCCCACACACGTGGTTAGTTAAAATTTTAGAAATATATAAAATCCATCCAACAATAATTTCATTCTTGCAGACCGTGATGACCAAATGGGAAACTAAACTTAAGCTTAATACTCCAAACCAAACTATAGAAACCAGCCCAATAAAAATAAAACGTGGTATTTTCCAAGGCGATGCTCTCAGCCCGCTTTGGTTTTGCCTAGCACTCAATCCCCTTTCTAACTTACTAAATTCCACATCTCTAGGGTACCCTTTAAAATACAATGTAACAAACGAACAGACAGAAGTCCAACAAAATATACTCAGTCATTTGCTTTATATGGATGATATTAAATTATATGCAATAGATGAACAACAACTTAATCAACTAGTCAACCTAACGGAACAGTTTACTAATGATATAAAAATGCAATTTGGGATAGATAAATGTAAAATCAACTCATTGATATCAGGAAACATAATTCACCGACATAAATACGTATTAGAATCTGGAGAACAAATAGATGCATTAGAAGAACACCAAACTTATAAATACCTAGGCTACAACCAATCACGTCAAATACAATATAAAGAAACCAAGCATCAACTAAAGCTACAATTTAAACACCGACTAAATAGCATATTAAGAACACAACTTAACTCTAAAAACACAATTAAAGCTATCAATACTTATGCTATCCCCGTACTAACTTACTCATTTGGTATAATAAATTGGTCGAAATCTGAAATTAAAGCACTACAAAGAATCGTTAATACCACGATGACAAAGTTCAGAAAACATCACCCCAGGTCATGCTTACAAAGACTTACATTACCCAGAAAAGAAGGAGGACGCGGAATCATAGACATATCAAACCTGCACAATAGACAGATTTCAAACTTAAGACAGTATTTTTTCAATAAAATAGATTCTTCACCTTTACACAAAGCAATAGTTTGCAATGATGCCAAATTAACTCCTTTAAATCTTCAAGATAGATCCATACAAATCAATGAAGCTATTTCAGATGAAAATAGTAAAAAACTAGAATGGGCCAGAAAGTCTCTACATGGAAGACATTACCATGACTTATGCCAACCTAATGTCGACAAAGAGGCGTCGAACGCATGGCTAAGCCGTGGAGAGCTCTTCCCAGAGACTGAGGGCTTCATTATGGCCATTCAAGATCAGGTCATAGAAACGAAAAACTACCTAAGACACATAGTAAGAAGCCTTCCGTCCGATATATGTAGAAAATGTAACAGCTCCCCAGAAACGATCCAACACATTACAGGCGCGTGTAAAACAATAGCCCAGACAGATTATAAACACAGACATGACCAAATAGCTAATATCATCCATCAAAAACTTGCCTACAAATACGGATTTATTAATTCTACCCAGCCATACTACAAATACAAACCCAATTCTGTTTTAGAAAATGCCACAACTAAATTGTATTACGACAGAGCAATTCTCACAGATCGCACGACTCATTACAATAGACCTGATATCACACTTATTAACAAGACCAGTAAAACAGGATTCCTCATTGATATTACCGTTCCAAACACACACAATCTCCAGTCCTCAATAGCAGAAAAATTGACCAAATATATAGAGCTGAAAGATGAAATAACCCGCCTTTGGCATCTTCAAAAAGTAACAATAGTTCCAATAGTCATCTCTACTACAGGCGTAATACCGAAACAACTACACCTATCCCTTGAAACTCTCAATTTAGCCCCAAACACTTACCATCTTATGCAGAAAGCTGCTATCCTTAACACGTGCCGGATAGTGAGAAAGTTTTTACAGACCGAACAGGAAACAAACATGTCACTAACCCAACCTAACACTATCGCTCAGTCACACTCAAGCCCTCCGAACTCTACCCTATCTGACATGCACTTGGCTTAGGCCCGTGTATGCCTTAAAAAAACCGGCGCAAGCCGAGATGAGAAATCATAAAAAAATAATAATAATAATAATAAAAAAAAAAGTTTTTTTTATTACAAATTTGTTTCATTGCTCTTTGCTTTGCATACTTGAATTACTTTTCGAAAGGTTTTATGTCGCGGCATAAGTGTCTTACTACAAAAACAACAGCATAGGACACAAGCACTCATTTAAAAATAATGTTTGTATCCATATTACTAGGGAAATTAAAATTTACCAAATATAAGTACTACGCATTATTTTTTGGCCACATAGTTTCACATTACAATGGCCTCAATTTATAAACACTTTACCTGTAGAAATCTATAATTCTTTAATGTGAAAACCTTTTACAAATACAAAGTTATGTGACTTTTGATAATTAAAATTACTCTAAATAAAGCCTTCTTTTAACATTTTTTTAAAGCGTTATACATTATATTACTTATTTTATATTTTATTTTATTACGTTTCAATTTATTGATAAAATATAGCAACTCCTGAGCAATGTGGCTTTCTAATAGTAAACTATTTTTGAAATCAGCCTTGCACTTGTTAACTTGTTAATCCAACTAAAGACAAAAATCCTTTATCTTTACAATATTATTAAGTTAATATATCTAGTAACACTTTTCTCTCCTAACTCCTCCTTACCCTTGGTTGTCTGGTAGAAATCGCTGCCCAGCGATAAGACCGCCCATTGTGTAATCTCAGTCACTTTGAATGTATTGTAATTTTTATAATATAAGGTTAACAATAAAGTGTAAATAAATAAATAAATACCCTTCCTTACTCCTTACTCTTCCTTACTACTCACCGTATATACCCATCCTCACCCCAACTCCTCCCCCACCAGTTCAGCAGCACCCAGTACTCCGGCGTGTACCCCACCAGCAGCATCGCGTGGTTCATGGTCCATGGGGTGCAGAATGGGTCGTCGTAAATACCACTCCTGAAAAAACACATTAAATCAAAAATATGTTGAAAACGCAACGGAGCATGCATACGTATATAACTTCACGCCTGTATCCCTTATGGGGTAGGCAGAACACCAGAGGCTATAAATCTGATGTCATGTTTGAGTTTGGAGGTATTGTAATTACAAGGAGAGGCTATTGCAGTGAGAAGGGGTCAGTCTATCGCCCACAAAAACGTCAATAAAACCTCTGTCCCTTCACTGGCTTTTACAGTACGTATGCCCGTGAAGAGAAGCAGCTGGCACATTCTATGTTTTTTCTTTCGCTTCCAGGACAGCACTATTTTAATAAAATAAAAAACTCTACACTTTACAGAGTGTTCAAAAAAGTACTTTGGAGAAAAATATCGCAGATAGGTAGTAGTAGGTAGGGATAGTCTTTCCCATTCGTCTACCACAACCTGGGATATTTTTGTGCAAAGTGCTTTTTTGCACACCCTGTAAACAAAAGAACTAAGCACGTAGCTTATAGGTTTTGTTTTTCATAAATACTATACAGCGTGTCCCAAAGGCGACGATATACCGGAAGAAGGAGATACAGCAAGTAAAAACAAAAAAAAAAACAAGAAAATTAAAAAAACACTGCCCGAGTTAGGCAACCGCCTGACACGTGCCAGCCATAGGAACGCTGACCATGTTGCTGACGACCTAGATTCGTTTCCCGAAAGGTAACGGAACTATTTCTATTAATCAATTAAAAGTGTTTGTATTTAATTAATTTTAGTCTTGCAGAATACTTTTAACTGTAAACATTATTCTTAATTTGTAATAAATAAAGTTGTTTTTAAATAAATTATATTCATTAAATAACTTTACTCCCGCCTTCAGCATTTAAATTAAATTTGCCTTCTTTTTGTTTACCTCCATTTAGATTTGTGACTGCAAGAATACTTACTTTTTTATATAAAAAAATAAAATACTTTGTGAATGTTTACGTTTGAATAACAAATCGGTCTTATACGTACGAAAAGATGTTTTATTAAATGTTAAAGTATAAACAATCCGCATATTAACGTAAAGCTCAATCAACAATTGTTTCGGTATGCAGACACTCGCGACTGGCCGCTTGCCGAGATAGAGCCGCGTAGGTATAGCTCGCGTTTCGTCCGTTTGTATGAAGTTGAATTACTGTAGATATCTGTACTGTGTCAGTACTTTCAAAAGAAAAAGAGGTCAAACACGGGTGCAGCGACCTACCTACCGATAAAAAAAAACATAAATAAAATACTCTGTCATATGAACTTTAAAACAGATCACATTAAAACAAACAATTACAAAATATTAATTCCTACAGAAAACATAAAACTCTACATTATTTATTTTCGCTGTGCTAAAATACTTATTAAAACTCTTATTAATTATTAAAGTAAAATAAATTACAATACAATTATTACTGATTGAAACATGGTATTAAAACATTAATGAATTCAACATTTATTCATGCCTATTTTGGAGATCTAAATAATGGTTTCGAGTATTATTATATTCAAATGTAAATAATAAACTACGACGCGTATGGAAATTTTAACGAAATGTTTGAATGATGATTTTGATTCAAATTAATCTCTCAGATGTCAGTACTGAAACTATAGTTGAATTCTTTTCAAGTGGTTTTTGTGACAGTTCAAAATTGACAATCTTTGTGACGTTGCCGTAATGAAATTGTTCGATCTTCCATTCGATGGCTTTGACGTATCGAATCAGCTGGTGAAAAAAATGTATACAAACTTCCGATTACAAGATGGCCGCTCATATTCATCGATTCAATGTCGATTCAGTAGTGTCAATCACTATCAACTGAACGTTCCGTTTCTTTGAATCTGTCTATTTAAGATGAATATTTTTATGACATTTACTTAATTTATTTACAGTTAATAATAACAATTACACTTTATTAATAGTTCAATTTATAATTTTAAAATAAACAATTGTATTGATGTAGTTTGTATTTTCTTAACGCGCCCATTTATATTTTATTAGTTGTAATTAGTTTCGCGTAATGGAAAATGAGAAGTGTCACGAAAATCATGCGAAAACAATTCAACTATAATCCTACATCTGAAAGAGTACCTAATGTTATGAACTGACCTGTCAGATTTTTGACAACTCATGAAATGTATTAAAGCAACTTAACCTGCAATTAATAGCTCATGTTCGGCTAATTCCAAATTATTTACTTATATTAGAATCCGCAGCAAAGATTTTAACATTTTACCCTCTCAAGTTACTCAATAGACTACTAGTATCATCCACTTGAAATTAAAATCCCGATATTGTTTTTAAGAAATTTAATGAAGCCAGCACCAATAGTTAAGATATGAGTTCAATGTAATTTTATGCTTCGATTTCCACAAATTAACGCTAAAAACATATCTGCACACAAGAATTTACAAAAAAAAATCTCTACTTATCGTCAGGTGAGAACGTGGTTAGACGCGTCCTCACTCGTCTTATGAGTCTCTCCCCTGGGTGGTGGAGGATTAGACCGTAAATCACCAAGCTGGACTAGTGCTGGTTGGTGGATGTCAGAATTTTTAAAAGCGCCGCGCTGTAATGGCTTCTGACAAACCCCAAAGACGCAAGGTACACTGCACCCAGGACCGAATGCTTAACGTGCCTGAAGCACAGAAGGCGTCATAAGAAGTTGATGAGTGGCAGCGTCACCCATTCTTGTCAAACCCGCTTAACGAATGATACAAACAGAAACCACTTCATCAAGACGACTTTCGTCTCTCTTCACTCTGATTAAAATAACAGCTTGATACCTCCACGCCATGAAAAGGTAAAGGACCTGTAGACCTCAATCTCACCTGATGGCCAGTGAAGATGAGGTCGAAGATGACAGCACACGGGATTAGCAAAGAACTGGCTCTCATTAAAATATTGCCGGCTGCCTTATCACGTAACTTGCAAGAGCAAAGCGATGGCATAAATTGGGCCAGTATATAAAAAATAGCTAAATCGTATTACGTTACAGCAAAAACAAAGCCATAACAAACCGACGACTGTGCTGCCTCTTTCGTACAATCCATAGACGATACAGTTAATATGAGATAGATGGGCAACTTGATTTTATTGGCAAAATAGAATAATACCTCAAATCATAGATGGCGCTAGTAACTAAATTTAATTCCAAAAATGACCGCTAGACGGCCTTAGTAGATAAGTCTCCATTATAAAAAAAATTAAGGCAAAAATATCTTATTCTCTTTATCATATTTAATGAAACATTTTATAGAATTTTATTATGACAACTGCTTTAAAAAAATACAGAATAAGGTATTTATAGTAACAAAAATAAAAATAAAAACGAAAAATCTTTATTTTTTAAGGTTATTTATTATTTTTTTCTTCTTTTCGTGGAATATTTAAAAGCTTCTTTCTTCGCTCCATCTTCCTCATCAAATTTTGCCAATTGTCCATTTATTATTCGGTTCACCCCATTACTGCAACTGTGAATCAACATTTTCATTGACATTTTTCTTATGAAATCGACCAAATTAACCTTAAGTATATGTAAACAATATTTTACACAATTTTTACACTGTTTTCGCTTTCCCGCACTTTTGTTGCTGAAGTCTTTTAAGTTGTTAGTAAGTCACACAAGTAACATCACGGCCAAATTCACAGCGAATTTGTTAATATAATCTAAGTCTTAAATAAAATGGCGGAGAAAACACAACACGCAACAGAAGCACACGCACACGATCATTCATAGACTATTATAATAGTCTGTCAAAGTCAACATCTTTTCCGGTTCCTGACGAGATATTAATAAATCGGCTATCCCAGCGCTACCTAGTTAATAACAGGAGAAATAACTTACCGAAAAGTTGTAGTACGTCATATCCTAGATGGTGCAGAATTCAATTTCATTGGCACTAGAGTTGCATAGGCCTGGTACAATCGATGTACTAAAAGTGCATAAATAATCCCTTTGACTATCATACTTTTCGTATCACGTAAGGTTTTTGACAACGATTGAAGAGTGATCAGCGAGCCATCTCAGCTGTCAGCATTAGCATGCCTCAGCATAGAGTAACTTATATACTGGATGGGTATCACTTGAGGTATAAAACTTACGAGAAGTTCGCTTTTTTGTCTAATCTTAAAGTTTTTATACTTTTCTGCGAAATTTTAAAAGCAAATATCTGTTTCACATTTTATTAGTTTCTTTTTTAGCGACCAAATTGTTTTTGGCGCTAGTATCGTAGCAATAAATGCATTCTGCGATCAACGAACGATTGAACAGCTATCGCTTACATAATACGATGTAAAGCAATGGATCGCGCGTCCATGGCGTGATGACTGCGCCATTATAGCTGATCGCTAATATTTACGTGATAAGGCCACAGATTAGAAAGTATTATGTACAAGTACAGATAGGACACACAATATTATAGGGAGTTTGGAATGCAAGCTTTTTTGCCGCTTGGCGGCGCTTATGTGCTTGAGGTTTTTTGGGTGGACTATGCACTATAGTGATTTTGTATTATTATTGTTGATAAATATTGTTTTTCATATGTGAAAGGAAGGGTGCTAATTTTACAGTAAAATGGCAACGAACTAACGAACCTCTAACTAAAACAATCAAAAACCATCAATTGGTAGCATGTTTGATAGTTTTTTTTTTTTATAAGTGACTAAACCCGCGTATTCGTCCAAATATGTGAATCATGAAGTCTATCAAGCATCACAACAATTCAGTTACATAAATGATAAACTTAAGTTCACTTGATACTACTTCTGAGTTTGCAGGAAAACACAGCAGATATGTGCAGTTTACAACAGATATGCATAGGACTTTCACAAGCCGGCAGCGTTTTGCGATCAAATGGCGAATGATTGTCTATCACTCACTCAATTCACTCATATTAAGTTGTTATTGCCAGTAATAAGTGGCGCCACCAAACGTTAAAATGATGCTATGGCCAAACTCTTGAAATTGAATAAAATGCTTTGATTGTCAATGCCGTGGATAAGGCAGCTGCCGAACTGATCATCGCAGAAGCGGTTGTATTTGGCTTCAGATTTTATATGAAGGGTGGTCGCTAGCCAGTCGGACCCTGAAGAGGTCCTTCCAAAGCCATTTGGATTAGACGCCTTATACGAAACGCTTATCCAACGGCGGTGGACCTATTCTAAGCCGGACTACGCGGCAGTTTTTAGACAACAAAGTAATTTATAAGGCTTTCGTTTTACTTTTGAGGTACGAAACCCTTTAACCCTATCATTTATTTATCATTTAAGACACACCAATAACATACATATTGAAACACTTATTAAATAACACTCATAAAAAATGGATATTCTGATATACAGGGTGGATCTGTAGCCACCGGCCAAATTTTTTTAGACAAAAAGTATTATTTATAGAAACGATTTTTGCAAAAAAAAAGTATTTTTTTTTACAAAGAATATATTAAAGTATATATTTGATAACATATTAAGCAAACCATGGTCACTCTAAATTACAATTAAAATAAAGGCAACTACGCGCTACTACAATACATCTTGTAGTACTTTGCCGTAGTATTATCAATGAAATGCCGCTTCGTAGTAGGTATGTTCATCAACAGCGACTATTTTTTTAAAAGTTCGTGGTTCCATATTTCTACTTTTTTGCACTGAGCGACGCTAAAATAAATATGCAGGTACGTTTATATCGTATCAAAGAAACTAACATTTAAATTTGGCTGGTGACTACAAATCAACCCTGTATATGTCAAACTGGGCATGCACAGCATTAAAATGTATTATAATGTATAAAAAACTACTTTATTTACGAACCTATACAGTTGGAAAGTGAACGGCGCCGCATTGACAGCAACAGCGAGCGGGCCGATCGACATCAACGCCCGCTCCAACGCGGCCTCATCGCGCGGCAGCGTGGCCCATCGCACCGGCTGCGCACGCGCAAGCAAGCGCGAATACTTGCAGCGACCGCGCTAAAATTACATAATATAATAAAATCATTTATTCGACGCAAAATAGACAAACATATAAAGTTGACAACATTTTGAAAAACAAACTAAATAAAACAAGAACTTAAAAAAAGACAAAAGGAGAACAAAAACACAAATTTGACGACGAAAAGGCTTGAACTAAGCGTTATGCCGCAATTTGTAAATTACAAATTTCAGCGCTGATTTTCAGTTCAAGCCTGTGGAGTTGACGGACGCTTTACGCATGCAATAAATAAACGTTAAATATAAGAATTTTAATACCTATAATGTGTAATTATGTAATTGATATACAAGAATATATAATAGACAAATATTACATAAAATAAAATAGGAATTTGATGGAAATATATACTTAATATTGAATAACATATATGCCTTTTGTTGTGCTAGAAGATGTAGTTTATAGTTAAATTTAAAGGTCGAGAAGCTTGTTATTTTTTTAAGTGTATCTAATATGTAGACTAATAATAATTTATAAGTAATATAGACTTCCATGCTGGACTGGGAGCCAAAGAAAAACATAGAACGTGCCAGCTGCTTCGAAACGCCTTTAAAACCTCTGTCCCGTAACTGACTTTTACAGTATGCCCGGGAAAAGAAGCAGCTGGCACACTCTATGTTTTTCTTTCGCTCTCAGTCCAGCATGGAAGATAGTGCATGGAAGCAGTGATTTACTCACTAATAAAAAAAAAACACTAAATACGTGGCCTCAAAGTTGTTATTGTGTTTTGGAAACCACGCAACGAAACTAGGGGATAGAAAAGTTTATTTCTGGGACTCAAACCCCGGTCCTATCACGCCACAGCCGAGCTTGACCAATCCACTAAAGTTTTGTAGTTTTTGAGTTCATTAATACAATACAAAAATTCTAGACGTACAATTGTATTGTTTTCAGTAAAACAATATAATTAAGTATGTACAATGAAATAGACTTTATTTTTACGTATAACTCCCCTCTACATTTGTTTATTCCATTTCAGAGGCGTTCAAACTGCTTCTATCATTCTTAATCACCTTGCTAATAGGCCGGCACTACCTACTGATAAATGTTCCCTATCACCCCTCTACATCTTTCAAACAGGTAGGTAATATATAGAGGGAGAATCAATTAAAACAACTGTTCCGTTACTGACTGAGTGACTAATAGACGTACAGCCATAACTACTAAGCATAGAGAGCTGAAATTTGGAACATACATTCCTTAGGCGGTGTACTGGTGCATTAAGGTAGGATTTCCCGAAATTCCCAAGGGAGCGGGAAGTATAAAACTTTTTAGTTTATATGAAAATTCCTATTCCCTGAGTGGACCGATGTGAAACTTGGTATAAAGGTTCTTCAATAGGTAACTATAAACAAGCTTATAAACAAGCCGCTCAGCGGGCAATGGAAAGAGCTATGCTCGGAGTTTCCCTGTGGGATCGAATCAGGAATGAGGATATTCGCAAGCGAACCAAAGTCACCGACATAGCCAGAAGGATTGCAGAGCTGAAGTGGCAATGCGCAGGGCACATAGCTCGCAGAACAGATGGCTGGTGGGGCAGAAAAGTTCTCGAGTGGCGGCCACGTACTGGGAGACGCAGCGTAGGCAGGCCCCCCGCACGATGGACCGACGACCTGGTCAAAGTCGCCGGTAAACGCTGGATGAGGGCGGCGCGGGACCGAGCGACGTGGAAGACCTTGGGGGAGGCCTATGTCCAGCAGTGGACGTCTACAGGCTGTGGATGGAATGGGTAACTGGTTGCATTATGGGAGGAATTCCCGAAGTCCTCACTGGTACTATAGGATATTTAATATAGTAATATAGTATTTTTTGTTTATGCGCGTACGAAGTCGTGAACAAAAGTTTGGTTCAGTTTAAATCTCATTAATAAACACCTCTTGCCTTGTCTCAAGCCTGAATTCTTTTGATTTGAGTCGCTCAGATGAGTTATTTTTGAATTACGGAAATTGCTAAACTTTGTTCACTGTAATATCAATATCTAGGGTCAGGCTTACCTCCGTTGGATAATTGGATAAGCATGTAATAAAAGGCGAATAATCCGAGCGATTTCTACCAGGCGCCAGAACCCCTGGCTAGCCTCTATACAGGGTGACTGGTGACAAAGTTTAGAGACTAAAATTGAGCACTCTGTACTTGATGATGGTCATTATAAAAGTAAGTACTTAATTTTTCACTATAACTCCGTATAAATAAATAAAGTTTTCTCACAGTTTCTCACTGTGTCGTCGACCACTTTGGCGATGGGGTAAACCTATCTGCCTCAGACGCCAGTGGTTGCGGGTTCGATTCCCGCACGGAACAAGAAAAAAAAATGTTCCGTGTCTGGGTGTTTATCTATTTATGTATTTATATTCTAGGTTCCCCCCTAGTTCGCTACATGGTATCCCATAACACAAGCTCTGCTTACTTTGGGGCCATGTAGTTGGTGTGATTGTCTGGGGATTTTATTTATTTATTTTATTTACTGTTTACTTTACTTACGCCTGAGTCAATCGCGGCACAATTAAATCGGCACGTGACCTGGCGCGGATCGCTGCCGACGCTAGTGTAACCATGCGTTGCGTAATCAATTTTTTTACTTTTTACTTATTTACTTATTAAGTTTACAGTTTACTCAGTAAATAATTAATATTTATTTTTATTATATTTTTTCTCTTTATAAATAATCTCAAACTATCACGTCCTTGAATTTCAAAAGTCACCCACCAGCCACCCTGTATAAAGCCTGTATAAGACTTTCACCGTTCAAGCAGTGATGTGTTCAGGGCAATGTTTAATGAAGAACCAGCTGTTATCTTCAACTACATCTGCACTTACCATCAGCTTAGATTGACATCAAACGTAACTCACCGAAGTCTCGTCAACGACAAAACCAGGAACAGGGAAAAAGTTTTAGTATACGATCACTTTGGCGATGGGGTAACATTGTCTGCCTCAGACGCCAGTGGTCGCGGGTTCGATACCCGCCCAACACAAATATTTGTGTGCAGAACCTGTTTGTTTGCATTGGTCTGGTTGTATTATGTATGACATAAATATACAGGGTTGTTTTTTGCTCACCGGCCAAATTGTTTTTACACAATTTTTTTAAAGTATTATTTATAGAAACGATTTTTGCAAGAAAAGGTATGTATTTTTTTACAAGGAAATTATATTCACTAACATATTAAGCTAATCATGGTCTCTTTAAATTATGAATGAATACCATTAAAATAATGACGACTACGCGCTACTAGAAAACATCTTGTCTCTATCTATCAGTGAAATGCTGCATCGTACGTAGTAGCTATGTTCATCAACAGAGAAAAGCCTATACAATGTGTAACAAAAAGGAGAGATAAAACTTAAGGGTTAGCTTCTATACCATACGTAAAATTTACAGTAAAGAAAATATCATAATCAGTGCTGGTATAGACTTTCATACAAATTTATTTAATTATTTTACAACAAAATATTTTGACAACCCTAGTCAACCTAATAAGCTTAAACAAGTATTGTGCCGCAGGCAGTGATCTTATGACCTTTCCCGCACCGGGTGAACTTTGTAGTATCTGTCTCAGTTACCCATCACTTTATTTTTACGCCATCTGTTGTCTCATAGATTTCATAAAAAGCTAACAGCTGTTTATAGGGTTCACACTTAGATATTTTGATCTAAACTTTGAACTTGTTTTTCGGCCGAACCGTAAAGATAACAAATTTATGTTACTGTTACCTATAAACTACATCATCAAACATACAATCCCTTTAAGTATTATCTCTTCATTATGTTACACGTTGTATAAATATAATCTTATTAGATAATATATACTCTACCTTGCCAACGTAAGGGTAGTGTGTCTCCGATATGAGCCCGGCTCTGGAGGCGTACCGCAAGGCACTGCGCAGGGACCCGCCGTCGCACCCCATGTTGCCATCTCGGAAACTACAGTCCACTATTTGCTGTGGACTGGGAGACAGTAAAGTTATTAATAATTATTCAAAGATATAGGTACCTATATGGCTTTCTTTTTCCACATAACCAATATAAGGGGATTACACATCGACACATGGACACATCGATCCATGAGTCGTATTTACGTTGGTGTTGATAAAAAAACAGACGCAGATAACTTATTCCGAGATGAAGAAATAGATTAATTATGACGTGAAAACTATACAGGGCGACTTGCTGGGTTGCTTTCAAAATTCAAGGACGTGATAGTTTGATCATACATGAAGAGAAAAAATGAAATAAAAAATAAATATGAATTATTTACTGAGTAAACTTAACCGAAAGTTAAAGAATTCATTACGTAACGCAAGGTTACATAAGCGTAATACAATAGATACATAGCGGGTAGTGGTATGCATGTGGCGGCAACACTACTGTGTGCGTGTTGACTGAAGCGGCGCGTCGGGAAAAGTGTAGTAATTTCTCTTTATTTATTTATAGGGAACTCCGGTGAAAAATTAAGTACCTACTTTTATTACTTTCGTCTTTCCAACATTCACTCTCAAACCTTTCCTTTTAAATGACTCATACATCACATTGACCATTTGTTGCAGTTCCGACGCTGACGATGCAAGTAGAATCTGGTCGTCAGCGTTAAGCGTCAAAGTAAAGCGTACTTTTATTACATAATTATTATGAGAATTGAGTACAGAGTGCTCTCCTTCCATATCTAAAATTTGTCACCAGTCACCCTGTATAATCTAATTGAAAGGAATCAACATTTAGGTACTATTTGTTTTATAGAGTAAGTATTTATTCATCATTTCTATGCATAATTTAAATCGTACCTCTTATACTGATGTGGTGTACTAACATTCTACCTCTTAGCAATATTTATCAACACTGAACAAGTAATCACTACGTTTTATCAAAAAAGAAACATCAATTGTGATCTGTCAAAATCTCTCTTTGGTACGCCTAACAGAAACTACACACATCAAAAAAAGTTTGAGATCACTTTGGTAATAGGACCTCGTTTTTTTCACGTTAGTATGAAACGTTTTTTCTTTATTTTCTAATATTCTTCATTTAAAAATCAAATCTTTTAATAAGAAAAGAATTTAAAATATCAATTGTTTTTGATATTTTTTTTACACTCATTCAGAAATCTGACCAATTTGATTCAAGCAGAAGTTTCACGAGCAAGAATTGTTACATTGAGGGAAGGAGGACATTCTATGCGAGCAATATCACGCAGAGTGGCTGTATCCCAATCCTGCAGTGCGATCACAGAACTTTATCGAATCGTATATTAACGAATGTTTACGAATGCTCGTATAGTATGGAGTCGGTTGCAAGTTTTGAGTAACATTGTAATTTTTTATTTTACATGTTGTTATTGAATACAACATGTTTACAAACATTCAAAATTTTCAAGGCACACATTTATTTAAACTGGCCGTGTGGCAATGGATAGATTTCAATTTTTTCTTAAAAAACGTCTCCATACTATATGAACATTCGTTAACAAACGATTCGATAAAGTTCTGTGATCGCACTGCTGTGTCGTGAACACAATACGGAAGTATCGTGGCGTGGATAACTTTGCTTATCAACCTTGCAGTGGTCGGCCAACTGTTCTTACTGCTGCTCAGAAGACTTACATTAGACTGCTGACTTCCAGAGACCCAACAATCAATACCACTATAGCTAAAGCTGATTTGCGGGCTGCTACAGGACTACTAATTAGCGCTCAGACCATCAGGAATTGCTTACAGCAGGTTGGATTACGATCGAGGAGATCCTGGTGAGCACCCCTGAACTCACAGCAAAGACAGTGCCGCAGATTACAGTGGGCTCGACTCCGACAAAATGAAGAAAACTACGAGGAAACATTTGGCGGAATTTTCTCTTCGTTGACGAGTCCCCAATTAGTAAGTGCTCATCCAGAAAACCGACGTCTTCATGTCTGGAGGAGACGTGGAGATGCTGAAAGACAAAGAACTGCCACCGAAACCGTTCAACAACGTAGGAATTGGTATCCTTTTGGGGCGGTATAATGATTGGTGCTAAAACGCTCTTGATCCCGTATCGTGGCTCGATGACTGCAGCTTTATACCAAACCACTAGCTTTATCCCGCAACTTCGTATGCGCTTAACTACCCTTCTCGTAGAAATTTCAGAAACTATAAAACCAGACACCCACTGAAAGAACCTTTATAACAAGTATCACACCCATGCAGTCAAGGAATAAGTTTTTTTCATACATACTTAAAATCATATATTTCCCGTGCCCGTGGGAATTTTGGGAATTTTTTTCGTAGCACAACCAGTCACTCTTTGAAGAACCTTCATGCAAAGTATCACATCCGTACACTCAAGGAAAAAGATTTTTCATACAAACTAAAAAGTCCAACCACTTCCCGTGGGAATTTCGGGAATTTCTTCCATAATATAAACAGACACTTATTGAGGAACCTTTATATCAAGTATCACATCCGTGCACGCAAGGAATGGGATTTTTTCATACAAACTAAAACATCATATATTTCCTGTTCCCGTGGGAATTTCGGGAATTCCTTTCATAACACAACCAGACACACATTGAAAAACCTTTACAACAAGTTTCACATCGGTGCACTCAAGGAATAAGATTTTTCATACAAACTAAAAAGTCCTATATTTCCTGTTCCCGTGGGAATTTCGGGAATTCCTTCCTTAGTGCACCCCTACATCCCCTAAAGAATGTATGTTCCAAATTTCAGCTCTCTACGCCCAGTAGTTACGGCTGTACGTTGTCTGTCAGTCACTCAGTACCTCAGTCACTCAGTACCTCAGTCACTCAGTCAGTAACGGAACTGTTTTATATATATTGATTGCTATTGATGGAATTGTTAAGTCATTTAGAATAAACCATGGCCCTCGATTCGTAATGGTTGACGATAATGCACCCGCACGCTGCTCTACGTGAATACGACATTACCAGATTAGACTGTCCTGTCGAGTCGCCTTACCTGATTGAGCACGCGTGGAATGCTGTAAAGCGAACTGTTTGGAACCGTCAGCCACCTCCCCAGACAGTTTGCCGTATATGTTCGAGCCAGGGCAGGAGTTATAGTGTACTAAATAAAAACAATTTCATAATAAATGTTGAAAATATTTAGTTAAACTCTCTTTTTCTTTTAATAATTTAGGTACTACCTGAAATTGCATTACGACTTTTAAATTCAGTTTTGGTTAATAAAAACTTCAGTAAATATATATTTCTTTTTTTTAATTCAAAAAGTGTATTTTTATTATTAAAAAAATGTCACGTAAGCAAAATTCCTTCTAAAAGTAAAATTTAAAAAATATTCCATCTTTTGCTAGTTATCTCACACTTTTTTTGATGTGTGTATGAAAGCTCTTGCTTACCCTTGGATTCAGCTAGTTTGTATAGAGCACAAACGGAAACACGACAGGCAAAGCTTACTTTTGTTTGGTGACGTATTTTTGTAATAACAAGGTAGATGAATTTGACTATCGGGTAGTGGCTTCCGGGCCCATGGGCATCAACCATACTGGGTTATTGGTAATTAGACCGGAATCTTTTAAGGTGACATAGGGGAGGGCATTTGCAATCATTCGAGCCGAAACCATGAGATCGACTGCCTTATAACGTAAATATTAGCGATCAGCTATAATGGCGCAGTCATCACGCCATGGACGCGCGATCCATTGCTTTACATCGTATGATGTAAGCGATAGCCGTCCAATCGTTCGTTGATCGCAGAATGCATTTATTGCTACGATACTAGCGCCACAATTTGGTAGCTAACAAAGAAACTAATAAAAAGTGAAACAGATGCTTGCTTTTAAAATTTCGCAGAAAAGTACACACGAAAAGTATGAAAGCACAGAAATAGTAATAATACCGCAGTGTTCTGTGTATGAAAGTCAAAGGGATTATATGCACTTTTAGTACTTTTAGGCAGCACAGTCGTCGGATTGCTATGGCTTTGATTTGCGGTAACGTAATACGAATTAGTTCTTTTTTAGCAAATCTTGCGCCATTCATGCCATCGCTTTGCTCTTGCAAGTTACGTGATAAGGCAGCCGAAAGTCTACTGTCTAAATATTTGGGTTTTTCCTTTTTTTTCTGAAATTCAAGTTTTTCTCCTTCAAATGATCGATAGGTAATAAACAGGATGGCCAGCAGCCAATGTAAGGATTATCAAGAACAAGAATAGTGGGACTGGGTCTATTATAAGTCAATAATAATATAGACAGGTACACAGGAGGTAATACAGCACGAAAAAATTTTAATGACAGGTTTGTTTGTTTATTTTTATATCATCATCATCATCATCATCACAACTCTTTGTAATGAGCCCACTGCAGGGCATGAGTCTCTCCCCTGGGTGACAAGGAGGTATAGGCCATAATCCACCAAGCTGGCCCAGTGCTGGGTGGTGGATGCCAGAATTTTTAGTTCTGACAAACCCTAACGACTACTGTATACAAGTATACAGTACCCGGGACCGACTACTTAACGTGCCCTCCAAAGCACGGAAGTCGTCATGCGAAATGAATGGTCGGCGGTCACCCATCCAAGTACCGACCACGCCGAACGTTGCTTAACCTGTGATATCCACGCCACGACGATTTCACACACACAGTAACCACGGCGCCACGACGACTTCTTATTTTTATAACTCTACCACTAAAAACTGTGTACCTCAATTCGTGCCACTGGCCGTGCTTCTTAAACAGCTGCGCCTGCACAGCGTGGGTAACTGCGAAGGCGTAGCACGCGCCACACTGCCATTGCTCCTCACGCCTAGGTTTGAATCCCTTGGAGCGCCAGTCCAACTGAGAAGAATATTTGGGATTTTTTTAATTGTGAAACTGTATTTACTTACAAAAGAAAAACACAAAATAAAACAGATTTAACAAAGAGGTCATGTAAGCAAAAAGGCCCGGACTCGGCATAATGTTGAATACCGAAACTAGTTCAGTAACAACGCTGTTATTCTGTCAGAGCTTAAACAGAAGATAATTCCGCCTCACAAATTGTAAACTAATGTTACTTGAAATAGATAAGATGAAAAACATAAGATTATAAAAAAAGTAAATTAAATCATAAAGTAATATGAGAAATAAATAAAACAAAAAATCACTGAGACAAAGAGTCGCCATAGCTCAGACACCCTGCCACTTTTTGCTGGTGCAATAAAAAGTCTTTAAATAATTTCTTAGATGTATATAAATGGTTTAAATTACCAATCGGTGGTGGGATATTGTTCCAGCATTTGGTGGCATGGTATCTGAAACTACCGCGAAAAGCAGCAGTTCTGTGTTCTGGTATCAACAGTTCCTTTATACATGTTACTCGTATCAAGCTGTAATTAATGACAAAATCAGAGTGCGTAGAAACGGGAGTCATCTTGGAGTAGTTACTTGAGTATGTGACGCGCCTCCTCATTCTGTAATATCTTGTCAGTGTAGGGCCGGCTTAAAACAGCCCTTCTGCCCTTGGATAAGCGTGTGGTAAAAGGCGATGGTAAGTGAAGATGAGGTCACGTTGAAGTTTGACCTCAAAGTCGGACCTAGTCTATATAAAAAGACGTGTGGCACTCGGAGACTGCCGCGGTAAAGCTATTGCATAGCATTTTTTATCAACTTATGCAATTATAATTATTTATTTATTTTATTAATGCAGTAATGTTTGATCAATATGAAATTCCACAAGTTCCTAGTAGATGGCGCCGATTGTTTATTAAAGCCCGCATGTAAAGTTATGAAATCAAAGTATCACCACTGTGCCGGTAGGAGTGGGGGGTGTTAGGTTTTTTTCGTTACGGAATTTCTGGATTCGGTACCCACGCTCAAGGCCCGCGATAGAAGCTATGCAATAGCTTAAAAAAAATCGATTTTTTATTGGCAGACGAGGTGGAACTGACAAGAATCATGATTCTTGAAACATTTTTTGGGAAAAACGTAAACAACTAATAGAGACTTGGTTTTATGGTTTAATGAAATAATTAACTAGATGGGAGCAGGTACCTACCTATTTATGTAAAGAGGATGGGATTTTATTTTTATTTTATTTTATTTTATTCTATTAGGAAAACTTACTGCTATATTACAATTTTTGTTAATAGTATGGTAGAATGACATAAGGCATCTTACAAGTTTCCACGAATGATTACTGCATAAATAATAAAAGTGCGTTAGAAGACACGCGTAACAACAATTACATTGTGATAAAAAAAAAAAATTGGAACAAAAAAGGTATGAAAAAGTGAATCCTGTCTTAGTGAACTGAATCTAACAATTTAAGTAAAAATAAAATGAAATATTAACCTAATATTATTTTAAAACAGAGAATAAAACAAGTACCTAATCTAATCTTATTTAAGTTGAAAAAAAAGATTGAGTGAGTTTCGCCCGAACGCTTGGTACACTGGTATGGAAAATATCTAGTGGCTAAGGTGGTTAAAGAGGTTGCTTGCACGCAATAGGAAGGAGTGTTGCCTGTAACTGCTGTTAACAAGTTTTTTCTTCAATTATGTCTTCCATTGCACCTGATGGAAAAGGCAGATGCCTAAAAGTTGAAAACTTTAAAGTACTTTATAAGTAATATGTTGAATCCATAAATTAAAATATCAAAAACCTCTTGTTTTAAAAACTACTTAAAAAGACAATAACAAAGTATTATTTATCCCCACTAGTCGAGAGTAATAAGACACTCAATATCGTCCTTAGCAAACTTCTGACTCGTAGTAAAGATAGCTTAAGTAAGTAAATAATGAGTCTTTTCTAGAACTCCTTATTTATAAATCACTTACTTTTCTAGGAACACTGTGATTTCTAGTTTTTCTAAATGTTGTCTTGTGATGATCTTCCGCTGGATCGAAGAGATTTAATGCTGGCATCAATTTTAATATTTTTCTAAAATAATCTGTCACGTGCTGAAATGAAAATCATAGAAACTGATAAAAAAAATCGAATTATTGCGGATTTATGTAAGTATTTAAAATTAGAATTATTATTCACTCGCCTACATAAAAATCAGAAACTTATGTTTTAATAAACGTGATTTTTTTGATGATACGCATACTCCGGCTACTGGTATAAGTATCGTTAAGATGGTAGAATTGATGACATTACCGAGAAGCTGCTGGTAGAGCTTTTGTTCCTGCAATTTCATGGGCTGATCCCACCAACAATCCAGAACACACACAACTAGGTGCTTAAAAGAAAATCAACCCTGATACCCAGGTTTGAGATGGCCTTTTGTCCCTAAAATTATTCTTACAAAATATTTGCCACGTAAACATCTGGGTTTGTGTGTGAGACTTGATAAAAAGGTGATAAAAAGTAATAAGAAATTCCTGTAGGTTCTTCATAATTCTAAATAAACCAAATTCTCAAAATTGGCGATTTTACAGTGAAATATTGAGTTAGTATAATTAAATCTGCTGCGATAGCTTACATTTTTATAACAATGCCATCTATTTGTTTGTTTCTACACTAAAAAGCACTGCTCCTAGTTCAAGTAAAATCGTAACATAATTTTACGGCTTCATTAAGTTACAGGTTAAAACATATAGATGTCGCTACTAATCTATTCATTTAAATATAGATTTTCTTAAAAGTAGGTAATTTTTTTCACTGAAAATATATTGAAATATCTCCAGTTCAACGTTTACTAAAAAGTGATTAGAACTTGACATGATTGTAAATTACCAATAAGGATTCTTAGCTTTTCGCTACATGTGTGCGACTTCAGCTTAATCGGTTTCAGAGGAACATTAATCCATCCCTCCATACAAACTTTTTTTGGAGGGATGGATTTGTAATATTAGTAGAATATACTTACCATGTCTCCAAAATGGTTCAAATGTAGAGAATAGCTCAGTGTACCGGCCATGAACTTCTTGTTGTGTTTAGCTACTTTTCGCAGGTTTTCCCGCCATTTTTCTAAAGCAGTTGCTTCATGATGCACCGTTTTGTAGTCTTTATTGTAAACTGACTAGGTAAAAAAACATTTAGTTATTTTGTTGTTAGGTTACATAGTATAAAGATGATTTATCATTATTTTTTTGTGACTTTTAAACTCAGTATTTTGAAGGTACAGAACTCTCGGAAGAAACTAAGCGGTATGCAAGTCTAGCAAATACCTATATGACACTCAATATTCCATTTGTCAATTAAATATACATATAATGACGAGTCAGTACTTTTCTAGAAAGGCGTTTTACATCTTTAGATTATATTTATTTTTATATATCGATACAAAATCAGGTTAAGTTAGATAGATAATATAAAAAATCCCTGAACAACACAGAACAAATCTAGTATTTTTTTTTAAATAAGGATAGGACGTCTTTCTTACGTGAAACCTGTTGTTACGTGAAAATAAGTTACCATGTAGACCAAAGTGGTAGTCTACACAGACTATTCGCTTTGCCTATGAGGATTTTTCTGACAGCTCATAAGGATTAGTTCAAAAAACCTCTATAGATGGCACTTTTAAAAAGCCCAAGGCGTTAAGTCTGTATACTATAATGTAGGTAAGTGGTATCCTTCATCTATGGTTAATTATAAGCTAAATTTCTCTTTAATTTATTTTACTTTTAAAAACGCAGTGTGGAATAAATGGCTATATGAAAGACAAGACTTCGCCGTTTGTAAAGCGCCATCTATCGAAGCCTTTTGTAGCATTTATGTACTGTTTTGTTTTTTTAATGAGCTGTCAGAAAACCTCTCATTACATAGAGTTTTACAGTGGGCGCTACAATCGACCAACGGTGAATTTCCTTTTGGAAAAAAATGAGGTAGGTACGGCAACCTTAAAACCCAATCCTTCTTCAATTGTAACAATATTATTTTTTAGAAAATTAATAACGTCACGGCCTAAAATTTGGCCTTTTGCAGAATTAACTACTTTCTTGCTTCCATGCTGGACTGGGAGCGAAAGAAAAACATAGAATGTACCAGCTGCTTCTCTTCCCGGGCATACTCAAAAAGGGACAGAGGTTTTATTGGTGTTTTTGTGGGCGATAGGCTGACCTGTCACTGCAATAGTTTGTATCCATCATTATAAGGGTGTTAACATACAAATCTGACGTCGATCGGATTTTTTCTGATAGTAAAAACTATCAATCGACGGACGAATGGAACAGTCGATAGACTGGTGTGGTAATAAGATCTCACCTTATATTCTTCCCAGTGTAAATCCGATATATTATCATGCACTATTAACCGATCGAAAAGTCCTGTTTTATAATCACTTTTGATATCACTGGCACTTCGACTACAGTCACTAACACTCTCATACTTCAGCAAAATACCATGTCTTTCAGATTTATCCATCTCTACAGATTTAGCACTAAATCCTTTTCCAAAATCGACGCAACGGTAACATCTATTATTGTTGTAATACTTTTTTGAAATATACTTTAATTTGGTGCTTGAATTCGTTGTATTAAAATCAGAATAAATAAAAGGTGCTTGGATCAATGTAACAATAAAAAATAGAAACATTATGTGTGCAAGGCACGGTCGGATCAAATGCAACTGCATCATGTTAATAATAAATTGCTGATTCCTCTTTTTAGCATGTTATTTCATTGAACCTTTGACCTACAATAATGATAGGAACATGTCGTGTATGTTAATTGAAATTTTGATTTTGGTTGCTTTGTGTGCTTAAAAAATGCATGATATATTCTGTTCATTTTAGTTCATCTGCTCATTTTAGGTTCTGTCATTTTACGATTGATAAGATGTGCTGGGGTAAATTTTCTGAAATTGAGTTTTGTGGTATTAATAATACTATCTAACTTTTAGAAATACCTTTGCACCTTTTGCAACATGAGTTTGTTGCTTTGAGTGATCGACACTAAAACGATATAGCTTAATAAGAAGAATTTAAGCATTCCTTTAAGAATGCGAAAACCAAAATCAAAAATCGTGGTAAGAAACCCGTAAATTCATTAAATCATAGTGAAAATAACCGCGATAGTTTAAAACAATTATTCCTTTAAGAAGTCCATAGCTTTGCAATTTATAGTAAACAAAGCCGTGTAAATTATTTTCACCTTTTTTCAATTACTAAGCGATCACGATTAAAATTATTTCACGTTTAGTCATGTTTTGTAAAATAATTATGATTTTGACCTTTTTTGTTGTAGGAACCGTCTTTTCATAAAACATAGTTGGAACACGAAAGAATTTGTATGAATCTGAAGGTATCCTGAATCCAAGCAGGGCTTGCTTCGATTTGTCATCTTATACGAAACACTTATCCATCAGCAGTACCTAAGGCTAACCTATAGACGATTCTACGCGATAAAATGGCGTCCGTTACCCCAGACAGATTTTGTCGAAAAATGCCATTTCAATGCAATATATGATTAGAAATGCAGCTCCTGTAAATGTAATGCGAACTTTCAAATTTAGTAGGTATGCTCATATTTGTGAGATATTGTAAGTGCCAGGACCAATTGAAGCGTTATATCTATTTACTCAAATAACTTGAAAACGGTTTATTTCTTTGGATCCCTTTATTGCATACCGAATTATTCCTAATTAGCCAGATGTGCTCAGCAAACATTATATTCATCCGCTTAGTCAATTTCAAGATACAGCAATCCCGCAAACGTTACTCCAGCAAGATTTTGAATATCTTCGCAACCATATGTGCTTTGGCAGATACAATCTTTGTCACACCATTTATACCAGATCGATTTTTAATTGTATAGATAAAAAATATTTAAAAAAGCCCATCAGAAAGAAAAAAGTCTGGCTGAGGTAACTGGCAGGAATCGTTTTTTTTTCGAATAACTCACAAAAAATGAGCATACTAAATTTAAACGTTCGCATTACATTTACAGGAGCTGCATTTCTAATATTGCATTGAAATGGCATTTTTCGACAAAATCTGGCTGGAGTAAATGCTGTCTCAGAGAAATTACACACTGCATCCGATCCTTATTCAAGAAAAAACAAAATAAAATTTTGAAAAACCCACGACGTGACGTTTAAAAAGTAATTGAAAAAGAATAAAATAATTTGAAATCCCCCGACTGAAATGATTTATGTGACGAGAGATAATTAACGTGAAAAGCTTTTTTAAAAGTTCACTTGATCTCACAAGGAGTCGGCCATATTATGAACAACATACTTTTCGTTTTCATAGCACTTCCCTACGCTTACCTATTCGGTTCTCGAAGATGTAGATGTCGCAATAACATAGGTATTCAACTCCCTATGAACTTTATAAGAAGAGCAAGAAAATCCGTCTGGGGCTGCCATTGAATGAATTCGTTTTGTAGTTTTATATTGAAATTTAAAATATTGATGGCAGCCCTCGACGGATTTTCTTGCTCTTCTTATAAAGTTCAACTGTAATCCATTCGACCGTCGATCGATTGGTGGAACGTCCTTAGTCAACTCCTTTATCTAAAGTAGAGATGGGGTCGTGACAGGGACACTATATTTTTTAAACTTACCAAAATATATTTTTTCTACTTCACAGCATATGGCTTGTGTTATAAGAACTAAAATAAGATATATAATAAGAGTGTAGCGCGAGCTGTAGAAATGAACTGGAAAAGCTATTTTTTTCATAAATAATAATATATCATGAAACATAATGCACCAAGACCAATTTAAACAAACATGCTCATGCGCACAAATATTTGAATTTTGCGGGGATTGAACCCGCGACCATAGGCCTCTGAAGCCACATACTTTTTGGTAAGTTTTATAGGCAGGGATATTATCGTCCAATAAACACTGATATTTATTCTCTTGCCTATATTGTTGAAAATGCATAAAAATTCAAGCCAATAAGGATATTATTAATAAAACTACAAAACTGATTACCGAATTCTTATTTATTTGTCAATTGTTTTAACTATGATCTAATACACAATGGCATTCCTTCTTAAATAGTATTTAATCCTATTCTAAAACATAGTAACACAAAATACCTACTAAAACAAAAGATAAAAAGTCTTCTAAAACAAAAAAATCCCTAGGAACAAAAATGATTACACGATAAAAAATATATGCTTAGCAGAAATGGCCAGAAAATAAATTAAATATTTAACGTCAATAACGGCTATCAAAAAAATATTTTATAAGTGTATTCATTATTTACAAATATCACATGTAAGATATATAAATTAAGCGAATGATCACTTAGCTTGTGTGTTTTTATTTAATAAATTTAAATTAATAAATTAGGTACATGATTAATGTTTCAGCTAGTGAACTTAATAAATTACTTTTAATATTTCATCATACATTTCATCAATAATGAGATTTCACAGAAAAAAATTATGAATTTTACGATTATTTGATTCAATAATTTGCTTCACCTGATAAGAAGTTGATTATTTAAACAACCGATCAGAAGAATTAACAAAACTCGAAGAATTTTTCTGATCTGCCGTTTAACATGCTAAATCAAATTTAATGAGTTTAAAGCATTTACATTTTATTTGTGAAGCATGATTGTGAGAGTATATAGATTACTTAAAAACGCTTTTGATTAACAATAAATTTTATAAATTGGTTTTTAAATCAAGCTTTAGCTTTAATTTTCGTATTTGTCGATAAAAGGCTAGTTAGTTAAGAAGCAGGTATCATTACTGAATTCATGCATACTTTTTACAACAAGAAAAAGTTAGTTTTCCAAAGGATATTTCAATTCTATCTATGATTGAAAAACAATAATGTCTCGTTATTTAACTGACTTCTTAAAAACAGATAAAAATCATCTATCGACATCGACAACAGTCTATATCGACAGGTAAGTAGTACATAGTATGAGATAGAAAAAATTGGGTGCAACACTTTATTTAACATGTAATTGTAAAATTGAAACGATTGTT
This sequence comes from Stenoptilia bipunctidactyla, assembly GCA_944452665.1. NCBI lineage: Eukaryota > Metazoa > Arthropoda > Insecta > Lepidoptera > Pterophoridae > Stenoptilia > Stenoptilia bipunctidactyla. Next base: position 4,247,572 of record OX101743.1, on the reverse strand, counting down.
AGTGAAAAATATACTTCAAATATTAGATTTGGCAACCAGCACCTATGATTTAATGTTTTAAATAAAAAAAATCACTACATATTTCATTCGTCCATACATATAGTTCTATCTCTATAATTTTAAAACGATGATTTTTTAGAAATTGCATATTTTTTAACTATGTTTGAAAAGTTCTACATCATGACTCTAACACCAACGTAAATCTATAAAACACATGAAAATCTACATGATACACCAAACAAAACGGATTGAAATCACATTTTGTTAGAAATAAATGCATTCAACAACGCGAGATAAATAAAAAAGGGAAATTTGTCTACTTAAACTAACTAATATCTAGTATATCTAATAATACTCTGCGATAATACCTAAAAATATATTAAAATAAAATAAAATAAATCGCATTGACTACTGAGGTTTTGTTCGACTTTACAATTATACACATTCTTTTCTTCTGTTATTTAAAATGGCGTTTATCTTTTGATAGTTTTGCCCATGTCATTTTAGTTTTTGTCTTCACAAGATGAATAAAAACTTCTTTACAATTCATAAAAAGTATGTGGATTGAGTTATATTTCCTCAAAGGTCTTAAACCATTTCATATTTTACAATTTTTGTTTTTGCCTAAAAAAAGCCACTGTAAATCTCCAAGACTACAAAGAAGCTCGATCAAATATGACCTGTCAACTGATTGATAGCTAAAAGACACGTCGTAGTGTCAAATATATCACCAAAAATATTAGATTTTTTTACTGATTTTAAAGCAATTAAAACCGTGATCAGACAGTCCATGGAAAAAAGAAAACCATTTTTAAATATTTACCAGTAATATTTATTTTGAATGTAGCTATGTTGAATGTAATCTATTGTTTAAAGTTTTAAAGAAATCAACCTTAGGCCGAAATTAAAAATATATTAGAGCAAAGATCATATAAAAATAAAAATACTATTATGTCAGTTAATACATACTTTTAATGATTATTATAAATATAAAAACTGAACGTAGCTATAAGATATGAGATGCGGGTTCTGTCACTCACATAGATCAATCAGACCTCAACGTCAGATGTGATTGATATGTATTTTCTTACAGTTCTTTGTGTGCCTTGTTTATATGTTAATTCTTTTTTCATTGCAGTAGGCTACTTATTATTACGCAAGAGTTAAGCTAATATTCTGATATTTGATACTATTCGACTGTGAAACTAACGCAATTGTTATTTTTATAAGTCTGAGTTTGAATTGACGTCTGACATTTCTGTAGTTATTTTATAGTATTTTATAGTTATTTCTGCATGGAATTTAAAAATATTGATAATAGATTTAGATATTTAATACGATAAACAACTGTTTGAATCACCAACGAATTCAAGACGGGGTCAATAAAAGAATTTAAGTGACAGGTTTTTCAATATATGGACGGTGACCAGTATCCTTTACCGAAAAGTTATTGTGAATTTCTTTGGCCCCAAAAATCACGTCAAAATTCATAAGTGTCATAAGGACTAACTGACACCCAGTTATATTTCATCCAATAGTTCCCTGGATTATTAATTATTCGTGTATATTCCCACAAAACATAACTCTAATCACATTCACGGATTTAATAGTCGAATACTCAAAAGCGTCGTTTCGAAGAAAAAAAATACAACAGAAGCAAAGAAAATAAAAAAAAAACTACCCACTTTAAAATGTGATTTCAATTGTTCTTCTAAAAACCGACATCAAAACGTATACGACAATATTGCTACATGTAACCAGCATTTGAGCGACATATTCAACCATAATTTAATTCATAAAGTGTAATTAAGCAAAACACGTTAATATCAACTTTGTCAGCACAGATTTAAAACCCATTTTTGCTTGGCAAAGTTGAAGCGAGCAGTATATTTTTACATCCTGAAATATATCAATATGATATAGACATAAATAAAAATATATACCTATTTCAGATAGTTTCTTTCGGCTATAAAGTAACACGAACGATTAATGCCTAATGAAATCGATTCTTATATCTATATCTACAGAAGTTAAACTCATTCACAGCACGTTGATAACTGGTATAATACGGACGCCATTTTCTTTAATTTATGGAATTATGTTTTTTTCGAGTGATCTGAAATTATTAACAGAATATTAATAAATCCGACTTTAATAAGAATATTTCAAGCTTGATAGTTTAAATATGGAACAATCATGTTAATTGACAAAATGTCTTTAGAAATACAAAAGTATACGTTTGTCAAATTCATATCAATATTTCTCTTAACAGACAAATATCAATCTCAAAAGTGATGACACATAATTGCCAAAAATGACACAATTTTGCCTAAAATGACGCAATTTTGCCTAAAATGACACAATTTTGCCCAAAATGACACAATTTAGTCTGTCTACGTTGATTTGTTGTTCCATAAATATACTTGTTTTTCGTGTTTTTTTTGTTGCTTCTTGACTCTTTGTTCACCGCTGCCTGGACTCGGACTTGCCATTTAGACTTCGCAGTTCTGTGTAAGGTTTCCGGGAGAGGAGTTTCAGATCTTCTCCACTAACAAGAGGACTGTAGTCACCGCGGCGCCTCCTGTATACTAGTAGCCTGTAAAAAGAGACGGATGGCTTTAGTTTTAAATTCTTAGGTTAAGAATAACTATTAAACTTTGTGAGAGTAAGAGAGACCCAGATTATAGTACTGTAAGGGTATTTTCTAACTGTGTTTTTATAACAGTAAATAAAGAAATTATACAGGGTTGATTTGTAGTCGCCGGCCAATTTTTTTTACAAGGAAATAAACATATCCGGTAACGTATTAAGCAAACCATGGTCACTCTAAATTACCATTAAAATAAAGACAACTACGCGCTTCTACAAAACATCTTGTAGAATTATCAAACGTAGTATTAGGTCGTAGTTATTACGTCGTAGTATTATCAAAGAAATGCCGCGTCGTAGTAGCTATGTTCATCCACAGCGACTATTTGCATAAAAGTTTGTGGTGCCATATCTTTATTTTTTTGTACTGAGCTATACTTTAATAAATATGCAGGTACGTTTATATCGTATCAAAGAAACTAACATATAAATTTGGCTAGTCACTACAAATCAACCCTGTATTATAATTAAATACACACATAATAACAGCGTACTTATGGAAAAATTGTAATTTATCAGTAGGTACATTAATACTAAATATATGTTTAAATATAGATTCTTATATCAGTAATGTAAATAGGTTATTCAAAAGAAATATATGTCGGAGAAGTCAGGAAATAAGTTGTTTAACAGCGGAGTGATAATTCTAGCGGTTTCGTCATAACGAACTTATAATAAAAACACTTAAATTGTAACGCTGTAACTTAGTTACCATCAAGTAAAACTGACATCTTTATATCGCTAACTTATCTTTAGCTACGACATACAATGTTACAATGTTATGTTCAAATTATTATTAATTCTAATTAATTCTTTCTTTTTCGTTACACTTATTTCGTTTTAAGGTACATTAAAATTTTAATATAACGCTTTTTTTAAATGATAGTCATTACAATTTGAATTAAATTTAGGATCAAATTTTATTAAATATCGTAAATTTCCCATGTCTACAGTTATTTAGAATGATTAATAATAAACTTATGGCATAGATAAAGAATACAATGGCAGAGATAATGTAGAGTCACTTACAATTTAATCTTTGAATTTTTGTAAAAGTGTTTTTACAAAAATTATAAATGTTAATTTTAACCTACTTAGCCCAAATTAAGTGTTTTAATAGTAAAATAAATAAATAAAATCCCCAAACAATCACACCAACTACATGGCCCCAAAGTAAGCATAGCTTGTGTTATGGGATACCATGTAGCGAACTAGGGGGAACCTAGAATATAAATACATAAATAGATAAACATCCATAGACATGGAACATTTTTACTTGTTCCGTGCGGGAATCGAACCCGCAACCACTGGCGTCTGAGGCAGATAGGTTTGCCCCATGGCCAAAGTGGTCATCAATAGTAGAAATAAACATACTTTATTGAGTTTTTATTAACTTTATTAAATAAAAAAAGGTTATATTTTTCATTGCACGTGACAACTAAGTATCCAAAACTGATTCTACAGTTCTAAATATCCAAAAATCAATCCTATCCCAAAAATATTAAATTAGCAATATGAAAGTTTGTTAGAATGCATAGATGTTTGTTCCTCCTCACGTGTAATAACTAAGAAAGGGAATTATGAAAGGTAGTTGCATAAAACATTGTTTTTTTTTTACATGCACGCGGAACCCCCATCACAGTTAAAAATCATAATACGCCTAGGGTAATTAAAATATAACTATTGCCGCCCCGTGAAATTATAATATCACTAAAAATACCGTGAAATTATAATAACCGGTTGTTATTTACAATAATCTGTTATTTAAACTCACTAGTGAAATTATAAAACCACGTCCCTGACAAAATCCTTGCGACAGATACAAATGTAGACCAATCTGGAACATGTTTGTATGATTTTTTAATATCAATATAGTCTCTGAATCCAGGATTATAATTTCGAAGAATCTACTCCCAAGTAGGATAAAATAACTCTTGATTTTTTTTATCCATATGGAGGATATGGATTATGACGGGTATACCGGTAATAACTAGTATCTTTTTATGAATGTAATTTGCTAACGAATCTTACTAATATTGTAAATTTGAAAGTTTTGATGTATGTATGTGTTGCTCAATCACGGCTGAACAGCTAAATGGATTTAGTTGAAATTTGGCAAAGTAATAGTGTACAATCTGAAAAAGCACATCGGTTACTTTTATCCCGATATTTCCGCCGTTAGAGTGGGTAAAACCGCGCGATAAAGCTAGCTTGTCATACCTACTTATAAAAATATTAACTCTATTTTTCTCTCGGCAGTAAACAGTTGCTTTACTATTTACGAACGAAACTTCATAACCCTGTACAATTCCGATCAGCCTTGTAGCTGCGCAGGAGTTTATTATTTACCAGTTCCGCGCAGATGTCGTGCAAATGTCACATGTTTACCGTCGCCGTGTAAACAAACGGTTATCATTCGTGTTTGTATATTGATTATAGAATTCTGAAGAAATATTTCAACTATATGTAAAAATAGATTTTGTTGTGCACTGATTTACTTGTACTTCTTAATAAGCTAAAAACGTGAAGAGAAAAAAAAGGATTTTTTTAAAGAGTTTCTTTTTTTTTTTAAATAAGCCCGCGTTTGTCGAAGTGACGATGGGGTCAATGATGAAAGCACATGGGCCTCGAAGGATTGGAAATATAAACTTGCGAGAAACTTGTGTTAATTTCTGTGTAGATTAAAAGCAACATCTTCAAGAAACTGTTTACTTAAGTACGTGGACATCGTATTAAGCCTAAAGGCAGTGTCAACCTCCTATAATAAAAACAGAGTTTGCTCGAAGACAATTCAACTCTCGCTCCTCATTTTTATATAACAAAATAAACAGAGTAGGTACTACACATATACAGAAAATCCCAACATGAATGTAAAAATCGTTTGATGAACTGGGTCCAGCTTAAAACTTATATCATAGTAAATAAATTGTAAGTAACTGATGATTCCAATACACATACAATCACACGTTTACATACAAACACACATAACATAAATATATCCTTGTACAACTTATATTAATTATAATTTATTTAATACATTAAAAATTGTCATAAATTGTAAGAGAAATGTAAAATGAGTTATAACAAAGGTCTTCTAAATTACTAAATTGTAAAAAAGCTGTTACAGAACTTCTAAATTAAGTAAAAAGGTATTGTAATTAGTATTAAAATAGTTAAAATAAATTGTAAAGTTAAGGAAGAGCGGGGTTTCCAAATACAGGCATTACTTGCTTAACTGGGACCCCAATCTACATTTATAATTAGACTAAGATTTGAAGGAAATAAATTATTATTATATTAATGTTTGTTTGATTGAGCTAATCTAAGAAAATATTTTAACTAGATAGCCCAATCAACTAAAGTTGTAAGGGAAACTAGTCTTGTATTACGAAGCTTTTTAACAAATGAAACATACTAAAAAATAATGTATAAGCTTGCCTTAAATACATATAATAGAAAGTGAAACGTAACAAAACTTAAACAAGTTTAACGATTATACAAAATACAGATAAGCATCAGTTTATGTAATTGACATGTCAATCTTTGGAAATAGGGTCTGGCTAACGAAAGTAGACACTCGGGATTTTTGCAAACTTTTTATATGGCACTACTAACAGAAATGTCAAAGGCGTTTTTCTGGTGTCACTATTGTCAATCAAATGGTTGTTGGTGGTTTTGGTAATTGAGATTTTGGAACTTTCGTATTTTACTATGAATAAAAAAATAAAAATTTAGATAGTTTTGTTTTTATAATCAATGTAGGAAACAGCGACTCTGACGATTCATTCCATATAGAATTGCTGAATTCAGATTTTGATTACAATGAATAAAAATAATTATTGTCTTTGTTGTTTTATTTTTAAAACCTGATTAATACTAGTCTATCAAAAAGTACAACAGTACCAACTTTGCTATATTTAAAGATACTTTTATAAAAAAACAAGTATCAAGTTTTTTAAATCCAAGTATTTCGTACTATTGTCGGGGATACCATAATGGTATTTTTTTAAATTCGGCAGGTTTTTCCAGTCTACTTTCATTAGCCAGACTATACCTGTCGGATTTGACACCGTCAAACACGTAGATAAAAGTAATTCTATTCATTATTTGATAGTTCGATTAAATCATAACTCCAATCATATTGTGTGTTTAGTTATAACTTAACGAAATTTAACTGTTATTTCATATACCTCGTATATCTAAACGATATATTATGCGTTGCTCTACTAAATTATGAGTAAGAGGGCTAAAAAATGACAAGAGGTAAGGTTTTAACCAGTTAAAGTCAATATTTTTTGTGCACCGTATAAAATAATTCATAATAGCGATCATACGTCACTAAAAAAACAATTTACATACCTCTCGCATTCGGTTAGCAAACAAAAAAGATAAGTTGCTAATTACGAAAAAATACTTAGGAAGCAATTTAGATAAATGTAATTGCAAAATAAAAATCGAATGTGACATAACAGACGCCGCGGCGGCCATATTTAGTCCAACTATACAGGATGTGGTAAAAACTATAGCGTCATGAGAATAATTACAGTTAATGTCGAGTTAATTACAGTGTAACTTTGTTCAAATTATGCATTATCTGTAATTAGGGGTTCTCAGAAAAGTCTTTGCAATTAGTTATTGATTTCATGTTTAATAGATGCGGTTTCGTTATAAACCACTAAAAAATAAGCAGATCTAACAATTTATGCATGAGCTTTTCCTTATAATGTACCTAAGGAATTTCATGAACGAAGATTTAAATAAAACATTTATAACTAAGTAACTGAAAACTAATATAAATACAAAAGATAAAGTCACGTTTTATTATCTAAAGCATAAAGGTAAACAATGGATTATTATTGTACTAAAATCATATATTAAAACCAAAAAATTTAATTAAAACGAGGAGCACTCTATACATGCAGATTACAATAAAAACAAAATGACTGAAGGTACAGTACACAGCACGTGAAACGTAATCATTCCGGTCGAGATCTCGCTCAGTGCCGATCAGTCTACTTGTAGTCTCTATCTAGCTCACAAGTGTTGCGATAAAATATGCAAGTCGTGACAAAAAAATAAGAATATTTAACACGCTGTATAAGGGTAAAAAACTAAGTTCAATAATAATAATAAGAATTGTGTAAATTAAAATACTTGATTAATTTTATTGTGAATCGAAAGAGGTAAAGTTAATTTTTTAAGTCAAAATAAGTTTTATTTTTGGTTTGAAGTATTGTGATTATATTTCAAATTATTTTCACATGGGATATGTTCTAAAAATTGTATTTTAAAAACAGTAAGTATTTTAATAATTATTCATATTGTATTGATGAAAGATACAAATTAAAAGATTCGATAATTTTATTTTGAAGTGATAATAAAGTTTGTTACTGTTGTGTGTTTCATTTATTAAAAAGTAAGTTTAAATAAAGAAAATTACCTACTTTTTATTATCCGACTTAAAGCATTTTTTCATATTTTAAATGGAATTTACTAGTAAGAGCATAATTGGTGTGTCATGCCGTGTCCTTTACTTAATGCGGTTTTAAAATATTCTTAAACCGAAGAATGCGTGCTCTAAAATAGATAAAGGAACAGATAATATGATTCTCAATTTACGTATCAAATACATTTAACTAATACATTACTAACTTTCTTAAGTTTTCACGATTCAAAGAAATAAAAGAAGAACTTTAAAATCGGATTCTATAGACTAAATACCTACCTATAATTAATTATACTAATTTTAATTACATTTTGACTTGAAATTTTTTAGTCTTTACAGACCCGGAATTCACGAGTGTATTTTCGAGAACTGTAATATTTTATTAAAAAAAAAAAATTAAGTGACCAAAATTGCTTTTAAGATCAATTAAATTTTTCACCATCACGATTTTCATACGATTACAATAGCTTTTAATTGTATCGTCGAATTCGAGAATAATCAAAACAAAACAATTAATATTTAACGACCGCTTATAAGTGAACTTTTAAAGGTTACTCAAAGATAAACACAAGATATCAACCATCATTGCGGATACTTCATATATTAATCGAAAAAGATAAAGTTACCTATCTTTTTTATTTTTTTAAATTTGTATTTATTTTTTTATTAAAATTGCACAACTAATTGGATTAAGTAATAAGAATCTCTATGATTATAAATTATATTTTTGCTATTTTAGTTTTTATTTTGAAATATCCCGACTATCTCTGGATTAGACCGACTGATTGCTCAACAGGATTTCAAAAACGTCTGCTTGACCACTAAGTACTCTATAGGTATATGAAGTTGCTAAATATTAATATATGTTTATTAATGTACCCAATAGGCGTTCTCGGATAAGGAATCTGCTCTATGCTCCGTTCGCCCGTACGAACTATCATCGCAAAAACTCATTTCTGATAAGATCAGTTGCTACATTCAACAAATACCATGACTCCCAAATCGATCTATTTAACACCTATATAACACTATTTTCTTGGTGGTAGGATCCCTTCTGGGTCCGCCTGGCTAGCGACCACCCTTTATATAAAGTCTGCCGCCAAATGTTACCGCTCCGGCGGTAATGTGTTCCGGCAATATTGTATAAAGAGCCAGTTCCTTCCTAAACCCGTGTGCTTTCATCTTCGACCTCATCGTCACTTACCATCAGGTGAGATTGAGGTCAAACGCGGGTTTAGTCACTTATAAAAAAAAAAAAAAAAACACCACACTTGCTAAATTGAAAAATATTTTGGTAAAGAAGTTGTTTACTTAAGTTTGGTATCGTGTGGCATAAGGTATTGTTATATAAGAAGAATATTGTCATAGCTTAGCTTATACTGCTGTTATTACTGTTATTTTTTCGTTATATAATTTTCTTTTTTTTTATTATCGTGTATGTAACCATCTTTTTTCTATCTTCAAATTTATCTGCGGAGGCTTGTTAATGGCTAACTCGACATTATATGTTAAACCTACTTTTTAAGTAAAAGCTGTTGGCCACCCAAATAAAATAAAATAAAATAAAAATATCATAGCTTTAACTTTAACAAAAAAATAAATAATTAGCCTTAGCCTCAAGTAATATTTGGGAATTAAGTCGCAAACTGGTATTAATTTTGACATAAATTCGAACGTCATCATTTCAGCAGTATATAACCGTACGTAACTTCAAGTCGTAACGCGTATACCTACAGGCTGAATGACTTATAAAAAAGTAAGCCTAAATATATTTTTTAGTTCTATTTTATATATATTTTTACAAAGCATGACGGCAAGTTAATTGCATATCCAACAATGAAAGGATGTACGATATCACGGAAGCAGATGGCCTTGTCATCGTGCTAATTGTAGCTACGTTCTAACAAAAAGACAGATGATTTACATGTTATATACCACCTAGTATCTACCGATTTGATGAAAAATAAAATATCCCGTGTTTTTCCGGTAAAACTTAATCTTTAGCTTAAATATTTAACCGAGAATGAAGGAAGTAGGCCAAACTTAATTGAAGTAACTCATTCGACGTATTGAAAATATTCCTGTGCCATTTCGGGAAGAGTGCAGGAATGGCCTCTGTGAATTATTTTGTTGGAAAGTTTTTTTTAATTGTTAAAGATTTATTAACATAGTTTATAAGCACTTATATACTATCGTAATGAGTCCACTGCAGGGCATGAGTCTCTCCTCTGGGTGACGGAGGCGATATAGGCAATAATCCACCCAGCTGGCCCAGTGCTGGGTGGTGGATGCCAGAATTTTCAGGGCGCCGAAATGGCTTCTGACAAACCCTAACGACTACTGTATACAAGTATACAGCATCCGGGACCGACTGCTTAAGCACGGAAGTCGTCGTGAGAAATGAATGGTCGGCGGTCACCTATCCAAGTACCGACCGCGCCGAACGTTGCTTAACCTGTAATATCGTATGATACACACAGTAACCACGGCGCCACGACTACTAACACGAGACTTTATTACTTTTCAATAAATCATTCTATAATTATAAACTTTAAACGCGATTTAGCTCTGCGTACGCTATTAATACTAGATGAGGTCTAAGATGAAAGCACACGGGCCTAGGAAAGAGCAGGCTCTTCATAAAATATTGCTGGAACACATCACCGCAGAAGCAGTGATATGTGGCCGCAGATTTTATATGAAGGGTGCTTGCTAGCCAGGTGGGTTCTGAATGGGTTCTACCACCACGCGAGGTCACTCCGATTAGTCGCTTTATAAAACACGCTTTCTAAGACGACCATACGCGGGTATAATGAAAACTTACGACAATATTGTTTGAATGATTGACAGTACAGATAGTACACAGTACAGATATCTCCAGTAATTCAACTTCATACAAACGGACGAAACGCAAGCTATACTTACGCGGCTCGATCTCTATTGTTGATTGAGCTGTACGTTAATATGTGGATTGCTTATACTTTAAAATTTAATAATTCATCTTTTCGTACGTCTCAGTCGAGGCGCAAGTATTTTTCGGTCGCTAATTTATAAGACCAATTTGTTATTCAAACGTAAACATGGTTTTTTGACACAAAACATATTTTTGCTGAATACTTCCTATTCAATTTACAAAGTATTTTATTTGTTTAAATAAAAAAAGTATATTTCCAGTCACAAAACTAAATGGAAGTAAACACAAAGTAGGCAAATGTAATTAACACGCTGAAGGCATGTGAACGGACCGCGGCGCTGCTGTAGGCATTTATTTCAAAGATGCGGCCGAGTTAAATTACTGTAGATATCTGTGCTGTGACAATAATCTTCCAGTATGTAGGTTATTGTTTTTATTTTAATATTTTTTGTTATAAAAAGGCTAAGACGATGGAAAAATATGGATTTTTCCACAATTAGTTAGCAATCAAATAGCGCTGGCAAGTATAAACTGTAAAATACAGAACTAACAACCAGATAAAATGAACAATACATTGTTTACCATTCTTAGTATAGTTATCTTTGCAAATTAATTTGTTTAATTAGGTAAATAATTGGCGTGGAATGTTATGTTAGATATGATGCTGTACGTACAGCCTACAACCTACTTTCTCTTAGAGAGGTAAGTATTTACTATTTGACTAAATCACTCGGTACTTCTACAAAGTAAGGATGGGATGTTTGTCTTCTGTGACACCTGATGATAAGTGACCACGAAAACTAAGGTGCAACCTATTCACTGGAAGCCTTAGAGTACCAGGACTATACTGGTCAGGAAAAATAGAGGCAGGAAGTTCATTCCAAACCTTGGCGACCCGTATCAAAAAGGAACTTATAAAGCAAGGGCTGCATACCGGTATGAACTTCTGTAATTTTTTTTTCTGTATGACGTCATACCGTTAAATTAGGTGTATTTAAAAATAACAGTACAGGAATTCATACTTAAATAATTCGTGTACCTTTTTTATTATTGTAGCATAACTGATTTTTTTTCAGTTAAATGAATTTTTCCGGCATTAATATTAATATTGATATTAAATTTTTATTTTTAAATAACTGTAGAATGTTTGATAGTTTAGTTGAAGCCTATGAAGCGTAGGTACATATGCTGACCTATACATTTCGGTACAGAAATAAAATAGGTTAAAATATTTCTGTACTAAAAACATCTACAGAAATTAATGCGGTATTTAGGTACTGATATAATTAATTTAGATTTTAATAACTTGTACAGGTATTGTGTTTCATGAAGCAGTACACTAATAAGGGTACCGAAATTTTTCTAGTACTATATCAAAAATTTATACCAATATGCAGTCCCTGTTATAAAGGGCTTCGAACATTTCTCCGAACATACAGATAGACAACTGGGCCCTTTTATTTTTATAAGATGAAGACATACAAAATCTTTCATTTGTCTACCACATGGAAAGTCATGAGAGTTTTATACGTTCATAATTTAGAAACCTATTCATTTAAAAATCCAGGATGAATAGCAGTTTACGAGATGAGCAAATTCAAAAAGCCTTATCATCATACATTTTTTATCAATTTTTAATTTTAGATTTGGGTGGAATCCTAATATATGTTACTTTAGCGAGTATAATTGACGTGTAAAAAGCAGTACAGCAGAATTAATTTTATTCTAATATATGTAGTTGTTCGTTATTATCATTGATATTGACTTAGTGCGAAATTAAGCGAACTTTAATGAAATCAAACAAGATTTATAGGAATTAGGATATTTTATTACAATCGATGATAAATACATAAGATAAGATAAATCATATAACCATTTAACCCATTCTATCAATACTACTACTAATAAACATATGACAATTAAAGCATAACTCGATTTATGTGTTAAGAATTTTTAGGAAGAACATAATTCATCATCATCATCACAACTCTTTGTAATGAGCCCACTGCAGGGCATGAGTCTCTCCCCTGGGTGACGAGGAGGTATAGGCCATAATGCACCAAGCTGGCCCAATGCTGGATGGTGGATATCAGAATTTTCAGAGCGCCAAATTGGCTTCTGACAAACCCTAACGACTACTGTATACAAGTATACAGCACAAGGGAGCGAATGCTTAACGTGCCCTCCGAAGCACAGAAGTCGTCGTGTGAAATGAATGGTCGGCGGTCACCCATCCAAGCACCGACCGCACCAAACGTAGCTTAATCTGTGATATCGTATGATACACACAGTAACCATGGCGCCACGACGACTACAAACTTCAAAGAATATAATTTTGTGATACTTAAAATTTCAATTTCGAAAAAGGCTTTAATCGAATTCTTGTCAATTTAGGTTTTCCTATCACCCTTATAGCATTGTTTTGCATTTTTTTATTTATCACAACAGATCCTGGATGGGATGGGCCCTCAGGACCATTGTACTGCAGTAAAAATAACCTATGTTTTAATCCAGAATACGGTCTACTTAAATATCAAATTCCGTCCAAATCGGTCGTGTAGTTTCTACTTGATAGAGCACTTACAATTTTGTAACATTAGAAGGAAGTACGAGTATCTACGCCTCATATCTATAGCTCTTTTATAGCGGAAGTTGGTAGGGCATAATTTAATGAGGGTGAGACCACGTGGGATAGACTATTATTGTAACAAAGATTTTGCAATTTATTCACTTTGTTCGATGTAATACTGAACTTCAAGGTAAGCGATTGTATGTTAACCTTAATCGGTGGCCATAAAGTTTATTATTACTGGTTTTTTGTAATAATAATATTCGTAAAGCGTCAACTTTGATGTTAAATTATATAACTAACTTTAGTGCCCGACTCTGACTGTCTTAGCGGTCTGAAGTTGTTTCAAAACTAGACTCGGAGGTACTTAATAAAATATTATGTTTAAACCTATTAGTGAGCTCCAAGAACTACTCTTCCACTACTGGCGAAAACTAGACCAAACTCTGTTCAGTCGTTACGAAGATTACTCCGAGTAGACAGACAGAGTTCCCCTTTCATAAGATGTACTCAGGTGTTTTATGTTAATAGTTAAAAAGTTAAACTAATGAGAAGTTGAATTTTGAATTTGAATAGTAAACCAAATTGACCTTAAGACAGTAGTACCTATCATCCGGGTACATGAACATAATTAGGGGCCGTATTTATATGTATTTCAGTAAGACAGTTATTTATGTTTGCTAATGTCATGATAGCACTGAGCTGATTACACAGATTTACGTTTCCATTTTAAGATATAGCCTGTATTTTTTCATTTTAAAATGCTATGCATAAACAAACCTCCTCGTCATCTAGGGTAGAGACTCATGGCCCTGTAGTGGTAGTGTAGTTGTGATGATGGGAGCCGGACTTCAACTCATAAAACTAACAGATTTTTAACTTGAGTAACTTTTGATCCCATAGGAACTTTTTGACCAAATATAGCCACGAAAAGTACGTCAATCATATTCAGGAAGAATTTCTGTTTTTGAATTTCAGTTCAAGAAATAAGCGCTTAAAAAAAAGAAATTCTTTTGTCTGTTATAATGCTAGCTGTTTCGGATCTCGCGGAAAAGTCGGGATAAAAAGTAGTCTATGTAATATTCCACACTGCACCCTATCACTATGTAAAATTTCCTCAAAATCCGTTGAGACGTTATGCCGTGATTACGGAACAAACATCCACACATCCATTTAAACTTTCAAATTTGTAATATTAGTAAGATAAGTAGTATATTATTAAAGTTAATTAATCTCTATAAAAACATCTTTCATTTATCAGATCGATCTACAACCATTCTCATTAGATCTGACTCTCGAGAGAAAACACCCAGCATCTTAGGCTGCAAACTGGATGGTAGTGACAGCGAGAGCGACAGCGGCGCAGGCAGCGATTTCCGCGACACGATAGAAAGTATTGAGTTTGTATTGCACCGCGACAATTCCCCGCTTTGCTGACCGCGCTGCCGTCCAGTTTGAAACCTTAGATAAGAAACGCCATTTATTGCGAATCAAATCAACGTGGCATCAACTTGAGAACCATCCGAGATTGCTCTGTAATTGACAGCATCCCGTTGTCTTGGAGACGTGTATTGTTGTTCTTGCTTACGTGACATTGACTTTAAAGACTGTGATGAATGGGACTATTTTTATCTGGATGGTTTATTTTTGCGTTGACTAAAATCGTTTTCGACCTTCATTAAGGCGACATATTGAAAAAATGCATGGACTGTCATACTATATAGAATATAACTAGACGAGCGGATCTGAAATTTTGATATAATATGTAAATTCATATCTTTATCTATACTTTGCTTGCTCAAAAACATGATTTAAAGATTTTGAATTGATAAGTTTTTTCGAAAACAGGTCTTAAAAAAAATATTTTTCTTAAATTACCACGTAGTTATTAAAACCGTAGAAATAACTTAAAGACAATCTTCACATTATTGTAAGTAAGAGGTAAATTTCAATTAAAGTTTTGTCTGTTGAGATTTTAACTTTTTCTTTTTTGTAGTTATTTGTTTTTGAAATTGAAGTTTTCGCAGTTTCATACATACATAACTTCACGCCTGTATCCCTTAAGGGGCACACTAAAGCAGAACACTAGAGGCTATAAAACCATCTGATGTAACGTTTGACAATTTTGGAGGTATTATTATGATGGAGATGGAATATTGCAGTGACAGGGGGTCAGCCTATCTACGGTAAAAACTCCGTCCCTTAACTGACTTTACAGAGCAGCAACTGGCACATTCTATGTTTTTTTTTCGCTCCCAGTATAGTATAGAAGAAGTTTCATCCGCTAATATATACCGTGGGAATTTAAAAAATCTGATTAAAAATAAGCAGGTATTCAAAGTATATTTTATTTTTATACGAAGAAATGCGAAATATTAGCTCAATACACTCAATATTGGCGGGATTTAAATAAAAAAATACTAGTGTGGAGAAAACCGCCTTCATAATACTTAGTAAAAATCGTCTTTCTATTCAAATGCGACGGAATAAAACCAGGACTATTCTGAAATAAATCACCGTTGCACATCAAGATCAGAGGAAATGTCAACAGCAAGGCTCCGGCATTGGAAGCACTGTGCTAATAATAGATTTGCTAATCAATTGGTCCATCGCAATAGATCTACAGTTAAGCATTATCGATATTTAATCCGTTTATACAAATCGATATTAATGTGTATTTGTGTGTCTGTCTGTGGCCTCGAGCGCTCAAATGGAGTCTTGTCCTTCGAGAATTTTCAATTTTTTTTGTTATTGAGGTATTATTGGAATAAGGTAATAGCCAAAAGATGTCTATCGATATTTTTCAAATCTGACTGATATTTTCTTGGGATTAACGCGAACCCTAAAGCTTTATAACGGTATTGAGAAGTGAGTCTGTGATTTATAATTAGCTTGACAACGGAAAAGTAAGTTCAACATTTAACGGAGATTTTTTCTAATGTATTGTACTGATCTATAGATAAATTATAAAAAAATGTCACTTATCGACCAACTTGCGTTGTGTAATGTATAAGATTACCGATGCTCTCAACCGTTTCTCTTCAAATTACATATTATTATATAAACATTATATGCCATATATAACCTGCACCCATTATTCTATTTATAGCATTATGCAGGAAATTACAAATAAGTATATGAAGTAGCGTTTTTTGCACAAGATTGGAATTAATAGTTGGTAACAACAGCGCAAGGTCACTGTCAGTTGAGTTCGAAATACAAAAAGGTGCGCAAGATTCGGTTTTATTTTCGGCCAATCTCTTTTAACGATTTTTTTATATCTGCACTTAAAAAAAGGTTTGATTATAGTTTTAAGTAGCCAACGAAATTCGATTAACTTTTTTATAGGGTTTTATTATGAAAAAACGTGTAGTTCTATGGCCTTGTAGATATGTGTCTAATAAAGTTTTTTGTAAGCAAAAAAGTAATGAATTCTTTTATTTCTAGTTTTAAGGTCTTAAGTTACGTCAAACCATCCAGCGTTCGGCTAGCCAGCTGATTTAAGGCCTAAACCTTCTCGTCACCCAAGGGAGAGACCTATAGCTCTGCAGTGGGCTTATTACAAAGAGTTTGATGTAAATTCCTACGGGAAACTGCTAGAGGAATAATTATTATAATACTAAACTACTTGAAAATAAAGATTATCTAAGTTGCCATAAATAATTAAATTAAATAAGAAATTTCAACCGTATGTCTTCGAATTCTAACTCAAATTTTCGCTGTCTTTTCAGTTTCATATTTTGATTCCGTATTTTTTCTATCTAGCTTCACATCACAGTTTCGTGTCCAGTCTAATAAAGATACGAGTCACAACTGGTTCTGACTACAAAAATTATAGTATAAATGTTGATCTGGAAAATTCTGCGACAGAATATTGCAAGGTATCCGTTAAATGCCGGAAGATGTTCGTAGGAACTAAATAGCGTATATCCTTTTAGAAAAACGTCGTATTTAGTTGGCTATATTATCTAGATGACTGTATTTAGATGACATTATAATACCTCCAAATTTGTCAAACGTGACATCAGTTGATTTTATAGCCTCTGGTATTCTACCTACCCTATAAGGGATACAGGCGTGAAGTTATGTATGTATGTGTACGTATTATTAAACAGAATGGTATCTTCGTAAGTATTATCTTGAAAACTTCGAGTTATTTTGAAAAATGTTTCACGAGAACAGATGTTGATTTAGTTTCCACCAGTGTCAATAATCATAATCATAATCGCGATTACTTAGGAGCCGAGTTATAACAGTTAATTTTGAGGGTCAGAGAAAATGTAGATTTGCATATACGTCAACTGCAGTGGAGCCGGGTGGCTAAGAAGGCTAAAAAGCTGAACGAATATAGAAAGAAAATTATTAAACTACCAACTGTCTAATTAAGACTAAGGCTTGATACATAAATGATCTTCATTGAAACCTAGACTTACCTTACTGCGTGGATACCTTAACCACAGTACAGATATTTACAGTAATTCAACTCGGCCGCATCTTTGAAATAAATGCCTACAGAGCCGTGGTCCGTTCACATGTGATAGGGCTGCCCGTCTTCAGCGTGTAAATTACATTTGCCTACTTTGTGTTTACTTCCATTTAGTTTTGTGACTGCAAATATGCTTTATTTATATAAACAAATAAAAAACTTTGTAAATTGAATAGGAGGTGTTCAACAAAAATACGTTTTGTGTCAAAAATCCATGTTTACGTTTGAATAACAAATCGATCTTATAAATTAGCGACCGAAAAATACTTGCGCCTTGACTGAGACGCACGAAAAGATGAATTATTAAATTTTAAACGCATGCCGAGATCGAGCCGCGTAGGTATAGCTCGCGTTTCGTCCGTTTGTATGAAGTTGAATTACTGTAAATATCTTTCTGCATATTTCTAACCCACTGATCTTAGCAACAGCTGACAAAATCAATTATGATACTATTGCTTTAATGGCGCCAAATATGAAGTTGAGGTTTTTGTAACTGCGCGAAACGTCTTGCGGCAACTTCAGAGAGGAACAATGTCTTAGTATGTCTGACACAATCACTCCCCTAATATTTTGATATCGTTATCGAACCTTGTTAATATAGTCTAGAACGCAAATG
Source organism: Stenoptilia bipunctidactyla (assembly GCA_944452665.1). Taxonomy (NCBI): domain Eukaryota; kingdom Metazoa; phylum Arthropoda; class Insecta; order Lepidoptera; family Pterophoridae; genus Stenoptilia; species Stenoptilia bipunctidactyla. Next base: position 4,228,892 of record OX101743.1, on the reverse strand, counting down.
ATTGATTTTTGCATATGTGGGATTATTCACTTCATACCAAACTCTTGGGAGCATATTAAACCTTAAAAAAAACCTTAGAAGCGCGTAGCAGTCTTCTAGACATGCTTTTTGTGTCAAAAATTTTCACAAATAAAATTGACTGTCCCCAACCACTAAATAGATTTTCTATCAGAGTACCAGTAAGGCTTCCAAGGAATAAAATAACCCCTCTCTATCCACCACTTCGTAAGACAGTGTTTGGGTGTAACTCCCCTGTGCCACGAATTTGCAGGTTGGTAAATCAGTACAGCGATCTCAGAGGCGTCCATGTAGACTCAACAAACAAGATTAGATCAGTATTAAGCTCTTGTCCTACAATTGAATAAAATATTTTCTACCTTTTCTGTTATTTTTTTATACTTTTAAGCACAAAAATATGTAAGCAGTTTATAAGTAAAAAGTTTTTTTTTTTTTCTATTTTTTATATTGCATGATGTATTCGCCTAATTGTTTGTTACACCTAGCTAGTAAGTTTATAGTGATATAAACCCATTTATTTGTAATGTTGTAAACAAACGTTGGTGGATCAATAAATAAATAAATAAACCGGTATTATAAAAACTTTCTTAAGCGTTGAGGCGTAACTTAAGTACACGTCAAGTCTGAGGATTTATAATGAGAGCCTAAACCTTTTATATTCCAGTTAGGTATTGAGAAATAGTATTGTTTGAGTACCCTTAAATAAAATAAAAAATAGGTAGGTTACAATAAAATCCTTGGTTACTATAATATACATAAACAAAGTAATAATTTATTAGCATTACTTAGTTAAACATGACGAATTTAAACATTTAAATATAATCCTAATATAGACTGAACATTAAAAATTTAGAAATTAGGAAAAATATACATTTATCTAAAATACTGATACTGTTATTTTAATATCACAAATTATTTTTCTACATAATATTAATTTATTACTTAAAATTACTGTAAAAAGCTGCTTTGCAAAATGTTTAGTTGTTTTACTATTATATTATTACATATAAATATTTTATTCGTATAGTTATAAGCGCTAAATTAATGTATTCTACTGCAATCTTAGTATAATAATTATTTAGAAATAAATAATATGTTTAAATAATGACATATATTTTTTATAATATATTACCGGCCAAAATAGACACTCTCATTCATTTCAGTCATTCTCATAATGAAGTACTTAATTCAAAGTCGGGTACTTCAAAGTCTTCATTACCCGAACTTAATCGAGTATTTTGAAACGACGTCTCGGTGTTTACCATGACGTCCGTAAAGAAACCGAAACGTCTAGATGAAATGTTAAATTTGCGGGAAAATGAGTTTAGAAAAATATTTTATTAAATTTGCTAAAGGCATAAGATTTTTTAAAATAATCCACTAAATATAAATCATCCGTATTTAGTATCGAATATTGGAATGTTCACTGGATATTGTTCTCAATACGATTTACGTTTTTATATTCCTTGTGTACATTCTAGTTTGGCCGTTAACATAAACTTAGAAAACTCAATCTCCATAACTGAGTTTAAATTTGTACTATAATTATTATGTAAATGGATAGGTCTTACTTTAACTGGGTCTCTCCTTATATAACACAGCTTGTCGAGTAATACTGAATATCTGAAACAAATGTATATTCATGTAAGAATAATGGCATTACAGAATAGGAATAATGGCATTGCAAAATAGGAATAATGCAATTATAGAATAATAATAATGGAACTACAAATAACGTCAGAGGAAGTGTTGTCAAGTGTTGGCTAGCAGTGTATAAGGACCTTGGACCTAGCCGGGGCTGTTTGGGAAATAAGGTAGCTGTATCTGAGTTTTTATTGATTATGGTTTAAAAGGCGTTTTTGTGGGCGATAGGCTGACCCCCTGTCACTACAATAGTCTCTCTCCATCTTTATAATACCTCCAAATTAGTCAAACGTGACATCAGATGGTCTTGTAAACTCTGGTGTTCTGCCTACCCCATAAGGGATACAGGTGTGATGTATTATATGTATGTATGGTTTATAAGCGTCTTCTAGTTTTCCCATTAACTGGTAAAATGGAATAATCAAACTTATTCACTTGTGACTTCAAAGAACCAGGTATTTAAGGTCTATAAGAGCACACTACATAGTAGTGCCATTATTAGGAAGAAATTTATTCGTTAAGGTTTTTTCATAAGAAGGGTCATAACTTCGTTCAAATATTACTTTATTAATTATCGATTAATGATATTCAGTATTCTGTCTTCACGTATCACGAGACTTCAAAGAATCGGATATTTAAGGTCTATAAGAGCACACTACATAGTTGTGCCGTTATAAGGAAGAAATTTATTCGTTAAGGTTTTTTTACAAGTAGGGTCATAACTTCGTTGAAACATTACTTTATTCATTATCGATTAATGATATTCAGTATTCTGTCTTCACGTATCACGAGACTTCAAAGAACCGGGTATTTAAGGTCTATAAGAGCACACTACATAGTTGTGCCGTTATAAGGAAGAAATTTATTCGTTAAGGTTTTTTCATAAGTAGGGTCATAACTTCGTTCAAACATTACTTTATTAATTATCGATTAATGATATTCAGTATTCTGTCTTCACGTATCACGAGACCGTAGCAACTGGATCGAAATGATCGACCAAACAAATATAGGAATTTTTTAACGTCACAGCTTTTTATTGGTTACTAACCCCGCATTTGAACTTCATCTCATCTGATGATAGATGATATCCCTATTGCGGAAAAGCTTCCCCCGGGTAACGACCAACCATGGCCCACATTATAAACATCCATGACTTGACGACTAATATCTGTGTTCATCACACAAATATCCGTCGTCGCCGGGATTCGAACCCAGGACCTCTGGCATAGAAGGCAACGTATGTTACCACTACACCAGCCGGGCGCCTCTAATGGTTTCTCTATAATGGTCCTCTAATGGTGTATGGTCGTCCAGGCCATACACCGTCCTCAAATATACCGGAGCAACCAAACTGCCCTTAGTATTTTAGCAACCGAGGCGTCAAAAAGTATGGAACAATCAACGAAAATTGACTTTATTACTTGCGGCATACGGTTGAATGGTAAAGTTCCTTGTCAACATAATTTTAACTTTGTTTTGATTTCGATTTTTTCTTCACCGCTCAGATTTTATTGACAAGGAACTTTACCATTGTACCGTATGGCGCGAGTACCTACTAAAGTCCATTTTTCTAGTTTGTTCCATTCTTTTCGATGCTTTGGTTGCTATAATACTAACGGTGGTGGTTTGGTTGTTAGGATCCCAGAGGCGACTTGCATGTAACGAACTATACGGCGTTTTTGTGCTCCGGTATATTTTAGGACGGTCGATGGCCTGAACAATCTGAGCGCTTTGCCTGTGTATACTTTAGATGCTTCTTAGTATTTGGAGATCTTTTCTGCTACGTATTTAATGCAGCTGATCGTACCACAAAGCCGTAGTCACTCTGATTAGATATCTTTTAACCACAATCCCGACTTACAATATTCATTTGTATGCATATCCTTAAAAAGCTATCATAAATATGAAAATCAAAAGACACATACCTCACCCTAAAGCTCCCGCGGCTATAGACGCAAGCACCATCATAACTCCCGTGGCGACCCCTCCCGCTCCGACTTGGGCGCCGACGACCGCTCCCGAGTCGCTCGCCGTCGTGAATGCGTCCGCTGCCGACAACGCATCTGTTGAATGACGCCCATTGGTCAGCGCTGCAAGCGCTTTGGGACTCGTCTAGATTATAATAGGGTCTTGTGTTCCATTTTTAAATTGAGTTTGTGTTTGTGGCCAGTTTATTTTTATTCTATTGTTGATATTTTTATTGTGTTTGTTTGAGACTTTACGAGGTATAGTTTGAATTTTGTTTGTGGACAGTTTGTTGTTTAGATGTTCTGATTTTATTGTTTATGGTTTTATTATGGATGATTCTACACCTAGTGGTGTTTGTGGCCAGTTATTCTAATATTGAGATTTTGATTGTTTATGGTTTTAGACAGCAAGACTCTGTACGTAGTGAATTAGAAGTTGTTCCAATATTCAAATTTAATTGTATATTGTTTTAGACTTTATAACTCTGCATTGAGTTATAAAGCTGATTGTGTCAAATTAAAAGTTGATTTGATTTTAATTGTTTGCTTTGAGAAATGAAACTTTTTGAATTCCATGAAAAGAAAAAAACTTCATTTTACACACTTTTCTAAACTAACTGATTCTATATCTATCTACTAACGTAGACATAGAAATCTTCAGGAAAGTTTTTGATAACTTCTGAGCAAGTCTAAATAAAAATACAAAGTACAAAGTTGAATTTATCAATTACTTTTAGCCTATTGATAAATATTTGCATTTATTACTACATTTTAATATCAAGAATCTAACATTATTATATGTATATCAAACTAAAAGAAGATATAGTATCAATATTTTAACAAGTCTAAAATAAATAGAATGCAAAAGACAAGTTAAGTATTGTGAAAATAGTGGAAAATAATAAGAAGCCACAAAACCCATATTATTAGTCTATGATTCGCCCACCGTAATGCATAACACATGCGTAACATGTTAAAACAGTACATAAATTAACAAAATAAATCATAAAATTAGTATAATACTAAAAAGAAAATATAATAGAAAACAATTGTCCATCACCATTGATATGAAACAAGGTCGTATTGAATTTATCAACAGTCAACAACAATGATTGATAAGATTGATAAAGGCAGTGACGTAAACAGACAGTAAATAAATCAAATACAAGAACATTTATACAACATTGTCTAAAATGTTTATCTAAAATAAAAACACTTTTTATTAGAGAGAAGAATCTGTTGTGACCACGTGGTCTGCTAAGAGAAGACGCTGAAACGTCGTGTTAAAATATAATAACGTTATAATTGCAGTTGAAAAGTGTTTTATTTTAGAACTATAATATAATAAATTAAAAGTGGTCATTGAAGGATTAAGACTTAAATACTTTCTACTAAATATTGGGTTAGCTAAAAAAATAAGTTGACAGAAATAGACTTATAAGGATTATTACCTCATAGATAAATATAATAATAAAGCCATAATTATAATACTAGCTATTCAATCTACCATTACATTCGTGCACCTTAGAGCTACATAATTAAATATCTATAACAACAAATGAAATGTAGTTTGGACGTACCTATTTGACCCTCTTCTCGTCGATTGAACGAGTGAATGGAAAAAAATTACATATTAGGATACGAAAGCAGTGAATGATTAAATCTCAATTGTCAAAAATGAGAATAATCGTAGCTTGCTCAAAGATAAAGTGATTGATTGATTGATTGAAGATAAGTTTAAAATTAGAAACTGAAACAGAGCTTAATTTGACCAGGACTTACATTTTTTTTTCTAAACTAAACTTTGAGCAAACTTCACTTATTCATGACTTAAAGCTTTTCAACATTTGTTTATATCAGTTGTTTATATTCTATCGACAAATGTATAAAAATTAAATAATATAAATATTTTTTGTTTACTTTTTATGAACGTATCAATCCTTTTATGTTTTAACCACGGAGGAAATATACAGAGCCAATCATAGCCATACAGGCGATGGCATTAGTCACCTAGTAGCGAGTAGTTGAAAACCGGTTGAAACATAAGGTTAATATATTCAAATGATCATCAAAAAAGTTCATAAAATCACCCGGCAACAAATAACAATCTGGAATTTTGGGCATAAATAATTGGAAAAAAAAAAATTGTAAAAAATAATTACGAATGAAATTATCTTCGTGGTTAGTAAATTTGATTTGGATTGTCAATGTAATTCCTTTATAAAAGTAGAGAAAACTTAATTTTACATCGAGAAACAATGGAGGATTTAATTTTTTTTAAATATCTACGAGTGTACATACTTCACAGAAGTAAGCGACGAACTGACGCAAGTGCCTCTAGTGCGGAGTAGCTTGAGCTATTGAGGCTGTGACGTCACGACAACCCAAATTGAAGCCGTGCATTTTTGCTTACAGCAGCTCTCAGCAACCAATTACTCAAAAAAATCCTTCAAAATAAGTATGATTTAAGTTATGGTTTTGTATGAAAAGAAAGTGGTTACTGAGTAGCTTTTTGCTCATTAGCTTTTGGACCTATTATCGATTGCAGATAAAAATATCAACCATGTAAGACCGTTGCTAGGACTACTTAAAACAGACAGCTCATTTATTTATTTATTATAATTGGACTGATAAATGGGTAGTTGTAACGTAACTGTGTAAATTATTATTGTTAAATTACAAACAAGTCTGTTATGGTGTATTAAATCCGCCATTAATATCATTACACAAGATTTAAATTCATGTAAGGAAGCAGATATACAAGGTGTTCCTATTGATTTCCCATAACTTTAAGGTTTTTTTCCTAACTAAAAAACAATACTTTTTGCCAAAAAGTATGTGGTTCAAAAGTGCATAATTTCCAAGATATCACCAATCTTAATATAATGAGTTCATAAATTATCACCCTTGTAAAATCTCTTTAACATTAATTCAATAGACGCGTGTCACTGAAGCCACACAATAAACAACAAAAACATTTTAAAAACGTTGCATACAATGTACAAAGCAAAGCGTTGCCTATACCTGTAAAAAAGCCACGTTTTCATACTTCGAATTAAAGGTGTTTTACATAAGATGTTTTGACTTAAATGAATTATTTTGTATGAAAAAAAAAAACAAAAAAAAAATAGAAAAATTATTCACATGCTATTTGATTCTATTACATGGTCCCATTAATACCCTAGAGTTATGGGAAATCAAAAAGAACACCTTGTTTAGATAAATGCATTTAAAAACGCAAAGGAAATCATAACGTGTAAACTATTTTTCTCCAGTTTACTAAAATATGTGCAAAAGAAATTATTTGCTTTAAGTCATGACCATAAATGAGATAGATTATCTTAAAAAGCAATTACGTTTTTTTTTTAATGTAAATGCTGAACCTACATTTAACGACACATCAATGGTAATACACAGATTATATTTAAGTAGATGCATCACAGATAATTTTCTATTTAGTTTTGGTTTTTTTCACTTGAAGATCTAGTATCCGGGCCCAAGGACATAATGAATTCGCATTTATTGAATAAATATCAATAATTTCACTAAATATTCTATTGTGGGATTAAATAAATCCTTATGTATTATCATTGATCTGAAGTTATTAATAAAATTGGTAGAGTTTTCCATCAAATTACTAGGTACAACTTTTTCACCATATTGTGAATATCTAAGCAAATGTATAAAAGTGGGTAGTCCTTAGTCAATTCTTTAACTGTCATTGACAAATTGTTGAATGAAAGTAGAAGCTCACCTCCATATTGGTTTAGGAGCGCCATAATGACTGCATTGGACCATCCGAATCCAGTTTGTACTACGTATTCGCCTCCACCTCCAAAACCACCGAATATAGTTGCGTCATACTGTAAATAAAAATATTAGCCATTTTAAAATAGATCCTAAATACCATCGTAATATCAAAGATATCTCGAATCTTTAAATGTGTTCCGGCAATATTGTATAAAGAGCCAGTTCCTTTCTAAACCCGTGTGCTTTCATTTTCGACCTCATCGTCACTTACCATCAGGTGAGATTGAGGTCAAACGCGGGTTTAGTCACTTATAAAAAAAAAAAACTCTGACCAACCCTTTGGGGATGGGATGTTGTATACGTATAGCTACACATAGCGCCGCAATAAACGCAGCAATAAACGAGCTCTCAACAAGACTACCGTTTTCACTCTCCGCATACATATCAGTAAACCTATCTGTTACAGACGCCAGTGGTCGCGGGTTCGATTCCCACACGGAACAAGAAAAAAAATGTTCCGAGTCTGGGCGTTTATCTATACATATATTTATATATTATAGGTTCCCCCTAGTTCGCTACATATGGTATCCCATATCACAAGCTTTGCTTAGTTTGGGGCCATACAGTTGGTGTGATTTTCTTTATTTATTTATTTAAGTGAGCTCCCTAATGAAAGGTAATCAATAACTTTTAAGATTAAAAAAATATAAACACTATACATTCCTATTAATCATTTAAAATGTCTTTAATAGAAAGATTAGTTTATGGCTGTTCAAAAACCTTTGATGGAAATAGAATATGAAGAGTGATCGCTATCTAGTGATATCTACCACCGACATGTTGTTACTCAAAATTAGTCGTATTTTTTCATACATACATAAGAGATGAGAAAACGCGGGATTAGTCACTTATAAAAAAAAAATACATACATACATAACTTACGCCTGTATCCCGTATGAGGTAGGCAGAACACCAGAGGTAATAAAACCATCTGATGTCACGTTTGACAAATTTGTAGGCATTATAATAGTGGAGAGAGACTATTGCAGTGACAGGGGGTCAGCCTATCGCCCACAAAAAAGCCTCCCATAACACCTCGGTCCCTTAACTGACTTTTACAATATGCCCGGGAAGAGAAGCAGCTGGCACATTCTATGTTTTTCCTTCGCTCCCAGTCCAGCATGGAAGCTCGTATTTTTACACTCACACACTTATCCTATTCTATACTGACCCTATGCCTCTGAAAATGTAGGTATTACGAGTTGATTTAAAAACAAAATACAGAGGAATAAAAAATACCTTTTCCAACATAGCAGTCTTCTGTTTCCAAATTTCATAGTTAGACCGGACCCATTTAGCAGCCATTTCATTGGCCAATCGCATCGCGTCTGGTAGCCCAGTATTGGCCAATCCCATTACAACTATGTATTGTAATGGCGGCCAAGCGTTTGGATAATCCCATTGTTCTCCTGAGTGCTCGAAAGTCGTTGGGATACCGCCTTCGAAAATGTCCACCTGAATAAGAATTAAATAAAAGTATAGTTGTTGAATCTAAGGTAAAAAACGGGACTTAACAAAGGTCATTCTGTTTACATACACATACATACATAACTTCACGCCTGTATCCCTTACGGGGTACGCAGAACACCAGAGGGTATGAAACCATCTGAGGTCTCGTTTGACAAATTTAGAGGTATTATAATGATAGAGAGTGACTATTGCAGTGGCAGGGGGTCAGCCTATCGCCCGCAAAACTATCAATAAAACCTCTGTCCCTTAACTGACTTTTACGGTATGCCCGGGAAGAGAAGCAGCTGGCACATTCTATGTTTTTCTTTCACACCCAGTCCAGCATGTTTATTTTTTCATAAAAACATCGGAGCCAGGTTTAGAGTCAAATATCAAAAAATAATATGTACTGATATTGTTAAGTCTCGTCAATATTTAAGTTTATTGGTAGTCAGCGTTAAAGCAGTTTTGCACTTCATCCCATCCGAGAAAATATGTTCCGACGATGTAGCCGTAAGACGATTTCCATGTAAGCTTACGCACTACTTCCGTCGTCCGTCATTTCATACTAGGTTTCTAGATCCGTTTTTTCGATATACTAATAAGTGATTTACAAGTTTTGGTAACAAAATTAACTAATCAGGAGTTGGTTTAAAAAATAAACAATTAAAAACTGATACTTTTTCACATCACAACTCTTTAGGGCATGAGTCTCTCCCCTGGGTGACGAGAACATTTAGGTCATAATCCACCAAGCTAGCCTAGTGCTGGGTGGTGGATGTCAGAATTTTCCGGTTGCCGAAATGGCTTCTGACAAACCCAAACCATTTTATACTACTGTATACAAGTATACAGCACTCGGGACCGACTGCTTAACACGCCCTCCGAAGCACCGAAGTCGTCGTGAGAAATAAATGGTCGGCGATCCAAGTACCGACCGCGCCGAACGTTGCTTAAACTGCGATATCGTATGATACACACAGTAATCACGGGGCCACGACGACTTCGATATTTTGATCAATAAAAATGTATATCAACAAATTTTCGTACTAACCTTAACCTTATCCAAATAATTGATGACCCGACTGACGTAATAATCCGTCCTCGCCTTATCGTAGCTGCCGGTCCAAAGCGGAGATATATTCGAGGGATAGAAGTAATCCCTTCTTCTACCTGACTCGAGATTGAAATCTAACCAGACCCCTACGTCTTCGTGCCAGAGAACCTGTCAAAAGAAAAAAAAAACAATTTATTGTAGGTATAAGATTGTACCATTGAACCAACTGAATTATGATGACCCACTTTGCTCATAATTCGTTTGAAACTGTCAAACTTGTAAGGTCTATCGCGTATAATGCACTTATGACTTTTTAGATACTGTACGAATTCTTTACTCATTAAATGTCTTAACCACTTAAATCCCACTACTTGTCAGCGTTTGAAGTAAGCTAACCATTAATTTGTGTAAATAATATGTATATATTTATATATAATAGTCGTTTATATATATATGTATATAGTTATTTGTTCATGATATATCTATGTGTGTATTTTTATATTTAAACATCTTTATAATTTAATTATATTTGTTAATAGGACTTGAATGGAAACACTGAATCTAGGTAAGATAATAGTTTATTGAACTGAAATCAGTATATTACAACGTGGAAGAAGCAAAACAAAAGAAAAAACTACAGAGTAAAAGATGGCGTTTTGCCATAGACAAAAGACAATAAGTAATGGGTGCGTTCCAAATTTACAATATTTTATTGATCTCAACAATATTGCTATGTAGTCTATGTTTTATACATTAAATAGTATGCCTTAACCCCAAGCTACTTTTTACGATTATCCAATGTCCATGGTTGTCTGGTAGAAATTGCTGCCCAGCGATAAGACCGCCAATTGTGTAATCTCAGCCACTTTGAATGTATTTTAAATTGTTATAATATAAGGTTAACAATAAAGTGTAAATAAATAAATGTCAGCGTCCAATGAAATGATAACAAGTTCGTCACCAAGGAAACCTATCTTCAAGCAAATTTCGACCTACTCGCATTTAGACAATTTGCCAAAATGAGCTTGTTTTGGGTCATTATTCAGTTGGTTCGATAGTACATAATATAATGAACGTCAAAATATATACAACCTAATATTTAAAAAACGAATTTAAAGTACATCATCGTCACAACTCTTTGTATGAGCCTACTGCAGGGCATGAGTCTCTCCTCTGGGTGACGAGGAGGTTTAGGCCGTAATCCACCAAGCTGGGCCAGTGCTGGTTGGTGGATGCCAGAATTTTCAGGACGCCGAAATGGCTTCTGAAAAACCCTAACGACTACTGTATACAAGTATGCAGCACCCGGGTCCGATTGCTTAACGTGCCCTCCGAAGCAAGAAATAAATGACCGGCGGTCACCCATCCTAATACCGGCCGCGCCGAGCGCGCTTAACCTGCGATATCGTTTGATATGCACTGTTACCACGGCGCCACAATGACTTTAACTTACAATTTACTTACAACTTACGAAATTACAATAGAAACAATAATAACAAGACAACTTTTCGTGTGTGCTAATGTTTAAGCCAAAATGGTTCGAAAGAACAATAGAATATTGCAAGTTAAGACATTAATTATATAAATTTGATTTAATATTGTCTTTGGGGAATCTACATATAAATATAGATAAAACCTTATCTAGAAAATTTTATCTATCAAAAAATGTATTTCGCAATGATACAAGAGAAATCACAGGTTAAACCATAATCTACTGTTTGTGATTTTTGTTAATCGTATTGTAATGCCGGCGCCAGACTTAGCTTCAAATGTTTGAACAAATGTTTGAACAAATGTTTGCACAAATGTGTGGCGCTGGACTTTGCATATGTATTCAACGTTTGCACAAAGCTTTGCACTTTGCCATCCGGTGTCGGTCTTTTTCCACACATCAAAGCGTTCAAAGTTGAATGTGTGCAAATGTTTGCGTGGCCTGCCACACTTGTTCAGTGTCCAGTTGCTCGAGCGTTGTTGAGCGGGACGGTTGTGTGCATGTTACACTGCATGCGGCCATATAATGGACTGGGGCAGCGAGTGCGTTCTGGAATTTGTAGAGTTGTTACAGGGGCAACTATGTACATGGAACCCGAAAAATAACAAATAAAAAAAATATAATTACATATATACAAATAATACAAGCTAACTGAGTCTACAAAATCGTTGTCCATCTTGTTTGTTGTCTACTAGCATACTGTGGAGAAAAGTGTTTGCGAAGCAAGTCTGGCAGGTTACGTCAATATGTGTTCAAATGACTTTGCAAAGTCGTGAAAGATTTGTGCAAATCTTTGAAACTAAGTCTGGCGCCCGGGTAATAAACATTATCTTTTCTATATTACACATTTACGGAATGTTAAAATACAAATAATCTGATTCCAATTTGCTTCCACGACCTTTTTTACCGCTATATTAACCTTTTCATTAAAAATTTTTTAGCTTATAATCTTTATACGGCCTCTCCACATCAATCCCAACAACATTTGTTCTTCAACTTATTAATATTAATAGTTTTTAAAATGTCTGTTTTCCCATACGAAAAACATTTATAGCGTCAGTTTAGTGGCATAACTCTATTTACTCTGAGCGTAGGTATGCCACGCACATTGCGCAGTAAAATATCGCTTCATTATAATAATAGGTACTTCTTACAAATTGTAGAGTTGGGAGAAAACGCTTTTCTTTTTTTTTTTATTTTTGTGTTATTTATCAAGATTTGTAAAATTTTCGTCGAACAAATGTTGATGAAATTGATGTGGAAAGGCTGCTTGCAAGAGGTGATGAGCTTATTAAAATTAACCCTATTGTACCTATAGATATAAGCAATAATAAAATACTATGTACCTACCTGATCAATAGCCTCCAATAATTTAGCATGCACATCTCTGTAGTAATGCGCTTTCGGCAAGTTCCCCAAACGAGAGTGAAAGTCCGACATGAGCTGGGCATTCCAACACATTATAGCGTTCAAGTCGACTGGTATGATCGAACGTGTCTTCAGATTTGTCAGGTTACCTGTAATTTTGAAATAGTTTTGTTTTATGATAGTCAAAGCAAATATGGTTTTTTATGACTAAGTTTTCGACCTCAATCTCACCTGATGGTAAGTGAAGATGAGGTCGCAGATGACAGCACACGGCTTTTTTTTATATTGTAAGGATAGGACGTTTATTTTCCAAGCCACCTGATGGAAAGTGCGTATGAAGACTATGGTGTTACAAGTCTATCCACGAGAAACCTATTCACTCGACACTTAAAAGTGGTCAGGAAAAACAGACGCAGGCAGATTGTTCCACACCTTGGCAATCCGTACCAAAAAGGAACTATGGAAGCGTTTTATTCGACTTCTTGGTAAATCCACTATATAGGGATGGAAGTTCTATCTGCGTCTGGTAGTCCGGTGGTAAAAAGGAGTGGGTTCATTTTGGTCAAAAAGAAAGAAGGCTTAGGGAAAGAACTGGCTCTTCAGAAAATATTGCGAGAACACATCATCGCCGGAACTAAATTATTTGGCGGCAGATTTTTCATAATTTACGGACACGCTTATTCTGTCCATTCTAAACCGACACGGGCTAAAAATATCATAATTTGGCTATAATTGTTTAAATAAGCTTAAGGCAACGTTATGGATCTCTGTAAGGATAGATAGAGAAATTTTGGTATTGCGTAATCTACTAAGCTGGCACAGTGATACTCATTCTAACCAAGGACTGCATACCGGTATGAATTCCGTACATTTTTTTTCTAACCGACACGGGCTAAAAATATCATAATTTGGCTATAATTGTTTAAATAAGCTTAAGGCAACGTTATGGATCTCTGTAAGGATAGATAGAGAAATTTTGGTATTGCGTAATCTACTAAGCTGGCACAGCGATACTCATTCTAACCAAGGACTGCATACCGGTATGAATTCTGTACATTTTTTTTCTAACCGACACGGGCTAAAAATATCATAATTTGGCTATAATTGTTTAAATAAGCTTAAGGCAACGTTATGGATCTCTGTAAGGATAGATAGAGAAATTTTGGTATTGCGTAATCTACTAAGCTGGCACAGTGATACTCATTCTAACCAAGGACAGCATACCGGTATGAATTTTGTACATTTTTTTTCTGTATGACGTCATACCGTTAAATTAGGTGTATTTAAAAATCACAGGAATTCATACTGAAATAATTTGTGTACCTTTTTTATTATTGTAGCATAACTTATTTTTTTTTCAGTTAACTGAAATTTTCCGGTATTATTAAAATTTTATTTTTGAATAACTGTAGAATGTTCGATAGTTTAGTTGAAGCCTATGCAGCGTAGGTACATATGCTGACCTATACATTTCGGTACAGAAATTAATCCTGTACTGATTTAATTAATTTAGATTTTAATAACTTGTATAGTTATTGTGTTTGATGAAGCAGTACACTAATAAGGGTACTGAATTTTACTAGTACTATTTCAAATTTTTATACCGATTTGCAGTCAATTTCTGACAACTCTAATGACCACTATATGATAAATAAATAAATAAATAAAAAAAAAACTAATAAATTTCTTTTCTTTCTTTCTTTCTATCTTTCTTTCTATATGCAATTTTACATGTCTTCTACCTGCTTTCTGCAGCTTGGAAGTCTTGGTGATAAATTAACCGACATTACAGAACTTTACGAACCTGCTTCTGTATACACAAGATGTTTCCTTAAGATTTATTATTTTCATTAAAAAAAGGTGACAAAACTTACAGTTTTATTTAAAAATGAGTTTTCAAACTTTTACTTCAAAACTAAAACCGTCAATTCCTGAAATGAGATCACTAAATATCAATAGTCACGATAGACAAATAATCATACCTAATAATAGAATAGTATTTCAAGTAGTAACTCCCTTATCATTCATAGGAATCTAACGTTGGCTACATTTAGATAGCTGTCAGCTTCAGTGATTTAGTAGAACAATTACAGAAACAATTAAAATTGATTTCTGATTTATCATCATTTAATTATATGTTGTATAGTTGGTGCAAAGATCACGTTGTTTGGAGATTAGTCATTAAGTTTTTTGGCTTCTACAGGGTTAATTTTATTTGACTCTTTTTTTTTAAGAGGGCAATAAATTTAATTTAATTTAATTTTATTGCCCTATTGTGGGCAGCCTCTCCACATCAATCACAACAACATTTGTCCTAAGACATTTTACAAATCTTGATATGTGACTAGGGTTGTCAACCATAATGCTTTTAACAGTATTATACTGTTTTCACAACATTATACTGTTTACTGTTGAACAAAAAAAAGTATACCAAATACTGTTTCCAGAATAAAAAGCCAAATCTATACTAATATATAAAGCTCCAGAGTTTGCTTTTTGTTTGTTCGTTTGTTTGAACTCGCTAATCTCAGAAACTACAAGTGAAAATTTGAAAAATAATTTTTGCATTTGATAGCCCAACTCTTGAGGAAGGTTATATAGACTATATTTTATCCCGAAATTCCCACGGGATCAAAAGTTACGCGGGTAAAACCGCGCGCGGTGGCTAGTACTTTATATATGCTAGATTTTAATTGAAAATTTGGGAAGAAGCTCTATAAACATGTGTTTAAAACGTTGAATAAATTGGATACTGTTTATTTTTCTAAAATACTGTTTGATATTCTTTTTAGACTCAAATTTACTTAATTTTAGAAAAAAAAGTTGGTAACCCTATATGTAACACAAAAAATAAAAACAAAACATTTTTTGTCCCTTACTCTACATTTTGTAAGAAGTACCTGTTATTATTTTGAAGCGATATTTTACTGCGCAAGGTGCGTGGCATACCTACGCTCATATTAAATAGAGTTACGCCTCTATATTAAATAAAACACTTTTTAACCGGATTTATTGCTTATAATTACATTTTAAATTTTAACTCGCTCGTGACCACGGGGACTGCAAAGACACCGAAACGTCGAGTTAAAATTTTAAATGTAAATATAGGCGATAAATCCGGTTAAAAAGAGTTTTATTTAATAGTATGAATCGCGAAAACTTAAGACAATATGAGGTTATACATATATATATTTTTGTACGGAAAAACTAAAACTTTTAATTTTAAAAAGTTGTAGAACAAATGTCGTTGGGATTGATGTTGAGAGGCTGCCTGCAAGAGTATTAAAAGAAACCCTGTATTGTGCGATGTGCTATTCCAGACTGTACACTATCATTATGCCAAATGTAATCAAAATCCGTTGTGCTGTTCTGCCGTGATTGAGATACATCCATACATTTTTTTTTTATATTGTAAGGATAGGACGTTTGTCTTCCACGCCACCTGTTGGAAAGTGCACATGAAGACTATGGTGTTACACGTCCATCCACGAGAAACCTATTCACTCGACACTTAAAAGTTCCAGGACTGTAGTGGTCAGGAAAAACAGACGCAGGCAGATTGTTCCACTCCTTGGCAATCCGTACCAAAAAGGAACTATCGAAGCGTTTTGTTCGACTTCTTGGTAAATCCACTATATAGGGATGGAAGTTCTATCTGCGTCTGGTAGTCCGGTGGTAAAAAGGATTGGGTTCAATTTGGTCAAAAAGAGCACTCGCACACTCACCAAAATGCAGCCGATAAAATACTGTCAAACAAGCAACCTTACGACGATGCTCCAGCGTCTGCAATTTTTTATTTGTAAGGTTGTTGTTATTTATGAGTTTACGGGCTCTTCGGTCGACAGAGTCTAGCGCTTCGAGCTGGTATTTGGAAGAACCATCCCAAAGGTGACTACAGACTACTTGGGCTGTGTATAAGTTGAGCAGCCGATCAGGGCTGAAGTACCGCTGGACCTTCGAGATGATACCCAAGTTTTTGGAAGCCGTTTTTGCCATAGACTCAATTTAAACATCCCTCCAAACTTTCTCATTTATAATATTAGTAAAATAATATAACTCACCCTTATTAGTGCCGTTCAGTATGAACCACCTAGATGAAAAGTCCCACCCTGATTCAGCCGCCGCCTTCAGTTCAGCATATAACTCCTCTTTCTTATCTGGCGAGTCGAAGTGCCTGTGTAAAGGAAAATATGTCTTTTTGAGTTAAGTTAAGAGTTATATTTGATTATAGGGTCATATATTTTATGCCTAAGGCGAGTAAGAGTAGACATGGGGATTTATTTTAATGAGAGCATATGTTTATATTATTTTTTTAATGAAATACCCTACTTTAATACACTTAAATGCCAGAGAAGCTAAGCTTTTATCACAAAGATTTCTATTGACTCTCAATTATACAGAAACGGAAAAATTATTAAGAGTTCTGTCATGAAAATATGATAAAGCATGATACACACACTCACACATCCAAACATACACTTATACTCTTTCTCTCTCACACACACATTCTTAAGAATATCCTCATTATTTTTGTTATTCTGTAATTAAATATTATGTTTTATTTAAAATTCTTTTATATATTAATTGCTATACTAGTTTTAACCCCTAAAATTTATTTCTTAACTTTTTTTTTATATTATATTGAAATGCTTATGTTAGGTAGTTTAAAAGATAGGTATTCAATTGGAAACATTCCTCAGTAATGTAAAAATAGGTATGAACCTCGCGATACAGGCTGCGCCTAGTGCGAGATTTATAGATAAGTATTGTGAATGTTATATGGTTTTTGGAAATAAATATTTTATTTACCTATTATTATTAATGTAATGTATGCCTAGTAGAAGAAAACAATATTCAGCTAGCTGTTATTGGTCGTTTTAAAAGAACCTGGGATTTCTCGTATACGCAACAGTTTGCGAATCTTGACACTGAGAAAGTACATTTGAGTGCTGTATTAACTTAACCGAAATTCTAAAAAGTTCCGTCAAAACTTACAATGCAATACAATACAAATAAACTTTATTGCCAGAATCAAAAAGATACAAACATATTAACATATAAGACAATATAGGCGGCCTTATCACTCATGAGCGATCTCGTCCAGGCAACCCTTATTTTACAAATAGAACATACAACAAATAAATAACAGATCATACAAATAAAGAAAATACAACTTAGATCAGTTATATGGATAATCTATGTCAAATGTGCAAAATGACGAATATTTTGAAAGATTTTTCGAGATATTATAATATTTACTTACACACTAATAAATATGAAATTATTTAATCTTGAAACTGCATTACTATAAACATGAATATGTACTGATAAGAATTTAAAATTTTGGCAATAACATCATACATTTGGCAGTAAAAATACTAATCACGAAAAATATTTCAATGTTCAATACTTAAAAACACTTTTGTACTATTTGGAATTATTTTTAATTATATCTAAACGATAAAATTATAATTACTAAAGCAAATACTTCCTACAACAGAAAAAAATATACTTAATGGGCACTAAAATAAAGCAGGAACTGACCTTGACCTTTAATTTTGTTCTTGTTGTTTTATAAGTACTTACGTAAGACTGAAAATCTTGCCTAAGATTTAATAAATGCCACAGCACAATGAGCACATTGCTATAATCGCAAAAAGTAATGTTCACGGTCCATGCAGTCCCTGACCTGTCAAGCTACTTTTTGTTAGGTATGTAAATGTATAAAGATGGTATTGTCGTTGAAATGCTGCCTGTTTATATCTAAACTATTGGTGCAGACTTGATTTAATTTCTTAGAAACGATATCGGGATTTTCATTTCAAGTGGATGATACTAGTAGACTATTGAGTAACTTGAGAGGGTAAAATATTAAAATCCTTGCTGCGGTTTTTAATATGAGTAAATGATTTGGAATTAACCGAACATGAGCTATTATTTGCACTATATGTTGTTTTAATATGTTTTATGAGTTGTCAAAAATCTGACAGGTCGGATATGGAAATTACTCTAAATTAGTATAACATGTAAACAACATCCATAGATGTTATTTACATGAGAAATTGATGTTATTTACTTGGTAGGTATATTTACATGAAAAAATATACCAAGTAAATACGATGATATCTGCCAGTACCCTTGTAAATCATATGAAACAGTACCCGACTGGGAAGCGGGGGTCCCAGGTTCTAGTACTGGTCGGGTGAATTTATTTAGTATATTTTTCAGATCTTTAATAATAATTGAGCATAATTAAATAAGTACATAAAACTTAAAAATCAAAATTAACTGTAAAAGTCAGTTACGGGACGGAGGTTTTATTTGCGTTTTTGTGGGCGATAGGCTGACCTCCTGTCACTGCAATAGTCTCTATCATAATAATACCCCCAAGTTTGTCAAACGTGACATCAGATGGTTTTATAACCTCTGGTGTTCTGCCTACCCCATTAGTGATACAGGCGTGAAGTTATATGTGAAACTTAAAAATATTATCCATTGATTTTCTTTCCTGACAATCTATCTCAGGTTTATAATATTAAAATTATGTAACTTACTTTGCACAGTCAATATCTTCTTTGTAACTCTCTGGTCTTGGGCCGTGGGACATATCATTGTATCTTAGGAGTTTGTAGCTGAAACAGAAATTAATGCAATTTTAATAATTGGCATATGTAATACTTATTTGTTTCAGTTGTGAGAAATATTGTTATGCTGTTTTTTTTTCGAATAAATATAAATAAATAAATAAATGTTAACGACAATATCTATTGCTAAAATTCTTAGTCCCCAATTTTAGCTACCTTAAAATGTCAACAAAGTAGATTAATATTCAGGTATTTTAAAAGCCACATTTATTACACTTATAATTTACATTTGTTTTAATTTTGTTGTTACCTCATAAAATGAGACAGGTAAACGTTAAAATAAGTTTTAACGGGATTTTAAAGATTTTATTAATTGCTTCCATGCTGGACTGGGAGCAAAAGAAAAACGTAGAATGTGCCAGCTGCTTCTCTTCCCGGGCATACTGTAAAAGTCAGTTAGGGACAGAGGTTTCAAAGGCGTTTTTGTGGGCGATAGGCTGACCCCCTGTCACTACAATAGTCTCTCCATCTTTATAATACCTCCAAATTTGTCAAACGTGACATCAGATGGTCTTGTAACCTCTGGTGTTCTGCCTACCCCATAAAGGATACAGGCGTGACTCTATGTATGTTTGTATTAATTGTTTTAGTCGTTTTATAGATTCGTATTCACGAGTAACAGTAAATTATGATTCTTATAGATTGTCACTAGAGAAAACGTGAGCAGTTTTCATTATGTAGTTTATAATTTGGGCAGGGATTTATTTACTTTGACGCAAAATCTAGTAATAGTAATTTCAAATTAAGCTATTCTCAATTAAAATCCACAAGTCATGGCAATAAATTCCAGCACTTTTAATATATTCAATCCACTGTAGGCCTGTAACCAGACGTTCAGCTCTATTGAATGTCAAAAAAATGTCAAAAAAACACAATGGACTCCTAGGCCCCATTAGCTCTCAACTCTAAGAGCGTTCTTAAGTACCTACTAAGTTCCACAAAGTAAAATCGCCCTCGGTGTCTTTTTAATAAGGGCCATATTATCAACTGTTATACTTTAAAAAAGACTTAAAGGCGCTAACTATGGGCCTTATAAACAAGCTTAGAGTCGCTCAGCGGGCAATGGAAAGGGCCATGCTCGGAGATTCTCTGTGGGATCGAATCAGGAATGAGGAGATTCGCAGGCGAACCAAAGTCACCGACATAGCCAGAAGGATTGCAGAGCTGAAGTGGCAATGGGCAGGGCACATAGCTCGCAGAACAGATAGCCGGTGGGGCAGAACAGTTCTTGAGTGGCGGCCACGTACTGGGAGACGCAGCGTAGGCAGGCCCCCCGCACGATGGACCGACGACCTGGTCAAAGTCGCCGGTAAACGCGGGATGAGGGCGGCGCGGGACCGAGCGACGTGGAAGACCTTGGGGGAGGCCTATGTCCAGCGGTGGACGTCTACAGGCTGTGGATGATGCTGGATGATGTTGATAATTTAAAAGAATATATAAAAGCAACTCACTTATGTCCATTATGCTCTACGTCCACGGTATGATTGGTCATCCAAAAGTCAAATTCTCGATCAAGAGTTTGTATGTGCATGCGCAGAAAATCAATGTCATCGTTATCATCCATCACTAGTTTCACCATCGGAATCAATAGAGGGGGTTGCGATCTGGAATGAAAAGAGGTAATGTTTAAAAAAGGAATAAAGTATTTTCTTGGAGTTTTACGATAAGTAGTGAAATCAAAAATCCTCTGTAGGTTTATGAAAGGTAAAAAAAATATTTTTGAAACCGATTTATAAAAGATCTTACTTAAAACCGCAAATAAATTAAATTTCTACTATTGCGAAGAAAAAATAAATCTAAACCAAAATGTATTAAAGGATTCTGTTGTAAAAATACAACATTAA
Source organism: Stenoptilia bipunctidactyla (assembly GCA_944452665.1). NCBI lineage: Eukaryota > Metazoa > Arthropoda > Insecta > Lepidoptera > Pterophoridae > Stenoptilia > Stenoptilia bipunctidactyla. Next base: position 4,207,599 of record OX101743.1, on the reverse strand, counting down.
AAGTGAATCGACGTTTTCAGAAATATTTAGTATTATTTGGAGTCCTCATCAGGGACTGCATATCGGTATATTTTTTTTAAATAGTACTAGTAAAATTTCAGTACCCTTATTAGTGTACTGCTTCATCAAATACAATACCTGTACAAGTTATTAAATCTAACTTAATTATATCAGTACCCAAATAATGTATGCCGGATTAATTTCTGTAGATGTTTTTAGTACATAAATATTTTGATATAGGTCAGCATATGTCCCTACGCTTCATAGGCTTCAACTTAACTACCGAGCATTCTACAGTTATTTAAATTTTTTCTTTAATATCAATATTAATATTAATACCGGAAAATTTCAGTTAACTAAAAAAAAATAAGTTATGATACAATAATGAAAAAGGTACACGAATTATTTCAGTACGAATTCCTGTACTGTTATTTTTAAATACACCTAATTTAACGGTATGACGTCATACAGAAAAAAAAATTACAGAAATTCATACCGGTATGCAGTCCTTGCCTCATACTGCCTTACGATTTAACGAACCATACGCCTTCTATTCAATGTTTAGAAACCCAATATTTTTATTTATTTTATGTAAGTATTGCTTTAGTAATAGTATATTATGTAACAAGTGAGCTAAGGTGCTAATTACAGTCGAGGCTGTGATTTGAGGCTTAATAATGAGCCGAGATTGTAATTAGCAACGCTCACGAGTTACATACGACGTTTTTCAACACACTTGTGAGTAAAAGACAGACATACCTGGTCATAAAATTTATTTGAAGCAGTTGTTGAAGGTACAGTTAACAAACTTATATTCTACATTATTATTTTACTAATATAAGGCGCAAACATTTAAAAATGTATATGGATTTGAAGTGGTATAAAATCTCTTTGTTGTTTCTGAGAATATTTAATGTATAACCCGGATCAATAAAATATGCTCTGTTTACTTAAGGATCAAACGAACTTACCAAGTGAAGTTCGATCACAATTATGTGAACGGCTTAATTCGAAGCGATTTAAAGTTAACATGTTGTAGTAGTACTTCCAAGCATCAGCCTTGCACGGTTTTCAGAGACACGGTTTTTTTTTTTTTTTTTTTGTTTTTTTTATTTGGCAACCCTGATCCCCGCTCTTGAACTCCTCTCCACTTACTTCCTCTCATCATCCCTCCTCAATAATCATTTTGTTTAGAGCTAAAGTTCCTAGGTAGTACCCATAAAAATAATTCACATTAATTATGGGTGGGTGATATTACTTTAAAGGAATACTGTTTGGGCGGGTTTATATCAATCGCTTCGAATTAAGCCGTTCACATAATTGTGATCGAACTTCACTTGGTAAGTTCGTTTGATCCTTAATTATGTTTCACGGCTTAATTCTTTGCGATTTAAAGTTAACATGTTGTAGGATGTTCAGAGTATTTTAATGTGAATTATTTTTGCAGTATAGGTATAAGTAAAATTGTTAGAGTATAACCAACAGTAATAAATCACAAATATACATCTATTTATTCTAAGGAGTTACATAAAATACTAGTTGCAAATTGATTGGCATCCGATACAATTTCTTAGTTGTAGAATTTGGCAAATACTGAGGATGTATTACTCCATCCTGCGGTTTTCCGTATGACATCAATATTGACACCGACTCTGCTAGCAGTGGAAGTGGCCGCATGGCGCGTGCTGTGCGCGCTAAACACTGATGTGTCCACGCCACTGCGTTGTAAAGTATATTTGATACAGTGACTCAAAGTTTGAGACAAACTTTTAAGTGAGGTCTTTTGTGGCTAATAAATAAAGTGTCACAACTACGTAAACCACTCGTTTTATTTATATAATCTAAAATGCATCTGGCAGGGCATATTGCAGGATTTGTATGAAAAAATGGTAGCCTTAGAAGGGGTTGAAAGGAGTTTGGTTTTGAAGTTTTTACTAAGTCAGGTATTTTAACGAAGATTTCTGTTCTGTTTTGAGTTATATTATTTATTTTAATGAGAGAAAATGTTTGTACTCTTTGCGCTGTCACCAAACCTAGCACACCAGCGTTTCTTAGAGAAATCTTCTAAACTAAGGCTTTCATTTAGCCATTGAGTGGCCAAATAATTTAACACTATGTTTGGGTCCCAAGAAGTATTATATTTTGGATTGGTGGGCCTCAACTTGTAAACACCCTTCATGAAACGTTTGACTCGATCATCATTTAAGCTATTACCTAACAAAAGAGATAAGGCAGAGCGGTAAGAATTGATGGTCCCGTATTTAGCGCCTTTGTCAAAAATATCGGTTAAAAATGTATTACAATTGGAATAGAAGCATTAAAATAATCATTATTATGTAATCTACAGTAAATTATCCAAGATTTTATGCAAACATCGTACCGTTTGTAAGTATTATTTGCAAGCGAAGCTAGCATAATATCTACTGACCTATTCGATAAATATTTCCTTAGTAATGCTTGCCTGATAATTTCGCGGCAACAAGGCGTAGATTCTTGTGTACACAATCTACAATCTACTGAAAGGAGATGTTAGAAGGTCAATATCTGGTCCAAAATACAAAAAAATTGAAACAGACAACTTTTTAAACATAGGAAACCAAGGTTGACTTGGCCAATATGGCACCACAACAATACCCTCTGCCTTATGACAAATGATTTTCTGCATTAATTTTACTATAAGCGAGAATGGTGGAAAGGCGCAAAATAACATATTGGTCCATGGCAGTGTAAAGGCATCAACAGCACATGCTTCGGGATCATTTCTCCACGAAACATATTGTTTACACTTAGTATTGGATCTGTTTGCAAACAAATCAATACTGGCATACCAAAGTTGCGAACTATTTCATTAAATGCAATTTGATTTAATTCCCACTCTGTATCCTCGAACTGTTTTCGAGATAATGAATCTGCCTCACAATTATCTTTAGTATTGATGTAAGAAGTGAATAAGATTATTCTACGTTCTTCGAACCATTTCCACATACTTCTAGATATATAATCTAGGTGATCATATTGAATACTGCCCATTCTGTTAATAAGATGTCACAATTAGATAATTCTTTGGTGAAACGTTTCAGAGCTAGAAAGGCTGCTTTTAGTTCCAACTCGTTTATATGACAAGAAGTTTCGTTGTCTTTCCTATATCCACAACATCTAACTGTATCACAATACGCTCCCCATCCCGTAGAGGAGGCATCAGAAAAAAAATTCTAAAACAAAGTTGTTCGGTTTGAGTGATGAATGGCCTATATCTATGTTTCCTAACCACCAATATAATTCTTCATGTAGGGTAATTAAGATATCAATTGTCTGATCGTAGTTTGGTTTTTTTTTTTTTAATAAACAATTATATTTATATTGTTCAAGCTTTTTTGTATATAACCACGAATAAGTTATTGTTGGACATGCGGAAATTAAATACCTAATGAGTTTAGCGAATTCGCGTAACTTGCATCGTTTTATACAAAGAAATCTATTTATAAAATCTTTCAATTTCATTTTCTTTTCCTCGGGTAGTTTTAAAATCATCTGCTTTGAGTCGAAAGTGAAGCCCAAGAACTTACATTCACGTTTAGGTATTAAACAACTTTTTGAAAAGTTAATCAAAAAACCCAAGCTCTGTAATAGATCTATAGTTGTAGATACATTAGTGACACACTCCGAGTAAGTCTTTCCGATAAAAAAATGTTATCTAAATAAATAACTGAAATCATACCCCGACTACGCAGGTATTCTATAACTGGTTTCATTAATTTAGTAAACACGAGAGGTGCGGTACAAAGGCCGAACGGTAAACAATTGAATTCATATAATATATTGTTGTATTTGAATCGAAGATATTTTTTGTGAGCTTCATTTGTCGCAACAAAGAAGTATGCATGTTTTAAGTCTATTGTCTACAGCAGTTTTCAGTCAATAATTTTGACGCTGTTCTGTAATCTTCCATTTTAAAATGACTAGCAAGTACAAATTTATTTAACTTTTTTAAATTCAATATAAACCTTTTATCACCATTAAGCTTAGGTACAAGAAATATACTGGATAAAAATTGTCCTTCAATATAAGTACATTTCTAGATGGCACCATTGCTTATTTGTTGCTTCTGTGGTATTAATGAAGATGATCCTACGAGTGTTTCGGTAGCTCTTCCCAGAGCTGCTATAGCCACACCAGTTTGTCTTTGCCTAAACATGAGGGAGGAATTCCGTTTAGAGACCGCTTCGATAACTGCCACTTTTGCTTCCGGATTCAGAGCAGGGGCAAGGAGTAGTTGACAATTACTAGGAATAAGATAATCCTCTAGGATTTTATCTCTTGTCTCTTTGGGTAGTCCCTTTAAAAGGATCTCAGACCACCGCACCGGGTTGAAATTTCCTTATGTAAAGGTTTTCCTAGTTCTTCAGCAATTATATTAGCCTTATTGTATGATGTTTAAATAGTAAATAGTAATTATTTTGTACTTAGACTGTAAGATTACTCTGTAAAAAACATTCAAGATTTGTGACATGAATAAAGAAATTTTATTATTATTTATTATTAATCTTAGGAGCATCTCCCAACATCTCTAAGATATCGCTATCCAATTCTATATCCTCAACATCCATCTACTGGTGGATGTTTTGAGGTAGATGGCACTGAAAAGACGAAAGTAGTCAGCGTCTCGAATAATAATTCGAAAGAAGTGTTTTTAGCACCTACGAGCATAAAATGCAAAAAGTAGGGTAGTCATTTTAGCGATAATGATCACTAAACAAAGAAATTTTCCATAGTCTCGAATAAAGATTCGAATTAGGTAAAGAGGATTGGCGGCCACGGTATCACTTAATTTTAGAGTTTTCAAGCGTATCAAAACCGGGCTATATGTAGTTAATAGGTCAATATGAGACACGTTTTTTCCAACATCTATTGTTGTGATAGTTGTTGGGAATATTTAGAAATACAATAAAATCAAATTAAACTTGCCGAAAGCACATTTTTTAATTTCCCGGCAATAAAAAATAATAGTTGTAAAGTCCTACTGTCAAACTTGAATTAAGCCGCCCGCGCCGCCACCCCGTTTCAAACCTCTGGATTGGTTAATACCTGCTTATGTAATGTAATGGTTTCAAAATACGACGCCATGTTAGAAAAGACGGACTATAAATTCCTGTAATTTTTAGGTTAGATTATTGTTTTGACTTTTTATTCCCAACTTCTGTATAAATCTAATAATTATATTCTGATTACTCGTTATCTAAGCAATAAAACGCACATATTAAGTTTGAAGTACGTGAATGCTATGTGAAATAAAAGCGGTACTTACAATGTATGGGACCTTGCCATTCTTCTTTTTGAGTTTTAAACTCGGCTCATTGAAATTCAGTGATAAAGATCATTGAACTTTGTTTTCGAATAAGGATTCGAAAAGTCATTTTAGCGATAATGATCACTAAACAATGACATTTACCATCGTCTCGAATAAAGATTCTTACTAGGTAAATTTGTGAGTTTTAAACTCGGCTCATTCAAATTCAGTGATAAAGATCATTGAACTTTGTTTTCGAATAAGGATTCGAAAAGTCATTTTAGCGATAATGATCACTAAACAATGACATTTACCATCGTCTCGAATAAAGATTCTTACTAGGTAAATTTGTGAGTTTTAAACTCGGCTCATTCAAATTCAGTGATAAAGATCATTGAACTTTGTTTTCGAATAAGGATTCGTAACGCAATTATGCGATGTAAAGAGCCATGGATAGTGATAAGGTACAAATTTCACTTGGCATTTGTTTCTTTTGAAGCTTTTTTTCCAGTTTTCTGATCTTCTTGCGTATGGTCTCGATGTCTTCATATTTCCTTTTCACCATTTTTACGAACGACAAATAATAAGTTGAGATTTAAATTTTTAAACTATAACACAAACTATTTAACGTTTAATTTAAGTAATAAATTATAGACGCACGTGCGAAGGCTTGAGCACGGAAATACAGAATGATTATTGAGGAGGGATGATGAGAGGAAGTAAGTGGAGAGGAGTTCAAGAGCGGGGATCAGGGTTGCCAAATAAAAAAAAAAAAAAAAAAAAAAAAAACGTGTCTCTGAAAACCGTGCAAGGCTGATGCTTGGAAGTACTACTACAACATGTTAACTTTAAATCGCAAAGAATTAAGCCGTGAAACATAATCGCATGTAATTTGCACTAAGGTACAATTCAACTTTGTAGGATTCATTATATTATGCACTAGGGTATAATATATTATGCACACGTGACTTATAGCCCAGTTTATAGTTCTAAATTCAATAGAATAAGGCTCACTTTACGAGCAAGTGTGTTGAAAATACTTTTTCATTCGTTCTTTATGAGCACCATGATTACCAAAATTCACTGTTACAAAACATTCATCTCTCAACTATTCAATCACTAGATCATAATATACAAGCTACGAACCTCATAACATAATAAATACGTCCACCATTAGGTATGAAGCCGATCCTGTCGACGATATCCAGGAAGTTGGAGACCATCCCTCGTGCCGTGGACCTCATCTCACAGAGCAGCAGACCCTTGATGATCCAGTAGGAGTCCCAGTAGTAGAACTCTCGGAATCTTCCACCTAGGCAAATATAAATCATAGTATTATTTTAAGTTTCACGATTCATAGCCCAAATAAAAAAAAAGTTACCCGACTAAGGCGAAGCAAAAAGGAGGGTTATGATTTTGACGTGTATGTATGTATGTGGGTATGGATGTTCATCTGTTCCCTCAGAACTTCTAAACTACTAATCACAATTGGACAAATGAGGTGTCGTAAGAAACCTCTTCACTGTCCGCTGGTCATAGGCTATATAAAGTTATGTTAATATTGTCTTAAGTTTTCGCGATTCATACTATTAAATAAAACACTTTTTAACCGGATTTATCGCGTATATTTACATTTTAAATTTTGACGAAACATCGAGTCAAAATTTAAAATGTAAATATACGCGATAAATTCGGTTAGAAAGTGTTTTATTTAAGTTATGTTAAATTGACAACAGCGCCCTCTAGGGGACACAAAGTGAAGAACAAAAAAAAAACTTTTCGGTTTTGTGTGGGGTACTAAATGAAAGAACTGTGTTAGCACAGCACAAATATGTTAAAATTATTACTCCAAAATAAGTGAAATAATAATTATAGTAAAGAATTTTAAAAATAATTCTTGACAGTTTCGTGTGGGATAGCAAATAAAAGAACTTCGTTAACACATTTCAAATATGTAAACACTATTACTCCAAAACGTGTGAAAAAAAAATAAGTTCATAAGTTCATCAACGAATGCAGAGCATTAAAAAAAACGACTTCACGTCGACACTTTGGCCGACTGATAATGTCATCCACGTAAACATTATCCGAAATCATACATAGTGTTTCAAAAATTTGAATGAAAATGGAAGTGTGGAAATGCATTATTTTAAACAAAAATGAAGTTTGAATTATATTAACACATTTTATAAGTATAGTTTTATATTGTTTAATAAGTAATTCAGAAGAAGTTTATGTATCATGTATAATTCGTTTCAATAAAGTACTAAGTAAAGCAAATCATGTTTATAGGCATAACTTATTTTTAGTAAAAGATTTTCGTCAACTTCTAATAGAAGTTTTTTTCAGTAGTTCCGCAGAAGTCATTGAATAGCTATTAATAAAATATTAATTTGATCTCATTTAGTAGCTAATACTTAAACATCAGTAGATATCTAACAATTATACCTTGTAAAACATCTCTTACCTGGCACAATAACTGGATGGTCCACATAGATGATGGAGTACAACTCCTGGTTCTCTTTCACATCTTCCTTCATTTTCCTCCCGAGAGAAAGCCACAGGCGGTTCAATTCTGAAGCCCATTGGTGGAGGAGTGGGTCTTTTATCCTCGCAAGAAACGCTGAAATTGCAATTTGTAAATGGTTAATAGATTTTCTATCATCATCACAACTCTTTTTGTAATGAGCCCACTGCAGGGCTATGAGTCTCTCCTCTGGATAACGAGGAGGTATAGGCCATAATACACCAAGCTGGCTCAGGGCTGGGTGGTGGATGTCAGAATTTTCAGGGCACCGAAGTCGTCGTGGCGCCATGGTTAATTTATTTATTTATTTACACTTCAGTTTATAAAGGTACAGTAAAAAAAAACGAAAACTTGCATTAAACATAAAAACTTGGAGGTCTTATCGCTGAGTAGCGATTTCTACCAGACAACCATGGTTACTGTGTGTATTATATTGATATCACAAGTTAAGCTACGTTCGGCGCGGTCGGTACTTGGATGGGTGACTGCCGACCATTCATTTCTCACGGCGACTTCCATGTTCGGAGGGCACGTTAAGCAGTCGGTCCCGGGTGCTGTATACTTGTATACAGTAGTTAGGGTTTGTCAGAAGCTCGTTCATGGGTCAATGTGTATGCTTTTATAATAAAATTCATGTAGCCTATAACCTTCCTCAAGAGTTGGGCTATCAAATGCAAAAAGAATTTTTCAAATCCCACTTGTAGTTTCTGAGATTAGCGTGTTCAAACAAACAAACAAACAAACTCTTCAGCATTATATGTTTATTAGTATAGATAATAATTTTAAATTCCCTTTTCAAATTAAGCTGTCATTGTAACAAAACTAACTATGTTAGTATTTGATCATTATTAGAGGCTGTTTTCAGTTTAAAATTTCGATATGTCTTTCTATTTCTTAATTTTTACAGATAGGTTATATTGATAGGAACTCATTATAAGAAGTTAGTAAAATCTAATGAAAGGTCACAATTTATTTCTTCATAAAAAACAAAGGTTTTAATGAAAGGCAGTTTTTTAACTGTTATATTAAACATTTAAGTGATTTATAAACCAGTTTTGTTAATATGGAAAGACATTCACTTGCAAGATTTGCAACAACTAGTTTTTATTACATCAAGGGACAAAATATTAAAATATTTCGGTTTTCCTGATTATGTCATTGAACTTTTATCAACTATTGTTTCATTTGTAATATACAGGATATTGGCTTTTCTATTCTTATGATTTATTCAAAAGAAATGTTTAAGAAAGTCAATATTGGAAATCAATATTGGACAAGGAATGCTCATTTAAAGAAAAATACAAAATAAAATTGATCACACCTGGGACTCGAACCCAAATCTTCGATGCATATTTGTTATTTATTTTAATATCTATAGTAGGATACCTTCTAGGTAGTCATGAAACAAGCTCATAAAAAGCTATAGGACTGCAAGGTGGACGTGTAAGTTTGGACACTTCGCTTTTTGTTTGTTCTGAAATATCAGTATCAGAATAATTTCTTAACTAGCAGTCGGGCGCGATTTTATCAACGAAAAATATAGTTTTAGGCTGCAAACTGGACGGCAGTGGCAGCGAGAGCGACAGCGGCGCGGGCAGAGATTTCCGCGACACGATAGAAAGTATTGTGTTTGTATGAAACCGCGCCAAATCGCTCGAGCGCCCGCTGGCGTCGAGAACGGCCCAGATTCCCCGCGTCGCGGCCGGCGCGGCTGATGCTCTCGCTGTCGCTGCCGTCCAGTTTGCAGCCTAACCTTATTCAAAAGCAAGGCTTTCAAATACAAGTTGAATCTCATCATAATCATCATCACAACTCCGTGTAATGAGCCCACTGCAGAGCTATGAGTCTCTCCTCTGAGTGACGAGGAGGTTTAGGCCGTAATCCACCAAGCTGGCCCGTGCTAGTTGGTGGATGTCACGATCTTCAGGGTGCCGAAATGGCTTCCGACAAACCCTAACGAGTACTTTATACAAGTATACAGCACCCGGGACCGACTGCTTAACGTACCCTCCGAAGCACGGAAGTCGTCGTGAGAAATGAATGGTCGGTGGTCACCCATACCGGCCGCGCCGAGCGCGCTTGACCTGCGATATCGTTTGATATGCACAGTAACCACGGCTCCACGATAACTTCTAGTTGAATCTCACCTGATGGTAAATTGGGTCGAAGTACACGGGGCTAGGAAGGAACTGTTCTTTTTTTCAATATTGCCGAAACACATCCCCGCTAGAGCGTTTAAATTTGGCTTACATTTACATTTTACATGTAGAGTAAAGCTAACTCGAATTAATCGCCTTTTACGACACGCTTACCAGGAATAGTCTCTATTCTATGTAAGCCAATACAACTTGGGCAAAGGGAGACAGCAGGACCAGGCGAACATGACTAGTAAGACTGCTTTTATTATATTGTAAGGATAGGACGTTTGTCTTCCATGCCACCTGATGGAAAGTGCGCATGAAGACTATGGTGTTACACGTCCATCCACGAGAAACCTATTCACTCGACACTTAAAAGTTCCAGGACTGTAGAAAAACAGACGCAGGCAGATTGTTCCACACACTTCTTGGTAAATCCACTATATAGGGATGGAAGTTCTGTCTGCGTCTGGTAGTCCGGTGGTAAAAAGGAGTGGGTTCGATTTGGTCAAAAAGAGCACTCGCACACTCACCAAAATGTAGTCGATAAAATAATGTCAAACAAGCAACCTTACGACGATGCTCCAGCGATGCTGCTTACCAGGGTTATCCTTCCAGTCAACCGGTAGCCATTCTTCGAACTCCGAGCCCTCAGGATCAAAGTTCTGGTTGACGAACTCTTGAATATCAGCCTTTGTCGGCCGCGCACCTGTCCTGGAAAATACAGTATTATTAAAATCGATTACTATGTATTCCAGAAACGTAAATTCTTAAACGTGCCTTCCAAATTCAGGAAATCGTCGTGATAAATAAATGGTCGATGAACTTTTTATAAAGGATCCCTGTACAAGTGGCCCATTTGAGGTACCGAGGTATACTCAGTGGTTTTTCGTCAGTGGCCTTTGATTCCACTCAATAAAACTGTACTTACAGTTTAGGTTTTAACTGAACTTGCAACTGAGAAAAAAGTCTTACTCGGCTTTGTACTCAAGCCATATTGCTGTACTATGCAGTAAAAAGACTGCTATCCATGCCAAGAAAATGCGTCCCATAAAAAAATTAGTATAGCAGGGTGGTGTAGTGCCATCCTACATCCACCACCGTTGACTATTGAAATTTTGCTGACAAACGCCGAAACGGCTATTTTTTACAACTTCAAATAATTAATTTTACAGCATTTAATCATGAATAGGTAAATAAATCCTATACTCTACACTCCCTCGGTTTATGCCCTACAATTTTTTGTCCCTGTACCTCGCGGTATACATATGGGCCAAAATGTATGAAGATAAAATCATGTCCTTTGTTTCTTTTTTCCAAATTGTCTTGGGTCTAGTTGTATACCCACTGATTCCACTAATATAACTTTAAGGGCTGCACAATCAATATATATAAAACTGTTCCGTTACTGACTGAGTGACTGACAGACAACGTACAGCCGTAAATACTGTGCGTAGAGAGCTGAAATTTGGAATTTCTTTAGGGGATCTATTAGTGCACTAAGGAAGGAATTCCCGAAATTCCCACGGGAACGGGAAATATAGGAATTTTTAGTTTGTATGAAAAATCTTATTTCTTGAGTGCACCGAAGTGAAACTTGGTGTAAAGGTTTTTCAATGTGTGTCTGGTTGTGCTATAAAAGGAATTCCCGAAATTCCCACGGGAACGGGAAATATACGATGTTTTAGTTTGTATGAAAAAATCCCATCCCTTGAGTGCACGGATGTGATACTTGATATAAAGGTTCCTCAATAAGTGTCTGTTTGTATTATGGAAGGAATTCCCGAAATTCCCACGGAAAGGGGTTGGACTTTTTAGTTTGTATGAAAAATCTTATTCCTTGAGTGTGCGGATGTGAAGAAGGTTTGAACTTGGCATGAAGGTTCTTCAAAGAGTGACTGGTTGTGTTACGAAAAAAATTCCTAAAATTCCCACGGGCACGGGAATTATATGATTTTTAGTTTTTATGAAAAAAACTTATTCCTCGAGTGCATGGGTGTGATACTTGGTATAAAGGTTCTTTCAGTAGGTGTCTGGTTGTATAGTTTCTGAAATTTCCACGAGAAGGGTAGCTAAGCGCATACGAAGTTGCGGGATAAAGCTAGTTAGGGTATAAATTTGAATGATACATTCACATCATACTTATCAAGCGGTGCTTTATATATTAAGACGTATTTTTTGTATATCTTAGTAAGTGACATTCTTCCAATACCTAAAATAATAACAAGTGGACGCAAATGTATACCTATTCATCATCTGATAGAAGCTCTCGATGGTGATATTCGGCGACATTTTAATCTTCATGTCCACAAACGTTTTCGAGTCATTGTAGAGGCCCGCCATTTGCACGGTATCCAGTAACGGCCCATGGCAGTAAATTTCACTGGAAAAGAAGGAAAAATTATAAATTAATAATGATTGTATTGTGCAGTAAAATTAGAAAAAACTGCAATTAGTTCACATTTTATCGACAATGCCTCAAATTTAATTTTAATTTTTATTATTGTTTTTTTTTTTGTTGTATGTTGTATTCCTGAGATTCTGATTTTTCCTTTTGACATTTGTTAACTTTGACATTTTTTATTACCATTTGCTTACTTAATGTTTGTTTTTTTTTTTATTTGTTAGTTATAGAGACTTTACAAGTTCGAATGCTGCATATTTAATTTTTTTTTAATAAATGTTATTAAGTTGACGACCACTTTGGCGATGGGGTAAGCCTATCTGCCTCAGACGCCAGTGGTTGCGGGTTCGATTCCCGCCCGGAACAAGAAAAAAAAAGGTTTCGGGTCTGGGTGTTTATCTAATATGTATTTATATTCTAGGTTCCCCCTTAGTTCGCTACATGGTATCTCATTCGCTTTCTTTGAGGCCATGTAGTTGGTGTGATTGTCTGGGGATTTATTATTATTAAGTAAGAGTTTCAATATTTATGTTATTGGTGTGTCTTATATGATAAATAAATAAATAAATTAAGATGACCATAAATTACCATCTTAAATCGTTTATATCATTGTCATATATCGTCCGTGTAGAGTCGACTTAAAATAGCCCTATCATCCCTGGATAAACGTGTCGTAAAAGGCGACTAATCCTAGTGACCCCCGCTTGGTGGTAGGATCCCGTCAGGGTCCGACTGGCTAGCGAACGCCCTTCATAGAAAAGCTGCCGCCAAATATTACGTCTGTCCCTCTATATGTTAATCTTTATGATCGAATAAAAAAGGACTTGCCTAAAAATGTGGACGAATGCGATGGTGTCGCCAGGAGTAAATTCGATGAGGAACGCAAGTTACGGTCGTTGTTAGTATAACGGTAGTTTAAACGGACTTTCAGTACCAAACAGTTTTGATCTGGTTTGCACCAGTATTACGCAGCTGTCTCACCTATCGGCGATTTTCAAGAAACGTATAATAGCCTACATTCTGTGTAAGCAAAGGAGACGCATACGATTAATATACTCGCTCAGGGATTAATACACTCGGTCAGCGATGCTTGCTCACTCATTCATTGTTTCCAGTCAGATAGCTGCTTAAGCATAACACATCTTCTCGGCGCACACTATAGGCTATTAAATATTACGATACACAGCATTACCTACAAGCCTAGTAATCACAGTTTTTGTCAAAAAGTCGGTTTATATGTCGAGTTGGAAAGACCACTAAAGACAGCTACAATCTAAAGTTAAAGGGCATCCGGGCGAAGTCACGTACTACAACCTATAGTAGAATTCTTTTCGAATGATTTTCGTGACAGATCTCATTTTCCATTACGCGCAAACTATTTACAACTAATAAAATATGAATTGGCGCGTTAAGAAAATAAAAACTATGTCAATAAAATTGTTTATTTTAAAATTATAAATTGAACTATTAATAAAGTGTTTTAAGTAAATGTCATAAAAATATTCATCTTAATGAGACAGATTCAAAGAAACGGAACGTTCAGTTGATAGTGATTGACACTACTCAATCGACATTGAATCGATGAATATGAGCGGCCATCTTCTAATCGGAAGTTTGTATACATTTTTTTCACCAACTCATTCGATACGTCAAAGCCGTCGAATGGAAGATCGAAAAATTTCATTACGGCAACGTCACAAAGATTGTCAATTTTGAACTGTCACAAAAACCACTTGAAAAAAATGCAACTATAGTATATTACGAAACAACAGCTTGTCGCTGTTTTCTGTTTGCGATTAATTCAAAGCCAAAGTAAAAAGAAACTTGTTTTGTAGGTATTTACATACGCTTCAAATTATTTACAAATTGAACTGAATCTTCCACTTCGATAAGTCCATCTGTTGAGAAGAAGTGGCAAGAAACTCAACAGCAATCATCTTTTAAAATACACAATAACAGTTTACAGCCATCGTATACCATCTTCTTGGATTTGGATATCTTAAAGTCGTTCTCTTCACACAGTCGGACCAAGTCTTGTAAGGTTTCAGAAAGAAAATTGAAGATACCAAGAATTTTATAAGTGGCCAAGTTTCCGCGCCGGTATAGTTTATTATTGACTTTTTTTTATTAAGTATGGATGGGACGTTTGTCTTCCATGACACCTGATGTTAAGTGAACATGAAGACTAAGGTGGTACATTCACTCGACGCTTAAAAGTACTAGGACTATACTGGTCAGGGAAAATAGACGCAGGCAGTTCATTCCAAACCTTGGCGATCCGTATCAAAAAGGAACTGTCAAAGCACTTAGTTCGACTTTTCGGAATATCTACCACGTACGGATGGAAGTTCTGTCTGCGTCTGGTAGTCCGATGGTAAAAGGGTGAGGGTTCAATTTGTTCAAACACGCGCACTCACCAAAATGTATCCGGTAGTACACGGTTAAACAAACTCCTATCTAAAACTAAAAAGAAAATTGAAATCGGACCATTAGATTTTTTACAACCGATGTTTGTAAGAGTAAAACTGGATTTTCATAAAAGAAGGAATAACTCCAAATTTTTCAAAAACGGTACACTTTGGGATTACATGATTTGGGCTCAAATGATTGGAAATGACCTCTCCTACGTCACCTAAAGAGATTCCAGTCTAACTATCAATAAACTTGTATATTGGGTTTCATATTCAATTCAAATTCACGACATTTTGATAAAACATAGAAATCTGAATCTTTTAAGTCTAATATTTAGGATTGAGATTTATCATTTGAATTCATTGAGATTTATTCTATTATTAACCTTGCGAAACAGTGACAGGTCGTTTGCAATTAAGAAACGAGCGCTTGTCAGACCAATACACTTCCTATTGATTTATTATAAGGACAAGAAGCTTGTCTTATAAATAAAACTATAAAAAGCAACTATATTAATTTTATCTAAAATAAAAAAGAGAGCTACCCAGTACTGGGCCAGCTTGGTGGATTATGGCCTATACATCCTCGTCATCCAGGGTAGACTCATAGACCCTGCAGTGGGCTCATTACAAAGAGTTGTGATGAAAATGATGAAAAAAGAGAGTACTGGACTTGGTTTAATTTTATCATCGCTTCTAACTCGGAACTAAGTAGTTGATAGCTCCACATATTTTTATCCGTACAACTATTTTCGATTCGCTACGAGACAAGGTTAAGGCTATTTTAAAATGAAATTCCGTAATTTCATTATCTTTACGGTTCTTTAGTTTCAGCGGTTCTGTTTTTAAGTCTCACAAATAGAACAATGTACAGGAAAATAATATTTATAGCCATTGATAATAGCTTGAAACTTAATTGTCATACTTGCTTACTTGTCTAAACTCTTTTGATATGGTTTGAACAATGGCAGTTATTTTAATTCGGTTTAACCGTAACTTTATTACTTATAGTTAGTTTTTCTTTTTCAATCGACGTCCAAAAAAGGAGGAGGTTCTCAATTCGTCTGTATGTGTGTCTTTCTTACACGATATTTCGGACAATTATGAATTGATTTTGAAAATTGTTGTTTCATATGATAGAGAATACTTTATAGTTGGTCCCATATAAATTTCATCGAAAAATTTCAAACTTTTGAAAAAATATGTATGATTTCGGAGAATGTTTACGCTGATGAATGTAATCAAAATGTTTCAACTCAGCCAAAGTTTTGACGTGAAGTCGGTTTTTTAATGTTCTGCATTCGTTGATTATCATTAAACTACTAGCCATATACAATAATAGCTGTTACGCGCGGTTTTACGCGCGCAATTTCGAATCCTATGTTCTATTCCAGACTGTATAGTATCGCTCTGCCGGATGCTTCTCTTGCCGGGCATACTGTAAAAGTCAGTTAAGGGACAGAGGTTTTATGTGGCCGATAGGCTCACTCTCTGCCACTGCAATAGTCTCTGTCCATCATTACTATGCCTTCAAATTTTTCATACGCAACATCAGTGATTTATAGCCTCTGGTGTTCTGTTTCCCCATAAGGCGTGAAGTTATGTCAGATAATTTAACAAAATTTTAGGCAAGTACATGCACCACGAAACGGTGAAATCTGTGCCTGGAACTTGTAGTCCGATGGCAACAGAGTCTAAGGCTGCAAACTGGACAGCAGACAGCGCGAGCGACAACGGCGCGGGCAGCGATTTCCGCGACACGATGGAAGTGATGAGTTAGTATGAAACTGGGACAAATCGCTCAAGCTCCCGCTGGCGTTGAGAACGGCCCAGGTGACCCGCGTCGCTGCCAGCGCCGCTGTCGCTGCCGTGTTATTTATTTGAAGGACACATTTATAAGAACGCAACGGTACCGTAAGGTTTGGTTGTGCCTTACATTTTGTAAATAAAGAGTTTATAAGCGCAAACCAACCTTACGGCAGATGTAAGAACTACATTTGAAAAGATTAAAAGTAAAATAATAAAAAATGACGCGGGTTGTGCGTCAGAAAATATTTTCATTCTAATGTTTGTTCTTGCCTCGAAAAGTAGAAGGGTCCCGAGACCCTGATACCGTCCCGCCACGCCTTTATAAATAGTCATGTCATAACGATAAAATGTATTAAAAGTAATTAAAGTTAATTCCAATAAAAGGAAAAGTTATTTTAAAATATCGAATTTTCATTCCATAGATAATCTGCTTATCAGAATTGCCGCCTAACGGTCCCCTCTAGTGTACCTAATCGGAAGGCTATCCTTGCTGACTCTGATTGAATCCTACTTCTGACTTGATTAACTCGGATTATCCGTTTTACAACACACCTATCTAGGTAACTACTACAATAGCTATTACGATGGATTAACAATGGAACCAGTTCAATCCAGTTTACGTCCTTTCTAAGTCGAATGTCAACATGACTGAATGATCGTTATTTGCTGTCATAATGTTTACACTGTCGTCGGTGATTTCATAGTCGTTACAGTTTAATTGATGGCATTAACGTCAGTGTGAGTTGAGTCTCGTGACACATGTGTAATTTATGTTTAAACTACCTCCGTGGCGCAGTGGACTCAGACGCTGAGTCCACTGAGTCGGGAGTGGCCGGGTTGGATCCCCGTGGAACAAGAAATAATCAACGAATCCAGAGCTTTAAAAAAACCGACTTCACGTCAAAACTTAGGCTGAAGTATAAGGTCGTCAATGTATAAATTCCGATTCATGCTTATTTTTTTCAAGAAGTACTCAATCGATTTCGATGAAATTTATATGGGACCATCTCTGAAGTATCTTCTATCATATGAAATAAAAATATTGAAAATCTATACTAATATATAAAGCTGAAGAGTTTGTTTTTGGTTTGTTTGTTTGAACGCGCTAATCTCAGAAACTACAAGTGGGATTTGAAAAATTCTTTTTGCATTTGATAGCCCAACTCTTGAGGAAGGTTATAGGCTATATTTATCCTGAAATTCAGAATTTTCAGGGCGCCGAAATGACTTTTGCGTTTAATTACCTATCGTATTTTTTTTAGATGATATAAACCAGCTATGCTTTTAAAAAACAGCTATGATTTCATACTAGCAACTTTGGTCAGTTTTATCGGTTACTACTTTTTACATAACTTCACACCTGTATCTCTAATGGGGTAGGCAGAACACCAAAGGTTTATAAACCATCTGATGCCACGTTTGACAAACTTGAAGGTATTATAATGATGGAGAGAGACTATTGCAGTGACAAGCGGTCATACTATAACCTACAATAACACCAATAAAACCGTCCAGTCAATAAATGACCCAAAATGAGATGTAGAGTGCGTGAGCAGGTAACTAAGCGATTCCTTCAGAAACTTGTTCAGGGGCTTAGGTTGTTAACATACCAAAAGTCCTGACTCCTAGGTGATGAGCGGGGGGGAGAAGGGGGGGGGTAAAGGTACGAATTTTGGGTTTTTCGCTTATATCTCAAAAACGGTGCATCGGAGATAAATATTTTTAGATAATAAAATGGAGTTCTTAAAATTATCTAAAACTTTTATATCTTATGTTTTTTTCTAATTCCTAACCGTTTTCGAGCTAAACCCTCGGAAAAAGTTGAAATTTACAAAAAAAACAGTTTACGTCAAAATATTCATAAACATTGCATCATCTATACATATAATAAAATGGTAGGAAAGTCAAAACTGTACATTGAATATTTTTTTAAAAGAATACTTGGGGTATGATCTACAATCGAAACAGAAACAAAAAATATAGTTTTTAGAATTTTTGTCTGTTTGTCTGTTTGTCTTTCCGGGATAAACTCAAAAAGTACTGCATGGATTTACTTCAAATTTGGCATGAAGATAGTTAAGAAGTCGGGTCAACATATAGGCTACATATTATCACGCTAGCAGTGTTATAATCGTAGGTGCGTTTGGTGCTGCATAGCGTTCACGCAGACGACGTCGCGGGCAGCAGCTAGTATTGTCTAAACCTATTCATAAACGAAAAGTATGAATAGGAAAGAAGTTGTAGATTTTAAATTCCCTTTTAGAATATATATACATATGCTGATTAATGTCAAACCCGCCTAAAGTTACAGCTATTTTAAAACTTGTATAGCATTTTGCAATTTTCAGAAAATTAGTTTGTATATCGTATTCTTAACCCACAACCTTTGTTCGTTCATCTAATAACATATATGGCCACTTATAAGCGAGTTATTAAATAAAGTAGAAAAAATAATGATGATGACAAATTTCACACTTTATTCTACAGATAGTTTCGTTACACCAATACAATAATAATAAAATTGTAAACCCCATTGTTCTCAATATATTCCTAATGTTTTACTCTCGACTTTAATATCAAATTTTCATCCTCTTTGAACTTGAGGGCCCAGGCAATGATTGTTCTTCCATGGCATCTTCTTCCTCAGTGGCTCTACATCGTCTTCATCGTCAACAGGCACACTGTTCAGGCACTTCCCTTGACAGTGGAGGCACGCTGCAGAACAGGTGAGCATCGCTTTTCGGCAGCCACATTTTCCAATTACACTATCCTTGCAAGCGGCAAAATATAGTTTTCAGAAGAACCTCTGGTGCTGGTAGATTTTCCATTGTAATTGCCATCAGGGTGTCTCCTACACGTTTCCACCCCCAATCTTGAGGGGGCAGCTCATTACCGAGCCAATGCTGCGCTTGGTGGTAGGTTCGCCGAGAGTGCTGTTTAGCTGCATTCTCTGTTGGAGGTAGGGAGCTGATTTCAGGCTTCATATTTGACTGACCTCGTAAAAGATTGGAAGTGGTACTGGTTAAGGGAGGTTTGTTTTTTTGGCGCCTTATACCACTTCAGAAAGCACATCTCCCCAGCCTTTTCAACCTGGTCGTAAGTAGAGGAGGGGTTAAAAAATGTCATTGCTGCTTGCTGGATGATTTCTGACTCCAAGTACAATTTAAAGAAGCCCACCTTGCTTCTCCTGAAAGTAGCAGAAGTTGTGTCGCATCCGGTAAATGAATGAAGGAACAGGCCCTTAACTGATTTTAAGGATGCAAACTTTACGGCACCGACAGCGAGAGCGACAGCGGCACGGGCCGTGATTTCTGCGACACGATGGAAAGTATTGCGTTTGTATGAAAGCGCGACAAATCGCTCTCACGCCCGCTGGTGTCGAGAACGGCCCAGAATCCCCGCATCGCTGCCCGCGCCGCTGTCGCTGTCGCTACCGTCCTGTTTGCAGCCTTACAGTATGACTGGGAAGAGAAACTGCTGGCACATTCTATGTTTTTAATTCACTCCCAGTAATTGGTAAAATAGCCTTCAACTTCTTTAAAAGTGGCTATTTAAACGCAGAAAGTTTTTTCTTTATCAGTCTAATATTATCACAGATAAGCTAATCCAAAAAAAGTAAACATACTCCCTAGCTTTATTATAATATAAAATATAATAAATGTGATTCATTGACTTTTTTTGCGCATTAATATTTTACTTTAGATACCTACATTTTTCAGGGTTTAAAATCCACAGATCACAGTGATCTGAATACCATTTTGATATCCTACCAATACTCGTAGGTACGGAAACAGAAGGCAGCAGATAAAGCGTTCCACAACTGTAAAAAAATTGTTATTGAATTTGGAATTCTATGCCCTCGACATGAAGTTCAAAATTGATTGGGGAAATTTGACAGGTTTATAACGCTGCTGCCTTCTGTACATTAAGCATCCATTTAAACTATTTAAATCTTCACCAAGGTCTTCTTAAATTTTTATAATGAAGTGATATTTATTAACGACTGAAGACATTAAATAAAGTACTTTTTCATTGGATTTTTCAACCGACGATCTTGTATGTTATTTTTTTTGTCTCTTTCTTACATGATATTACGGACAATGAATCGATTTTTAATATTCTTGTTTCATATGATAGTGGATACTTCAGAGGTGTTCCCGTATAAAATTCATCGAAATCGATTGAGTACTTTTTGAAAAATTTGAAACAATCGAAAAAAGTATTGTATCAATACGGTGAATAGTACATTGAGAATAAACTTAAAAAAAATGCTCAAGACAATCACGAAATATATAGCCCTAAACTAAGCATAGCTTGTGTTATGGGATACCATGTAGCGAAGAACGAGGGAACATAGAAAATAAATATAATATAACCCCAGACACAGAACATTTTTTTCTTTGTTCCTTGCGGGAATCGAACCCGCAACTACTGGCGTCTGGGGCAGACAGGTTTACCCCATCGCCAAAGTGGTCGTCAATGACCCAATACTTCAGCTAGGATTTAAAAATGTTAGTGAAGTCGATTTTTATTGAATTCTCTGCACTCGTTGATTATTTAGTTTACATTTATACTCGATGTTTCCGTCTCACCGTCACACGAGACTTTATGACCACGGTCATAATCACTCATGAAATTTTTAGACAACATTGATGGGAATGTGTATGAAATGGATAGCCCTATAGGGCCTAAAATATAAGTCCTGCTAAAATTTTCTCAGAACAATGACAAAAAATAGCTGGTCTTACACAGAAAATATTACATGCATACAAACTCACACTCTTATATCCCTTATTGGTAGGCAACACTCATCATCATCATCACAACTCTTTGTAGTGAGCCCACTGCAGGGCATGAGTCTCTCCCCTGGGTGAAGAGGAGGTATAGGCCCAGGGCTGGGTGGTGGATGCCAGAATTTTCAGGGTGCCAAGATGGCTTCTGACAAACCCTAACGACTACTGTATACAATTATAAAGCACCCGGGACCGACTGCTTAACGTGCCCTCCGAAGCACGGAAGTCGTCGTGAGAAATGAATGGTCGGCGGTCACCCATCCAAGTACCGACCGCGCCGAACGTTGCTTAACCTGCGATATCGTATGATACACACATAAACCACGGCGCCACGACGACGACTTCGACACTAGGCAACACTAGAGGCTATAAAACCATGAAGGTATAATAATGATGGTGAGAGACTATTGCATTGACAGGGAATAAAACCTCTGTCCATGACTTTTAAAGTATGTCCAGCTCATTCTATGTTTTTCTTATGCCCTCTTAACACTGAAAATACCGTTGATTATCATATTCATGTCATTCAGATTTACACGGGTGAAGCCACGGGGAACACAAACTTTAAATACCTTAACATAAGTGTAATAGGTCAATAAAAGTACTTGCAACGGGTTACCGTTATTTTTGGCCGAATATTGCTTGCTTAGCTTATTAAATATTAAACATGGGTGTTGCGCCCGCCAACAACATACAAAATATTACGATATTTATTGTGTTGTTTTCTTGATTTTAATTTTATTTATCGCAGATTTATTAAAATATGTCCTTTTCTTTGTAATGATATTCCTACGTATTTATGTTATGATTTTTTTAAGATATAAATTATTCATTATATATTGTCCGTGTAGACAAAGGGTGCTTTTGATTAAAATTTATTTTTATTGTCATATTAACGTATATCTATCCAGTCATTATAACTTTTATTTTCTAAAATGATTTCTATATATTATCAAAACGTCCGAGGGCTTCGTACTAAAGCCAGTGGTTTTTTGAGGAACATATTGTTAAATTCTTACGATGTCATATGCCTTACTGAAACTTGGTTGTTGGAAGGGATTAGCAGCTCGGAGTTATTTGACGAGCGTTACATAGTTTGGCGACGCGACCGCGATTACAGCGCGACCGGGCAGGCGCTCGGCGGCGGCGTGCTGGTGGCGGCGCGGCGCGAGCTGGCGGCCGACGCGCGCGCCGAGTGGGCCTCGCCGGCCGAGGACCTATGGCTCACCATTAGGCTCCATAAAAAACGAGTCACCTATAATATGCACATATGCGTTGTATATATATGCAACCAACTCAATGGCTTTTCATTAAATGACCAGCTATTAAATTTCTCCGACTCCGTGACCGACATTTGTTTACGTTCGCCTACTGACAAGTTTTTAATTATTGGTGACTTTAATATGCCAAATGTCAATTGGACTAAATCGAATAATTTATTTTATGTACCCTCTAATATTATTAGTGCCAATCAATTAACATTTTTCGATAATTTAAATATATCTAGCCTCAACCAATACAATTATTTTACTAATATTAATGACCGTATACTAGACTTAATTTTTTGCAACGATGACGTCACTGTTAGCGAGTGCCTACAACCGCTAGTACCGATTGACCCGCACCACAGGGCGCTCTGTATAAGTGCGGATTTCGCGGAACTTCACGTACTCGCGTCTCAGCCACGCACTATTCACATTTTCGAACAAGCTGACTACGAATTTATAACATCGAAACTTGACGAAATTGATTGGAACGACTTAATAAATAATACCTTGACATTAGAACAAGCGGTTAGTAATTTTTATGACGTTATCTATAATTTAATTAATGCTCACGTACCCAAGAAACTTGTCTCGGGGAACAATAAATACCCACCATGGTACAGGAGCCCGCTTTTAAAAATTATAAAGGAGAAAAACAAGTTCCACTCTAAATATAAGAAGTACAAAAACATTTCGGACTATAACAGTTTTTCTATCTTACGTAGTAGGGCAAAGGTAGTTGAAGACGAAATGTTTCACGAATATATAAAAAATATAGAAAGTCGGATTACCAGCAATCCTAGAGAGTTCTGGACCTACATTAAAAATAAAAGACAGGGTAACTCTTTTCCCTCTGTTATAAAATATGAAAATAAAAGCTCTGATTCAGGTACTGAAATATGTGAAATGTTCAGCGACTACTTTTTTTCTACCTTTCAAACGCCGACTTCTCTAAATGATTCGAGCTATCCGTCAAGTACTTTAAATTCTACCGACCTTAGTGATATAGAAATAAAACAGGAAGAAGTACTTAAATTACTTAGTTCTGTAGATATTACCAAGTCTGCGGGGCCGGATCGAATACCCCCTTCCTTCATAAAAAAATGTGCAAATAGCCTCGCATTGCCGTTGATGTTATTGTTTAAAAAATCTATGTGTTTAGGGCAGGTACCAAACATATGGAAATCAGCGTACATCACTCCAATCCATAAAAAAGGACCCAAAAATGATGTTTGCAACTATCGTCCAATTTCCAAATTATGCATATTTTCAAAAATATTCGAAAAAATAGTTCACACTCAGGCATACAGCGCGCTCAAACATGTTTTTATCACCGAACAACACGGTTTTCTCAAAAACCGATCCACGGAATCCAACCTTATTTCTTGTGGTGAATTTCTCACGGATCATATGTCTAGGCCGGCACAGGTTGATGTGATTTACACGGACTACAGCAAGTGCTTCGACCGTATAGATCACATCATCCTGCTGCGCAAGCTTCAGGTCATCGGCATCAGGGGTAATCTGTACCGCTGGTTTGCGTCGTATATTGAAAATCGATGTCAAACGGTTGTTTTAAATGGATTCATGTCCCAAACCAAACTAGTGCCGTCAGGATTGCCCCAGGGGTCATTGCTCGGGCCCCTGTTATTCATAATTTTTATAAATGACATTACTGCTTGTTTATCGTCATGTAAAATTTTATTATATGCCGATGACATTAAAATAGTTCACCCAATAATGAATATAAATGACTGTTTACACTTACAATTAAATCTAAATAACTTTTATAATTACTGCTCAGTTAATAAATTAGAATTAAATATACAGAAATGTTATATCTGTTCTTTCACCAGGAAATCTAACATAATTTCATATAGTTACTCTATAAACGATATGCGGCTCACACGCGTTACGTCGATGATAGATCTGGGCGTAACTTTCGATTCGAAGCTCCTTTTTGACGAGCATATCAACAATATAGTTCGTAAGGCATCGAGAGCGCTAGGCTTTGTACTGAGATTAGGATCTGAATTTAACAATATTAAAACCTTTAAGATACTATACTGTGCTTACGTACGAAGTCACTTAGAATACGCATCCTCAGTATGGAACCCTTCCTACGATATATATATATCTCGTATTGAAAACATCCAAAAACGATTCTTAAGGTTTATACAGTTTAAATCTTACACATACGACAAGGACTATTTGGCTAGATGTCGGCGGCATCATATTCTGCCGTTACGCATACGTAGGCAAGTAGCGGACACTATAAATTTAATTAAAATAGCACAGGGCATACTTGACGTGCCCGAGCTCTTGACCATGATCGGTATTAATGCACATACGAAACTTTTTAGGAACCCAACTCTGTTACATAATCCTACTGCAAGCACTAACTACCGTCAAAATTCGTTTCTATATAGATCTAGCGCCCTG
The DNA here is from genome assembly GCA_944452665.1 of Stenoptilia bipunctidactyla. Classification (NCBI taxonomy): domain Eukaryota; kingdom Metazoa; phylum Arthropoda; class Insecta; order Lepidoptera; family Pterophoridae; genus Stenoptilia; species Stenoptilia bipunctidactyla. The sequence continues at coordinate 4,182,523 of OX101743.1, read as the reverse complement.
GTGAACAAATGGCATCGTGAACTAGACGGTTTTGACCTGTTTTGCAGCAGTGTCCCCAGCGTCAAGGCAGCTATTGCTAAGACATTCTTTTGTGCTTCTTAATATAGGTACCTACTTAGTTTAGCTTTTTTCTTATTTTTTGAATTTTACTTGTTTGCTTTGCTTCTTTGTGTTACTATATTTATGAATCATTGTGATATTTTATTATTTTCTATCTCTATGTGTGTATAACTAACGTAATAAGTATTTTTTTTTTTTTGTGACTGTTTAATTTCTTTTCTGTTATTTATCCGTGGAAACTTTTAAATGGCCTTCTGCAACTCATTTTAACACTATTTTTTTTATAATACAGCTGTAAGTTTTCCGAATATTGTAAAATAAAATAAAAATAAAATAAAGAATCCATTGAAAACAGTTGCTCAGTTGACAAGGACGTGTAGACCACTTCCGGTACAGCGGTTTAGCTACTGTAGCATGATTCAATTACAGCGTAGCCAACGATTAATGGAATTCCAATTCCATTCCGCTACAAACCTTTTTATGATAAAACTTCAAACAACCTTTGTATAATAATGCTTCCATGCTGTACTGGGAGCAAAAAAAAACACAGAGTTTATCAGCTGCTTCTCTTCCCGGGCATACTGTAAAAGTTAGTTAAAGGACTGAGGTTTTATGTGGCCGATAGGCTCACTCTCTGCCACTGCAATAGTCTCTCTCCATCATTACTATGCCTTCAAATTTGTCACGGAAAATTTGGAACAAACGACGAAGGTTTTATTTGAGGATTTTTTGTGGGTGATAAGCTGACCCCCTGTCGCTGCAATAGTCTCTCTCCAACATTATAATACTCCAAATTTGTCAAACGTGACATCAGATAGTTTTACAGCCTCTGGTGTTCTGCCTACCTCATAAAGGACACAGGCGTGAAGTTATGTCTGTATGGATGTTTAATAAAACTAGCTATACGAGTAGCACCCGTCTCAACTCAGGTGCAGTTCGGCTTTAGTGCTATCTTTTCAATTGAGCTTTTAAACAACAAATATGATAACTTGTATTGTGATGATTAATAGGCTATAGTTAATCACGAAAACTCTTCTTTGACTGGTTAAATCCAGTTCAAAATCTGTTCAATAATTCCGAATGTTACCCGGAACAGCGAGACAGACTTTTTAAGATGTCAAGATTTACAGTGTTTGATTTCAACGGCATAGCTCCTGGACCCGTAGAAATTTCATGATAAATATTAAATTAATATTAAATATTTCTGACACTCACACAACATTATCTAGCCCAAATTAAGTTTCTTAAAGAACTTGTGTTATGGATACTAGATAACTGATATACTTAAGAAATATATAAACATACATATTGAATAAATACATATTTATTATTAGAATAAACTTAAATAAACATATAAACATCCATGACTTGACTGCTAATACCTCTGTTCATCACACAAATATCCGCCGCCGCCGGGATTCGAACCCAGGACCTCTGGCATAGAAGGCAATGTATGTTACCGCTACACCAGCCGGTCGTCAAATAATATTAGTATAGATAAAACAAAACACTTCGATACTTCCTAAAAGTTGAAATCGCCGAAGTGTGAAATGAGCTACCGGCGTCTATTTTACCAAATTGTTTTCAGTCCTGATTCTTTTAGTGTTAAGTAATATGTGTCTCACTAAAATCGTCACTTTCCCTCAGTTCACATGAAAGCGAAAAATAAAAGACAATCGTGCCATCATATAAAATTATGATAGTACTTAGGAGTACCTATTGTTTTAAAATTCGCAAACCTAACCTAGCTTTGATAAGTATTTTATATTATAGTTTAATACAGAATCAATTAAAGCATATTCAAATCAAGTATTGTCATTGAATTGAATTATGTCACACGGTAACTCGGAAACTTCACAACATGAATTATGTCTTTGTAAAAGACACGATAAGTTGCCAGTTAAAATAGTAAATTAAAGCGAAATGTCTTCAATTAACAGTATTAATTACGCTAAATATTATTAGTTTAATCACACATGTTTAAATATCATATAATAATGTAAGAATACCTATTATACTTTATAGTAATAATAATCAAGGTCGACCGGCGCGGCGCGTACGCACCTCGGCGCGTAAATTGCTGTATCAATAACATCTCATGATTATTCATAATGTAATCAATACCAGAAAACTTACCTATCACAAGTCGGTGGTAACTTGGTCCTGTCAGCTTCCACCGTCACGAGAAACACGAAACTCATCAGGAACAACATCTTCGCCATATTAATTTTCCTACACTTTATCAACAATGGCACTTTAATATACGTTTAATTAATTAGATCTAGTATCACTTGTGTTTAAACTAAAAGGAACAAAATCACAACTTATGCTAACTTATCACTTTGGAGTCTTGAGATTTGGTTTGTAATGTCAATGTGGTAGAGTTCAAATTTACGTGTTTAGGTATGTGCTGAGTATTTTAAACGGCGTTCTTCGGAAAGGAGCTATCATTTTTGGGCTATGGGTGAGGAACTACCGGTGCCCGATGTAAGTCCTGAAACAAAAAAAAAGATAAATGTCAAAAAAATGGTTTAAACAGGATCCGTAGTAATATAAAGAGTTAGGGGTGATGATGAAAGAATTGAAGTATCCAAGTCGTGGTCAAAAATAAGACTTGATTTGAGACTTCTATGAAAAGATAGTTGCTTTCTTAGCCCACGTGCTCTTGTGTGCACTGTGCACTGTAGCTTTATTGCACACGATTTGAAGTTTACATTGTATGATAATGTATATGTAAATACTAAAAAAACTAGCGTTTCAGAGAAAATGATAAATCCGGTTAGCTCGAAATAGTTTTGCTATACGATAAGATCTCATTTCATGCGAGATGAATTGCAATGTTGATATCTGATGAGGCCGTCGGTAATACAAATAGGTACAAGGAATTTAGACGCGAATACGAAAATATAGGCTCATTTTCCTTATGTATCCTGTAATTATCGTATACTAAAATTCAAGTCAAATATACACTGCTAAAAATTCATTAATCTTACTTCTTTAAAAAAAATTTTACTTCATCGGCATAAATGATAATATTTTTATAGGTACTATCCACATATATCTGTTAAGATGAATTTGGATTTAACGAAACCTTACTAATAATACTCTATAATAATCATTTTGTAATAAAAAAAACATTGAGTCACCGAGGTTGTCAAAGGAGCCGCCAAAAATACGTAATTTTCTGTATCTTTAGGTGCTCTTAAAAAAAACTACGCAGCTCTTGAATAACACACGTCACCATGACGCAAAACAAACCTAGACGGAATCAGAGCTCAATTGTCCAATTGACTGAAAAAAATAATTTACGACATGCCAAAATGGCGGACGGATGCATGTAAACATTGTCTCGTTAAAACTGATTAGTTAAATGTTATATCTGTGATTTTGAAAAGGTCACATACGTCTGAATTGTTAGCAGGTATAGTTCAAAAGAGTCGACACGTAATGACGCTTTTGTTGATAGCCATTCTAAAGAGATATCATTCGGATATAAAAAAAAAAAAACAAATAAAATGGCAGATATGACAAATTCAATTCAGAAGTATTAAATATTGTATATCTTGAAAGTCTGTCACTAATTCACATCTGGACACCTGTAGATTGCAAAGCACTAAAACGCTACAAATTTTCAGAAGTAATTGACGTCAGAATCAAGCTGCTTCCAAATTGAGTTCTGAACACATCGTGAAAACCAATTATGGAAAGAACCAGAACTCCATAATGGAAGATTCTGTCTAGATACACAATTCCAGAGGTAAATAACCAGATTACTAATCCTGAGCATAACGTACCGCGGAACGACAAAACCGACTTCCGGCGCTCGAATTACCAACACACAATCGACGTGGTGGTGACAATTGGAAAATTGCTGCTTACCTTCTGTCAACCTTGGTAGAGCGCAATATAAACCTTGAATAGTCCTTCTGGATATTTCTCTATATTTGGCAGAGATCTAATAGATTGCCAATATTAGGGAATCGATTAAAGATTTGTTTTTGTCTAACCTGCTATAGTCAACCTTTTCCTTGACGACTTCTGTGATAGTTGTTTAAAATCTATAGGTATAGGTATTTTTATTCTAGGTTCCCCCTAGTTAGCTACATGGTATACCATAACACATGCTCGACTTAGACTGGGGCCATGTAGTTGTTGTAATTGTCTGGGGATTTAATTATGTTTTATTTAAGAATACTCCTTTTTACAGTTTTGTAGGAGCTGGTTAGCCGCGGGTAAAAGTGAATCAGTAGAAATTATCCTCGAAACTCCGGATGTTAGCTTTAGGCCGCTCCGATGATATTTCAAGATAAGAAGCTACTCGTAAGTACGCCAATAAAGATTAATTCCATTCTCATTGACGATTTCTGGAGTTAAAAATAAACTTGTCAAGAAGACAATTGCCTTGTAACGTCATATGTCACGAGATTCCCGCCCACAACCTGTTGAGCTACATGCGCAAGCGGCTATGGACTGCGTATTTTAAAGATAGATTTTTATATTCGTACACACCCTCTTTTAATCTTATCAAATGAATTTATCGAAGCGTGACTTGGCCATGACTGTGATTTAAAAAGTAATCGGATAAGAAACGGATAAGGATTTTTTCCTGTTACTAATAGAACAATGTAGACGAGTATTTATAGCGAAATCAAAGGCTTAGACTGTGAAATAAAAATTTAAATTAACCGCCATAGGTAAGTAAGGTAGCTAAAAAAAATTAGGTGTGACGCTGTAATTTAGATTTAGAATACAATGTCAGATTTGTACCTATCAGCGCAAAATGTTTATCAGATAAAAGTATTATCTTGATGCAAGGGCGATTTTCATCGGAAGTGATTAATTATATTATGTCATCACTTATTTTAGAGTCATCGCTCCTCTTTTATTTCAAGACTTAGGTTAGGACAATTTGGAACATCTTGCTACCTAAACAGTCGCTAGTATTTATAGCTTAATTGATTGTTTTGTTTTCACTTGTTATGTTAGTCGTGATCTATAATAGTTCAACAAAGAAATTTCGCGACTGTGTTTTGTGTGAGTCATTCATTATGAAATCAAAAAAAAACCATTGCAGTTTAAGCATGAAATAAGTCGAAATCTTTGCAGAGATCCTTAGATAGTTGTGCCTGGAATTACGAAAAGAATTTAAGCAATAATTTTTTTGACAGGAATAAATCCTGTGGAATGGAATGGGAAGCATAAAGTCCAGCATTATAAACGTATAGTTCGACTATCTGAGCGTCTGCCTGATTTGGGAAAGGACCGTGGAAAATAACTCTTGAATTGCAAATATAGATTAATTCCATTTGCCCGATTTTCTAATAAAGACATTACGAAGTCTGGCCATGTATTGCGCAGGACGTCAATGGAGAGTAAACAAATTTATAATTAGGTCACATTCTACACCTCAGAAGTGGGATATAAATAATTTCGGGGGTGTGGCGTGACATGAAATATTTGAGCGAGAATTCGAATTCGACACATACCTAAATACTATCATCATCGCCCATCTATTTTTGACAATGTAAAGTTGTAAGAAAAAAATAAGACATCTAGCTAACTAGATGTTTACGGAATATAATAACCGTAAGTACTTTTCGTCGAGGTAATCAATTCAATTGTGATTGAAATACAACGTTTTAATAACTTTGATCTAAAGTCGGCTCTATCCAAGTACTTACACAAAAGTAGCTGAGATTGGTTTTAAATATGGCGCCGATTTCAACATCAAAAACAAAAGAGAGTAGATACGTTAGGAACAGGTAACACGTGTTCGCGTCATATCTTGACGGATCAGTTTTGTCACCACTATCGCTAACCTTGTCTGGGACAGATCAAGTTAATTACACAAAAAGCACGTTTCGGCCGATGGTCTTGCTCTTGCCGCTGAAAGCATTTGCGATAAAAGTAAATTTTGATAAATTATGAAAGAGATTGATGATGTGGAAAGTTCTGCTCAAATATTTCATACTTTAAAACGTGATGAAATTGGAGTTGTACAACACTGCTTTGTTTTCATGTTTAACGAGAAAAACAATTAAGTTAAAATGATAAATGCGAGTTACGAAATCATTTTAAAATAGGTAAGATTCTCTGTGTATCTAAGCACACGAAGACATCTAATGGTGCGTACAGATTGATGTAATGGAACAAGTAATGTAACTTTCTGCGCACGTTTCGTAATTGGACGTGTAGTGCGCAGAATGTTACATTACTAGTTCCATTACAGCAATCTGTATGCACCATAACGTTTGTGGATGCCATATTACGGTTAAAAGGCCGCTGAATGAATCTATCTGCTTAGGGGCTTAAACATCTTAGCAAATAGCTATCGTATAGGAAAAAATATATGCGGTCCGTTTATTCCAGAAATAGAAAACGTAGAATATAGGTATAAACACTTCGTCAAGCGCATTTGAAAATATTACTGTGCTGCTTATTTTCACCACTCACTTAGATATGTTACTTAAATACGGGCAGGATAGGCAGTGTCATTACTGCCATCAGAACTTATCTAAGGTCATCCAGGTCCCAGGGTCAGTAACACACCTATTGTTCCCATGGCGTTAAAGTTCCTTTTTATTACATAGTATAGCACACTACGCCAGGGTATAGCGGGCCGCGTTTCATATAAAATGTCGAGTGACACAACTGGATTTTTGCGTTGCGATGCGGCCGACATAGCATCTTCGTATCTTTAACCTACTACTGCAAGCATGAAATAACAAGACAACTTCTCTCTCATAGATATATCATAAATATCTCTCATAGGTATATGATTTATTTATAAGTTAACCTATGATCTACACAAAAAAACCTACCCTATTAATAAGCAGAAGGTCATTTCGGAGGCATTACTTAATTCAATGAAACCTTTCACAAAGCGAGGTTAGGTTCGCAACTTGAAGTTGAAGGTCATTTTTTGCAAATCTAAATGTATGGACTTTAGTAACCATGCCAACCATGTATAGCAGACCGGAAGCTGTGAGTTATATTTACAATTACAAATAATTTTATTATTTTACCTTTATTTTATATTTTGTGAAAAAAAAGAATGAATGAATGAATGATTTATTTAAAAGTAACAAAGACTCAATTTGTTAGTATATAAATGCTTACAGACTAAGTATGTTAATAAATATTTAACTAGGTACAAATAAAACTTTAAACAAAATAATTTACAGGCTAATTTACAATGGCCACTCCTGCACCATTCCCCCCGCAATGGCACAGGAATGCTTTAAATACGTCGAATCAAATCTATTTGAGATCATATTCAGGATGCTGTTACCGCTCGCCCGCACCCGCCGCACCAAGGACGCGCATCGTTTGCGCATTGTTGTATAGAAACAGTCAACTGTTGCTTCAAAAAAAAAGAACTGCTCACAGTCAAAAATCATTATGGTTTGATTTTTCATACTTATGTCAAGATATGTTAAATAAATCAATATTGTAAAGTTTTGTTCTGAAGTGTTGTGAAAATATTGCCGTGGCTGTAAGTGTTACAAACTCATTTCAAGTTTTCTTATTAACTACTGATAATAATAGATAATCGAAAAACTCAACTCTTTCATTTAACTTAAAAAAAAAACTGCTAAAATTGTCGACATTGTAAAATTTAGTTTTTTGTTAATCTGCCGTTAATAATTAACTTTAAATCTAATACTATTGAGGACTATTACAGTTCAATTAGTAACAGCATGTACATGACATGTACAGAAGGCCGTAGATCATGCGTTCCAAATCTGTCGAAAAATTGTGATTAAATCTAAACTCTATGCCCTCGACATTAAGTTGAAAATTTGGTTGGGGAATCCGTTCTTAAGCTGACTTAGATTTGAGATATACTTGATAGATTTTTGACAGTTCTTTATGGTGAACTAGCTGTTTCGCAATTCGAATCCCGTGGGAATATCAGGATGAAAAGTAGCCTCTGTGCACATCTAGACTCTACACTATCACTATGCCAAATTTCATCGAAATCCGTCGAACCGTTTTGCTTCTGCGAGATTGAGGAACAAACATCCATACACCTAATCTTTCACATTTATAAGATAAGTAAGATTTATATCAAATCTGAGCTTCAGTCATGATCAACTCTTTCATAAAACGGGCTATGGTATTTCTGTATATTAAGTAAATCCTCAGTTTTTTTGTCTCTTGTAGTGCGGTGCGTACTTCCATACTTCCCGTCTAGATATCGTCGCTAGCAAATTTTGCCAACGTGAGCAAGCGAAAATCTATTTAACAGCTTTATTAAGAAAATGTAACTATTTAAAAATTTTGCTTCACACAATTAATCTATTATAGCATTTCATAGAAATATGGCATTTCATAGCGTTTGAAACGGTAAATAAGTCTTATAGTCCATTGAAATGTTACATTTTTTAAGCCTAACCTTGCGTTTTTCGCTTACAACTTTTAACATTTTCGCTTATAACTTTTTTATTTATAGTTCTACGACAAAAAGTTACTTGACCAAAGTTGTAGAGGATTTAATTTGCAACAAAAAATGTATATAATTTTCTTTTATCAGATAAATAGTTTAAGAGATATATCATAAAAACCATTTGAACCCCTATTTGCAAGATGGCGGCCGTAGGACAAGGGTGGCGACCCCACAAACTTGGTTTTAGCTTTACACTGACCTACACTACACATCAAAAAATTTAAAATTGCGTCCTCTGAAAAACACAACTCCAAATGTAACTTTTCAATGGACTATTATTTTAGGGACTTTTATTATCGAGCCAATTTTCATAAATCATGTTTCTATCTTTCTTTACACAGCGGTTGGTTATATGGTTGATTTTTGTGAATATTTTTTTTAGACACAACATGTACACATTACTAGGTATATTATAATGTTTGAAAGTTTTTGCATTTAAAATGCTCAATTATTCTTAAATAAATAAAAAATGTGATAAATAAAAATATCCCGACCAGGATTCGAACCTGGGACCTCTCGTTTGCCGGACGAGTGCTCTTCCACTGAGCTTCCGGGGCCTGGCGGTACGCCTCGAAATTACTTACCACAGTTTTGTTTTTACGGTATATAACTAAAGTCGCCGCAGCTAAGACCACCCAAGACCAATTTTTTTACAGAAATTGTGAATCCCAGTTAAAGTGAAGCATTGCTATAATGTTTATTTATTTATTTTATTTTATTTAACAATTTATGTACACATAAGTTTGGACACAATTTAAAGATACAAGGATCAAAAATAAGTACAAAGGTACAGCTTATCTCTAATGAGATCTCTTCCAGCAGACCTAGGACTGGAGAGTTTGTTTAGGATGCAATGATAGTGTGCACAAATCTATAATCAATATATATAAAACTGTTCCGTTACTGACTGAGTGACTGAGGTACTGAGTGACTGACATACAACGTACAGCCGTAACTACTGGGTGTAGAGAGCTGAAATTTGGAACATACATTCTTTAGGGGATGTAGGGGTGCACTAAGGAAGGAATTCCCGAAATTCCCACGGGAACGGGAAATATAGGACTTTTTAGTTTGTATGAAAAATCTTATTCCTTGAGTGCACCGATGTGAAACTTGGTGTAAAGGTTTTTCAATGGGTGTCGGTTGTGTTATGAAAGGAATTCCCGAAATTCTCACGGGAAAGGGAAATATATGATGTTTTAGTTTGTATGAATAAATCTCATCCCTTGAGTGCACGGATGTGATACTTGATATAAAGGTTCCTCAATAAGTGTCTGTTTGTATTTTGGAAGGAATTCCCGAAATTCCCACGGGAAGGGGTTGGAATTTTTAGTTTGTATGAAAAACCTTATTCCTTGAGTGTACGGATATGATACTTGGCATGAAGGTTCTTCAAAGAGTGACTGGTTGTGCTATGAAAAATATTCCCAAAATTCCCACGGGCACGGGAAATATATGATTTTTAGTTCGTATGAAAAAAAACTTATTCCTTGAGTGCATGGGTGTGATACTTGGTATAAAGGTTCTTTTAGTGGGTGTCTGGTTGTATAGTTTCTGAAATTTCCACGAGAAGGGTAGTTAAGCGCATACGAAGTTGCGGGATAAAGCTAGTATCGTATAAACTGCTTAAAATAATATAAATACATATATACATATTAATATAAACATAAATACATATACAATATATCAAAATAATATTGTTTCTTCTTCACTATTATAATGCCTCCTAATTTGTCAAATGTGACATCAGATGGTTTTATTACCTCTGGTGTTCTGCCTACCCCATACGGGATACAGGCGTGAAGTTGTGTATGTATGTATTGTATATTCATAACTTACAGTTGAGAAAAGTAGGGATCTTTGACTTTCTTTTTAAAATTAGATATAGTTTTTAAGTTTTTGCATTTAAAATGCTCAAATATTCTTAAATAAATGAAAAATGTGATAAAAAAATTTATTTATCACATTTTTCATTTATTTAAGTAGGTATATTACTTATAGTTCAAAAAGTGTGAAAACGCTGCATCCTCGCCTTAACTAATGGACAAGGTAATTCACACGGAAGTTTAAGTTGCATTTATTCGATTTGTGTAAATTAGTCTGTTAAAAATTACGAAAAATCATGCAGTATGAATTCACACTTACTTTGTGGTATATACATCGTTTATTGCGGTGTAGAACAAAATAAACAAACGAGGTTGAAGCGATGTGTCAAGCTATTTATCTACGGGGATAATACAATGCCTTCGCCGGAATACTCACATCCTCTAGTCTACCGTATTCTGTATGATAGAACAGTTCCTGCCTATCTGAAAGACCTTTTAAATTATCGCTATTCTAATGATCGTAACTGATCCTGATTACACCACCTGCATTTTACATTCACAACTTCACGTCTGTATCCCGTATGGGGTAGGCAGAACACCAGAGGTAATAAAACCATCTGATGTCACATTTGACAAATTAGGAGGCATTATAATAGTGAAGAGAGACTATTGCAGTGGCAGGGGGTCAGCCTATCGCCCACAAAAAAGCCTCCCATAACACCTCGGTCCCTTAACTGACTTTTACAGTATGCCCGGGAAGAGAAGCAGCTGGCACATTCTATGTTTTTCTTTCGCTCCCAGTCCAGCATAGAAGCATTTTAGGTAAGACCTTTTTTTCGATCACCGGTGTCGCTCGCACTCCATGCATCTTTAGACGCACGCTCAAACGGTAGTTATATTTATTTTATTTTATGTGGAAGGTTGTTGCTGGATAGACACTATTTACTAGGACTAGTCGCCTCTTACAATGCACTATTCAATGGCTATAGTCCGATTTTTAACCAACCCTACATTGGACCATTGGATCAGCTAGCAATAACGTTTTACCAAAACTAGGACTGAATAAATAAAGGGTCACCTATCAATACAGTGATAACTTAATTTTATGTTATTCCTTTGCACAATCTAGTTGCCATGGTTTGTCCCAAAGTTCAACAACACCTAAATACATTTGGTTGATTTACATTTGGTACATTTTTAAATGAATAACAATAGCGGAGACGTAATTTGGTATGCAGCTCAGTAAATATACAATGCTCTACAGATTTTTAAGAAATTTAGGCATTATAGAACATTTTTTAGTGATTACCATTAAGTTGATGCAAAGAAAATTTATGTTAGAACATGCAGTAATTATTTGCATTATAACAATAAAGATCCCTTTTAACAGTGTTTGATTTCTTGCCTTGTAAGTCGTGATTAATAAAAAAGAAGTTGTATTATTATATTACATTATTATATTGCATATTATTTAATTTATATGAACGGTGATGGTGGTGGCGAATCTTGCAACCAAGAACTAGAAATGAATTTATAAAATTATTCAAATAGACATGGTTACAAAAAAAATGTATGTAAATATTTTATAGTAACATTTTCCGGAAACAAGCAGTTACGAAGGACCACGTGCCAAAACATCGTGTGAAAAATAAATGTTTTTATAGCAAAAATACATTTTACATTGTAATTGTAGAAACCACGAGGCAGAAATGTTTGAACTAGATAATAAAAGCAATATACGAGCGCCTGACAAAATAAGTATCATTGTTGAGATATCAAACAGAAATGTTATTGGAAATGTTATTCGCTTGGTGGTAGGATCCCTTCTGGGTCCGACTGGCTAGCGACCACCCTTTATATAAAGTCTGCCGCCAAATGTTACCGCTCCGGCGGTAATGTGTTCCGGCAATATTGTATAAAGAGCCAGTTCTTTCCTAAACCCGTGTGCTTTCATCTTCGACCTCATCGTCACTTACCATCAGGTGAGATTGAGGTCAAACGCGGGTTTAGTCACTTATAAAAAAAAAATAAAAAAAATTCAATGGCACTGACTTAGCAATTGCAGATTTTGCATGACCATCGTCGATAAAATGTGTATTTTCAATTGTCATTATGTTCGTTAGTGATTAATCTAGGTTTATGCAAAAACGCAGAGAAAAACCATCTTGTCGTGAGCAAATCAACTCTCAGACCATCATAGTTGGCATTTTGTTTATTGAAAGAAAATGAAATTTCAATTGCTGGGGCAGTTTTAACTACATTCCATTACAGGTTGCTCAGTGATTTGTAATTGAATCAAAATATAACTTTGTGAAAGAAAACTTAAGACATTAGCAATCTCTCCATTATTAGCAATGTCAAAATCTTATTTGTCTACAGAAATTCTTCAACTAGAGATTCACATATGTGGGGAAAAGATATTACATACTTGCTAACAATTATGCATTATGTCTTGCTTGACGCAAAAAACAAATTTGGTTAGGAAGTGAGGTAAACTTACCGTGGGCGACTAATAAGTAAATTAGCTCAAATTAGACCAATTTGCATAACGTCGGTTGTACTGCAGACACAGCAATGAAATTTACATCATATTGCTGCAATTATATGATTCATATTAGCAATGGTCAAGTTTCGATCCTTGCTTTTCTTGTGTCGGCAGAAAAATTTATAGTAAAGAGATCAGTATAGGTATTCTGTTATATAATGTTTTTAAGTTTTTGCATTTATAATGCTCAATTATTCTTAAAAAACCGAAAAAATGTGATATTAAAAAATACCCAGCCAGGACTCGAACGAGGGGTTCGTTTGCCGGACGAGTGCTCTTCCACTGAGCTACCAGGGCCTGCAAAGCTATACCATTAGATGGAGCTACGTTAGCAATATAAAATAAAAATAAAAATGTGGTAAGTAATTTCGAGGCGTACCGCCAGGCCATGGTAGCTCAGTGGAAGAGCACTCGTCCGGCAAACGAGGGGTCCCAGGTTCGAATCCTGGCCGGGTAATTTTTATTTATCACATTTTTTCGGTTATATATTCTGTTATGTTCGCTGGAAGAAATTTATAAGAAATAAGTTGTACCTTCGTACTGTTCAAATGTTTCCTATAGGTAATGTTAATTTTATCTTAAGTAAGGTTCATAAATTGACAAATAACTTTAAAATTAAAAATCAAACAATTTAAGAAGCCATTAATAGAAATTTTTCACGGTTTTGTGTGTTGCAAATGTGCTAATAGTCCTAGGTCCTACAGAAATTGAAGAAAGGCTAGTATTAATAATTTGATTATTGTATAATGTCAATGTAACATTAATAATATTAAGTGAGTCATCACTAATGTTTAATTTACGGATTAGACTTAGATATTAGCCTGACTAGTTACGGATTCTTCTTAGCGGTGAGCGCAGTCGCGTGAGCAAACACCGCAAAATGAACATAATGTGCAATGATAAGTATGAAATTCAAAATAATTTCATTGACTTGATTGTGTCCGTTTGTAGACCGTACTTGCGACTGATTGCGTCAAGTTCTGCGCAGGATTCACTTCCGTGTAATCTTTATTGTCGGTACAATTATTTTTTTCTTTTATTGTTCTCATGGATCGGTTTTTTTACTGTTGTTAATCATATATTTGGGATGAGAAATCTTCATTGTTTTACTGGGTATTGGTTTGAGATCTCGATGTAACTTAATCAAATAAACTAAACGAATTATTAAATTTGCTTAAAGTGGTTTTTTGATAAAAGGTCTGGTAGGTACCTATTAATAACGATTTAATTATTATATTTATTTAATTTTATAGTAAAAATGCAAAACTCAAAAGCAGAAACAGTTTATACATTTAGAAGCACTCCCAAAAATGACGAAAAGTAAACATGATCATCGTCATCACGTCAACATCATCACGTCGCCATTAATCAAGCTAATTGCAATTTCTTGATATTTTTATCGATAAGCGCGTAATTTTTGCTAAATTTTGGTCAAGCGTTCAACAAATTTATTATATTTATTAGAAATATCACGATATTGAGCTCAATAAAGACACTTAGATCCGTTTAAATAAAACACTCTCAAATTTGAAACTGCTCTTAAGTTCCGCTTAATATACGGAAGGTAGAGTTGAAAGCGTTTTATAAATACTACACAGAAGGCAAAAAATATCTTACTAATATTACCTATCAATGTGAAAGTTTGGATGCATTTATCGATGTTTGCTCCTCAATCACGGCAGAACGGCTCAACCGATTTGGATCGATTTTGGCACAGTGATAGTGTACAGTCTGAAATCCCGACATTCTCGCGGGATTAAAAAATGCGGGCGCGAAACCGTGTGAAACTGCTAGTCTATTTCTAAAAGAGACATAGGTACCTACTTTTTACTACAAATATTCTTATGCATGTCATAAAACATAAATTATTTCTATGAACATTTAAATGTGATATTTACGAGTACGTTTACGAGAATGATACTCAGAAATTTATAGGTATTTGTCTTAGTACATTGGCATGGCAACGAAACGCCACGCGGTCGCGATGTGTTGCCAGCAAAAAAAGGACCTACGTGATGCGCAGTGTCAGGTGTGATCCCCAATACTAGAAAATACTTACATGAGAATAAAACTCTGGTATTTGGAACAATATACAAGAAAAAAAAGATTATATTAAGACACGCTTATATATGTGTAGATCACAATAGAAATGCAGTTCAAAAACAGTCCCTAAAATGAAAGTAGTAATTAAGGAGTTCATACTGCGAATCTACTCATATAATAAACGTATGTAAAGTAAAAAAAAATCTGGATGTATGTTTGTTCTCCTTTCACAATAGAACATAGCTTGAAATAACAGATATTATATATTATATATAATATATAAAGCTGAAGAGTTTGTTTGTTTGTTTGAACGCGCTAATCTCAGAAACTACAAGTGGGATTGGAAAAAATCTTTTTGCATTTGATAGCCCAACTCTTGAGGAAGGTTATAGGTTATATTTTATCCCAAAATTCCCACGGGATCAAAAGTTACGCGGGTAAAACCGCGCGCGGTGGCTTGTAACAGATAAGATGCTTTATATTCAAATATTTCAACAGGAGCATTATTTACTCGGGTTAAGCCGCAAGGAAAACATATGAAGATTTATGAGAATAAATATTGTAAGTGGATCCTAAAAACGCTAATACAAATAAAAAAGATAATATTAACAATCAAAAATACTGCCGAAAATTACCTTGTAATTTTATACGTCCACATAGTCAATCACCTCAATGGATGATTCACACGGTTAATAAAGTTTGAACTCGAATAATAACACGCGTTTATCACGTGGACATCAGGACAAGCAAACACAGGATCACATTTTTATTGCATGGTAACATAAAAATATAAGGCACTTTGCCAATTAATTGAAAAGAGAAAAAAATTGCCACCTACAAAAAAAAGGAGTAACATTCTTATCACCCCACTTCATAATCAATCCATATTATGTCGTAAATAAAACAGATACCTACCTTTATCTTCATCTTTTTATTATACAATACTTCTGTTTCTAATTTAGCTGTAATATCGGGATAAAAAGAAGCATATGTGCTATTCGAGGCTGTATACTATCACTATGCTAAATTTCATCTAAATTCGTTGAGCCGTTCCGCCGTGATTGAGGAACAAATATGCATCCAAATTTTTCAGATTATAATATTAGTAAGTAACAGTAAGAAGTAAGATACAGAAGTCTAAAAACGCCTTACGTGACGAAGAAAGGTATCACAATTAAAAAACTTCCTATACACAGGCATGGCAACACAGGACGTTGAATAAACCGAGCTGGTATGTAATACTCTTGTCGTCGCGTCGTTCGGTAGCTGTCACGTGTGATACGACCAAGGTCGCGCGTGCATAGTCACATCAGTCAGACGATTCTTGACTCTGAGAACTTCCACGTATTTTTTTTAATTAACTTAAATTGAATTTAGAATTATTGATTTTGTTGCAAGATAATAACTGTTTACTTTCGAAAGAGACACGTAGGCGTCTGCTTAATAGTAAATCCAATTGTTTTTTCATGAGTCGTTGCGAACATTGTTATGACGGGGCAAATTTCATAATCTTTATACCGTTTTACCCGCATAATAACGAATCCCGCAGGAATATTGTGATAAAAAGTAGGCTCTGTGTTATTCCAGACTGTGCACTATCACTATTTATTCAAATCTGTTGAGCCGTTCTGCCGTTCAACAAACATCCGCACATCCAAACTTCCACATTTATAATATTAGTAAGATTTAATATTGCGGCAAAGACGAATTGTAAAATGATGGAATTTATTTATGTATTTACTCTTTATTTTTTATAAAAAAAATACAGATAAACATAAAAGGATAACAATGTACAAAAGGCGGTCTTATCGCTCTAGAGCGATCTCTACCAGACAACCTAAAGAATTTCTCATCAGAATAAGCGTAACCTTCAATATTTGTCATAAATTACGAAATCTTCGAAAATTCTGGCAACATCTACAAAACGCTTCGCCAATTTTCAGGTTCAATGCACTTTACGGCGGGTATCCCGTTTTAGTACATGAACCAAGCAATTAAATTACGTCGACTTTACATTTACTATGAAAAAATACAGTAGGAATTAAGTTTGTAAACTTTAATAAAATTTAAACTTAAGCAAAGAGGAAAAAGCAGCGGGCGATATTAATAATACATACAACGAGGTACATTATCATGATCATGCGTACCAATAATAAAAACGCGAAAATGTTTGAAGATATAGGTACGTATGTTAGTAACATACATACATAACGTCACGCCTGTATCCCTTATGGGGTAGGCAGAACACCAGAGGTTACAAGACCATCTGATGTCACGTTTGATAAATTTGGAGGTATTATAAAAATGGAGAGAGACTATTGTAGTGACAGGGGGTCAGCCTATCGCCCACAAAAAAGGCCTTTAAAACCTCTATCCCTTAACTGACTTTTACAGTGTGCCAGGGAAGAGAAGCAGCTGGCACATTCTATGTTTTTCTTTCGCTCCCAGTCCAGCATGGAAAATCAAAACTCGTGGTAAGAATCCCGTAAATTCATTAAATCATAGTGAAAATAACCGCGATAGTTTAAAACAATTAATTCATAAAATGCAACAATACGAATAAATTAGGTATTACTACTTCATTAAATTACAAAATATGGTTTGCTTGTTACTTTAACTGTTACCTGTCCTTAACCTTAACCTTTAGCTACTATAAAGATTTGTTTTCTATTATTTTCAGCGAATAATGAAGGAAATTTCGGCAGTCAGACACCTTTCGGATAAAATTGAGATAACAATACCTACGCAAACATGATTATTTTGGCTGAATATGTCTGATATGTATAATATACGTATAATCAGCACGATCCATGCTAAGTTTTAGCCCCAATGTAATTGGTGAAGGTGAACCGTGTAATAAAACGCGATCAATTCGAGTTGAACTTGGTTTACGCGTTAAAACGAGTTCCGCCTTCAATTTTTCTTTAGTCAAACACAATTTTTGTTAATCTAAGATCAGAAGGAAATCGGTAAAATCGGGGCTTAGTTACAAGACCGTAAATCGAGTTTTTTAATACCAATAAATTAATGAAAAATATGAAATACTTTTAGAAAAGTTCGTTTCCTAATCTGGCTCGGTTAGGATCCGAACAAGCCACCTCTCAGGCCACAGCCGAACACCTAACTACTGTGTCGCGGAGGTCGTCGATATAAATTTATAATTACAAATTAAAAGTTAAATTTTTTGTAGTATATAGGAACGCATTCTTATAATATAGTTTATTTCGTTTAACGCGATTTTTAATTAACTTTTAAATCAAACTTATCTCTGACAGAAACTGTCAGATTAAGAAATATATGTTTGTCTCTGATAAGGTCTACTCTTAAGGAAGGTAATAGGCTAAGGTAGAAAATATTTATAGGATACATTACGTCATATTGCGAGTTCGAAATTTAAGCGACTCAAACTGTCACCTCGTAGAGTTTAAGATTTTATGATTGTAAATCATTTGTTTGATATAATTTTGGAATACGAATAACGGATAAGTTTCTGTGCACGAAAGTCAATATTCTGATTTATAATATATCTACTATCATCAGTTCCTAGCAGCCCGACCAACGAACATTTAAATTAGTGCCAAATTTAACCAATTCATCAAACATTCACCCATGAAATAAACAAAATACTCCAGACTTTTCCATTTCAAATAAAAACCAGACAAAATAAAAGCAAAATACAGGAGACTGGCCATAAACACAACTTCATCTAATATATACTTTAAATTTAGACCATCTGTAATATATGGCCAATACGATGAATTTCTTTAATTTCCGGTTTTGAGATCTGTTCCATATTTAGTTTGGTCAATAGTTAAATTAAAAAAAAACATAGAAACAAATGACAGCTTCACAACGAAAGAGGTTGAATGCTAGAGAAAGATATAGACATGTATCATAGAGTATATTCGACCCTTGTGATATACACGGTGCCTAAATGCTTTTTTGTATGTTACATAAACGTTAAACCGAAATTATTACCGATATATCTTAACGCTATTTATATAAATAAATATTTTTCTGTTACGGAAGCTACTATCTTCAGCTTATTACTACAAGTCCGGTTCGTTCGACCTTATGAAGTAGAATGGAAAATTTATACGTAATTCTATTTATTTAAGTAATCTTGTCGTACACTGTCAATATTTTCTGTTATATTCTTTTTATGTTTCGAATTTGACAGTTCGTAAAAGTTTTAAATAGAAAGAATTGAATTTGACAAATTAAGTGTATTATAATGAAGTTTAAAATAAAATCCTTCATTACCTGTAGTTAAATGTCTAGTTAACGAAAGATTGCGAATATTTGCAATCTTCGACGTCATAGTAAGTACGTTTCTTAGGAATAATGTCGTTTGATTATAATAGGTATTAGATAACACCTGTCTTCAAATAACACTTATGAAAATAAAAATTGAACGTATAATTAACAATAAAAATAACGATAGCAAAGTCGCTGAAACATATCGTCAAGGGTAGAGAATGGAGCGTTGTGCCAAAAGATTTATTTTCGGCATTGAAACACGTGAACACAAGATCACGGTAAAACACAAAATGAAACCAGCAGTTGAACACTTACCAAGAAATCTGAGTTTAATCACAACACAACACAAGTGCACTGTACAGCGATGTAATTACCGATGTCTAGATCGCGAGTCTTGAGCGCGCGAGGCACGTCCGCTCGGTCCGACGACTTGATATCAACTGGTTGGTTGGTTACTTTTTTCACGGCACAGGCAGCGTGAGGCAACGATTCGCACACATGCATCCAGGTGTGTGGGCATGACGTCTGCCACTTCATGTTTTCGTGTGCAATCTATCAACACTTCAACTCGACATGGGTTGGTGCTTTGATACGAATGACGTAGTTAGGTACTTATTTCATTACATCCAATTTTTCTCATTGTTGTGTCTTTTTTATTCTATGCATGGCTATCTAAATGTTTCGCAATCGGAATACTCTTTATTGTAGTTAAATTGTTGCAGTTACGTTATGTAATTTTTTTGCGATGAAATATATCTACACGGTTGTTTAGCAATATATACTTATTTAATTAAACACGTGGAGTTACATGAGTTGCTACAGTGAGAAATTACTAGTTAGGAGGTAGAGTTCAGTAATTATGCATCAAACACGATGTGAATAATACTTACTTTCAGTATTCACACATAAATACTACGTAAAGTCATTGAAATTCCGAAACCAATAAGAAGAAACTTTCAGTTTAATATTTTTTAGTTTAATCCCGTTACTTTTACCTTACACTTGTCAATTTTCCGAGAAAAGAAACCCCAGTTAAATAGAGAACTTGAATCATTAACATCATACGATGCAGCGAGCCAATCAGAGCGCTCAGATTGATCTAATACGTTTTGCATGCGCGTACGCAGTGCCTGTTGCAATTTGTAAATATTCAGTTCCTTAGGGAGTGGATGAGCGCTTCCTATTGTTTGTTACTCATATAATGGCCATAATTTGTTTGTTTTTATAGTTGCGATAAAAATAGATTGAAATTGTTTTTGACACGCGTGTATTAAACGTCGGCCATCGTAGTCGATAGTATTGAAAAGTTCAAGATTTAAGTATAACATCGATAAAGGAGAGACAAGATGACCGTCATCAATATATCAATCAAGCAACAATTTGTCCACTGCTGGACAAAGCTGCCTTTGTTACATACATAAATTCACGCCTGTATCCCTTATGGAGTAGTCAGAACACCAGAGGTTATAAGACCATCTGATGTCACGTTTGACCAAGGAGGTATTATAATGATGGAGAGAGGCTATTGCAGTGACACCTATCGCATACAAAAACGCCAGTAAAACCTCTGTCCCTTAACTGACTTTTACAGTATGCCCGGGATCAGAAGCAGCTGGTACATTCTACGTTTTTCTTTCGCTCCCAGTCCAGCATGGAAGCTGCCTTCGTTATAAGTTTGAAACCCTTGGGGAGAAGTGGGAAAGAGCTTTTCTTAGGGCTGACACCACGTAGTGCAGAAAAACGTAACAGCTCAAAATAAAGGACATAGAAGTTTTCTTACAAAGTTGAAGAACAATTTTGATGGCGCATACAGAACCTTTGAAATGCCCGAGCGCAGACCTAAAAATTCCCCGGCCCGTTGGGAAGACGATTTGCGGAAGACGGCTGGCAGGGACTGGATGCGCAGCGCTAGAGACCGAATTCGGTGGCGCGCGTTGGGAGAGGCCTACGTCCAGCAGTGGACTAGCGCGGGCTGAGATGATGATGATGATGATGAAACCTAAAAATGAACAATTTTTGCTTGAACGAATATCAACAATTTGTGATAAAAGAGTTGTCTAACATATTTATTTTAAGTTTTCACGTGCAAATAAATAAAATGAAGTGTATACAACAACTTGAAGACTTGTTAATACCTAATACATCTTGCATGTCTAATTTTAAATATGCTGACTTGACAAGCATGCAAAATGCAGTGTGAATGCAAATGTAATTCTAATTCTTGTTAGAAAAATAAAATGGAACATTTGCAGGTTTCGCATGATGAAGTTGATTTATAAATACATAACGGTAAAAGGCTTTTTTGAAGGCCAAACTAAGAAGAGGTGTCGCTGTTTTTCAATTTGTTCGTCTGATAATATAAGTTGATTTTGCAGTAGCATTGCTTTAAAAGTATGCCACTATAATATTATTAACGTTCCAATCTTTTCAGGATTAAAAGCATCATATTAGATAGTCTCGACTATTCTCGACCTGTGTCCAATGAAATGTTCCCACTATTATGCCATTCTAACGGAAACAGGCATCCATCCTTACAAACTGATATGTAAATAGAATTTGGATTGTTCCTAGGATAAATTATTCCTCATGTACAATACAACCACCACGAAATATCTATACGTAGATACAGGCTACTGCTGGATTTCTAAAATGATTTTGAAATTATATCTAAGTGGCTCCCGACTCGAAGAATATAAAATTGGGGTAATAGAGGATCTGGGGTACCTTATTGTAAGTATTCATCACCACTCCCCAATACCTGCAACTCCATAGGAATTAATGAAACATTGATGACCTTGAAAGGTTAGATCATATGACCTAGCACGGTGCCAGTAATCACACTCTGTAATATCCTGCGTTTCCATCTGGGACACAGTCATGCTGTTTGACGATTTAAATTAGCAGGAAGTTGGAAGGTTCACAAACGTGATAAATGATGTCGCCAATGATAACGTCGACTAAATATATATTTGAAATAAATCCATTCACATTTAGAAAATAATCTTTCACTTTCATACAAATTTGATCTATTGGGATTTCTAATGTCGCTGTTTAAATGAGCCTGGGAATGTGAGCACTAACAAACAGTTCGTTCCCTCCCTACTGGGGACACAGTTGTTATCCAACTGAGGATTAAAGAGGAAGCTTGAGTCCGATAGTTGGAGAGGAAATGTAAATGGAAATGTCACAGTAAGGAGGATGATTATAAATTGAAATAAAAGCCGGTAAATGAGCTTACTATCAGGTGCCTTAACCTCATAATAGTTACAGCCCAAGGATATTACAATCTAATGAAGATAGTATTATTGTCGTCCTTCAAATAGGAATACCGGAGGTTTCCCGTTAGTAAGGGGATATAAAAATGCCTTTCAATACTACGGCAGACCCAATCCCTTAATGCCTTTTATCCAGAGCAACAAGAACAACGTTTTCATGTATAATTTTTGCAAAATAATTGCTAACTATGAATTCAGGCTTTAGACGCAAAATGTAAATTTCGTAAATTTCCCAAAACGAGATCTTCAAGGGTACCTCTAGGAGCAATAACGTTGTCTGTTATTAAATACTAGCTGCTGCCCGCGACGTCGTCTGCGTGAACGCTATGCAGCACCAAACGCACCTACGATTATAACACTGCTAGCGTGATAATATGTAGCCTATATGTTGACCCGACTTCTTAACTATCTTCATGCCAAATTTGAAGTAAATCCATGCAGTACTTTTTGAGTTTATCCCGGAAAGACAAACAGACAAACAGACAAAAATTCTAAAAACTATATTTTTTGTTTCTGTTTCGATTGTAGATCATACCCCAAGTATTCTTTTAAAAAAATATTCAATGTACAGTTTTGACTTTCCTACCATTTTATTATATGTATAGATATTTAGTAGTCACAATATCACAAAAATCGACAACGTAGCAGCCATTCATTTACCACGTATATTCATATTTTAGTTTTGAAATGTATGTCACTGCTACCTTTTTATAGAACATTGAGGAGTATTTAGGTGCCAAACTGCAATCATGCGCGCAGTCATGTATGCTTGTTTTACGTGGCATTGCCGATATTTATTATTCATAAGTATGTGCTAAAGCTAAAGCAATAATTTTTTTATTACTTCTGGCATGCCCGTGTAGTACCACAAATTTAAAGATGTTTTCAAAAATTTCGTTCAATTTTTTTAGACTTAAACCATCGCACCAAAAGAAGAATGATATGTCATAGAGGAAAAAATCGACAAGTCATCAGTCAAACAAGTGACGAACGTAGTAGCTTCAAAAAACTTTGACGTCGGATAAAAAAACAACTTTTTTACGAACGAGACACAAGATTGGTTAAAAGAAACGTGGCTGATGGTGACAGTCCAGGAGCGTTCCAAACCTGTCAAAAAACTGCAATTGAATTTGAACTCTATGCCTTCGTGATTAGGTTAAAAATTGGTTGGGGAAATTTGACAGATTTGTAACGCTTGATCTGCTGCCTTCTGTACATGTTTGGTGTTGTTCTCAAACTCTACTGGTGACAGGGTTTATGGGCTTTATGAAGCAAGCCTGACTGAAGAATCTGAATCATTATGATGCAGGTATATACTATGTTGGAGCATTGTTTCTGTCAATAGATGACATCATGTTCTTTGTCGTTGACTGTTTACTCTTTAAAGAGCCTTACACTGTAATTACCGACACCAAGACCTGAATCTAATATAAGAAAACGGCAACACATATAGCTCATAGCGATTATTTTACATCAGGCAAAAATTATACCACCTGACATAACGATTTTGATTGCTCTTGATTGGTTTTTCTATAATCTCGATCATAAAACATCTCTTGGCTTGGCAATCCCTGAATACAAACATAACAGTGCAAATTAAAAAAATGGAATTAAAGTTAGATAACTTTATTTTCATCTTGGTAGTTTTTTATAGGTGATAAACCCGTACTTTACCTCAATCGCACATAATTTTAAGCGAAGATTGGGATTGTAAGATAGCACACGGGATGGGTAAAGAACTGGATTTTACTGCGAACGTAGCTATCACTACGATTCGTATTCACCAATAAACCATCAATCATTGCAACACAATATCGACTTTGACGACAGACCGTAGATTTTACATCAAATACTTTATCAGACATAGTTTCCGTGAGCACTATCACGCACACTTGCAAACACGCGGCGGCCATGACAGTTGCGGTGGCCGAGCCTCTGAAACGCAGGCCTGTGATTGGCTGTTGGTACCGTGCCTCCAATGACGCTATCGACTCTTGCGCATAGCAGTTTAAACAATCTGGGCATAAAACATGGGATGTAGCGTTGAAGGTAAAATGAGAAAAATATTGAATCAGAAAATAGAATGCATTCGAAACTCCTTAAAAGTCAAGAAGTAAATACTAGCTTAAAAGGATTATCTGTTTTCCAGTTTGTTGTCGTTTAAATAAAACACTGTTACATTGTGGTTTACAAGATACCTAACTTAAATAGCGTCAATGTAATCTTTGCTGAAAGGTCCATCAAAAAGATGGGTCAAGTTTATGATGCACTACAACGGATCGAATTTACAAATGCTCGCTTACAGACAAAACAATCGGATAGGATATTCCCTGACGGTCCATGGAAATGTTATAACCAACTTTATGCTCATGCTTCAACTCAAAGATATAACAGAAAATGTCTTAGAAATTTAAGAACTCGTTCCTGATGTATTTCATATTAGCGCTACACATTATGGAGATTGTATTTATGAAACAGACGCCTGCGACAGACACAATCGGTTGGATTTGAAAAAAGAAGCGTCTATGTGTATTGATCTCTAAAATCTAGAGTTAATGAAAACAGTATGTGCTTCAAAGATTATTTTTACTTTATCTATAAGAAACTTAAAATTTCTTATAGATACTAAAGTTTAGTTCAATCACATTACACTGTAGGTAGATACATACATTACCTCACGCCTGTCTCCCTTTGGGGGAAGCAGAGACAAGGGAACACCAATGTTGGTCGTCATTTAGAAATAATCATGATCGTTTCATTAAAAGTTTTCTCGTTGAAGTTAGAATCAATTGATCATATGACGTTGATCAGCTAAAAGCCAAAACCGCTACATTCTATCAATTAAATTGATCGCTTTAGAAAGTGGATAGCCTCGGCGTGTTTACTGAGAGACTACATACATGCAATCTATATTTACTGCTTCTTTAGAAAGACTGCACTTATGACGCCTTTTTGTAAGGAAATGGACGCGGAATCTATTCGAACGATATGTGGAAAGTAACCTTTAGCAATTATTATTATACACTTGCGAAGTAGCAATTTTATAGGCATAAATTGCTAGTGCGCTAGACTCTATGTCTTTGGAATGGATCTAAACTGTACCCATAAAGATGTATTGTAGGAACTGTCCGTATCTAAACATATTCATGATGTTTTGCTAAACTGAATCTTAATGCAGTAGTATTTGAATTGACTTTAGAAACGGATTTTTCACCATATTTTTACATTTGTAATCATTGCACATGCAATAGTGGTGAAACATAAAGAACTCAAAACAAATTAAAAGGCACTACAATTTTTTTTTCCTTAGGTGAATTCAATGACAATGATAGTTCAAAAACTGCCAATCCCTAGTAATTTCATAGTCATAAATGTATAAATTACCGATTATGTACTCGAATTGCTCGAACTCATACTAAGCATAAAAATGTATCGCTCTTATCTATTTAACTTATCTGCTTATAAAATTTAGTTGCATAGAGTTACGGTAGATGGCGCTGATTGTATTTTAAAGAGCACATTAGTTTTTATAAATCATTTACTTAAGTAATATGTGAAGTAATATATTTTTTGAGTTTTCCTGTGACTACTTGTTTAATTGCGTAAACATTATCATTCAAGATAAAAAATCTTATTGGACACTTCAATAATAACTTCGAAACAGAGACAGTGCCACTGTTGTAATTATATACGTAAAAACCCATCACGCAATCACTACTCTACGTGTTATCTTAACTTGCGATCATATTTTTGCAACTATAAGATTGATTGACAAGCAAAAAATATTTTTAGGTTAGCAAAACACGAGGGCTATTCCGGAAGTTTTCTTTTATTATATATTCATTAAATTTGCTAAACTTTTGGGCTGAAGGAGACAAAATGTATATTTACATAATATACTAGCTGACCCGGCAAACGTTGTTTTGCCATATAAATAAAAAATCAATAGATGTTGGCCGATTCTCATAGATACCGGATAAGCACAAAAAATTTCATCAAAATCGGTCAAGCCGTTTCGGAGGAGTATGGCAACGAAAACTGTGACACGAGAATTTTATATATTAGATATATTTTTTTTACTTTATCCTGTCATTCTAAATTATCTAGGTAATCTATTCTTGTTATATTGTTATATTTTTCATAAGTAATTGATGCGATGTCTTTATTTGATTACCTATAAATCTTTATTAATCATATTCAAGGTTTTTGGTTGTAATCAAATTGGTATAACGCTGATTAAAGTCACTGGTAATCAAAAATCGAATTATTTTTAGAATAAACAAAAGATAAAATTTTAGCTTGTTTCGCTTCTTCTTGACAATTTTAAGTACCTAAGGACGGTGGATTTACTTCTATGCAGATTCACGTTGTGAAGTGTAGCCTTGACCGTTTACGTTAATATAAATAATTCATGATAGAGACTGGAGGCGTGTGTTAAAACAACTTTTATTTATTATATAATATTCCAATACTCTAATAATAATTAATATTCTACTAACAGCTACCGGAATAGCCCTCGAAAACATTATTGTAACACTTGGGATATCCAACTATCTCATTGTTATTGCGTAATTTGTAATAAGAGCTCTTATTATTCTTTATTTGAGTACTAGCATTGGTTTTCCCGTTTATTTTTGGTTACCGTTGGTTAAAAGAATCTCTTGATTAAAAGCTTTCAATTCCGACATTTATTATTTAATTAAGAAACACTTAAGCTCGTATATTAAGATTATTAAAATGACTTATGTCTTGCAGATATCTTACTGAATGTTTGTTATTTAATATATATTTTATTGACGTTTTAGCCTTCTTTACAAAGCAAATGAGTTTTAATTAAAGTTAAATTGTATAGGCATATGTCTTTTATTGTCTTTGCTGACATTTGTAAATGTATGCTAATTTAATATTGTCTTAATTTAACATCCAGCAAGCTGCACGACCTGAAACTCAAGATACTGTCAGCTCGTTTTGTGTCAATCCAGAACGCTACGCTCGAAGACTGAGAAACAGATGGAGATGATGATGTATAACTTTTTCAATCTATCAATCCGACGCTTGACACCTCAGTCGCTCGTGACCACGGGGTCTGCAAAGACACCGAAACGTCAAGTCAAAATTTAAAATGTAAATATACGCGATAAAGCCGGTTAAAAAGTGTTTTATTTAATTGTATGCTAATTTGTTTCTATGTATCTTTGTTTCTATGCGAAAGAGTTACTATATAAAGCAGCTATAATTGTTAGCCATAATTAAGTTTTCTTTGAAGTATAAATTGCTGTTTGGTGTCCATGAAATACAGATTTATCCTCAGATTACATGAAATCAATTTCCTTGGATGAGGGTTTAAGCTTGTGGCAGTCAGTAGCGGTATTTTCTCTAGCAAAAGTCATGGGTTCGAACTTTGGTAGAAGAGGTTTTTTTCATAAAAAAGGATGGGATATTTGTCTTCCATGACACCTGGTAGGAAGTAATCATTGAGAAGAAGGTCGTAAACTTCAAATGGTCGGGAAAATAGACGCAGGCGGTTCAATGGCGATCCGTACCAAAAAGGAAATGTCAAAGCGCTTAGTTCGACTTTTTGGAAAGTCCACCACATGAGGATGGAAGTTTTGTCTGCGTCTAGTAGTCCGATGGGTTCAATTGGTTTAAAAAGAGCACTCGCGTACTCTCCAAATGTATCCTCTGCTATATTGTAGAGTTTAACATAGCTATTTGCTGTAAACTCAACATGTTTGTAAATTTTTGGAGTTTATCGACGACCGGCTGGTGTAGCGGTAACATACATTGCCTTCTATGCCAGAGGTCCTGGGTTCGAATCCCGGCGGCGGGGGATATTTGTGTGATGAACACAGATATTAGCCGTCAAGTCATGGATGTTTATATGTTTATTTAAGTTTATTCTAATAAAAAATATGTATTTATTAAATATTTATGTTTATATATTTCTCAAGTATATCAGTTATCTAGTATCCATAACACAAGTTCTTTAAGAAACTTAATTTGGGCTAGATAATGTTGTGTGAGTGTTAGAAATATTTATTTTATTTATTTATTTTTTATTTATCTACCTAGTTCAAACGAAACTTAATCAGCCTCGATAATGAGTTAGAACAGTTAGCTGGGAATATTTACTTGTTAATTGGTATAGTTAATTACTTACATAATGCAGAGGAAAGTTTAGATTTTTAATTTGTTTGTTAGTTTGTTATAGGTAAATATAAAACCTATCTTTCCCAAATATTCAAAAGGGACAAGAAAACAGATTCATACCATATTGTATCAGCTATTGAAAATTATAACACAGCTAGTCCAATATCTTCAGAGGAAATTAAATCTGTGAGCGCAAATCAATTTAATTTCACTACACACAGCTGTCTCCCTTTGGGGTAGAGACTAAGGCGGCTCGCGGGTAATGCCAATGGCGGTAGGTACCGTGAGCTACATTTATGGCGGATGAGGTACACCTTGAGGTTTTTAGTGGGTAGGGTCTGGCCTTCTGCCTGATCAACCCCACATACCCCGTCGCTCCCCCTTCGAAAAAGGCAGAGACTAGGGAACGCCCCAGACATACCTCTTTAGCTTCCTCCACTTTTAAATAATACTAGTTACGTTAATATTAACTGATACGTGTCATCAATAGTTAATTATGCAGTTATATTATACAATGTTTATTTATGTTAATCAATTTATTTAGTTATTCTAGTATGATTTTTATAAGTAATATAATAAATGAGTTAGTCTATTGATTTCCGGAGAGCAGACTGACACGACGGTTGGTAGACGACGACATAGCAAAACGTGGTCCGATAGTTCTGGCGGGAAAGTTATGGGAGGGGAAAGAGAAACCGGGATTGATTTAGTCAGTCTACTCTCCGCTTTTAGAGGAGAACGAGCCGCTTTGTGATAAAGGTCAGTGTCGTTAAGATTGTGATATTTACTTATTTATTGTTCTCTGGCTGTAAACTGTTACTATGTATTTTACAAGATGATTGCTGTTGAGTTTCTTGCCACTTCTTCTCAACAGATCGACTTTCCGAAGTGGTGGTAGATTATAATAAATATAAAACTTAAACTGATAAGTTGTTTGATTGAGTGACTCCCTTCTGAGACGTTTTCTAACATACGTCATACGACCTTTGATCATGTTTATGACCAAGTAAGTATGTTGTAAGTAAGTACTGTAAAATTGCTGTATCATTATGAACGTAGAAAATATAAATCCTGACGTTCTTATATATCCCTGCATTTTCCTGCTTCAAATTATTTATACTCAGTCCTACTTCAGGTCGACTTATTTGAAGAATTCACAAGATTCAGATTTTTATATTCGTTTTCCTGATAGTTCAGCAATTTCACGAGCAGAATAATGATATTCAATGTTAACATTTTCAGTATATCTAACTCGCCATGATTGTTATTTGTAATAAAACTATGGACAAAGACAAAGTTACAGCGAATAAATAATAAATAAATATTACTGACACTCACACATTATCTAGCCCAAATTAAGTTTCTTAAAGAACTTGTGTTATGGATACTAGATAACTGATATACTTAAGAAATATATAAACATCCATGACATGACGACTAATATCTGTATTGATCACACAAATATCAGCCGCCGCCGGGATTCGAACCCAGGACATCTAGAATAGAAGGCAATGTATGCTACCGCTACACCAGCCGGTCGTCAAAAGATGTGAGGCGAAGATGTTATATAATTTATACTTAAAAGTAATTTACGCGACCGTAACTCAATAAGAGTCAAAGTTCAGATTGTATAGGGTAAAGGTTAGTATATTAGTAAAACCTTATCGTAAACAGAATTATTTCGTATTTCAATTTCTAGTTGGATAATAAATCCTTGCCTTCTTCTTCTTCTTCGTATCGATACAACATAATAAAAATTGTAGGCGGATTAAATTATTTTGGCCCAGTGTTCGAAAATGAAAATGAAAACTTTTTTATTCGTAGTAGGTAATTTTATACACTTTACGAACGTCAAATGCTGGATGAGGGCGGCACGGGTCCGGACGACATGAAGAATCCAGGGGAAGGCCTCCGTCGAGAAGTGTGCGTCTCTCAGCTTATTAAGATAATGATCGCCCATTATCCACCAATGTCTTGGTGATGTCTACTACTACTTCTTCTTCGGCTTTAAAAAACGAAATGAAAGTAGAACCCTAGGTAGACCGAGAGGAAAAAAGCCGGCGGAAAAAAAACTCTCGGCACTCTTTGGTAAAAAGTGCTTATTATAGGTACAATTTGGCAGAAATACAGCTCTGCTATGACATGAACAAACAAACAGAAGACAGCTATTCGTGCTTGCCAATATCATGTCGCAGCCAAGCTGCTTACATAGTGATTAATGTTTAATATTTGGAAATAACCTGTGGAGACATCAATCCCACGCTCTTTTGTCATCTAAATAATCTTGGAGTTTATAGTAGCCTTTTTTGCATAATGTTTCTTTGATAGTTCTTTTAAATTTATTAAACGTTAGAGATTGAATTGACTGTGGTATTTTATTATAAATACGTATTGACATTCCCATAAATGATTTGGTGCTTTTAGCCAGCCTTAATTTGGGAAACGCTAATTTATGGTCGTTCCTTGTCATTACAGAATAATTTTTATCATGCTTATCTTTCATGGTTTTAAATTTACTACTATTCTTATAAATATACATAATGTTTTCATATTCATAATGTACATACAAACCTAAGTTGGTTTTTGTTACACTTGTTTTGTAAAAAAAAAATACTGTATCTTGTATTAATAAATAAATAAATAAAAATATATATATTGTGATGCAAAGGTCAAGATACCAATCTCTTTAAACTTTTCTCTTAGAGATTCTCTACTTCCAAGTTTATACATTCCACGAATAGCCCTTTTCTGCAGTGTAAATATCGTGTCAATGTCTGCGGCATTGCCCCAAAGTAGGATGCCGTAGGACATTATACTATGAAAATAACTAAAATAAACCAGCTTCGCCGTATTAACATCAGTCAATGAGCGAATTTTCTTTACCGCGAACGCTGCAGAACTAAGTCTACTCGCTAGCTGTGAGATATGGGCGCCCCATTGCAATTTAGAATCTAACGTAATTCCAAGAAAAACAGTGTTATCTACTAGATTCAACCTGTTCCCATTAAGCCGCAGATCAGACTCAACTTGTTTTACATTTGGTCCGGAGAATTTTATACATTTAGTTTTTTTATCATTGAAAGCTAGATTATTTACATTAAACCACTGTACTACATTAGAGAGAGCATTGTTTACATCGTCGTAGTTGGTTTTCTGACTTATCATTTTAAAAATTAATGATGTGTCATCAGCAAACAATACAATATCGTGATTATTGCCTACCATATAGGGTAGATCATTTATATAGACTAAAAATAAAAATGGGCCCAGAATTGAACCTTGAGGCACTCCCATTCTCACAACCGACCCAGCTGACCTTTTCCGGTTAACCTCAACCTTCTGGATTCTATCACTCAGGTAAGAATTCAAAAGTTTGAGGTCAGTGCCTTTGATGCCGTAGTGGTGGAGTTTCCTGATGAGAGTGTCATGCTGAACACAGTCAAATGCCTTGGATAGGTCACAAAATACACCTAGAGCATCCTGTGACCCCTCCCAGGCACCAGCTATTACTTCAAACAGTTCAACACCAGCATCAGTTGTCGAACGACCCCTTGTGAATCCAAATTGTTTGTTATGAAGTAAATTGTTTTTTGTGAAGTGAGCTAATAGCTGGTTGAGAATAATTTTTTCATAAATTTTGCTACATGTTGGTAAAATCGAAATTGGTCTAAAATTAGTAGGGTCCGTAGAGCTACCCGATTTAAATAAAGGAATAACCTTACTATGCTTCATTAAATCAGGAAACTCCCCACTTATAATACAGTTGTTAAATATTTCAACAAGGCAAGGAGCTATTACATCTATGATAGAACTTAAGATTTCAACAGATATGCCCCACAAATCAGTTGTCTTTTTAACATCAATTGTCTTAAATGTTTTAAAAATGTCCCCGGTGTCTATGGGTTGGAACTTGAAAGACTCCTTGCACTCACTTACATGATTTTTCAGCAATGATTCAGCCACCACAGGTGAAGAATTTAACAATTTAGTAGTTGAAACTGGAATGTCAGCAAAACAATTCGTTCAGCAACTTTAACTGCGTTATCTGTTGCGGCCCAAAGGTCTTTTAATGTGCATGTAGTTGGGCACATCGGGCAAGCAAGCAAATGCGACATTGTTTGTGGATCAGTACCGCACTCACACTGGGTGTTTTCTGCGTTTGTGAAGCCCCATTTACTCATATTGAGCTTACACCGGCCTACTTGGGTCCTGAGGCGGTTAAGTGATTTGCAGATAGGCCAGGGGATGTCATGTCCTGCAGGCAGTTGTTCGGCTGGGCCTGGGCACTCAGCAGGAGGGCTATATTTGTCTCTCCAAAGTTTGGACCTATTCCTTGCCTTTACCTGGTTATCCGATTGTAAAAATCTCCAAAAAATTGTTAGTTACGTTTTGTTAGTTACTAGGATTATAGACCAAAAGGCGAGGGAAAATACTCAGAAACATCTTTAGCGTAGTTTACTCGTCCATTCGTGACAATCAGAATTAATAATAGTGACACGACGGACAATCGTTAAGATCAGATCATTTTTTTTCCGCTAGAGGTCGCTTTTGGATAAAGACGCTTATAATTACTGAATATTCATGTTAAAGTAAATAATTTAACAAGTCCTACTAAAAGTTCTTGGAAAGTGTTATTACTACTTAAATACCTGTGCAAAGTGTGGGCAAGCCATCCAACCACCGAATACATATGCAAGTTGATTTGTGCTTGAATGAACATCGAAATCGTGAGTAACAATAACTTTATAACTCAGAAACACAACACATAGTTCGGCACTGACGCACAATAAATAATAAATCACTGTGTGGAAACTTGCACAAATCTCTTAATTAATAACACGTCAAATACAATCAATAAGACAAGAATTTTATACAAAGAAGAAAATATTAAATTACCCACACCACTATAAAATTGGACAACGAATTTGTACTGAAGCTACTAACAACGCCATCTTTTGCCGCACCTGGTAACCTTTTGGTTTAAAACCGATCAATATAAGATCGTACAATTAGAACTGCTACCGACCAACAGATGTCGCCACCAGTAATGAAATGCTATAAATGTTCGATTATTGTGAAGATTGATGAATTACTTCGGTGCGCAGGGTGTCAAAATCCTTGTCATTATATATGTGAGGGAATATCTGAGAATGATTTTAAGAAGATTCTCCCCATGAATAAACCTAAATGGAAATGCACATCTTGTAAGCAACTCAAAAAGACAAACAGTCCTAACATAATAATAAAGTCCCCTGTGATTACTGATGTAGATGCCCTCTCTCCATCTTTATCTTCCCCGATGGCTTCAATGGTAAATATTGACACTAATGCCCTTATAAAATACATAGACAATAAATTCAATAAACTTATTCAAACAATCACATCAGTCAGGGAATCTGTAGATCTGCGTCTCGCTGCGTTAGTTGACACTGTTAATGCTCAGGAGGAGCGAATCAAAAGCCTCGAATTCGAGTATGAGAGTATGAGCAATAATAACACAAAACTATTAGAATGTAATCAAAACTTACAATCGCAAATTGATGAGCTTAAAAAACAACATGACGACAACGAACAAAAATCTCGACTTTGTAACATAGAGCTGCAAAACCTTCCTGAAAAAAAAGGAGAGAACCTGACAAGCATCGCAATAACCTTAGGCGAGATGCTAAAGGTACCCATAAGTGCTGATTCCATAAAATCGATTCACCGAGTTGCACCAAACAAAAAAACCGATAGACCGAAAAATATTATAATACAGTTCACGACCCGACGCCTTCGAGATGACACCATAGCCGCCGCCAGAGTGCGTCGACACATAACGGCTAACGATTTATTGCGATCTTCAGGCTCTACAACATCAACAGCGCCCTCTACTCCAGTGTATATCAACGAACATCTTACACTTAAAAATAAAATACTGTATGCTAGAGCTCGTGAAATAAGAAGAAACAAAAACTATAAGTACCTCTGGTTGTCTAACGGCACAATCCTGCTGCGTAAAGAAGAGGCCAGTAGGGTCATCGTAGTACGAGACGAAAATGATCTGTCCAGACTTTGACTCATTTATATAAGTTCTATATATTATTACATTTTCTTTATTTCAATAATATTTTATAATACTTACAGACAGACCAGACCACTAGTACACACAAATCATGAAGACAATTATTTTATTTCGCTGAAACACTTTTGCTCTAATACGTTGCATATTGTACTAACTCTTAAGTTCAATATATATAATAACATAAAATTAATAACTTATCTGAATAACACAATTTTATGTTTACATAAATTACTGTTAACTACAAACAAAAATGACACTAAATACAAGTAATATTTCGTTTTATTATCAAAATTGTGGTGGCTTGCGTTCTAAACTTGACGACTTACGTTTAAATCTTTTAAATGTAAATTATGATATAGTTATGTTAACTGAGACATGGCTTAAGGCTGGCATATATGACTCCGAATTCACACCGGATCATTTTACAATATTTCGTAAGGACAGAAATCTATTAAATACCTCAAAGAAAGATGGAGGAGGCGTTCTTATAGCTGTGAATAAAAAAATACAAGCCGTAAGAAAAACCGAATGGGAAACACCTGAAGTTGAAAGTATATTTATTACTCTTAACACCTCTCCTTGTCACCTAATACTTGGAATTGTATACATCCCTCCTAGTTCTCCCGTTACAAAATATCAAGCTTTATGGAATACACTAGAACAAATAAATATTGATCAACCTAACTCTAAAATATGTATAGCTGGCGACTTTAACCTTCCGAATCTCCAGTGGCATAATCGCAACGGAGATGTCTATTTAAACCCCAGCAGTATTTCAAACGAATGTGAAAGGTCCCTTGTGGAAGCTATGTCTTACATAAATCTAAATCAATATAACGCTTTCGCAAATAAAAACAATAGAACATTGGATTTAATACTAAGTAATGATCCGTGTGTGACAGGTGTGCCAAATATCCCTATCTCAAATATAGATAACCACCACCCCCCCATAGAATTTTATTTTCAATTTAAATCTAAACCTATGTCTGTTTTAAATATACCTAAATATGACTTTCGTAGAGCAAACTATGACAACATAATCTCTGATCTAATGGCTATAGACTGGTATAATGAACTCAAACCGGACCTCGACCCTAATGAAGCTGTAGCAATTTTTTACAATTTATTATATACAGTTATAGATAAACATGTTCCTCTAAAACAAAGTTGTAAAAGTAACTTTCCTAAATGGTTTTCTCCCCAGCTAAAACAAAACCTTCGTCGTAAAGAAAAAATTTGGATTAAATGGAAAACGTATAATAGCATAAGAGATTACCAAGAATTTTCTTTACTGCGATCAAGGTGTAAAATTTTACTTAAAAACTGTCATAGAGAATATATTCGCAGCACTGAAATTACCATGAAGCATAATATCAAACCGTTTTGGTCTTATGTACACTCCTTAAAAAAGTCTGACGATACATACCCTAGTACTATGACACTAGAAAATGAAATAGCTAAAACACCAACCGATGTATGTGAGCTATTTTCTAAGTTCTTCAGCTCAGTATACGAACCCAAGAGCGTAATTAATTTTGAGGATCTCGATGGAGCTCCAACGTCTAGTTCCGCGCAAATTATAAATAACATATTGGTGACGGAATCCAGTATACTCAATAAAATTAAACTTTTAGACCCCAACAAAGGCCCCGGGCCAGATAAAATTTCTCCTTTGTTCATTATGAAAACCGGTGATATTCTGAAAATACCTCTTTTCATTCTCTTCAATAAATGTCTCTTTTATGGTGTCTATCCAGATCAATGGAAGTTTGCCTATGTTATACCCATTCATAAGACAGGCTCAAAATCCATAGTTTCTCATTACCGACCAATATCTATCCAATCTACCGTCCCTAAATTGTTTGATTCACTCGTACACGAGGCTCTATACCCAACATTTGAAAATCAAATAATAGAGCAACAACACGGTTTTGTTAAGAAAAAATCCACCGTTACAAACTTATTACAATTCACCAACTCTCTTTTCAAGTCTATGGATCAACGTATACAAGTCGACGCTATATATACAGATTTCAGAAAAGCTTTTGATAAAGTTGACCATTTACTACTACTAGAAAAATTAGCATTTAACGGAATAAAAGGGAATCTCCTAAGATGGTTTGTTTCTTACCTGGAGAAACGAACTCAAAAAGTAGTCATGTGCGGGCATGAGTCTTCTCTAGTTGACGTGCCATCGGGAATAATCCAAGGATCTGTACTTGGGCCGCTATTATACATCATATTCATAAACGATATTACCGACTGCTTCCATAACTGTAACATACTTCTATTCGCCGATGATTTAAAAATTTACAAACCAGTCATAAATCAATCTGATGGCTATCTTATTCAGCAAGACTTAAACCGATTTAACAAATATTGCCTAGAAAATAAACTGCAACTTGCTTATGACAAATGTCAGCACATAACTTTCAGTAGGAACAGAAATCTTGTTGACCTAAACTTTGTAATAGGAAACGAGACCATATTGAAAACACAATGTGTCAAAGACTTAGGAGTTCTAATAGACAAAAAATTAATATTTGATGAACAAATTGACAAAATGATCAAAAAAGCATACAAAATGTCTGGGTTTGTTCTACGCAGTGCGAAAAGCTTCCGATATACTTCCTCATATCTTATCCTTTACAAAGCTCTCGTCCGACCTTGTCTTGAGTATGCTTCTCCCATCTGGAATCCCTTTTATGAAAAGTATAATAAAAAGCTAGAAATGATCCAAAAAAAGTTCCTTAGATCTATGCACTACCGTTTAACAAAAGAAAAACTTTCATATAATGACCTATTAAGCACATACCATTTAATGCCACTCGATAAAAGAAGAATTGCTGCTGATTCTGTAATTCTCTTTAAAATTTTGAGAAATATGATTTGCTTAGAGAAATTACATTTCATGTTCCGAAAAGAAGAATACGAGCCACACACTTGTTTAACTTAGATCTGCATCAATCAAACCAAGGGCATCGCGCCCCTATGTACCGTATTTGCTATACATATAATAAAAGACTTGAATTAGTTGACATATTCCAAACAACCCTTCATAGTTTCAAAAAAGCAACTAACATACTACTTTCTGGTCTATCTGATAGGTAAAGTATTTGTACATATTATTATTATTTTTTTTTATTTATTATTACTAAAGCCGTAATTGTATATGTTTTTTAAAATTTTACCTTTTCTATCCTTTTTTAAAGTATGTTTGTGCGTACATTTTTTTTTGTCTAAATTCTTTGTAATATTTGTTTTGTTTTTAAAGCAGTTTCCTTTTTTTTTTTTTTTCACTTTTTTTTAATTCAATTTAATTTTGTTCTGTATCCATAAGTTAAAGCCTCAACATCTGTCTAATATTTACTCAGTGAGAATGTTAAGGAGTTTACAATTAACTAACACTATATTTGACTTGTTCTTTTTTTACTAACCACATTGTAAATATCTGTTTTTTTCTCCAAAATAAATAAATAAATAAATAAATAAATCAACTATCAACATCATGCACTGACAGCTGACACAGAACACAATTTTAAATTACAAACGATACTAGCCACAGACATACATCTACATAGATAACGCTAATGTCCGCGTGTCCGACCGAACCCCGACCAAGGTTGGTCGCCGCTAGATTCAGTCCCCACGTATGTAGGTATGTCTGTTAGAAAATCGATATCACAATATCGTACTTAATAATCGATTTCACCGGTGGCATCGATGTCTGAATTGGTTTTTATTTCCCAGCAATAAATATCAACTTCACGACCGGCTGGTGTAGCGGTAACATACATTGCCTTCTATGCCAGAGGTCCTAGGTTCGAATCCCGGTGGCGGCGGATATTTGTGTGATGAACATAGATATTAGTCTTCAAGTCATGGATGTTTATATGTTTATTTAAGTTTATTCTAATAAAAAATATGTATTTATTCAATATGTATGTTTATATATTTCTTAAGTATATCAATTATCTAGTATCCATAACACAAGTTCTTTAAGAAACTTAATTTGGGCTAGATAATGTTGTGTCAGTGTCAGAAAAAAATATTTTTCTTATTATTATTTATGATCAACTGTGACGTCGCAGTAAGTGCTTAAAAGCCGGCACGCTTGTTTTCAATACAAATCGTTACACTTGCGTTATCTTTGTAGATGTATGTCTGTGACACGAGCTGAATGCTATATCTTCATTAATGACAAAGTAAACTTCTACTTGATATGATACAAGTGACAGTTGAGTATACAGCGGCATTTTCCAACGTAGTGCTCATTGATCGGTTAGATTGATTAATGTATTTAACTTTAGCAAGCAGAGGAAATGACGACGTTTTCTTTTAAGATTAATAATGTTACGAAAATGATACACTTAAATAAAATTAAGTAACTAACTTCCTAAGCCACAATGAGGATGATAATCAAATTACTTCTAGGATATATTTTGTTGCTAATCTCTTAGCCCATATTTCAAGAAAGAGATGGGGATTGAAAGAGGATGTAGTGACTAAGATTGAAAAGGGTGCTGAAAATGCTACGGTGGTTTGGGCATTTGGAAAGGATGGCTGAAAGTAGATTTACGAAAGAGGTGTACAGAACAAGAATGCATATGTTGTTGGAAGGGGCCGGCCTACGCGAACGTATGCTAATCAAATTGGCGACATTTTGAAATAGGGCCTAGTCAAAAGTATCCGTAACCGGCGATCATGTATGAAAAGATTGATGAACGTGGAAGAAGCGAAAGAGGTATGTCTGGATCGCAGCAATTGGTGTTCCTTTGTCTCTGCCTACCTCAAGGGGAGACACATACATACATACATAACTTCACGCCTGTATCCCTTATGGGGTAGGCAGAACACCAGTGGTTATAAGACCATCTGATGTCACGTTTGACAATTGAGGTATTATAATGATGGAGAGAGGCTATTGCAGTGACAGGGGGTCAGCCTATCGCCTGAGGCAGACAGTGTTACCCTATCGCCAAAGTGGTCGTCGCCAGAACCATTACCGCGAGACTTCATATACAGGGTGACTGGTGACAAATTTTAGTTATTAAAGGAGAGCACTCTGTAGGTACTCAATTCTGATCATAATCATGTAATAAAAGGAGGTGATTATTTTTTCACCAGATTTCCCTATAAATAAATAAAGAGTTCACGAATGCTTCACGCACGGCTCGACGACCGTTCGTGAAGTTGTCTATACCTACCTTTTCTGTGTTGATAGCGTCGTGCGTACGTCCGTGGCAAGTAGTGACCAGTGTAATCATGCGTTGCGTAATGAATTTTTAACTTTCGGTCAAGCTTACTCAGTAAATAATTGATATACAGGGTTAATTTTAATTAGCACATCACCTCTTCAAGGCAGCCGCTCCATATCAATCCCAACAACATTTGTTCTACAACTTTTTAAAATTTTAGTTTTCCCATTCAAAATATATTTATAGCCTCTATTTAGAGGCGTAACTCTATTGACTTTGAGCTTAGGAATGCCATGCACCTACGCAGTAAAATATTGCTTCAAAATAATAATAGGTACTTCTTACAAAATGTAGAGTAAGGAGCAAACATTTTTTTGTTTTTATTTTCTGTGTTATTTATCAAGATTTGTAAAAAGTCGTAAAACAAATGTTGTTGGGATTGATGTGGAGAGGCTGCCCTCAAGAGGTGATGCGTTTATTAAAATTAACCCCGTATGTACATTTATTATTTTATTTTTTTTTTTCGTGTATGATCTCAAATTAACACGTCCTCGAATTTCGAAAATAACCCATCAGTCACCCTGTATAAAGTTGTCGCTGGTCAACCGAACTCTCAAGGTGTCCTTGCAACAAGCAGAAACGCTCATCTAGAGATGGTTTATTCTACGCATCTTATTAGTCCGGATTTACGAATTCCAGTTATTCTAGTTCATATAGTTTTATTATTAGGGGCTTTATTGCGATGTTTCAAAATGTATCATCGTTTTTATTTAGCTAGCTGGAAAGTTTTAAGTTCATGAAACACTTCTTTGTTTTATTGACATTTTTAGTCAAGTCCAAACTGGTTTGAGATAACTAATGCGTATATTTAAATGTCATATTGATCGAGTTGTGAAGGACATTGAATTAGCAATATGATAGTAGGTAAGTAGGTATTATAAAAATTCTACAGCTTCAAGCTTCCTTATGAGTGCTGTTTCAATGTAAACGTTTTTTTTTTAATTTTTGAAATTTACGTTCCAAATCTGACTGCTAGGTATGTACCAGAGATAGATAAGTTCGCTCAAACAATAAACTAAATCTCTTCAGCCTTGTGTATGCTAACATTGAAAAAACTCAAAGATTTATTTCAGACGAACCGTCATTAAAAAATCAGCAAATACAACAACATCGCCTCGACAACAGCAAGTATGACTCCGAAGTCCAATCTCTATTTCCAAGAAAGATGCATAGCTGTTTTTCTTTGCCTTGGATAAAGAATGCATACGTGTTACCTGACACGTTCCACATCCAATGAGAACGCGGCATTTCGGAGGCGCGGCCTGACGCATGCCTGACGCAATAACGCGGCAAAATTACGTTTCTCAACAAATAAATTTAACCTTTTCGAGCTCAATGTCACAGTAACTTTAGCATAATATTCCAAGTTTGAAAGCCTGATTGATATTGGTATTCGATTCTGTTGCTAAGTAGTCTGGCGTGCAGCTGTTATTCTCGAATCAGTTCGGCAATAATACATTCAAATGATTTTGATATGCTTTATTGGTATTGATGATTTGTATCAATCACATCAAATTCGACAATTGACGTCAATTGCAGATAAAGTAGGTAGCAGCATTTTTTTTTTAAATAATCAAAGTTCAAGCGTTTCCATGTTTTCTTTACTTTTAAAGTGTCTTACAAATGAACACATACCTGACTGAATTTTGGGACGATTGAATAACTACATTAGTTTGAATAGTCTTGAGCTGCTAAGTCTAGGACATTAAGCGCCTCGCCGTAATGTGTCTATAGAATACAATAACAGGTTAATTTCGGTTAAGTAGGTACAGTACGCTCTTTAACCAACTTTAGCTAACCTTTTATAGGAAGCAGGAAGCGATTGCTAATAAGAAGTTAGTTGACAGGATGCTTGAGTTGCCAGCTTTTGCTTTTCTAACGGATTATTTCTCTGGCAAGTAATGGATACCTTTCTAATGTATAGTTATTTGCATTCACGTACCTTTGAATAGCTCTAGCGCATCTGGATAAGCACGAAATGACTAGATTAAAAATCTTTAAATAAGTCTCCTCCAAAATTACCGACCTAACTATGTGGTCTGGAAATAAGTATACTTAATTTGAAAAGTCCCTTTCTAGCCCGGGGGCTGTGATTTCATCAGCTTTTCCTTCAGGAGAGATTGAAATCAAACGTGTGGTTAGTACCTATCTAACCGATAAAAAAGTCAATACATTTTCGGCTAGTTGTCTGTCAACAAGTGACCGGATGCCTCGGTGGCCAGTTGTGCAAACAAGATTGCTATGAGCCAAAATGCCCAATTCCAGCAATTTTAGTCCGATCGATACAAGGATGGAAGACCATTAGTTTATCACGACTTTTTTTTCGCTTCGGTAGGTCATGATGTCAGAAGCCTCATACTAATGTTATTAACACATACATAATACATAAGTACATACCTTCACGCCTGTCCCCCTTATCGGGTAGGCAGATCACCAGAAGTTAAAAGACCATCTGCTGACACGTTTGACTTTGGAGGATAAAGACTATTGCAGTGACTGGGGGTCGGCCTATCGCCCACAAAAACGCCGATAAAACCTCTGTCCTTTAACTGACTTTTACAGTATACCCGGTAAGAGAAGCAGCTGGTACATTAAGTTTTTTTCTTTGGCTCCCAGTCCAGCATGGAGAAGCATAATGTTATTAATTTTATTTTTAAATGAAATTCCGTCGAAATTCTTACAGTATGTCGTAATTTCATAGAAGAGCATCCTTGAAAACTCACGTAGGTATAATTTAAATTGAAAAGAGAGTATTTATTTTTATAAGATTATTCACAAGACCGGACACATTTACTTTGTTAAATAAAATAAATATTGGACCGGATTTTATTGCCTTACTTTACATTTTAATTTTTAACCTGACGATTTACGTCTCGACTTTCAATCGCTCGTGAACATCACGTTGTCGCTTTTTATTTAATGTTTTCGAAACTAGAGTAGCGACATCTATCCCCGCCATATTGAAACTAGATAGATAGTTTCTTAGAATTTGACACTTAGAGTATGTATTTTTTTTAAGAATATGACTTTTTTGGTTCTGTACGCTTAATCATGGCAACAAATCGAGGAATTCTATGTATTATGGTGCTCATGTTAGCTAACGTGATAGGTTAAAATAACAAAATAATATTTATCTTATCGACTCGAGTCTTTATCGATGGTCGCATGCTACTAGCCCTGCTGGACTGGGAGCGAAAAAAAACATAGAATGTACCAACTGCTTCCCTTCCCGGGCATACTGTAAAAGTCAGTTAAGGAACAGAGGTTTTATTGGTGTTTTTGTGGGCGATAGGTTGCAATAGTCTCTATCAATCATTATAATACCTCCAAAGTCAAACGTGACATCAGATGGTTTTATAGTCTCTGGTGTTCTCCCTACCCTATAAGGGATACAGGCGTATATCTACAACAATTTATAACGCAGTAAACTATAATCTACCGCTTCCCAAGAGCAGCTTGCCATGGTTTCCTTGGTAATGTAAACAAACACCGGATCACAAACTAGTTTCGGACAATCGACGATCACTTCGCTGTAACATTGTTTGCTTCAGATGCCAGAGGTCGTGGGTTCGATGATTCGATCCCCGTACAATGCATCTATTTGTGTGTGAAGACATATTTGTTAGCATTGGTTTGACTGGAATGCATACATTTATTTATTTTAAATAAAGGGTGATTTTTTTAGCGTTGTTTTTTTTTAATCGTATAAAACACTCAAATTTGCATAATTTATTAACTGTTTTTATTGGAATCGATAAATTGGCCTTTCCCATTTTCGTTTTAAAGATAGCTTCATGTAAATATTGCGGCTCCGTTTCAAATGGTCCATTCAGAAGGTGGAAAAAAACCTTACCGTTAACGGCGACTTGAGCCATGATTCGCGACTTTTTATTGCCCCAGTTGGCTAAGTTGAATTTGGTTGACATGTGTTTACATCAAGATGGTGCCACATGTCGCAAAAAGAGGCCGCGGAGAGGACTCGAGAGGATGATCCCCTTTCGGCTCCAATCCGCCGCAGGAGCACCGTTCGGAGAAGGAGGGCGTATGCCAACCTGACCTGATCCGTTCGAGTGAAGGCCTTGGGCGGTGGATACGGGGGTATCTGCCGCTCGCTTCCAAAGGTCTTCACTGGCAGCGGCGTGCTACGTGTTTCGAGCATGCTGCTGAGCGAGGGGGGTTCCGCGCTGC
Source organism: Stenoptilia bipunctidactyla (assembly GCA_944452665.1). Classification (NCBI taxonomy): domain Eukaryota; kingdom Metazoa; phylum Arthropoda; class Insecta; order Lepidoptera; family Pterophoridae; genus Stenoptilia; species Stenoptilia bipunctidactyla. The sequence continues at coordinate 4,138,405 of OX101743.1, read as the reverse complement.
GGAAGGCATCGGCGGGTTCGCGGAAGAATGCGTAAGCGTCCCCGTGCTCCCGCCAACAGGTGCGTGACGAAACACCTTGGGGTTTTAATCGGTAAGAGTCCGACATAACCTGGCCGCTCCCCCGGGCGACAGGTATTCATGAGGATTTCGAGTGAAGGCCTTGGGAGGTGGATACGGGGGTATCTGCCGCTCGCTTCCAAAGGTCTTCGCTGGCAGCGGCGTGCTACGTGTTTCGAGCATGCTGCTGAGCGAGGGAGGTTCCGCGCTGCGGAAGGCATCGACGGGTTCGCGGAAGAATGCGTAAGCGTCCCCGTGCTCCCGCCAACAGGTGCGTGACGAAACACCTTGGGGTTTTAGTCGGTAAGAGTCCGACATAATCTGGCCGCTCCCCCGGGCGACGTGTATCCATGAGGATTTCCCCAAGTAAAAAAAAAAATAAGATGGTGGCACATGCCACACAGCTCGTGAAACAATGGACATGTTGAAGGATAAATTTGGTGAGCAGCTTATCTCTCGAAATGGCCCTGTGAGTTGGCCGCCAAGATCATGCGTTTTAACGTCTCTTGATTATTACTTGTGGGGTTATGTAAAGTCGTTAGTCTATGTGGACAAGCCCAACACGATTGAAGTCCTACAGGATAACATAACACGCGTAGTTCGTGGAATAAAGGCCGAAATGCTCGATTGACGCAAAATTGGACCTTACGAATGGACAATTTGAAACTGGGTCAGTTCATGAAGTTATGATGGTTTTCTTTTGCTCCCAGTCCAGCATGGAAGCAGTGGCCCTTCATTACACATTTCTATAACACATCACCGCTAATGCTATGATATTTGACGGCTTATTTTCATGAAGAGCGATCGCTATACAAGCAAACTCTGAAGGGATTCCACCAATCGTGATCGCTCGAATTAATCATCTTTTGCAAAATGCCTTTCCGTTAGAGATAAGGCTGATGTAATCCAACCTTACTAACCCTTACTCCACAGTCTCAAGAAATCGTGCAACAAATAGGTAATTGTCATTAAGTTCACTTTCAAAAAGACTTGAGATGATTTTAACAACATTTGCTATGTAAATTTTATCAGGGGTTTTTTATTAAAGTATTTTTATTTATACTTTATCTATTTACACTCTGTTCTTTTATACATAATTAGAGTAATAAATGAGTTTGAAACAAAAGCAATAAGACATTGAGATGCTTTCCACTCTAGTAATAATTATTACACAAATTTTCCTTATTACACATGAGGTGTTACTTTTGACCGTGTAAGAATTTGATGTGAAATCGAAATATTTTTTACTTTGTAGCACTGACTTACAAATTGGAATTAATCTACCATATTGAGATTAAGAGGCAAGTGACTCAACAGCATTAACTTTTCAGAAAAATAATTAACAAAAGAAGAAGAAAGAAAAAACAAAAATTTTCAACGGACTTCAAAAAAAGAAGGAGGTTCTCAATTCGTCGGTATGTTTTTATTCAACCGACTTCCAAAAAAGGAAGAGGTTCTCAATTAGTCTGTATGTTTTTTTTGTCTTTATTACACGATATTTCGGACGATTATGAATTGATTTTGAAAATTGTTGTTTCATTATTAATACTTCATAGTTGGTCCCATATAAGTTTCATCGAAATCGGTTAGGTACCTACATACATTCATAACTTCACGCCTGTATCCCTTATGGGGTAGGCTACAAAACCATATGACGTCACGTTCGACAAATTTTGAGATATTATAATGGTGTATAGAGACTATTGCAGTGACAGGAGGTCAGCCCACAAAAAATATCTAATAAAACCTCTGTCCCTTAACTGACTTTTACAGTTTGCCCGGGAAGAGAAACAGCTGGCACATTCTACGTTTTTTCTTTGCTCCCAGTCCAGCATGGAAGGTTAGGTACGTCATTGAAAATTTCAAACTTTTGAAAAAATATGTATGATTTCGGAGAATGTTTACGTTGATGACATTCTCAACTCAGCCATAGTTTTGACGTGAAGTCGGTTTTATTAGAGTGCGACCGTTGCGAGAATGCGTTCCTGACAGCTCCTTATGTCCACTGATAAAGTTTATTTCCGATTCGAAAGTTAAAAAAGCTATGATTTTGACAGCTGTCAGGTACGCAAACTCCCACCGGCCGCACTTTAATGCTATGCATTCGTTGATTATTAATGTTTGTTATCTCATAACTTTTGACTGGGTGAACTGATTTTTAACCCGACTTCAAATTCGCAGTTTGACCTGTAAGTATGTTTGTATGTATGTATGTTTGTCCGCGATTATCTCGCGTTTCGCTGAACCGATTTGGATGCGGTTTTCAGAAAAATATTTGTCATGTTTAGGAGAAGGTTTTAGTATATTAACCGACTTCATAAAAAAGAAGGTTCTCAATTTCTCAATTTGTATCAGAGAAGAGCCGAATGTTCGGCCGAACATTCGTCTTCGGTACATTCGGCATATTATTATGACATTCGTATTCAGCCGCACGTTTGGTTGATTTGCCGAATACTAGCTGTTTCGCGCGGGAATATAGGGATAAAAAGTAGCCTATGTGCTATTCCAGGCTGTACACTATCACTATACCAAACTTTCACATGTATAATAATAGTAAGATTTGATTACTACGCCAATGAGGAGTTTTCTGACAGCTCATAAGGATTAGTTCAAAAAACCTCTATAGGTGGCACTTTTAAAAAGCCGAAGGCGTTAAGTCTGTTAACTATAATTTAGGTAAGTGGTATCTACCATCTATGGTTATTTATAAGTTCAATTTCTGATACAGACGTCAATTAAATTATTTTACTTTTAAAAACGCAGTGTGGAATAAATGGCTATATGACAGACAAGACTTTGCCTTTTGTAAAGCGCCATCTGTCGAAGCCTTTTGTACCATTTTTGTACCGTTTTGTTTTTTTAATAAGCTGACTGTCAGAAAACCTCTCATTACGGATGGCTTTGTTGTTTTTTTACTAGCCGATTTAAAAAAGGAGGTTTTTAGTTTAACATGTATGTATGTTTGTCAACGATTATCTTGCGTTTGGCTGAACCGATGTCTATGCGGATATTTTTCACAGGGAGAACCTTTTGGTATTATAACCGAATTCAAAAAAGGAAGTTATCAGTTTGATCCGTCTGTATGTATGTTTTTTGGCATTTATCTCACGTTTAGCTGAATAGGTTTTACAGTTTTTTTTTTGTTTTTCATTCATTTACTTACTTACTTTATATTTTGGGCTAGCTATTAGTTTTTCTATAGTTCGTTTCCATTATTTATAGGTAATTATTCGTGATAGATTTTTAGTGATAAGTTTTGGGCTAGTTCTTAGCTGACTATTCGCACGAAGTTTTTATAAGTATTACTCACTTTTTCAGGTTCTGCAGCATGAGCAGGATGCTGACGATACCTATACCATAAAGTAACTTTTACAGGTTGAGATAGAGATATCAGCCAAAACGGAGCTCTAGCGCCATCTAGAACTCAGTGACTGAAACTTTTACTAGAACCAATCGAGAACTTTCCCTGTATTTTATTTTTAAGAATATTTAAGCCTCCTCAAATATGTATATTATCATGATTATTTGAAATATGTATATATCAGAAAATCGTTATCACGATCAAAATTCAAATAAACATGCAAAGGTCAAATTGCAGCGTTGTTTCCGAAATCCAGTTGAATTGCCGCGTCAGAATTAAAAAAGGGAGCTTCAGAGTCTGGCCGGGTTGTGGGTAAAAGGAATCCAAGAAAAAAGCGACAAAAACAACATTCGAAAACGGGTGCGCAGTAACGAACACAGGTAACGAATGAAAGATAGATTTAATGAGTCGGTTGGGTGATTGATTGAATGAACCGAAGAATGAAAAGTAGGATGAAAGAGTCTATGTCTATGGCATTTTTCTAATTTTATAAATTATAAACAGCGCCATCTATATCTTAGTGATACTAACGAAATTTAGTGAAAACACCGTGACCTATACGAGATGATCTCTTGCTGTATCAAGTTGTAGTTTTATTTTCATTGTGAGTTTCATTCTCCCTTGCACAACTCTATCTAGAAACGTCCTTCGTTTTTTCTACGTAGGCCCATACACACAACATATAATAGTAGGTAGGTCATAGTCAAGGTGTTACAGTACCAAAACATAATAGTACCAGTAGTAGTATTAGGTAGTTACTGATACCAGTACCACCAGTATACTAGCCAAATTAAATAACTACTTTTATTACATAATTATGATCAGAATCGAGTTCAGAGTGCTCTCCTTCAGTGTCTAAAATTTGTCACCAGTCACTCTGTGTAAGGGAGTTAAAACAAACAAACTTTTCAGCTTATTATTACCATGGATAAAGCTATAAAAAGATATGATTCTATCTAAAAATATCAACAGGTAACAAGAAAGGTAGTAAGGATGTCTGGAAGAAATTGCAACCACTGCACCTTTTGTCATAAATGTCTTTTTCTTATAATTATGGTATGTAATTAATTTGAAATAAATAAACATAAAATTGTTTATTACATAATCATATAAATTTAAATTTAATATTTCAGTGTAGCTCATAATTAACTAACATAACTCGGTTTAATTGCATGCTTTACTAAAGATCTCAAATGATAACTTATACCTTATAATGTGAAGAAATAAATCATTCACAATTATTGTAATCAAACAGTTCCTTCTTGAACCCATGCGCTGTCATTTCCACTTTCTATGAGATGAGATAAAGGTCGAATAATAATGCGGGATTAGCCACCAATTAAAAAGATTACATCCTACTCAAATATCAAATCTGAAAGCACATGGGTAGATGTTGGTAGCTAATAATGGTGGGTTTCAATATTGTATCTTGATCCAAAATCCTTCTCTGTAAACACTTAAAAGAGTGGGCGTTGTCATGACAAACAAAATCCAGATTGTTTTTGTATGATAAAAATTTGGATTTTAGATAAAGATTTGATATTGAATGGAACCCACCGTAAAATGGCTTGTAGTAACTTAACTAAAATATCCTGTCAATGAAATAGATTGTAGATAGGTATGGTTTATTTAATAAAAACCATAAAAACCACCAAGGAACCAATATTATCTGAATATCGGATAATAGAATTTGGATTTTGATTTTTATCATATTTTGGAATTTGGATAACAATCTATATGATGGTTAGTAGGAGGAGTTTTTCCTGAATCTTTTCTCAAAATTCAGAGATATACTTAATATAAAAAGAATTATTTTAATCATCAGAATGCAATGAATTATATGATTAGAGCTTGCACATATCATAATTTTATGTATAGTCCCTTCCCTGTTGAAATACAATAAGGCATAAAATGTCATAGTCTAAATATTATTTTGATTTTAAAACCTCAAAGACCTTTCATACCTCTCATGACTTTTTTGGGGTGTATTACAACCAACACCCCTTAGAGTTTGCAGTGATAGAGCATGTTCTACCTAACAGTTTATATATTTTTAAAAGGTTAAAATATTGAATTAAACATGCTATTTATTACAGACCATTAACCATTAATGAATGTCTATAAAATCCTCAGTAATAAAGTTATAAAAATAAAACACCATCAAAAAAGTCATTTTTAACGATATTATCCTAATAGACTTGCAAAATTATTTCAAAATATGTTAAAAATATTTTTTTATAGTAAAATAAAATAATTTTATGATTAACTTGAACAATGTAGCTACGTCAAGTATTCTAACGTTTTATATGAACAAAAGAACCACCTAATGCTTTCCAAACGAACACACAATTTTGCAACTCATCCTACTTAAATTCTAAATCCAAATGCCTGTGTCAAACAAAAGGAAATCGATTAAGAAATAAATGAATACTCACAAAATCTTTCTGCGTCAAGCCACACAGCACAGGAATAGACGTCGCGGAATCCACAAAACTACACACGGTATGATTTCTTAACTGAACACTTTAATAGTTAGAGCTTGCAGAAGTAGACCATACGTAAAATATGTTCTTTTAGTTATCATAACCACACAGAAAAACCAAAAGGATTGCACAAAAGCCGAATTCTAGAGTCGATCGAGCAACAGTTTGACGGTGACAGTGATAGAAAAACAGCAGAGTTTTGTCATATAAATGTTACCTGATAAAAATATGATAAAATCTCGAAAGGGATCTACAAAATTATCATTGAAAGTAAGTATTTATTTCCAAAAAAACACAAGGAGTACTTAGGGGACTTTAAGACTATTTAAGTGACTGCTGTTTTGTTTTGAAGTATACCATATAGTATTTATAACTAAGTCAACGCAGTCAAAGCATTACGGGCAATTTTTTTTAACTCGCACTATATTCCCGTAGAGCCATTTTTATCAACATGGTGGTTTTCAATATCGAATCTCAATAGAAAATCCAATTATTTTTCATACAAAAAAAAATCTGTATTTTGGTTATCATGGCAACGACCATACTTGAAAGTGTTTAAAGAAGGATTTTGGATAAAGATATAGAAACCCACTATTATTGGTCTCATTAAAGGATAGATCAAAAAATTACATAAAAAGCATTATAAACTTATATTTTTAGATAATTTCACACAAAATGAGTGCTTATTTAAGCCAAATTTTATTAGTTGTCGTGCTTGTTACATAACTTGTTTCGGAACTTTCGGTTCACAAGTCCGCTCAATAAATCCTATATATTCACAAACTTTTTGTAAACGAAAAAGTTTGTGAATATATAGGATTTATTGTTATTGAACCCGCATGCCTTGAGAGGTTATTTATAAAGGACAAAACAAGCCACTTTCACCATGGAACCGTTCGAAAAAATAGGTTTACACTGTAAAATCCTGAAAAGTTTTTTTTCTTTTTTTAATTTAAGTTACTTAAGTCAATTTTCTTTCCATTAATCAATTTTTGTTCTACAACCTCCTAACGGATGCAGGTACTGCGGGTCCAATAACAAGTAAACTTTTATAGGTTATTACTTGCTTGTTTGCGCTGAAACTGCTAAATTTCGTACTTCAGGATCGATGGAGCCAGGAATAACGCATAGGTACGCTTTATAAATTTTTCCTTCACATGCCAATAATGTATTTTAGAATCTAAAGTATGACTTTTCAATGCTATTCAATAACAAGCGTGATTAAAATAATCACTTATTGTTTAGCTTAGAAACTATTTGGTAGGGGAAAGTCTGTATCAAAAATAAAAGCATGTATTCATTTTATCATCACAGTTTTTTTTTATTTTTCATTATGCTCAATATTTCTACTCTATTCTTATGTAATACTATGTATATTAATAACATTTAATACATAAACAACAATACATACATACATATACAACAATACATATAAATTATATAGATTTTGTTATACATATTTAAATACAATATTTCCTGGAATGTATAAGAAACTCATAATACCTTTTCATAGTATAATTTTTCATTATTTACCATTATCACGCTTTCAGTCGTAGTTTATAATTTAAATTGTCTTAATATTTAGTCTAAGCACTGCAGACAGTCGGCACTCTGTACTGTTTCAATTGTGTGACTCCAGTGACATGGGGGTTCTTGCCTTGACGGATTTGGTCCCTGAAGTTGCGGAATTCCTGATCCATCCATGTTTTGCACACGACTTGAGCCGCTTGCAACTTGTAGTTCTGACCTCTGCAATGAGCTTGGCAAGAGTCTAAAGGTGTTGTGGTTATACAGATCTCACCGAGGTTTTCATAATACTGAACCTGCTGCTTGACTTGGCATTCGCCTTTGTCCTTATTGTAGTTTCTCGCTCTGTAGATTTTTTGGGATCCCCAATCTTCAACTGTGTTAATCGCTTGGAGAGCTTCTGTCCATTCACTGTCTGAATGATGAATGATGGTGTTTTTGATTTCGCGAGGATAAGCTATCTGTTTTGCTTTAACTTGTAAGTCTTTAGTTTTTGTGTCAATAAGGTCATCATTTAAAGCAAAAGAAGCAGCATAAAGTTCAGGCCGGTCAACTAAACCATTGGGAGTTTGGTAGTCATCTCGGTAATCACCGGTCATCTGTCCGCAAATTCCCCTGGTGTTGTTGCGGTGTCCGTTAGATACAAGAAGTAATCTCTGACCATCATACATTACACGAAGACGATTTTGACGGATGTTTAACATGAGAACACCGTCAGGTAAGTTGTAATATTGCAGAAGAGGAGAATCTGTGCTCTCCTGCCAATAGGTAGTCAGAGGGGCGTCGGAGACCTTCTTGGCATTAGTATTGACTGTTACAGCAGCTTTGTTGACTCCATCAAGGGGTTTCAGTTGGACCTCAAAAGCGTCACCCTTTTCAGATCTGTAGATAAAAAGAAAAATAGGTAAGTTCCGTATAGTATGTTATGATTTATTTATTATTTAGTCATAATCATCATCACAATTCACATCATCGCCGCGTTATGAGCCCACTGTAGGGCTATAAGTCTATCCTCTGGGTGACGAGAGGTTATATACTCTTTATTACACACGTGAGTCGAAGATAGTTTAGTACAACAGGATACAGGTTACAGAGTACGTAATATGTCGGACCTTGTCATCAAAGGATGAAAGAAGTCGATAATTAACTTACTTGTATGAGATGTAGACCTCTTGTTGGTTTTCGCTGGGCCTTCTTGCCAAAACAACAACTTCGTCTTGATAATTGTTCAAGAGACTCCTTTGTTGGATTTCTCGCGATTCATCTTGCATCAGTACATACCATGCTGGTGACAGAGTGTAGTCATATTGCCTGTTGCTGTACGTCTTAATAGTGCTGCCTTCCACAGAGCAGAAAGCTGAAAGCAAAGAATATAGTAAGGACCTAATCGGATGTTTAGAAGAAATTATTTTAAAGTCATATTTAATTAATACATACGTTCATATTGCAGCTTTGTAAAATAGTTAATTACGCGGTCTACCGGCTTGAAGGGAGAATAAGTCGATACGACACCAGCAGCTACTTTTGGAATAGGAATGTTTTTGATGCGGTATTCACCGGTTCTTGTGTTGAAGGCTAAGTTCATATAATTATCTAAGTAGGATGCTTGTGCTTCCATTTCAAGTTTTCCATCGACAGTTGTCTTCAAAGGATTGGATTCAGAGTTCCAGAATCCAAGGTATTCAAAATATCTCCAAATTTGGAATGTCATGTATCTGAAGGCTGGACTGACATCTTTGTAGGTAACAGAGGTCTTAACATAGTCAGGGGCATGTGCCATGATGATCATTTTATGACAAACATTCAAGTGTAAGTTGTTCTTTGCAATTTCTTGCGCGCACGTTTTGCCATTGGGTGAGCCCATTAAAGCCTCAGTGTATTTCTTTGTCCTCTCAGCTTGGCCTTGGATCTGGATTTTACCATCGTTGCTCAGACCAAATTTGATATCCATGTTGAAGGTCATTTTTAATTCCTTTTCAAGTGCTTCTATGAAATTAAATGATGTTATGGTTGGTTTCATGACAGTGCCGACCGCGTTAATCTGTCCCTGGTTCTGTTGGCTTGACTTCTTTCCAGCAAAAAGAGCATATTGGATTTTACTGTCAATGGGGCTTTCTCCAATAGCAGCAGTCAAAACGTATTCTGATTTCTGCGCGCCATCAAAAATAGCGCTTAAGTCTATAACTTGCACTCGTGCACTATTTATTCCAGATGATACTCGTTTCATCATCTCTTCGCGACGAACTTGGCTATTTGGTGAAACGTCTTTAGGGGTTTCACTTACAAGTTTACCTTCATTGCTCTTCTGATTGTAGACACGATCTGCGAAAATGTAATATATTAGCCTTACAGTAGAAAAATTAATAAATTCTGATGAAAACGTACAAAAATAAATATAAAATTATAATTACCATAGACAGCCGAGACGACGATACGTTTGTTTGGTGATTGTTTTGCGAGATAACGGAAGTTGTAGTGTGTCAGAGCAATATCCTTTTGATGTAGGATAAAAGCGATTCTCGAAAGCAAGTCTCGTGAATATAGCAATCCTCCGAAACTTCTGTAGTCTTCAGAATAAGAGTAGCCTTGAAGTTGGAATTGCATACCAACGCTCTGGCCAACCCTTGAGTCAATAGAAACTACTTTGTTGCGACGAGTAATTATTTTAGTGCTGGGATCTTGAGCAATGGTTACAAGCGAGTCTTTCTTCTGGTTTGAGCTATATGGCCAGACACTAAAATGCACAATAGTTGTGTCCTGTTCAGGATACAAAGGTTCTAAGTCCATCTTAACCTCACCAGCTTTAATTTGCATTTGGAGTTTCACAGGAACTGTGATTTGGAATTTGTTTACAACACCAACGCTGGCATATTGGTCAGCAAGGGTATCTAAGAAGCCAACGCTGCCATCGATATTTCTAGCAAAAGTTATTTGAAGCTCCTTGTTCATAGATCCGATGTATTGATCATGTTCATTTTCATATTTCATATCAGCCTTGGCTTTGCTTTGAATGTGCACAACTACAGGTTCTTTGTATTTGTAGATGAAAGGCATACCCATTGCGACTGGGAACATAATGGAAATTTGCTCTTGGTTCAACATTTTTGTGTAGTGCTTCTCAACACCCTGAGTAAGTTTAGTCATATATTGAGCAATAGCAGCTGATATTTGAGAAATGTCACTTTCATCAAAAGCGAAGAATCTTTCTTGGTTCATCAGATTAAGGTTTACTGAGAATTCCAAAGGATTTCTAGGGTTGCGTTTGATGTTCAGCATTTCAGATACTTTATCTGCTGAGTATTTGTGGTTCTCATTGGACCTCATGGTTTGCTTTTGTGACTGTTGTTGGCTCATCAGTAATTGCATAAATTGGATCAACTTCTGTACGCTAGATGTAGAAGCAGATATCTGTTAACAAAAAACAATTAAGTATACAAGACATATTTATGTTAATAATTATGAGAGGTAACAAAATACGACTTAGAGTCATCGTAATTAATTATTTTATTAACTTACCGTACTTTCCTTATTCCATCCTCCAATCTTATTTTTCCATGAGAATTGGAAACGTTGAGGTAATAAGCTTTCCTGGCTACCAATCTTTGAGAGAACTGTGAAGACGCCAAGGTTGTCAATGTTTTCAAAGTAGTCATCAAATCTCTTGAAAGAGTGTTGGTATCCAAACCTCTCTTTGGTAACAATCGGTAAAGCGGCTTGTGCAGTTCTAGAACTGAAAATGTTATAAATAATGTTAGTAGGTTAAATAATAGTAAAGTGAATTTTAGATGAAATGAATGGTGCTAAGCATTAAATACTTACAGGTCCAAATAGTAAACATTTTGAAGTTTAGCCGCAGATACAATGGCTGATTTAAGAGCTGCGCGTACTTGAATGCTAGGGTCTTCGTTTGTCATCTGGGCCATTGCTTGCATCATGGGTCCGGTGGGACGCGCCATAAAGATATTGAAGATGGCTGCTACTCTAACTTCGTCATTCTCAGCAGTATTTCTTAAAATTCTGTACAATACTACTCGGGCATGTTTGTCCTTCTGGTGAGCCAAAACTTGAAGATTTTCAACCATTAGTGAGCGGAGGTAAGTAGAAACTACTACTTTACCTTCTAGGTAAGGGGCAAACACATCTAAAACAGCGCGGTGTCCTAGATTTCCAAGAGCCTTAATGTACACCTGAGCCATGTAGCTATTGTCTTGTTCGATAGACTGAGACAGCTGCTGACGCAACTGTGGCAGAACTTCTTCCATTACAAAGTTGTCATGCTGACGAGCTAAACGTCCGTACATGTGTGTAGGGTAGTATGTGTGGGCTGTCTCATTGTTCACCTGGGCCATGTTTATAAATCTAGTTGCGGCAATTAATGCAGTGGTGTTTAAGTAGGTTTGTTGTTTAACTTCAGGGCTCATAGCTAGTTGGAAAAATTGTACCATGATATCTTTTGTGGGATATCGTACAGTGTTAACAAGAGATGCAACGATTTCAGCGGCTTCCTCACCAACCAAGTTTTTGTTTAGAATCCAAGTTTTGATTTGACGGAATGCTGGCAAAGTTCCCGCTTGGGCTACTGCGTCACGATACACCATCCACATGTCAGTCTTCACAATGTTGTTCGATGTCTTGGCAATTTCGATGCCACGACTTGTCTGGCTAAGTTGATCGTAGCTCATGGAAGCAATAAGACGTACTAATATGTTGAACTTTGTTAAAACATCAGCCTTAGGTAAGTTATTTGAGTTCTGTAGTCCCTGAGCGATATCTTGAACGAGTTTTTGAGCATTCATTTGGTTCTGTTTCTTATCAGCGTGAGCTTGTGGGATCATGTAGAGAGCAGCGAAGGCCGGCTCGTTGTTGTTGGGCACTTCGTCATTCATAAAAACTGAACCTGATTCACTGCTTGATGAGCTTTGCCAATCATTTTCCTTATTACGCACAATGAGTTTGTTTACAGAAGCGATTTTCGGAGACAAAGAACGACGAACCCTGTTTTCATTCACATCAATGTTAACGTAGACATGTTCGTTGGATTCCTCAGAATGTCTTTCATTCTTAGGTAATAATTTCGATGTCAAAGAGTATAGCAAGCTGTTGATCACGCGACCAGCTTCTGGTTTTTGCCATTGGCTTTCCTTATCTTGTTCTATGCTTTTCAATAAGAATGTGATGTGACTGTGTACCTCCGCTTCTTGTTGTCCGTGCTGTAATGGCAAGACATGAGCTGCGGTGGTTATCTCGGCTTTGTAAATAGGGCCTTGTTTAGCTACAAGAATTCGAGAGTAAGTGTTGCGCTTGATGAATTGCTCCTCATTGGGTCTAGATGCGGTACCGGTCCATTCTGCGTTTTTGGGAACACCAAAGTGGTAGGCAACTCTGTAGTGACAATGACCGTAGTTCTTGCTTTTAGTGATCTCAACGGGCTCTTCAGCAGAGACAAATAACGGGATTTCGCGACGCCATTCAGAAGCGACAGGTGAAATGGTGTACAGAGTTTCGCAATCGCCAGTTACATCAGTTTCCATTTTCTTGAACTGACCTTGCAGAGTTCTTTTGTCAAAGCTGTCTTCTGAGTGTCCGACAAGACGGTGAGTCGATAGATCCACTTGCAGAGCACTGATGAGACCCTTGAGTAAGTTCTCTTGAGCAAGGGAAACAGTTGAAGGCAAGTTGAGGGTCAGCACACGGCCTCCTTTCATCATGATTTCGAAGGGTTGTTCCATGTTGACATCTTCGTACTTGAGGTCGGTGGGGAGAACTCTGTCGTTCAGAAGTTCATGGTGGACCTGAGCACGTTGAGGTTTCTGGAGCTTAGCCATGAGTTTTCCTGGGGCTAGTACGCGGATGATAAAAGTGGCCTTGAAAGCGGTACCAGTGCTGGCGCTGCCAGGAAGCCGAGCCAGGGTGTGGGCTTCCACGTCGTAGTTGTAGAGCTTGCCAACCTGCCACGGCCATGGCTCCTGGATCTCGTTGGTGCTGAGTTGGCCTGATGCGGCGACAGCTGTAATAAAACCAAGTTGAAATCAAGGCGAAATTCTAAAATATTCTTACATCGAGTTTCATAAGTGGGTAACTTCAAATACGTAATTGAAATAATTACGTAAGTATTTAATAATATTTTTCTGAAATAAGAAAAAAATTCTGCTTAATTATTTTAAATATTAAAATTAAAAATTAAAATGAAAAAAATATTTTTGAACAGTTTTTTCAGTGCTGTTTTTTATTTTGGTACATATTATCTTAAATCTATTTATATCTTATAAACTTAAGATTTAAGCACCACGAGGCGTAAGAAACAAAACTTTAATATGCAATTCTCTCGATTTATCCCTACTAATACTTAATACTGTCTGTATTTTATGCTTTCAATTAAACCTAAATAACTAAACCGATTTGAAATTGGTCAAGAAGACATAGATATTTATTTGTCTGTGTCCGTTCTTAGTTATAATTATTAAGATTGTTTTCTAAAGAAGGATTAAGGGACAGAGGTTTTAAAGGCGTTTTTGTGGGCGATAGGCTGACCCCCTGTCACTACAATAGTCTCTTTCCATCTTTATAATACCTCCAAATTTGTCAAACGTGACATCAGATGGTCTTGTAACCTCTGGTGTTCTGCCTACTGTTTCTGCCTACCTAGTCTACTTCTGTATGTATTGTTTGCTCTAAAAAAAGAGAACTCCTTAATATTTTAAAGATATATGAATGTACGCAAAATTTTAATTCTATTAATTTTACAAACGGTATTGGAGACTGACTAAATATAAATAATTGATTATTACACATACCAGCAAAAAAAAATATATTATTATATAATTTAAGCTTTTAACTGAAAAATTACATTAATTTGCATTAATTTGCACCGTACGAAATAATCGAATTTAATTACATTAATTTTATTACAATAATTTATTTGCAGGCAATCACTTCTAAAAAAGTGTTTTTCTTTGTGTACATTGGTTTATAAAAATACTGCATTATTAAATTCGCAATTCAATTTAAATTAAAACTGATATGTATCGCAAGTCGCTATTCCAAACTCAAATTATAATAAAATAGGATGAAAATCCTAGCCGGGTATCGAACTTGCCAGAACGTTTGAAAACTTTTTTATCTTTTATTCTAAATCAAAGTATTAATAAATCAACATGTTTTTAAATCAATATATAAAAGAATTAAATTAAACAATAGGAATCATGAATTTTTAAAATAAATTTTTAAAAAGTTATAACCAAATAAACATTTGCAAATTTTCATTTTTTTTAACCGTAACATATCTTATATATCAGCACAAATAAGTAGTTAATCTAAAAAAGTGAAAAGGTAAATTAAAAAAAGAATTAAAAACTTACCTATCAAAGCTGCCAGTACTAAAACCTTCATCTTTCAAATCCTCTATAACACACCACCTTTGCCAAGAGGATGTCACAGATGTTAAGAGAAGAACACTTCTGATTATTACCGGCAAAACTATGATCTTTTATACGACTATACACGTGTTTCTAAGCTAGGTTTTAGACCGAACTATGACCTATATGTAAAGATAGCAACAATGTAATGTAAGCTAAATCTATAATAAGTTAATATGAATTCACTAATCGATAAATGTTGCAAAGAGCTCGTGTGCGAAGAAAGTCATTCACTTCAATCGAACGCGTGTTTTCTGTTCCGGTAAACAAATGTCTAATGACGCATAATAGATTTTTTAATTGTTTTATTACATACCTACATACATTTTAGTTCCAAACTTTAGTTTCATTCAATTAATATGATCTTCTTACTGTACCTACTTTGAAACTCTGGTAGAAACTTTAAGGCTGCAAACTGGACGGCAGCGACAGCGACAGCGAGAGCGACAGCGGCGCGGGCAGCGATTTCCGCGACACGATGGAAAGCTCAGATCATAAAAACTAAGAGATGTGCTAAGTGGGCGTGTCACGTGCGAACGAATCAGGTAAAAAACATACCTGATTGTGAGTTTTGCTAATAGTCGTGTGTCAACTCGCAACGGCGTCACTTCTAGCGATTTTCTCAAAATGCCGGCTTGCTCAGTGGTTTTTTGTAAAAATACTAGTGCCAAAGTTAATTATAGTAAAGATGGCATCTCATTTCACACGTATCTGACTGAAATAATGCGTATTTTTTTATTAAAACTTGTAAAACATTCACTGGAAATAACACTTTAGTTGTAAAATCGGATCACATAGTAAATTAACTACGTTTGTGAAAAGCAAACACTATTGCTTGCGTAACACAGCAAATTTATGCATGCGTTGTTTTAACTACGCAATGGATTAGTATACCTATGAAAATACTCACTTATTCGGTAACTCGTGGTGCGGCCGCTGGTTGCGTTCGTGACTTAAGGATGTGTGATTGTCTACATTTTATCGATAAAATTAAGGCGTATTATCAAATGATAGTTTTGTTAAATAAAATCATTTGTTGATTACTTTTAATCAATATAATTTATGTATTTATACTATTAATCACATTGTTATAATTAGTTAGATTCTATCTCTCTGCAAAAAAAAAAATATTAAAAAATATCCAACGGAAAACTGCCATGATAATTTGGAGTCCCTAAAACATTCTATACGATTGGCAGTGAAGAATTTTCCCATGGAAAGAGTGCGTGCTTCTATTGATAACTGGCCTCAACGTTTAAAGGACTGTTTTACAGCCAATGGAGACTACTTCGAATAAGCCTTTATATTTCTAATTGTATATTTATGTATTAAACTAACATACTGTAAAAGTAAAAAATGTTATTTGCAGTTAAAATATTGTTTTTTTCTTTATTACAATATTTATGGCAAGACTAGGTACAACTTAAAGGCGAAGTACTATCTTCACTTGAAGTTTATTGATTGTATGTGTACTTTACATACAACACATACATACTCATTAAATAAATTGCCTTCCTTTGAATAAGTCGGGTAAAAAAGTTAACTGCTAAAAAAATTACGTCAGTTAAATTTCATCGACATTTTATAGATAACCAATTTCAAACCTAGCTGCATTAGTGTGTGTGCATATCATTCGTAGCTACGAGCGCGGGTGCCGCCTTTTTTTTGCATGTGGACTATTAGTTGATTTGTTAGTGTTATAACGAAATTAATAGTGTGCGTGAGAAATATTCATATGTGTGCTATACTGTTTACTTTTATTGTTGTGTTAGTATAATTAGTGGGAGAAACTTGGAGACATCGGGACCGGAAAAAATTAACGCGCAAGGCATATCTCTGTGTTTGTATGATCTGAGATGGAAAGTATTGGGTTTGTATGAAACCGCGTCAAAGCGCACGAGCGCCCGCTTGCGTCGAGAACGGCCCAGATTCCCTGCTGTCGCTCTCGCCGTCGCTGCCGTCCAGTTTGCAGCCTCATGGCTGATTTCGTTAAAAACTTACGACCTTGGAAGTCATTAGGATGTGTCCTGAAAGTCCATCCAGTCCTTCTATCTACCATCTGGGATTGTTTGTCAGTTCAACTTCGTTGTCACCCAGGGCTGTGATGAATCCATATCACAATCACAAAGGCATTCTCCCTCAGTGACATTCCTCACTTAAAGCGATCAGGAGAAAGTTAGTTAATCGTGCAATTCAGCCACATTTTGGGCCATGATAGTTTCACCAAAACTCACTATACAAACCAAATGTTATCAAAATATGTTCCGCTGTTCTGTGTCACAGGAACTGCCTACCCTTTCTACGAGAATGTTCTATAATCTTCTTCGAGTATTGTGTTGTGAAGGTAAGGTTGTTTGTTAGTTCCACATTATATGTAAGAAATGGAACACCTTATGTAGGACCACTAGACCACTAGTAGATGCGTTGGAGTAATTCTGTGCGCTGCAGTCTCCAGGGTTCTCCAGACTCCTCGCGGGTTCGATCGCCGCATAATTCAAATATTTGTGAACATGTTTAATTGCATTAATCTTTGTGTATGTATATAAATAAATAAATAAACATTTCTGACACTCACACAACATTATCTAGCCCAAATTAAGTTTCTTCAAGAACTTGTGTTATGGATACTACTGAACTGATATACTTAAGAAGTATATAAACATACATATTAAATAAATACATATTTTTTATTAGAAAATAAATTTAAATAAACACACAAAATATCCGTCGACGCCGGGATTCGAACCCAGGACCTCTGGCATAGAAGGCAATGTACGTTACCCCTACACCAGCCGGTCGTCAAATATTGTATATTTGCGAAATGATTTACGTTATCCATTGTCAGGTACGTTTAAAACAAACTATGCTTACTTACTAAGATGACGGTAGAGGATGATTATTAATCAATTAATAAACTCGCGTTTGTTATCGATCTCATCTGATGGTAAGTAAAGTTGACGTCAGCGCTCAGGCTTAGGATAGAACTGGCTCTATATAATATACGAGCGTTTGCCCGCGACTTCGTACACGCATAAACTCAAAAGTCCTACATATTATGTTCCCGTGGGTATTTCGGAAATCACTTCCATAATACAAACTGACACTTATTGAGGAACCTCTATACCAAGTATCACATCCGTGCACCCAAGGAATAATATATTTTCATACAAACAAAAACATCGTATATTTCCCGTTCCCGTAAGAATTTCAGGAATTCCTTTCATAACACAACCAGACACACATTGAAAAACCTTTACACCAAGTTTCACATCGGTGCACTCAAGGAATAAGGTTTTTCATACAAACTAAAAAGTCCTATATTTCCCGTTCCCGTGGGAATTTCGGGAAGTCCTTCCTTAGTGCAGCCCTACATCCCCTAAAGAATGTATGTTCCAAATTTCAGCTCTCTACGCCCAGTAGTTACGGCTGTACGTTGTCTGTCAGTCACTCAGTCCCTCAGTCAGTAACGGAACAGTTTTATATATATTGATATAATATATTGCCGAAAGATTAGAGCGGTTATATTTGGCGACAGATTTTACTTGAAGGGTGGTCGCTAGCCAGGCGAACCCTGGAGGGGTTCTATCGCAAAGCGGTATCCAATCAGATTAGTCGCCTTTTACAAAACGCTTATCCAGGAACGGCAAGCTGTTCTAATGGTGCCTACAGATTGCTGTAATGGCTTAATTAATGTAATGGCTTAATTAATTCTAAAATAAATTAAAAATGTGATAAATAAAAATTACCCGACCAGGATTCGAACCTGGGACCTCTCGTTTGCCGGACGAGTGCTCTTCTACTGAGCTACCGGGGCCTGGCGGTACGCCTCGAAATTACTTACCACGTTTTTGTTTTTACGTTATATTGCTAACGTACAGTAATGTAAATCCTGCAGGTTCGAATCCTCGTCGGGTAATTTTTATTTATCACATTTTTCATTTATTTAAGAATGATTGAGCATTTTAAAGTCAGTCTTCCATGCTGGACTGGGAGCGAAAGAAAAACATAGAATGTACCAGCTGCTTCTCTTCCCGGGCATACTGTAAAAGTCAGTTAAGGGACAGAGGTTTTATTGGCATTTTTGTGGGCGATAGGCTGACCCCCTGTCACTGCAATAGCCTCTCTCCATCATTATAATACCTCATTTGTCAAACGTGACATCAGATGGTCTTATAACCACTGGTGTTCTGCCTACCCCATAAGGGATACAGGCGTGAAGTTGTGTATGTATGTTTAAATGCAAAAACTTAAAAACATTATTAATTAATTCTAGTTGCGTAGGTATATGTGGATGTGTAGTGCGCGGCATAAATTTTAGAATTGTTGGTTACGTAGATATAAAAAAACACATTATCATTATAACTTCTATATTTCTTATAAAAAAACATGAACGAAGACAGTTTCTGTCCTCTTCTAATTTAAACCTTAATAAACTACAATAAGTATCAAAATGAGCAATAAGAGATCTTACGGGAATTATCCTATAAATAACACATAAATTGCGAGATTCTTTGGAAAGCGTGCATTTTGTACATTTTTTTTAATAATTCCTAAAGAACACTAAATACTACATATTAAATATTTATAAACATAATAATATAATTATAAAATAATCATAATTATTATAATAATTATTAATATAACGAGAACAAGAAAAAGATGTTAAGAAGTTATGTAATTACTTAGTAATATCATACTGGTATAAATATTGCTATAAGTTTTCAGAAGACATTTAATACTATAATTTTAATGGGTTGTAAATAGATGATTATTTCAAATAACTTAATGGATATGATCAACTAACCAGCACTGGGCCAGCTTGGTGGATTACGGCCTTAACCTCCTCGTCACCCAGGGGAGAGACTCATAGCCCTGCAGTGGGAGACATATAATATAATATCCAGTGGGAGACATATAATGAATGGATATACCGAATTCTTACTAAAAAAAATGGCATTAAGATTTCCCTAATCTACCAAAATAAAAGATTTTTACGGGATTTCCTAAACGGTGATTTTGACAGCTTTGTAATTAATGTCAACCCTCACTTAAGACCACGGAGTCTGTAAAGACAATGAAACTCCGAGTTAAAATATGAAATACAGGGTGACTGGTGGGTCACTTTCGAAATTCGAGGACGTGATAGTTTGAGGTCATACATGAAGAAAAAAAATATATTAAAAGTTTTTACTGAGTAAACATAACTTAAAGTTAAAGAATTCACCACGCAACGCATTGTTACACTATCACACATACTACTTTGTGGTAGGGTGACAATGCGGTGCGGCTCGAGGCTTATTACTTTTGATGCGGCGGCTTACAGAGCTTTGAGTGCCGGGAAAAAAAACTATATTATGTATAGGGAATTCTAGTAAAAAAATAAGTAGGTACTACTTTGATTACATAATTATGATCAGAATCGATAACAGAGTGCTTTCCTTCAATATCTAAAATTTGAATACACTTTTGAAATTCGAGGACGTGATAGTTTGAGATCATACATGAAGAGAAAAAATGTAATAAAAAGTAAATTTTAATTATTTACTTCGTAAAAGTTGAAGAATTGATTACGCAACGCTTGGTTACACTAGCGTTGGCAGCGATCCGCGTGACAGGTCTCGTGCCGCGATTGACTCAAGCGTAAGAAAAATAGTTACAAAAATTTATTTATTTATAGGCAATTCTATTGAACAATTAAGTACCTACTTTTATTACATAATTATGTCCAGAATCGAGTACTGAGTCTCCTTCAGTATCTAAAATTTGTCACCAGTCACCCTGTATACGTTATACGATAAAATACGATTAAAAGGTATTTAATTTACTAAGTATGCTTCTTATAAGAGACACAAATTTGAAACATGTACTGATCTTAAATCATGCATTGATTACTGCCCAGAGAGTATGAATGGAGAGGAGGAAATTCTGATGCAGGTATTCTAGAGAAGATAGCTCCTAAATTCAACTGTTTTTTTCGTCTTTACCAAACTTGAAACCTTCTATTTAGGTTTTTTAAATTAAACTAGAACTCCATTACCTAAATACATTTTTTTAATTATCCTATTTGAGCAAATATTAGGTGTATTTGGAACGTAAGTAATAAATATTTACAAATAACCTAAGTATTGTTTTAAATATAGATAATAATGTCTTTTACGAGATCTCGTTTCAGAACAAGGAATTATACGTTACTTATATCTATGTACATAATTTTAATTCTGGAGATAAAATTATACCTAAAAATACATTATTGTGTTTAAAACACATAAAAAATAATTATTAACTTACATACTATTGAGCAAATTTACAGTCTCGATCATCAGTAATTAAAACTACCTATACCTACCTAAAGTTAAGTACATCTCAAGTTTATACTTACTTAATTAAAGATTATTTGAAACACGGAAAGTTTAAAGTTCGAGATCCGATTGCTTTAAATCTATTCTTAACTTAATTACCTATGTAACTTATGTATTTGCGAAAATTCCTTCGTTTGTCATATCATATCGAATATCTTTTGTATCACTCAATATGAGCATGTTGCCTATTGGTCGGGGAATAACCAATGTAACTTATTTATACAAATAGTTGAGGTGTATTCCGAAAATGAACGCCTGATTCGTCAGCAATATTAAATGTCTTTTCTGTCAATCGAGCTGTCAAAACTTCTGCAGCCTTGGTACTGTCAACTTATCCCGAATGCATCTAAGAGTAGTTAGCTTGGCGGGTGAGCTGGGCACTGTTTGTTCGTGTATTCTGATTGGTCTGCTCGGAGGGATGCAGGTTCGAGGCACGTTGGGTATGTGAGGGTGAGATTTGACGTGTTTTCGAAGGGATGAAGGGTCCGTGTAGCGTTTGTTGCAGCCGATGGCTCCGCAGGCGTAGGGTCTCTGAAATATAAATATTTTGGTTAGTAACGTAGGAAACGAAAGAAGACACAACGAAAGATATAGAACATTTAAACTGACTTAAACCGTAGCCAGTACTTTGGAACGCTGCGATGGTGTTAAAATTTTACTAAGGACACTTTGCTTTATATGGCGCAGTGGTAAAGTGTTTCGAGTACCAGTTTAGTAAACTGAACTTTTTTAAACTGATTCGAGTCTGGGTAAGCACTACGATACCCACGGGAATATCGGGATAAAAAGTTCCAGACTGTACACTATCACTATGCAAAATTTCATACATATTCATTGAGCCGTTCAGCCGTGAGTGAGGAACAAACATCCATACATCCATCCGTCCAAACATTCACATTTATAATATAAGTGAGATAAGATAAATGAAATCATTGATTTTGATGTAATTTACTTACCGCATTAAAATGTGTCCTCTGATGCTTGGCTCTATCTGAAGAGTTGGAGAAAGCTTTCCGGCAATGAGGAGCAGCACAGGCATAGGGTCGTTCTCCGGTGTGAGATCGGACGTGGATCTTCAGGTTCTCCAGACGAGAGAAAGCCTTGCCACAGCCAGGGTGCTGGAGAAGATAATTTTATGTTATTTGATACGCTTTTTCATAATACTGCATAAGGTCAACTCATAGAACAAAAGCTTTTGGTGGATAAGTGTGTCGCAAAGGCAAATAATACCAGTGATCAACGTTTAATGGCAGGATCTCTTCAGATTTTTTTCAGTTTGTGTGGATGACTCGGAATTGGTTGTCAACAACTTAACCTTCCTTAACCTTGGTTGGAAGCATTGGTTTTCAACGTGTTTTCAACAGTCTGGCTGGCGCTTAAGCACCGCCGTTATCATTGTATTTATTTTATTTTTATTTTTGTTTTATATTCTAACCCATTTCTTTTATCAATCACTTGTCCGGAGCCTGGAGAGGCTGGTAATCTGTCATACAGGTCTCCTAGTACAGATACCAGTCTCTCGCATAGATATACCGTAGAATTACACTTAGATTTAATTTGGAACTGTTTAGCTCTTAGTTAAATTATCAATATAAGCTGCTATTTGTTATAACATTTTTAATTGATTTTAAGTTTAAATACTATGTGAGAGAAAATAATAAAACATTTTTCATTCATTTTCATTTTCATTTCATTTTCAGATTTCCGCTGGCTAGCGACAACCTATCATATACCGTCTGCCGAAAATAGCACTGTGATGTTACATATAAAAAATAGTAAATAAAATCGATCCCGGCTGGAACTTTTTATCTATAAAATCATATTTATCACTGTGATATGTTCCGACAATGCTTCAGGAATAGTAATTGCCGTCCGCAATCTGTGTACCTAATCCGCAATTAGCATGAGTAAAAAAATCGAACGCGGAGTTAGTATTCAATAAAATATACTATTGTATAGAAACAGTATGGTTTGATAATATGAAAAATTTATAAATAAATAAATACAAATATTTCTGACACTCACACAACATTATCCAGCCCAAATTAAGTTTCATAAAGAACTTGTGATATGAATACTAGATAACTGATATACTTAAGAAATATATAAACATACATATTGAATAAATTCATATATTTAGTAGAATAAACTTAAATAAGCATATAAACATCCATGACTTGACGGCTACTATCTGTGTTCATCACAACGATATCCGCCGCCGCCGGGATTCGAACCCAGGCCAGCAGGCCTATTATGGATCTCAAAACCATGCGATGATATGAAATAGTTTTGACGTTAAGGCCGCTCAACATTCTCGCGAGAATCTCCCGAGAAAGCCATACTCGTATTCTACTCAATTTCTCTAATTTTTCTATACTTTTTGTGGGTTTTGGGGTTTGTGGGGAGTTTGGAGTTTTGTGTAGGAGTCACGATCGCATGTTTCTCAGTAACAAGCGAGCCGCCGATTTAAACGGTTACATCGCAGAGTATATCTCAGCGATGCACGTCTGCGAATTATCATATCAGTCGAATAAACTACTAATACCGACTTGAATATTCGACTTGAACGACAGTAATATACAAACGTCCTGAGTCGAATGATACTTCTAATATTCGTTATTACTAACGATGGTTAACCTCAATATGGCCGACTGACCTTGAAAGAAAGCACTAGAATGGTTAGTTGAATGACTGAATGCATTGACAGGCAGCTTGTGTCCGCTGTTTCACCCGCATAACTCCCTTTAGAGAGAGAGAGTTTTGAAGTAACTCGTAATAGATTTTAAGAGTTTTTGTTAATTTTTTTATATTGTTAGTATTGAAAATGGTCCAGAAAGATAAAAAATAATATTTAATATGTTTTATTTACTAACAAATAAAGATAAATTGTGATAAAAACATATTGATCTCAAGGCTTTATATTCTATGTATGAAGATAATTATATTAACGACTCGCGAGATTCTCGCGAGAATGTGGAGCGGCCTTAAAACTTATCATACGATCATTATTTGGTATACCATGTAAATTGAATACAATAACCCCCATATATAATAATTAAGTATTTATTTATGAAAGCAAACGAAATGGAAGAACACAAATGAAATCAAGAAACCAACATATCATAGAGGTGGGTGCGATCTCACCTTTTTCAATTGACGTTTTTAAGTCATAGACGATGATTGAAACTTGATTGATGATTGAATTTTAAAAGTAATGCAACGCCTCTTGCATGCAAATGTAAAGGGACTTCGTTTATTCTTTATGTCACAATTGTTGATCATTGTATCATAGAAATCTTGTTTATTATGTCATGTCATGAAAGAACCGTAATAGGCCTGCAGAACCCTCTGGCATAGAAGGCAATGTATGTTACCACTACACCAGCCGGTCGTCTAATTACCTACTTCACGAGGTTTTACCCGCGTAACTTTAATTTTTTCATAGGAAATATACAGCTTTTCTCCAGATTTTGCTATAAAATTTAAACGCGTAGCTTCCTTACAAAGTAAAGTCTTCTCCTTCACTACTAAAATTAGTGTTTGCTGTAAAATTTAAGAACTCCCAAATAAGCTTATTTGTACTTAAGAATATTAGTCTCCCATTAGACTTACATGGCACTGATTCGGCTTATGACCTGAGTGTACTCTCATGTGTATAAGCAACTTGTATCGTGCGTTAAATGGCCGCCGTGCGCGTGCGCAGTCTTGCCATAAGCAGCTGAATTCGTCACCTGAAATGAAAAACCTCTGTATAATTACGTAGCATTTTATATACGCGCAGAAATTATTGTTTCATCTAGATTGTTTTTTCATCACAACCATTTTAAGCTAGGACTGCATATCGGTATATATTTTTTAAATAGTAGTAGTAAAATTTCAGTACCCTTATTAGTGTACTGCTTCATCAAACACAATACCTGTACAAGTTATTAAAATCTAACTTAATTATATCAGTACCCAAATAATGTATACCGGATTAATTTCTGTAGATTTTTTTAGTACAGAAATATTTTAACCTATTTAATTTCTGCATATGTCCCTACGCTTCATAGGCTCCAACTAAACTATCGAACATTCTTCAGTTATTTAAAAATAAAATTTTAATATCAATATAAATATTAATACCGGAAAATTTCAGTTAACTGAAAAAAAAATCAGTTATGCTACAATAATAAAAAAGGTACACGAATTATTTCAGTATGAATTCCGGTACTGTTATTTTTAAATACACCTAATTTAACGGTATGACGTCATACAGAAAAAAAATTACAGAAATTCATACTGGTATGCAGTCCTTGATTTTAAGGAACCCACTGCACGGCCTTGAGTCCTTCTCCTTAGTGACGAGGAGCTTTTGCTTAAATTAAGTTTCATTTACCTTCAGATATTTAAGAAACTAGGCAATTGATTGAAAAGTGGGTAATTTTTCTTATTTTTTGTATGTTTGTTACGCGATTGCTTGGTCAGTTATGAATCGGTTTGATGATTAGTATTAGATACTTACGAGGTGTTATCATATAAATTTCATCAAATTCGATATGTCTACTTAATACTTTTTGAAAAATTTGCAATTTTCCACAAAAATATGCACGAAAATTGAAGTTTATACGACGTTTTACTTCAGCCAAGGTATTGTAATAATCAAAAAATCATAATAGAGCTTTTTTTCTGTGCTCTATTTATAGAAATAATTTTATTCTCTATCGAAGTTATCTTAAAAAAAAACTTACCTTTATACGTGTTGACATGCAGCCTCTCAATATGTTCCACTAATGTGTTTTGGTTGGGATATCTCTCAAAACAATGCTCCCACAGGCACACCCTTTCTCCTGGAATATAAACAAGAGATAAGTACGGTAAGCAAATATTTAAGTTCAAAGAAACCCTTGTTATCATAACCGCTTTGTGCATTCCCATCTGTGGCTTGCTTATTTCCATTGCTAAAAAGTGTTGCCATTTTTTGAATAAAAGTGCAGGATAGGTTACTGGCACTTGGATCTAACCATCTAACTTCTCAGTGTCAGTGTTCTTGGTTAATTACTTAGATCAGGTGATTACAATGCTCAATTGTATTATAACAAAATTAAACAGGGTAGAGAATTATTATTTTTATTATTATTATTAAAATATAATTACAAAATTAACTTATGGACTAGTTGAAAATGCCATAAAACCCAATTGGGTTTGACTTGGCATTACATTCGTAGTCAAACCCATCAATATAACAGAGAATATGTTACATCATTTATTTCAGCTTTGATGCACTGTAATTGTTTGGACTTAACACCTTAATATACACCTTAATATTTTCACATAATTAGCCGCGTACGGTATCCCTATAGTTGCTTTATTGCCACTGGATAAGTGAGTCTTAACAATTGACCAATATCCGACTTAGCCCCACTTGAAAATAGGACCCCTTAAGGGCTCGCCGGACTAACTATCACCCTTCATATAAAATCTGCCGCCAAATAACACAGTGATATGTTCCGGCACCTCCATCCTTCCTACCCCCAAAATCCGTCATCTCTAACCTCATTTTCACTTACCAGTTATCCTATCAGGTGAGATTGTGGCCAGATTTGGCCAAAAACAGAAAATTACCTTTCTATACAAAAGGGCAACAAAGGCTAGCTAAACCGTAAAAATAATATAACTTACCCTGTGCTCTATCTTTTTCGATCTTCCTGTCGCTGTTCTTATTAAAATGTCTTTCATTATTAACATTATCTACGTCATTATCAATATTCAAGCCAAATTCGTCTAAATTTATAAATAGTTCATCATCATCGTAGCTTTCTGAATTATCGTCATAATAGCCATTACTCTGGATATCACTTTCAACGGATTCAGAAATCGAATGTTTTCTTCCGCCATCTTCAAAATTAAACTCTGTACAGCTTGTAGGTGTATCTGGGAGTACGTATTTGTTTTCAGAAGAAGTTAAATTTGAAAGTATATTGTTTGGGTAACTAAACTGTTCCAAATTGTTTACAGATAACGCAGTATTCGGAATTTGGGTACAATGGGTCTCGATGTGAAGGTTTTCTTGAAAATTTTCATGGCTATAGTTACAGTAACGTTTTGAGAATGCAGTTTCGATTGAAGGGAGCAAAGTGGTGTCTTGTGACATTAAAATCCCCTCGGTATAGTTTTCTTGTGGTAAAGCACATGATTCAGAATCTTCTCGACAAAGCTCATCAATGAGAGATTCATCATCAATATACTCATTCGTATTTTCGTAAAAAGGAGTAAGAGGTTCATTGCTTTTCGTTGTTTGTTCTGTGCTATAGCTTTTGCTATCGAAATCGATGCTATCTAAATCGATTAAAACCTCTTTTATATTCTGATCATTTACGTTATTTTGAATAACATTGTCTAATGAATCGAACCCGTTTGAATTATTTGTATTATTCCAATTTTCAAGAACTTCAAAGTCAAAACTTTCTTCTACGCCATGTTTAAAACTATCATATTTATTTTTATTCTTCCCATTCTCTAATTCCAGGTTAAATTGGGACATGTAATAAGCTTGGAGATCTGTAACATTTTCATTTTTGTCTTGAAATAGTTCTGTGTCGTCGTAATATGACATGATATCATAGTCGGCCATGTTGCTAAGTTCATTTACCTATAAGAGGTCAGTAATCTCTAAGTAGAGGTAGTGTTATTCGACATGTGCTGTTTGCTCAGTTTTGCACATATGGCTTTGCTATTATTATATAAATAAACTTTCTTCAAGTTCCATCACGCGTGGCTTCAGCATCTGTGGGTTGTCAATTTTATCGTTTTTTACATACTATGAGAGCACCACGTTGAGTTAGGTTAAGTGTTAATATTAATTGGTTACTTTAGATACGTTCAGTTAATTTTACAAACTATTAATACCTAATATTGTCTTAAGTTTTCGCGATTCATACTATTAAATAAAACACTTTTTAAGCGGATTTATCGCGTATATTACATTCGCTCGTGACCACGGGGTCGGCAAAGACACCGAAACGTCGAGTCAAAATTTAAAATGTAAATATACGCGATAAATCCGGTTAAAAAGTGTTTTATTTATTAATACCTAGATAAATTATGTAAGTAGGTAACATTTGACGAAACCCTTTTTAAATAGTCTGTCACCTAAACATTTTTTATCTCTCTTTTATATTCTACAAATTATTCTGCTTCCATGTTGGACTGGGAGCGAAAGAAAAACGTAGAATGTGCCAGCTGTTTCTCTTCCCGGGCATACTGTCAGTTAAGGGACAGAGGTTTTAAAGGCATTTTTGTGGGCGATAGACTGACCCCCTGTTACTACAATAGTCTCCTTCCATCTTTATAATACCTCCAAATTTGTCAAACGTGACATGTCACAGGTCTTGTAACCTCTGGTGTTCTGCCTACTCCATAAGGGATACAGGCGTGACGTTATGTATGTATGTATATTCTACAATTGACCAATCCGGCTTCACCTATGTTATTCTAAATCCCGTAGAAATATCAGCATAAAAGTATCCTATGCGTTATTCTACGCTATGCCCTACCTATATATAATTTCAGCTTTATCGATCAAGCCGTTTCAGCGTAAAATAGTAACAAACATCCACCCAAACACAAAACTTTCACGTTCATATTATAAGTACGATATTAAAAGTCAACGTGTTCAATAATAAGTATTGTTATTTGGTGGTACACATGGCGTACTTATGTGGTTATTGCCAGTCACTAAGGAAGCAGTTTTTTTTACTATCAAGCTTTTTTGCGGATATTGGGTTTAATAATTTGTTTTTATGATGTCACATTGCCAAATCAGAGACAAAAAATTTATGAGTAGGTACTAGTAACGTGATGAATGTTTAGAATTTATAGTAGTTTTAAATAGTTAGTTAGTTGTATTTTTATCTAACTTGACGTCTATATTATTTTTGTTATGTGATTTTTGTGGATTTATATTTTAATGTTTTTTTTTTGATACGGAAATATTATGCGTAGGGATGCAACGATATGGCTATTACGATACCGATACGAATGACGAATATATCGTAATAGCGAATACGATACCGAATGCAATAACGAATGCATTACGATTATTTAAGTTACATCTAATAAAACAAGTCGATTGAGTAAAATCAACTTTACTTAAGTTTTAAGGACAATTTACCACCGAAATGTCGTAATTAAAATCAATTTCTTTTAAATTCTTGTTAAGAAAACATAAAATATTTAGATTATCTGGTTTGAGTCTTTTCTTATATCCGTATGGATTAAACCGGCTGTGGAAAACAATCTTTCTGAATCCACTGTTGCTAGTTTGATGGACAAATACTTATGGGCCAATTTTTTCAAATTAGGAAATACAGTATTTTTTCTACAATAACTTGAATAGCTTGTATCCATCTCTGCATTGGGTGCATTTAAATAAGCATTAATTTCAGCCATATAGTTTTGATCTGAAGTTGCATTCCTTTCCACGTTTTTTTTTTTACATCAATCTAGTTTTAAGAATCTTTATAAATCGTAATACTTTACGATACCGATGATCGTCAAAAATAACGATAACCTGCGGTTTACGATTATCGGCATCGGTATCGTTGCATCCCTAATTATGCGCTCTTTATTGAAGCTAATCTTAAAGGTATTAACAAAATGTTGTTAAAATATGCGAGTCCTTATAATCAATTACCAGCAGGTGAGATTTAGGCTAGCGAAAACGCGGGCTTAGCTGTTCAATAAAATTCATGTTTTAAAGGAGTTTTATCGCGTAGTTTTTTTTTAATATTCAATCGACTTTTCGGTATATTACGATTACGAGATATCGCGCTCAGGCGCCCGCGACTAAATGCTATACAATCCGTTTTAAAATGTCTTTCATGTAATTTGACGAGAAACTTAAGATAAAAAGAAAGATGTATTTAAAGAGTAATGTTCACGGTCCATACAGTCTCTGACCTGTAAAACTACTTTTTGTTAGGTATGTGAATGTATAAAGATGATACTGCCATTGAAATGCTGCCTGATTATATCTAAGCTATTGGTGCAGACTTGAATTAATTTCTTAGAAACGATATCGGGATTTTCATATCAAGTGGATGATACTAATAGTCTATTGAGTAACTTGAGAGGGTAAAATATTAAACTCCTTGCTGCGGTTACTAATATAAGTAAATGATTTGGAATTAACCAAACATGAGCTATTATTTGCACTATATGTTGTTTTAATACATTTCATGAGTTCTCAAAATCTGACAGGTCAGCTAGGTTGATAAGTATATTATCTTTTATTGCATTTTGTCACTCTTAATGGAATTCTGTATCTTTGAGTATTTCTAGATCAGTTTCAAAATATTAACATACTGACATAATATTATGTAACTAACCCTAATAAGGTTTTTAAGTTTTTGCATTTATAATGCTCAATTATTCTTAAATAACCGAAAAATGTGATAAATAAAAATTACCCGGCCAGGACTCGAACCTGGGACCCCTATGGAGCTACGTTAGCAATATAACGTAAAAATAAAAAAAAGTGTAAGTAATTTCGATGCGCACCGCCAGGCCCCGGTAGCTCAGTGGAAGAGCACTCGTCCGGCAAGCGAGGGGTCCCAGGGTCGAGTCCTGGCCGGGTAATTTTTATTTATCACATTTGTCGGTTATTTAACCCTAATAAGCTTGACTAGCCGCACATGGCCGGCTTAGAACCGCCCGGGCGCCCCTTGAAAAGCGTGTATTAAATTTGCCGCTAAATATTAGCAACGCCTCGGTGATGTGTTCCGGTAAAATTGGGGAACAGCCAGTTCCTACCTAAGTCCGTGTGCTGTTTTCTTCAACTTCATCTCCACTTACCATCACCATACCATTGTGATCAAATAAAGATTAAGTCACCGATAAAATATAACTATACTTTTTTACTATAGTTGAATTCTTTTCAAGTGGTTTTTGTGACAGTTCAAAAATGTCAATCTTTGTGACGATGCCGTAATGAAATTGTTCGATCTTCCATTCGATGGCTTTGATGTATCGAATCAGTTGGTGAAAAAAATGTATACAAACTTCCGATTACAAGATGGCCGCTCATATTCATCGATTCAGTAGTGTCAATTACTATCAACTGAACGTTCCGTTACTTTGAATCTGTCTATTTAAGATGAATATTTTTATGACATTTACAGTTAATAATAACAATTACATTTTATCAATAGTTCAATTTATAATTTTAAAATAAACAATGTTATTGACATAGTTTTTATTTTCTTAACGCGCCAATTTATATTTTATTAGTTGTAAATAGTTTGCGTGTAATGGAAAATGAGAACTGTCACGAAAACCATTCGAAAACGATTCAACTATAGTATACATACACATTATTGGTTCAACAATCGTATTAATCTCTTAACTTTTACTGCTTTAGGAATAAGAATGAAAGTCATAGGTACGTCGTCATGCGAGTCAAAGGTACGTAAGCTTTGAGAAGTATTTTATACCACTTAGTTCCTGCGGTTTCGTCCTCATTAATGCAGATTTTTTTTGTATATTTTTATAAGGCTATGAAATGTTATGTCGTGGCGCCGTGGTTACTGTGCATTTCAAATGATATCGCAGGTTAAGCGCACTCGGCGCGGCCGGTATTAGGATGGGTGACCGCTGACCATTAATTTCTCACGACGACTTCCGTGCTTCGGAGGGCACGTTAAGCAGTCGGTCCCGGGTGCTGTATACTTGTATACAGTAGTCGTTAGGGTTTGTCAGAAGCCATTTCGGCACCCTGAAATATCTGACATCCACCAACCAGCACCGGGCCAGCTTGGTGGATTACGGCCTAAACCTCCTCGTCACCCAGAGGAGAGACTCATAGCCCTGCAGTGGGCTCATTACACGGAGTTGTGATGATGATGATGATGATGTAATGTGAAAAACAGACATTCGGACATTACTATCATAGCCTGCCTTTTTTTTGGTACAAAGTTAATTTAAATGGCCGTTTCAGCGTGAAAGAATATCGAAAATTTATCTCCATGCAAAAACATTGTCGTTTATTGTATTAGTTGGACTAATTTCAACCGACTTCTTGTTACACGATTTTTTCGATTTTTTTTTCACGAAAATTTTCATCATAATATACATCATGAAAAATTTTTAACTAAAAAAATATGTATGAATTCGGAGAATATTTACATTAACGATCTTATACTTCAGCCAAAGTTTTGACGTGAAGTCGGTTTTTTAATGCTCTGCAGTTACATATTTTCTAATCTCCAGAAATGTAAGTTTTGAGATTGACGCAAGTTATGAGTAGACATACTTTAATGACTGTTGTTTTATGAATATTTTTGTCCCAAGATAGTTAAAAAAATAGCAGTTCTGATTCTGATCAAATATTGCGTTTCAAACTTTGTTTTTTTTTTTATATAAGTGACTAAACCCGCGTTTGACCTCAATCTCACCTGATGGTAAGTGACGATGAGGTCGAAGATGAAAGCACACGGGTTTAGGAAGGAACTGGCTCTTTATACAATATTGCCGCAACACATTACCGCCGGAGCGGTAACATTTGGCGGCAGACTTTATATAAAGGGTGGTCGCTAGCCAGGCGGACCCAGAAGGGGTCCTACCACCAAGCGATCCTGGTAATGAGGAAGTGGCTGCGTAAGTTGAAGACAGTCGCCGTGGTCGAAATCGGCCGGTACATCATCATCATCATCAATGTGGAAGTAAACCACAAAATTAACCCAGTGGTGGTACTTGGATGTCACAGTTTTCAGTGCACTGAAATATCCCGATTCTGTGTATTCAAGTATATAATACCCGAGTCCGACTGGTTCCGAAGGCTTCCGAAGCTCGAAAATCACCTTGATCTGAACGGGCTGAAAGTTACTCAATCTGCTATACAAATAGTATGATAGCAGTCGCCCATGGTTTTACTTGCTTAACTAAGGATGAACCGCTGGATTTTCTATAATTCTATTTTCTTTAAGGATATATCAAAAGTAAAAATATTTTTGTAAATCCGACTGAAAAGTTTTTCATCGATATGATAGAGCATTTTTTTTGTAATTTAGAATTTATAATATTTATATAACCCATATGTACTATTTATATCCTTTGGGCTAGATTATTTCAGTAATTATTGAGGTTTTAAACTATCATTATAATCAAGATATAACTAGTCAAGGTTTTAAATCCTTTGCCTCCCTAATTCTATTATTTTAAATAAACGAACTAGAAAATATGTAAACAAATATGTATATCTTTAAAAAAGTGCCTGTAACGCGAGTCAATCCGCGGGTATACATAAACCCAGTATGCACAAAGTATGAAAAAAAACCTATAAAATTATGTAAAACCATGCAGAATTATTACTCGTTTTAAGAACTCAATTATTCCTAAAGTAAGTAAAGTACTTTATATCTAAGCGGTTTGCAACATTCTTGCAAAATCTATATTACCGCTAATGATTTGCAATAATGAGTCTTATCGAGACTTAATTACTAAAAATATATTTTGAATACTAGCTGAGTATCTGGCTCCACTCGGGGGCAGTGTGGTTTTAAGCTGTTATTGTATTTACAGTTGATGTCTCTTAAAATCCATATTTTCAATAACTTCGTTGACAAAAACGTGATATCTCAGTCCTAGATAATTTATAATGAGCTTGACTGACCCGAAAATTACCCTTAGATTGTTACGAACTAAATCAAAATTTGTTCAACAGGTCCAAAGATTTCCTAGAACATACATACAAACTGTCCATTTTTTGTAAGATTATTATTTAGTATATTATTAATTAAGAGTAGCTAAATGTGCTCTCCAATGAGGAGTGATCTTTTCATTAACAAATACGCCTTTTGAATAATATCATAACGCCGTAGTCATCATCAGCAATCAGCACTTTTCATCAGGTAAGCGAAACGACTACACATACATATAACGTCAAGAATATAAGACCATCTGATGTCACGTTTGACAATATTGCAGGTATTATAATGACGGAGAGAGACTATTACAGGGACAGGGGGCCAGCCTATCGCCCATAAAAACGCCAATAAAACTCTGTCCCTTAACTGACTTTTACAGTTTGCCCGGGAAGAGAAACAGCTGGTACATTCTATGTTTTTCTTTCGCTCCTATTCTTTTCGCTCCTTTCGCTATAAAGCTGATTTAAACGCGCTTATCTCGGAAACGAAAATTTGGGTGGGAAAAACTTGAGTGAGGTTATGTTTTGATAAAAAAGCTGCTAATATAAGATTAAATTAAATTACATAAATATTAATCCTATCCTCCTTATATTATAAGTGTGAAAGTTCTTAATATGTATGTTTGTTACTCTATTATACTGAAAAGAATCAACAGTTTGTGTTGAAATTTCGCACGCAGATAGGCCTATGCCCTGGAATAACAATAGGTTACGTTTTATTCAGATATTATCGAGGGATTCTTATTTACACGGGTAAAACAGCGGGATTTACTTAGTAGTATCTATTATGTTACACAATCTTAAATTATTTTACAGTTTTCCGCATTTCCCTCTAAATTCCCATATAAATTAAAGAAATTTTCATCTTTAGTGCTATTTAAAATAGGGTCCAAAATTATTTTTTTATTTTTAAACCTTGATAATTATGGAAATATAATTAAAGCTACTATTAATAAATAACTTAACCACTACATAATTCATTTAAAAATAATCAAGTGCATCCAACTTACAGATTGTTACAGAAAACTTTTGCCACAGAACTTTTGCACGAAAGTAATTTTCACACAACGCGGGAAAAAACTTAAACGTCAAACTGACACTTGACAGTTGGTAGTGACACGACTGCACGTTTGTAATTCTGAAACGGGAATAACTCTGGATGCCTACGGGGATAGAAAAAAAATGTTCACACATGTGGTTACAGTATACAAGGATCTTTTGGTAAAAATAACAATATCAATATTCTTTTAGTCTTTATTACAATAGCTTAAGATAAATTTTAGCATAGCACACAAGTAGAGACTGGAATGATACTTGGTTTTGTCATTAGAACTCCATTTTGGCGCCATTTTTCTAGTTATGTTCTCTTTTATTGATTCATTAGTTATTTTTAATGTTCTTTTACAATACTTTTTGCGTCGAATTTGGGTTAAAAGCTAGGGATTAAATATTTTAGTATGTTTTAGTTTTAGGGACTAATATTATTGTAACTTACTTGTGAAGTGGCAAAAAATCTGACGTTGATGTTTCTTTACGATAATTTTACTCATTATAACTGAGGTAAAATTATTTAGAATTCCATTAAAGAATGACTACGCCTAATGACGCCATTTTTAAAAACCTTTTTTCTTTTCAATATTTTAAATTAACTGTAATCATTGTCAAACTCGTATATTTACAATCCGCATATTTTGCGAAATTCGCACCAAATCGGCGCCGGCGCCGGTGATGTGTTGGTCGAATGACTGCACCGTGAGAGCTCCTGGGTTCGATTCCCAGTCGGGTCAGTTTAGAAAACGAATTCTTCTAATCTGCGGTGTGAGCACAGAACTTTATCGACTCGTATTGTTACGAATGTTCGTATAGTATGGAGACGGTTTGTTAGCAATAATTGATATCTATCCTTTACCGTACGGCCAGCTTAAATAAATGAGGGCCTTGTTAATTTTGAATGTTAAATAAAAAATTACAATGTTACTAAAAACTTGCAACCGACTCCATATTATGCAAACATTCGTAAACATACGAGTCGATAAAGTTCTGTGCTCGCACCGCTGGTTCGGGTCTAGCTGTATCAGAGTATAGTTCACCTGTGTTCTTCCCGTATTATCAGGTGCGATTGATTCGAACGCGGAATTAGTCACCGACAAAAAAGTTTAGTACTGTAGTCTGGCTAATGAAAGTAGACGCTGGAAAAACCTGGCGAATTAAAAAAATAACATCATTTTTAACTTATACACAGCCCAAGCGAGGTCGTGCATGGAGTACTGTAGTCACCTTTGGGATGGTTCTGCCTAATACCAGCTCGAAGCGCTAGACTCTGTCGACCGAAGAGCCCGTAAACTCATAAAAAACCTTACAAATAAAAAATTGCAGACGCTGGAGCATCGTCGTAAGGTTGCTTGTTTGACAGTATTTTATCGGCTACATTTTGGTGAGTGTGCGAGTGCTCTTTTTGACCAAATTCAACCCACTCCTTTTTACCACCGGACTACCAGACGCACACAGAACTTCCATCCCTATATAGTGGATTTACCAAGAAGTCGAACAAAACGCTTCGATAGTTCCTTTTTGATACGGATTGCCAAGGTGTGGAACAATCTGCCTGCGTCTGTTTTTCCTGACCACTACAGTCCTGGAACTTTTAAGTGTCGAATAAATAGGTTTCTCGTGGATGGACGTGTGACACCATAGTCTTCATGCGCACTTTCCATCAGGTGGCAGGGAACACAAACGTCCTATCCTTACAATATAAAAAAAACCCCGACAGTAGAACGAAATAAATGGATTAAACAAACTTGATTAATTTTTTTAAATAAAATTATCTTAAAAAATAACAACATTGGTATTGTCCTACTTTTTGATCAGAAGTATATTATTTTTAAAATGATAGGCAACTAGTATTAATCAGGTTTAAAAATAAAACATCAAAATATAACTGTTATTTTTATTCATTGTAATCAAAATTTGAATCCATGAATTATATATAGAATGAATCGTCAGAGTCACTGGTATCGGTGTATATAACTGGTATCAAAGTTTTACTTTTTTATTCATTTCATTTTTGCTTGGTGGTAGGATCCCTTCTGGGTCCGCCTGGCTAGCGACCACCCTTTATATAAAGTCTGCCGCCAAATGTTACCGCTCCGGCGGTAATGTGTTCCGGCAATATTGTATAAAGAGCCAGTTCCTTCCTAAACCCGTGTGCTTTCATCTTCGACCTCATCGTCACTTACCATCAGGTGAGATGGAGGTCAAACGCGGGTTTAGTCACTTATAAAAAAAAAAAGACGAAAATGTGTTTGTATGATCTGAGATGCTAGTACTGCCATATAAAAAGTTTGCAAAAACCCCCCGTGTCTACTTTTGTTAGCCAGACTCTATGTAGGTACTTACCTTTGCATAACTTTACATGCCAGAATTTTGATATGCTGCTGCGGTATCCATAATTATCGTCAAAGCCTTTGTGCATGAGCCCACTGAAGGGAAATGAGTCTCTTTCCTGGATCCCGAGAAGGTCTAGGCGTAACCGAAATGCTGGGCCAGTGCTGGTTCGTGGATATCAGATTTCTCAGGGTGCCGAAACGGTTTCTGAAAAACCCCAACGACAACTGTAGGTATACACAGCACCCGGAACCGACTGCTTAACATGCCCTTCGAAACCATTATGGGGTAGGCAGAACACCAGAGATTATTAAATCATCTGATGTCACGTTTGACAAATTTGGAGGGATTATAATGCTGGATAGAGAGTATTGCAGTGACAGGTGGTCAGTCTATCGTCCACAAAAAATCTCCAAACAAACCTCAGTCCTTAACTTTTACGGTATGACCGGGAAGAGAAGCAGCTGGCACATTCTTTGATTTTTCTTTGCTCCCAGTCCAGCATGGAAGAATTCGCCGTAAGTTTATAAAATATATTTATATCGAATGATAGCTTCACTGCAGGAGCAATTACGCCACGACGACTTTCGAAGTATTCTTTAATAGTTAGGTATTAAAGAATTAATTGGTTGGTAAAAAATACTCTTAGAAATTCAGTAGATACTTTAGATATTTTAATTGTTATCCAAACATGTTTTTGACAATACTCTTATCTAATCACATGGGTCTAGTAAAGAGCTGGCTCTACTCAAAACGTTGTCGGAACATTTGGTTACAGACTTAATATAAAGTATCGCTAGACAGACGAGCCCTATGGATACTAGCTCCAAGCAATGGTCCCTTGGATTAGTCAATTGTTTCAAAAATCAAGAGGGATTTTAGCGGACTGTGTTAACCCGAAAAAAATGACACTTAACTTTACCGTTGACCGCAAGACAACACTGAAACCTCGATAGATGTCGCCATGAGTCCTATTGTATTAGGTAGGTGAGTGAGTAAATCTACGTTTAATTTATTTTAACTTAAATTTTTGGTTTGTGTAATCAGGTCCTTATCATGGGTGAGGAGGAGGTATCATGTTGTGGCCTATAAAAACCACCAATTTCTATCCCCCCCACAGCAGGGTTATTATACAAAATTAAATTTTATTTTGGTTTTATTAAGTTTCTGAACGGTTTGTTCCTACTTTGATGTTAATGATTTCAAAGATACGAATAGATTTTGAAATACAGGTACCTCCTGATTTAATTCTACTTAACAAATTTTGATATTAAGGAGTTTTTGTACCTTTTGTGGCGAGTATGATAAATGTTTAATAAATATCTTCAAAAAAAAAATTCCACCTTTGTAAAACAAACTTACTTAGGTACTTTTATTACGAGAAGCATTTAGAGAGGACTAGCAAGACTTGGATACCAAATTTAGTGTGTAGAATCTGTGTGTTATTGCGTTTAAAGGCTTAAAAAACCAAGGTGCTATGATTTGGCGTGAACCATAAAATCACAATGATTACTGACTACTGCTGTAGTATTCAGAATACTTCTTCAGACTTCATACACGATAATCTTATAAAAAGTTTTTGTTTATGTTAGATTTGTTTAATTAATAAGTAGATACTTTAGTTTCGGAATTTATTTGTGTTTTTATTGAAATCTCTTACCATTGATAATGCCAAAAAGAGCCCTGCTAGAAAAAAAATTACTACAGATTTGTAATCAGCTCTGCAAAATAATTAAGAATCGGCCTTAATTTTCATTTCAACTAAATTAAACTTGAAAATATGGATGTAGTTTAAGCCTTATTTTTGTTGATCGTCTTAACATCTAATAAGTAATATCGCATAAGTTCCGTTATATGTTCCGTGCAATGATTTATCAAAACAGAATATCTTTCTATTTATGAGATCATATAACATACGTTGCTTTTTTAATAACACCTAAGGCATTGTTTCAACATGATACATTGTTTTTTATAATGTCAATGTACGGACAAAAAATATATCCAAACTTTTTGCGACTAATACATTAATAAAAAAACTAAGCATCACTATAAAAGAAGTGTCAACAAATTCCTGTTGACTAAAGTTTAATGATCGAGTCGTCAAGTTTTTTTGCTCGACACTGTAACATCTTGGAGCTTTTATGTAGAGTATCTTTTTTTGTGCACCCTTTCGTTTTTTCTTGTTTTATTTCGACAGTAGCAAAATTGTCATTTATTTTCTATTTAAGACATGTTATGGTCCTTTTTGTTCGCTTACTTTGTATTTAGGGCTTCAAGGAAAGAAATGCATAATACCTGAAATATGTGAGAGGATTTTGAGATTGTGTAATAGCTGTTAAGATTTTTGTCACAGGACGTGTTTGAAAAATGAAAATCGTAGTTGAAATTAAACCAAACTGTTTATGGCGTCAATAAATATTTATTAGGTCAATTAGACATAGGTACGTAGGTACAGTTGGGAAAAACTGCTGTTCCGCCCTGATCACGAGGCGTATAACCATAGTAGAAAGAGGGAGGAAGTAGGTTATCTTCATACAAACGCACCGCGCGCGGCGAGTATGTGCGCGCCATAGTATCTATGCACCGCCGCACGCACACATACACAAAATCTCGCGGTGATATCGAAGCGCCAGTCGGG
Source organism: Stenoptilia bipunctidactyla (assembly GCA_944452665.1). Taxonomy (NCBI): domain Eukaryota; kingdom Metazoa; phylum Arthropoda; class Insecta; order Lepidoptera; family Pterophoridae; genus Stenoptilia; species Stenoptilia bipunctidactyla. Next base: position 4,098,499 of record OX101743.1, on the reverse strand, counting down.
GCTAACTCCGCACGAGGTTCACGCGCGCGTCACGGCTTTTCGACACCGCGATGACTGACTCCCTCTTTCTTCTATGGTATAACTGCGCATAGATAAAACAATAACACTTTTGTCTCATCTGTACTCTGCGGAAAATGCGCCTTGCAACTTAAGGGCACAGAACATCAAACTCATAATAACTAAAAATTTATTATTTTTGACTAATAGGGAATCAATTTGAAGTGGGTTTTGAAATTATAAAAAAACGATCAGTTACGAACCCGAAAAATTTTTGATTAGGTAGAATATTTTAGGTGGAAAAACTTTACCTCACAGTCGTGGGTTCAAAACCAGCTTGGTCTGCTCATTTGCGTGATAAATTAGTCGTCTAGTAAGTAACGTATATTTGAATGTTTATTTTATTTCATCATGTTATTTTGTTAATCTATTTTCTTAAGTTACTTGATATAATAAAAAACATACGTTCTCAAAGCAACTGAATTTAAGCTAGGAAATGTGGCGGGAAATTATTTAAGTAATCATATTTATGTCTAAAACAGTAGGTACCTACGTTACGAAAATCAAAATTTATATTCACCGTAGGTTTGAAATACATATACTTAATGACCATCAGAATATACTACCTCGGATTTGAAAAACGAATTACAAGAAGAGTCTAAAGCAGAACGAGAGGAAAAATAAACTTGGCGGGAAAACTAGGAACTCTTTTTTTTCTAAAGTATATAAATAAATAAATATTTCTGACACTCACACATCATTATCTAGCCCAAATTAAGTGTCTTAAAGAACTTGTGTTATGGATACTAGAAATATACTTAAAAAATATATAAACATACATATTTTTTATTAGAATAAACATATAAACATCCATGACTTGACGACTAATATCTGTGTTCATTACACAAATATCCGCCGCCGCCGGGATTCGAACCCAGGACCTCTGGCATAGAAGGCAATGTATGTTACCGCTACACCAGCCGGTCGTCAAAGCGCTACAGCAAAGTGCTGCTAGCTCACACTAAGAAATATAGAAATTATCTTCTTCCATACTGGAATGGGAGCAAAGGAAAAACATGAATTGAAGCTTCTTCTCTTCCCGGGTAAAAGTCAGTTAAGGGACAGAGGTTTGATTGGAGATTTTTTGCGGGCTGAGCCCCTGTCACTGCAGTAGTCTCTTTCTACCATTATAATGCCTCCAAATTTCTCAAACGTCCTACTGCATAAGGCTGGCATAAGGGATACAGGCGTGAAGTTATGTACCTATGTATGTAAATTATTTTCGTGGCACTTTCACGAGCCAAATGTATAAAATAAAGAGATCAATGTAATATTTTTTCGAAGTAATAAAATTGAAATCTAATAGAAAATAGTAGCAAGGCAAATAAACTGTTTGCTTTTAATTAGAAATGTTTCTATTACTGCAACCTTCGCCGCAAAGTGCAGTTATTAACCTTGCAGTATCAAAGATTATAAGTACTTGAGTACGGTGTGCAAAACAATTAGGGAACTAAGTTAGAATAGAATAATCACTTATTCGTTTCATTATTTCATATTTTCATTTATTAATTTAAACCTACAGCATATTCTGAAAATTTTTGGGTCAATTTTAATATTTCCATAAAAAAATGTTTCGCGAACCTATTGATTAACCCTTTTACTATCAGTTTTAATTAAACGAAACAACTTTTTGTTGACTAGAAAGCCCTGAGATACCTCTCAGCCACAGTACAGATATCTACAGTAATTCAACTCGGCCCCATCTGTGAAATAAATGCCTACAGCAGCGCCGCGGTCCGTTCACATGTGATAGGGCTGCCCGACTTCAGCGTTTAAATTACATTTGCCTTTGTTTTTACTCCCATTTAGTTTTGTTGCAAATATACTTTAAACATATAAAATACTTTGTAAATTGAATATGAAGTGTTCAAACAAATACTTTTTGTGTTAAAAAACCATGTTTACGTTTGAATATCAAATCGGTCTTATAAATTAGCGACCGTAAAATACATGAATCAATCAACAATTGTTTTTCGGTATGCAGACACTCGCGACTGGCCGCATGCCGAGCACATGCCGAGAACGAGCCGCGTAGGTATAGCTCGCGTTTCGTACGTTTGTAGCAAGGGTTGAACTGTAGATATCTGTACTGTGTCTCAGTTATAAAATCGTAGTTGTTTTGCGAACGGTACTTCAAATACAATGTAACGTGTATTTACAGTTGAATGACTTGTATTTGTAAATACAATTGATATCAGAATTAACACGTGTACCGCCACAGAGAAGGGTATGTGTAGAAGGTATTTCATACTTAGCATGACGACACGACACTGTCTTATGAACTCTTGGAAGTAAACAAAACGTAGTTGTTTTCTTCCATTAAATATTATTTTTTCGCTATCTAAACCTACGTTACTACAGAAGTCGTCGTGACGCCGTGGTTACTGTGTGTATCATACGATATCACAGGTTAAGCAACGTTCGGCGCGGTCGGTACTTGGATGGGTGACCGCCGACCATTAATTTCTTACGGCGACTTCCGTGCTTCGGAGGGCACGTTAAGCTGTCGGTCCCGGGTGCTGTATACTTGTATAACTGAAAATTCTGACATCCACCACCCAGCACTGGGCCAGCTTGGTGGATTATGGCCTAAACCTCCTCGTCACCCAGGGGAGAGACTCATACCCTGCAGTGGGCTCATTACAAAGAGTTGTGATGATGATGATGATGATGAACCTACGTTTGAACACAATCTCACCTGATGGTGAGATTTGTCTCTGTAAGAAGGGTTTAGAATAGCCCTACCGCCCCTGTATAAGCGTGTCGTAAAAGGCACTAATCCGAGTGACCCCCGCTTGGTGGTAGGATCCCGTCAGGGTCTGACTGGCTAGCGACCACCCTGCATATACCTAAAATTCGCAGACAGAACTTCCATCTCTATATAGTGGATTTACCAAGAAGTCGAACAAAACGCTTCGATACTCGTAGTTCCTTTTTGGTACGGATTGCCGAGGAGTGGAACAATCTGCCTGCGTCTGTTTTTCCTGACCACTACAGTCCTGGAACTTTTAAGTGTTGAGTGAATAGGTTTCTCGTGGGCGTGTAACACCATAGTCTTCATGCGCACTTTCCATCAGGTGGCATGGAAGACAAACGTCCTATCCTTTTATAAAAAAAAAAAATCTGCCGCCACATTAACCGCTCCGGCGGTGATGTGTTCAGGCAATATTTTATGAAGAGCCAGTTCTTTCCTTAGGCCTTTTGCTATATCACCTTCGATCTCACCTACACGTATCATCATGTTAGTTTTACATAAATATGTAAAATTAAAAATCACCCGATTAGGACTCGAACCTGGGACCTCTCGTTTGCCGGACGAGTGCTTTCCCACTGAGCTACCGGGGCCTGGCGGTACGCCTCGAAATTACTGAACACATTTTCGTTTTTATGTTATATTGCTAACGTAGCTCCATCTAATGGCAGAATTTATTCATTTATTTAAGAGTAATTAAGCATTTAAAATGTAAAAACTTCTCATGTTAGGTCAACTTGGGTTCAAACGCGGGGTTAGTCTGTTATTAACAAAAATGGTAAGTACAGCAGATGTCAAATATCACAAAATATCGTTGGAACACGTCTTCGCCTGAGCGGACGTATAACACTTTAGTCATCATGGTAACTTTTCTCCAGGTGCCATAGAAGAGAACATCACATCTTTTTATAAAATAAATAAACCTGGTTAGACAATGTTTGTATAACATAACTAACTAGGACTATGAAATCACAGGCAGTTCATTCCCTCATCTTTGCGAACCGTTCCAAAAAAGAACTATCGTAGCGCTGTGTTCAAATTTTGGAATCACATCTTTTACTTTTTAGTCCGATGTCAAAAGTGCCAGAAAAACATTCTTTCACTCTCCAAAATGTATCCTGTAATACAGTTATTCTTATGTAATACATAACCTCACGCCTGTCTCTGCCTACCCCAAGGGGAGACGGGCGTGAGGTTATGTAATGTAAAATGTATAATAGTTTTGGCTGTCGGCAGCAATTCCTATGTATAATAGAAATTGCTGCCGACAACCAAAACTATTATATGTTTTAGAAAATGGCTATTCGAACAACCTTTAATCTTGGTTCAAGAGCATCACTGGAGATAAGTTTAACTGAATAAATATTATGAGGTCTGCGTCATGATTTTCTGATAATCTTATATGTATACCTATGTAAAAAAGCTATTACATTATACCTACAAGTTAATGGACTATCAAAAAATAATTTTGTGATTGTCGTTCGCACACCAGGAACACTAGTGTAAAAAATATCAATGTCGTGTTCGCGATTTATTGTATTAAAAAATTTACAAGCACGTATTAAAAAGGAATTTTGTCTGTAGCTGCTGCCAACACATGGAACGTGTAAGAGTGAAGGGTGCCTATACGACTTGATATGAGCACAGAAGCCTATTTTTTATGAAGTCTATAATTAAGGCCACGAGAGTTTATTTATTCCTATATTATTATTATTACTTTATATCATAATAGCTTTTGCCCGCACCATTTCGTATCCCTCGGGAATACCGGGATAAATAGTACACTATGTGCTATTCCAGACGGTACATTATCACTATGCCAAATCATTTCGTCCAAATCCGTTAATCTATTCAGCCGTGATCGAGGAACAACATCCATACATCCAGACATTCATCCATCTATCCAAAACTATCACATTTATGACGACCACTTTGGCGAAGGTGTAAACCTATCTGCCTCAGACGCCAGTGGTTGCGGGTTCGATTCCCGCACGGAACAAGAAAAAAAAGTTCCTTGTCTAGGTGTTTATCTATTAATGTATTTATATTCTAGGTATATTTCCCCCTAGTTCGCTACATGGTATCCCATAACACAAGCTATGCTTACTTTGGGGCCATGTAGTTGGTGTGATTGTCTGGGGATTTTATTATTTATTTATATTTTTATTATAATAGGTATTCATATTTTCTTTGGAACGTGTATATATAATTCTTTTTACTTTCGTATTTAACATGTACTCCTATAATGTATTTTTATTTTTGTTCACTATTTGGTATATTTTGAACTATTCATTATTTAAAAGTGAAAACTTGTAAAATGCCTTACGAAAATACTTTTCCTTTTTATGTCATTGTTTTAGCTGTAAGTTTTCCTAAGAGAGTAAAATAAAATAAAATAATCTATGAAATGAGCTCTAACATATTAAGATTTAAAGAATTCTTGTAAATATACGAAAATATGAAAAAAAGTCTACTTTTATCACACTATTTTGTATGATTCAAAATTTGATAACCTTAAATAATATATTCTTGCACCATTCAGTTTGTTTGTTTGCATTTAAGAAACTCAAAAACTACCATTCATAAATTCTTATACAATCTGGAGCCACGTTGAAACCGCATTAATCTATAAGTAGAATAAACACAGAAGGCTCAGCACCACAAATTATGTTTTACTGTAAACAATATCTCCAATTTAAAAAAAACCCAATCATATATCACATCTGAAAATAAAAAATAGAAATGAAAGTATGTGCACGCGCATGGCTCAAGCGTCTGTTTTATTGTCCTGCACTTATGGATGACACGTGTGACAGACAAACAGACATTTTGTTTATACTGACTTTAATTTAACGGTCGGTTTGTATAAATGTTTGTGAGTATGTTTAATTTAAGGTGCCTACAATTTTTTTTACTTATTCAATTCAATACTTTATTGCTTGCCTTTATTTCAAAGATGGTAGGTTGTAAAACATTACAATATTCTGTATATGTGCGTAAAATGATGATGGATTTAAGAACTGCAGTACATACTTAGCAAAAGTGGCGTAGTGAAAATTTGTAGTAATGCCATTACTTATTCTGTGGTAATGCTGAAGCATATTTTTCTACTATAGTTGAATTGTTTTCGAATGATTTTCGTGACAGTTCTCATTTTCCATTACGCGCAAACTATTTACAACTAATAAAATATAAATTGGCGCGTTAAGAAAATAAAAACTATGTCAATAATTTTTTTTATTTTAAAATTATAAATTGAACTCGGAAGTTTGTATACATTTTTTTCACCAACTGATTCGATACGTCAATGCCATCGAATGGAAGATCGAACAATTTCATTACGGCAACGTCACAACAAAGATTGTCAATTTTGAACTGTCACAAAAACCACTTGAAAAGAATTCAACTATAGGTTCCTACTGCAATGACCTTAGAAGGTGTTACTTTCACACAGAAAGGATAAAAAGATTTATTTTCATTAACGTCGTTGACAAGAAAAGAACCGATATTACTCGGCACGTAGGTCATAAGGGCGTGGATCCATCTCTACGGCGGGGCCGCGCCGTGCCACGGCAACGGCGCCGTGCCGTACGGTGCAAATCAATACTTTTATATAATGAACCATGATAGAGATAATCTTAGACGACAACTTTGGCAATGGGGTTAACCTATCTGCCTCAGACGCCAGTGGTTGAGGGTTCGAATCCCGCCACGGGGTCTGCAAAGACACCGAAACGTCGAGTCAAAAATTTAAAATGTAAATATACGCGATAAATCCGGTTAAAAAGTGTTTTATTTAATAGTATGAATCGCGAAAACTTAAGACAATATTAAGAAAAAACAATGTTCCGGGTCTGGGTGTTTATGTATATGTTTTTTTTTTTTTATTAGTGACTAAACCCGCGTTTGACCTCAATCTCACCTGATTGTAAGTGACGATGAGGTCGAAGATGAAAGCACACGGGTTTAGGAAGGAACTGGCTCTTTATACAATATTGCCGGAACACATTACCGCCGGAGCGGTAACATTTGGCGGCAGACTTTATATAAAGGGTGGTCGCTAGCCAGGCGGACCCAGAAGGGATCCTACCACCAAGCGATATATGTGTATTTATATTCTAGGTTCGCCCCTAGTTCGCTACATGGCATCCCATAACACAAGCTATGCTTACTTTGGGGCCATGTAGTTGGTGTGATTGTCGGGGGATTTTATTTTATTATTATTTATTAAGAGGGAATATGAAGCGCTGAGCGGTGCGCCGTGCACGACGTCCTAGAAGGGTTCGGTGCCGCACCGTAGAGATACATAGGTACACGCCCTAACTCAGAACTTCTTTTAGACTGGAGCAAACTAGATCAAAATGTGTTTAGAACTTAATAAAAAAAACTGTAAGTTATAACTATGGTTTATTATGCGGCTTTTACTCAAACGTTATTGTCGAAGTGTCCGACTGCACTCACCCCTGATGAATGACTCCATACGAGTTCGAAACTAGTCGGACACCTCCGACATTATCGTGTAAAAGCCGCGTGATAAATAATACAACAGTATTTAGTAGTATAAAAATTTAAATTATAGTACCTATCCATCAATTATAGTACCTTGTCTTCCATGCTGGACTGGGAGCGAAAGAAAAACGTAGAACGTGCCAGCTGCTTCTCTTTCCGGGCATACTGTAAAAGTCAGTTAAGGGACAGAGGTTTTAAAGACGTTTTTGTGGGCGGTAGGCTGACCCCCTATCACTACAATAGTCTCTCTCCATCTTTATAACACCTCCAAATTTTGTCAAACGTGACATCAAATGGTCTTGTAACCTCTGGTGTTCTGCCTACCCAATGAAGGATACAGGCGTGACGTTATGTATGTATGTATGTACCTATCCATCATATTCGGTGATGATATGGAACAGAAAATAAAACAATTTTTATAATCATATCATGCCTTTTACTCTTTATATCAGTGATCACATTTGTCCCTTCCATGCTGGACTGGGAGTGAAAGAAAAACATAGAATGTGCCAGCTGCTTCTCTTCCCGGGCATACTGTAAAAGTCAGTTAGAGACAAAGGCTTTATGTGCGTTTTCGCGGGCGAAAGGCTGACTCCCTGTCACTGCAATAGTCTCTTTCCATCATTATAATACCTCCAAATTTGTCAAATGTGACATCAGATGGTTTTATAGCCTCTGGTGTTCTGCTTACCCCATAAGGGATTCAGGCGTGAAGCTATGTATGTGTGTATCATATTTGTCTGGACCTAATCATCCTTGGCAAATTCAGCACAAATATGGGTTACCGCTTAAATACCTACTTGTCTTACCTAGTTTCTAGGGCAAGTAAAACCTGTCATAATAGTGTTCAATAGTTTTATTTATCTATTTCATACAATTATAAAACATCATAAAACATTTTTTTTTCCGCTGAGTCAGATAACTTTAACTTTAATTCGACAATTGAAGACAGGCCTTCACAAATTATTCATTTAAAATGCATTAACATTCAACTCTGAACAAAAATAATTAATTCTATTGTTGTAAAGCAAAATAAAAAGTAGTTCATTCACATTTCTAGCGATGCATTTTTTTTGTCAACCATACCAGCGCGCAAAGATGACGTCATTGACGCCAAGTGCACAGATAATTTGACCGTGTTATATATTCTATTCAGTTTTCGACGGTAACTTCATTGTTACAGTAATACATACATAACGTCACGCCTGTATCCCTTATGAGGTAGGCAGAACACCAGAGGTTATAAGAACATCTGATGTCACGTTTGAAAAATGAGGTATTATGTTTCACGGCTTAATTCTTTGCGATTTAATGTTAACATGTTGTAGTAGTACTTCCAAGCGTCAGCCTTGCACGGTTTTCAGAGACACGTTTTTTTTTTTTTTTTTTTATTTGGCAACCCTGATCCCCGCTCTTGACCTCCTCTCCACTTACTTCCTCTCATCATCCCTCCTCAATAATCATTCTGTATTTCCGTGCTCAAGCCTTCGCACGTGCGTCTATAATTTATTACTTAAATTAAACGTTAGATAGATAGTCTTATAGTTTAAAAATTTAAATCTCAACTTATTATTTGTCGTTCGTAAAAATGGGAAAAAGGAAATATGAAGACATCGAGACCATACGCAAGAAGATCAGAAAACTGGAAAAAAGCTTCAAAAGAAGCAAATACCAAGTGAAATTTGTACCTTATCACTATCCATGGCTCTTTACATCGCATAATTGCGTTACGAATCCTTATTCGAAAACAAAGTTCAATGATCTTTATCACTGAATTTGAATGAGCCGAGTTTAAAACTCACAAATTTACCTAGTAAGAATCTTTATTCGAGACGATGGTAAATGTCATTGTTTAGTGATCATTATCGCTAAAATGACTTTTCGAATCCTTATTCGAAAACAAAGTTCAATGATCTTTATCACTGAATTTGAATTAGCCGAGTTTAAAACTCACAAATTTACCTAGTAAGAATCTTTATTCGAGACGATGGTAAATGTCTTTGTTTAGTGATCATTATCGCTAAAATGACTTTTCGAATCCTTATTCGAAAACAAAGTTCAATGATCTTTATCACTGAATTTCAATGAGCCGAGTTTAAAACTCAAAAATTTACTTAATTCGAATCTTTATTCGAGACTATGGAAAAATTCTTTGTTTAGTGATCATTATTGCTAAAATGACTACCCTACTTTTTGCATTTTATGCTCGTAGGTGCTAAAAACACTTCTTTCGAATTATTATTCGAGACGCTGACTACTTTCGTCTTTTCAGTGCCATCTACCTCAAAACATCCACCAGTAGATGATGTTGAGGATATAGAATTGGATAGCGATATCTTAGAGATGTTGGGAGATGCTCCTAAGATTGCTGAAGAACTAGGAAAACCATTACATAAGGAAATTTCAACCCGGTGCGGTGGTCTGAAATCCTTTTAAAGGGACTACCCAAAGAGACAAGAGATAAAATCATAGAGGATTATCTTATTCCTAGTAATTGTCAACTACTCTTTGCCCCTGCTCTGAATCCGGAAGAAAAAGTGGCAGTTATCGAAGCGGTCTCTAAACGGAATTTCTCCCTCATGTTTAGGCAAAGACAAACTGGTGTGGCTTTAGTAGCTCTGGGAAGAGCTACCGAAACACTCGTAGGATCATCTTCATAAATACCACAGAAGGAACAAATAATTAAGCCGCTTAGTGACGCTTGTCGCATTCTATGCGACTTGCATTTTAATGAAACCCGTACACGTAGGAATTTCGTTCTTTCTTCTATAAACGCTTCACAAGTTGTTGTTTGGAGACAATGTAACCGAAAAACTAAGGGCTACTAAGTCCATTCAGCGGTCAGGAGAAGAGATGAAAAATACTCGAAAACCTCCTTTTAAGAATAATATGTTCCCGAAGCCCAGTTACCATGCCAATAATAATAAGAACCATTTAAACTGGAAAAGTCAACACCGCAAGACTCGCAACAAGCCGGAGAACTTGCAGCGTCGGTCTCCACCCTCGACTGCTCATCAGCAGTTTCGCAACAAACTGCCTTATCAACGATCATCGGAAGAGCCCTCTCAGGGGAGAACGCAGAGGAGATAAATATCGAGGTATGCTATGCCGGTCGGCTTAAATATTTTGTTAATAAGTGGTCACAAATTACTAAAGACCCCACTTTACTGTCATGGCTGTCAGGTTATCATACCATTTACATCAATTCCATCGAATTCCGATTGTCACTGTCAGTCTGTTTTTTTTCCAAAATCCACACAAGAGAGCTTAGATTTCGACCAATCATTACACAACCTAATAAGCAATGGTGCCATCTCGAAATGTACTTATATTGAAGGACAATTTTTATCCAGTATATTTCTTGTACCTAAGCCTAATGGTGATAAAAGGTTTATATTGAATTTAAAAAAGTTAAATAAATTTGTACTTGCTAGTCATTTTAAAATGGAAGATTACAGAACAGCGTCAAAATTATTAACTGAAAACTGCTGTAGACAATAGACTTAAAACATGCATACTTCTTTGTTGCGACAAATGAAGCTCACAAAAAATATCTTCGATTCAAATACAACAATATATTATATGAATTCAATTGTTTACCGTTCGGCCTTTGTACCGCACCTCTCGTGTTTACTAAATTAATGAAACCAGTTATAGAATACCTGCGTAGTCGGGGTATGATTTCAGTTATTTATTTAGATAACATTTTTTTATCGGAAAGACTTACTCGGAGTGTGTCACTAATGTATCTACAACTATAGATCTATTACAGAGCTTGGGTTTTTTGATTAACTTTTTAAAAAGTTGTTTAATACCTAAACGTGAATGTAAGTTCTTGGGCTTCACTTTCGACTCAAAGCAGATGATTTTAAAACTACCCGAGGAAAAGAAAATAAAATTGAAAGATTTTATAAATAGATTTCTTTGTATAAAACGATGCAAGTTACGCGAATTCGCTAAACTCATTAGTTATTTAATTTCCGCATCTCCAACAATAACTTATTCGTGGTTATATACAAAAAAGCTTGAACAATATAAATATAATTGTTTATTAAAAAAAAAAAATCCAAACTACGATCAGACAATTGATATCTTAATTACCCTACATGAAGAATTATATTGGTGGTTAGGAAACATAGATATAGGCCATTCATCACTCAAACCGAACAACTTTGTTTTAGAATTTTTTTTCTGATGCCTCCTCTACGGGATGGGGAGCGTATTGTGATACAGTTAGATGTTGTGGATATAGGAAAGACAACGAAACTTCTTGTCATATAAACGAGTTGGAACTAAAAGCAGCCTTTCTAGCTCTGAAATGTTTCACCAAAGAATTATCTAATTGTGACATCTTATTAACAGAATGGGCAGTATTCAATATGATCACCTAGATTATATATCTAGAAGTATGTGGAAATGGTGCGAGGAACGTAGAATAATCTTATTCGCTTCTTACATCAATACTAAAGATAATTGTGAGGCAGATTCATTATCTCGAAAACAGTTCGAGGATACAGAGTGGGAATTAAATCAAATTGCATTTAATGAAATAGTTCGCAACTTTGGTATGCCAGTATTGATTTGTTTGCAAACAGATGCAATACTAAGTGTAAACAATATGTTTCGTGGAGAAATGATCCCGAAGCATGTGCTGTTGATGCCTTAACACTGCCATGGACCAATATGTTATTTTACGCCTTTCCACCATTCTCGCTTATAGTAAAATTAATGCAGAAAATCATTTGTCATAAGGCAGAGGGTATTGTTGTGGTGCCATATTGGCCAAGTCAACCTTGGTTTCCTATGTTTAAAAAGTTGTCTGTTTCAATTTTTTTGTATTTTGGACCAGATATTGACCTTCTAACATCTCCTTTCAGTAGATTGTAGATTGTGTACACAAGAATCTACGCCTTGTTGCCGCGAAATTATCAGGCAAGCATTACTAAGGAAATATTTATCGAATAGGTCAGTAGATATTATGCTAGCTTCGCTTGCAAATAATACTTACAAACAGTACGATGTTTGCATAAAATCTTGGATAATTTACTGTAGATTACATAATTATGATTATTTTAATGCTTCTATTCCAATTGTAATACATTTTTAACCGATATTTTTGATAAAGGCGCTAAATACGGGACCATCAATTCTTACCGCTCTGCCTTATCTCTTTTGTTAGGTAATAGCTTAAATGATGATCGAGTCAAACGTTTCATGAAGGGTGTTTACAAGTTGAGGCCCACCAATCCAAAATATAATACTTCTTGGGACCCAAACATAGTGTTAAATTATGAATGAAATGAAAGCCTTAGTTTAGAAGATTTCTCTAAGAAACGCTGACTCTGCTAGGTTTGGTGACAGCGCAAAGAGTACAAACATTTTCTCTCATTAAAATAAATAATATAACTCAAAACAGAACAGAAATCTTAGATAAAATACCTGACTTAGTAAAAATTTCAAAACCAAACTCCTTTCAACCCCTTCTAAGGCTACCATTTTTTCTTACAAATCCTGCAATATGCCCTGCCAGATGCATTTTAGATTATATAAATAAAACGAGTGGTTTACGTAGTTGTGACACTTTATTTATTAGCCACAAAAGACCTCACTTAAAAGTTTGTCTCAAACTTTGAGTCACTGTATCAAATATACTTTACAACGCAGTGGCGTGGACACATCAGTGTTTAGCGCGCACAGCACGCGCCATGCGGCCACTTCCACTGCTAGCAGAGTCGGTGTCAATATTGATGTCATACGGAAAACCGCAGGATGGAGTAATACATCCTCAGTATTTGCAAATTCTACAACAAAGAAATTGTATCGGATGCCAATCAATTTGCAACTAGTATTTTATGTAACTCCTTAGAATAAATAGATGTATATTTGTGATTTATTACTGTTGGTTATACTCTAACAATACAGTTTTACTTATACCTATACTGCAAAAATAATTCACATTAAAATACTCTGAACATCCTACAACATGTTAACATTAAATCGCAAAGAATTAAGCCGTGAAACATAATTAAGGATCAAACGAACTTACCAAGTGAAGTTCGATCACAATTATGTGAACGGCTTAATTCGAAGCGATTGATATAAACCCGCCCAAACAGTATTCCTTTAAAGTAATATCACCCACCCATAATTAATGTGAATTATTTTTATGGGTACTACCTAGGAACTTTAGCTCTAAACAGAATGATTATTGAGGAGGGATGATGAGAGGAAGTAAGTGGAGAGGAGGTCAAGAGCGGGGATCAGGGTTGCCAAATAAAAAAAAAAAAAAAAAAACGTGTCTCTGAAAACCGTGCAAGGCTGACGCTTGGAAGTACTACTACAACATGTTAACATTAAATCGCTTCGAATTAAGCCGTTCACATAATTGTGATCGAACTTCACTTGGTAAGTTCGTTTGATCCTTAATTATATTGATGGAGAGAGGCTATTGCAGTGACAGGGGGTCAGCCTATCGCCCACAAAAATGCCAATAAAAACTCTGTCCCTTAACTGACTTTTACAGTATGCCCGGGAAGAAAAGCAGCTGGTACATTATATCTTTTTCTTTCGCTCCCAGTCCAGCATGGTTGTTACAGTAATCTTTTTAGATATTTGAATTCAATCATATCTGACCTAAATTCGAGGATTCATCACATAATCTAAGTCTCTTCACAAATGCTGGAAAACATAGACGAAGCCGATATGATGATATTTGTCAGGAGATCTGACTTTCTATAATTCTAAATGCAAGTAAAGGGTTTAGTCAGGTTACAAAAGAAAGACGTTTGGCACTCGGAGACTGCCGCGGTAAAGCTATTGCATAGCATTTTTATCAACTTATGCAATTATAATTATTTATTTATTTTATTAATGCAGTAATGTTTGATCTAATATGAAGTTCCACAAGTTCCTATTAGATGGCGCTGATTGTTTATTAAAGCCCGCATGTAAAGTTATGAAATCAAAGTATCACCGCTGTGCCGGTCGGAGTGGGGGGTGTTAGCTTTTTTTCGTTACGGCATTTCTGGTCCCCACGCTTAAGGCCCGCGATAGAAGCTATGCAATAGCTTAAAAACCTGAACCACCAATTGAATTCCTGCTTATAGTTTCTCTTTACATGAAAGAACAAAATTAATATCGTTTCATAAGCCCTTTCTTGGTAATACGAACTCACGTACTTAAAGACGATTAGCTATCGATCACACTTTTCTATAGATAGTTAGAAACTGCTTCTAGTTTTTTTTAACGCTGCAATGATGTGATCTGCCTGTCTCTCGACAATTATCTTCCTTCTCAAGAACGTATTTATCAATTTTTTTATGCTCTCTTTAACAATTATCAACACTAACTTGCAGAGTTGTAGGTTCTATAAAAAAATACCTTAAGTACTCTCATTTGCATTTTAAAATAGCACAGGATATCGCTTAATATATTTGTCAATTATAGCCTTTCTTTTAAACGTTACTTTCATCGCGATGATAAGCTGTTCCTAATTATTGAGACAAAAACAAAAAATATGATTAATGGGTAAGTACACTTCATATTTGTTTCATATTTCTATTATCTAGGCCACATTTGAGAAATGCTTACACTTGTGCCGTTGGCCTCTGGTTCTCAAACTTTTAAAATTCATTTTTTTTATTGTGGCCGTCGCTCGTAACAACAATGATTCAAGTTAATACCTTCATACATACCTTATAATACCATATTTTTCTTCATAATAAATCCAATATTCATCAAACGTCAGTCTTAGAGAGTATCTATAAGATGGTGATGATGGAGTTAAAAATATTCAAAGTGTATAATGTAAAAATATTTGGAATTTTATTGCCAAAAAAGATTGAAACTAGATTTCATGCTTTGTTAAAAATATTTAAAATATTCACTAGAGTCGTAAATATACTCATAGCTAGAAGTTTTATAAAACCTTAGTTTGTTGTAAATTATCATTTTACACTTTTACATTTTTGAAAACAATATGATTGAATAATATTTCAATGAAATAAAAAAAAAATTAAAACTAAAATTTGTAAAGATAGACCATAACGGTATTGATTCGCATTTTTCCATTATATTACTCTTATCCAAACACAAAGATGTCAAGGATTTTTTTTCTATTTATAGTGAAAGTGTCCTATCTTTGAGAACCACAGATCGTCGCGGTGGTACCTAAACTAAATTAACGCAGCTAAGATCCAGGGCTGTCGAAAATAAAACTGTGGGCTGCTTCGAAAAGTGTAAACTCTTTTTTATTAAAACTCAGCGTAGAGTCGGTAACTCGGACTGAACTGCTTTACTTCTTTATTTAATTATTTTTATCAATATTAACTGGACAAACTGATAATGATACCATGTATGAAAGTATTCTGAAACATAAAAAATAAAGTATATGTTGACTTAGACCCAGGCTATAGAAAAAAACCTATGTCTAGATTAGAGTTTTTTTGAGATAAGTACATAAAAGAACTTAGACTCTTTTGTTAAATTTATTAATTAGAACCAAATCGGTCAGCGAGAGCGAATTTACATAAAGTAATTTAGATCACACATTGTCTTCTATAAAGCGCATACATTGATATTATACTTATTATTTTGATGACATTATAGAATTAAAATCACAAAGGTTATATGTCACTGATTTACCTAGTTCAAATTTTAAGTGCTTAAAATATATTAAAAAATCAAATCGCTCATTCAATTTTAAACATACAATTTCTTTTCAAAAGCAGCCCTTTATGAGCAGCGCTGCAATAGGTACAGAGCTGCGCGCACGCACATGTCTTTCAGATAAAAATATAATATCTTGAACGAGTAATTGTGCCACACGCCTTCATAATGTGTTCTTATGAAAAAACAACACATCGTATAAATATACTTTCTTTGAAATATTAACAACATGCATTTTATTGAGATAAGCTGTTTGAGTTAAAGCTTTAGTTTGTGTATGTACTTGAATATAAAAAAAAAACTTGTGTATTATCTGTTTGAGGCCGATCTTAAGTTTGCGAATTTCAAACGTTTAGCGACACATAGGTTTTATTCTTGAAGTCGTCGTGGTGCCGTGGTTATTGTGCGCATCAAAAGATATCGCAGACTAAGCGTGCTCGGCGTGGCCGGTATTAGGATGGGTGACCGCCGGTCATTTATTTCTTACGACGACTTCCGTGCTTCGGAAGGCAAGTTAAGCAGTCGGTTCCGGGTGCTGTATTCTTGTATACAGAGTCTTTAGGGTTTGTGAGAAGCCAATTTGGCACCCTGAAAATTCTGACATCCTCCAACCAGCACTGGGCCAGCTTGGTGGATTACGGCCTAAACTTCCTCGTCACCCAGAGGAGAGACTCATAGCCATACAGTATGATGAGGTACTTGATAGATGGCTTTAGGACTTGAGAGCGTCTTAATAATACATAAATAGACAGTCTATTCAGAAAGTACTATATTTATGTACAAACGAGAAAGGTCAAAGAACAAACAGTGAAATTGACAACAATGTGCAAAGGCACATCTTATTTCTTAAAGAAATTTCTTCCAACATGCCTGACGTTGGAAAATGTCCAGAGAAAGAATTACTTGAAAGAATTTTTTGACCAAATTTAACCCACCCCTTTTTACTACCGGACTACTAGACGCAGACAGAACTTCCATCCCTATATAGTGGATTTACCAAGAAGTCGAACAAAACGCTTCGATAGTTCCTTTTTGGTACGGATTGCCAAGGTGTGGAACAATCTGCCTGCGTCTGTTTTTCCTGACCACTACAGTCCTGGAACTTTTAAGTGTCGAGTGAATAGGTTTCGCGTGGATGGACGTGTAACACCATAGTCTTCATGCGCACTTTCCATCAGGTGGCATGGAAGACAAATGTCCTATCCTTACAATATAAAAAAAAAAAACTTACATACATTAGACATAATACGTTCACTATGACTTCCATCGCCAAAGATCTTCACTGTGTTTCAGATAGAAGAACTAGATAAACAAATTAACCTTTAAAACCTTCATAGGATTTACTTATTTATTTATTTATTCGTACACATCCATCGCCGTTTACCCCATCGCCAACGTAAACGACCACTTTGGCGATGGGGTAAACGTATCTGCCTCAGACGCCAGTGGTTGCGGGTTCGATCCCCGCAGGGAACAAGAAAAAAAAAATGGTCCGTGTCTGGGTGTTTATCTATTTATTTATTTATATTCTAGGTTCCCCCCTTAGTTCGCTATATGGTATCCCATAACACAAGCTATACTTACTTTGGGTACCCCCGGTACTATTACTTATTCTGTGCTTTGGGGCCATATAGTTGGTGTGATTGTCTGGGGATTTTATTTTATTTATTATTATATTGTACAGGTGGGCTTAGTCCCACATGGCATTATCTACCAGCTAATCTTAGGGTTGAAGATTGACGTAACCGGCTATCATGTATGAAAAGATTGATGAACGAGGAAGAAGCGAAAGAGGTATGTCTGGATCGCAGCAATTAGTGTTCCCTTGTCTCTGCCTACCGCAAAGGGAGACAGGCGTGAGGTTATGTATGTATGTAGGTAAGTTCTCCATGGTCCGTACGGTTTTTATTATTAAAGACTAAGGCCCTGTTTGACTTCAATCTCACCTGTGAAGATGTAGATACGGTTCTAGAGTTAAATGTTGATAATTTCTTATCGCAAAGTAATATGCATTAATCTAGTTACTGACAACGACCGCTGCGGCTTGTGTAACACTTGGCATTTGTGAAAACTTTTAATTGGCCATTTTTTACCTAAAGCATTTTGTATATATTTTTAACTAGCTGTAAGTTTTCCGAAAATTATAAAATAAAATAAAAATAAAATTATTCGACATTACAATCTCTTATTTTAAGTTTCGCTTCCATCCTATACTGGGAGCGAAAGAAAAACGTAGAATGTGCCAGCTGCTTCTCTTCGCGGGCATACTGTAAAAGTCAGTTAAGGGACAGAGGTTTGAAAGGCGTTTTCGTGGGAGATAGGCTGACCCCCTGTCACTACAATAGTCTCTTTCCATCTTTATAACACCTCCAAATTTGTCAAACGTGACATCAGATGGTCTTGTAACCTCTGGTGTTCTGCCTACCCCATAGCCATAAGGGATACAGGCGTGACGTTATGTATGTATGTATGTCTAATGTCAAACTGAGAAGCTTCAAAGTTTTGTTAGCTACTTTTGAATTTGGATTGTATTTGAATTGGAAATTAGATAGAATTAGGTATAATTAGCGAATTTAATGTCGAATCGAGCTCACTATCTGTTTTAAATGTGGTCACGAGTTCGATTCCCGCAGAATGGAATGAAATGAAATGAAAAAAAATATTCATCATAAGACCATCGAATGGACGCTTAATGACGTCACAATTTTGTACTTCGTCTTTAACAAGGTGTTGATAGTTATTGAATAAGATATTACAGTAGACCAAGAGACAAAAAAAGTCGGCGGAAAAAACTCTTGGCACTCTTTTTCAGTCAGGATTATACGAATTAAAACAAATAGGTACATACAGTACAAATTGATCATGACATGTAAAAACAAAGACCAGAAAGCTAATTGTGAGAGCCAATTTCATGCCAAAACATTGAGCCAATTTCATGTGCATTGAGCTATGGATGCACAACACGAACATGACAAACTGGGACCAGAGTATTTATATTTTGTGCAGACACGTTTACCTAATTGCAAATACCTGAAAAAATATACTAAATAAAATCATCCTACTAGGACTCGAACCTGGGACCTCTCGCTTGCCGGACAAGTGCTCTTCCAACTGAGCATATTCTGTTATTACGTTTATTTTCATTTTTCTGGGCAGTCACGTTTTACCTTGTTTGTCTAAATATAAAGTCATATTGTATCTTTCAAAAAACACGTAACTGATAGCGGTTTTCTTGATTGACATATTATAAGGTTTTTTTCACAAAAAGGTGACCACGATGATGGGACATTAATTGTCTTACACGCTATCTGGCAGAAAATGAATATGAAGACTAAGGTGGTACACGTCCATCCTTGCGAATTCTATTCACTCGAAACTCATACTGAAAGTCTTATTTTAAGTTTTTAATGTTTATTCTTTACTACCTATACTAGTACAATACAGCTAAAGATTTTATTTGTTTTAATTTTTTTTTGTGGTTATTCATAAAACATAATTGGAACACATAGGGGCCGGAATTGTCGCTTCTAACACTTATCAAAGATAAGCATAAGGCGAAGTGGCTATTCTTTACAGCTAGTTCGTAAAGAGAGGACTAAAGAAGACTTCTAGGGCTGAACTTTAATCACCATTTACCCATAACTTTACTCCAGACATCAATCAGAACAGCTCCTATCACGAAGCGAGGTTAACATTATTTAGTTTAATTAGATTATTAGATTAATAATTATTAGATAATTAGATTATATAAATATAGATTATTAGATTAATAAGATATCCGGATGCAAGAAGATGGGATTCCCTGGCTGTAAATTGTTATTGTGTATTTTTTTTCTCTTATTTTTAAAAGATGATTGCTGTTGAGTGCCACTTCTTCTCAACAGATCGACTTTCCGAAGTGGTGGTAGATTCAGTTCAATTTGTAAATTGTTTGACTTATTTCAAATGTATTTAAATAATTACGAACGACCGGCTTGACGACCGGCTGGTGTAGCGGTAACATACATTGCCTTCTATGCCAGAGGTCCTGGGTTCGAATCCCGGCGGCGAACGGATATTTGTGTGATGAACACAGATATTTGTCGTCAAGTCATTGATGTTTATATGTTTATTTAAGTTTTTTTCTAATAAAAACTATTTATTTATTCAATATGTATGTTTATATATATATTTCTTAAGTATATCAGTTATCTAGTAACCATAACACAAGTTCTTTAAGAAACTTAATTTGGGCTAGATAATGCTGTGTAAGAGTCAGAAATATTTATTTATTTATTTATTTTATTAAAGAATATTTGAGTTTGAGTAGTTAGGCAACTAGCCTTTCAGAATAGAATTTTTGGGTACCAGACCTCAGTTAAGTAGCCTTTGAAGCTTCAATTTTTTATTAGTGGTAATGTTATTCATAGCCTATCGTACGCGGCTAAAAATATTTCTATACTGAATCATAAATCAGGATAACTAAACGTGTCATACTAAAACGGCTTACGGAAAAAAAATCTAAAAGTGCCCAGATAATATAGGTGTAAAACCTGTTGCCACCGAAAAAAGTACCTAGTAGATATTAAAAAAAAATATTCTCACGTTGTGTTTTTGTACGAAAACAGATCAAAATCACAACCACATGTCATGACATCACTCATCTACGTTTTTTTCATGAAACCACGTTTTCTAAATACTAAATTCACTCCTAACTTTCCATTTCGAATCAAAAATGACATTTTAAAATGAAAAAAAAAGTTAACCCATTCGTAGACATATGTGTTGATAAAAAAAGGTTTTTTTCAAAGAGTTCAGTAACCAGATCTGTATATAAATACGGTTATTTTAAGTTTTTTGTCGGTTCATCGGTTTTGTAGTTGCGTATGAGTTGAGTTATAATTAAGAGCCACATGTCAATGCAAGATAGGGATGGGACAAATCCATTCAAATATCCATCAATAGACAACACAATATACTTCTCAACTAGGTTTAATTTATAAATAAATAAATAAATATTTCTGACACTCACACATCTAGCATATATTATCTAGCCCAAATTAAGTTTCTTAAAGAACTTGTGTTATGGATACTAGATAACTGATATACTTAAGAAATAAATAAACATACATATTGAATAAATGCATATTTTTTATTAGAATAAACTTAAATAAACATAAAACGTCGACTAATATCTATGTTCATCACACAAATATCCGCCGCCGCCGGGATTCGAACCCAGGACCTCTGGCATAGAAGGCAATGTATGTTACCGCTACACCAGCCGGCCGTCATTACTACTGATAATACAGAAAACTTGAGTTTTTGTGCTTTTGGAAAGCTTGCCTCAATTTTTGTCGACAAATCAATTGAAATGTCAATAAGGAGGAGGAGTTGAATCAAGATAATTTTAAGTTAAACTTCGGTAATGAATTAATTCAAATGACCACTTTGCCAGTGGCACTACAAACAACTAGGGTCTATTGGCAAATGAATACAAAATAATTATAGCTTTATTTTCTTGTTAACCGACATGGTTTACAGATAAAATCATCGATATCGATGAATTCTGTATTAAACCGCACATCCCTACATGCACTTGTGTGTACGTTGAGCTATAAATCAATCTTACGCACGCTGCACTTGTCGTTATAATTATTGTTTTATTTATAAATTATGTGGCTTTCCACTATTTGCTACAAAATCTATTTTTATATTCATTCTAAAAATTCTGTAAAATATGCACCAAGTTATCATTCGCAAGTTTTATTACTTAAATGTTTTCTTACTCAGTTCCTATCAGGGACTGCATATCGGTATAAAAAATTTAAATAGTACCTACTAGTAAAATTTTAGTACCCTTATTAGTGTACTGCTTCATCAAACACAATAACTGTACAAGTTATTAAAATCTAAATTAATTATATCAGTACCCAAATAATGTATACCGGATAAATTTCTGTACCGAAATGTATAGGTCAGCATACGTACCTCATAGGCTTCAACTAAACTACCGAACATTCTACAGTTATTTAAAAATAAATTTTTAATATCAATATTAATACCGGAAAATTTCAGTTTACTGAAAAAAAAATCAGTTATGCTACAATAATAAAAAAGGTACAAGAATTATTTCAGTATGAATTCCTGTACTGTTATTTTTAAATACACCTAATTTAACGGTATGACGTCATACAGAAAAAAATTGTACAGAAATTCATACCGGTGTACAGGCCTTGGTTCCTATTGCTCCTTATATCACCCTAAATTATTATGAACCGATTTATTACAGTTTCTGTTAACTAAAAAGGTCCCCGAAAATGTTAATTAGAAAAGTCTTTAACTGCTAAGACAGCAGTAACTTAAAGCCGAACTACAACTTGTCATATCCACAAATTGCATAAAACGCATCAAGATTTTATTTTAGGAATAATTAAATCAAAAATATTGTCTAAAAACAGGAACTGTCCCACTTTAAACTGTCTAAGTTGCAAGATCACAGAACTTTATTGATTAGAATGATGGCGAATGTTCGCATAGTATGGAGTCGGTATAATTACAATAGTGCTTACAACTTCGATGCTGGACTGGGAGCGAAAGAAAAACATAGAATGTACCAGGTGCTTCTCTTCCCGGGAATACTGTAAAATTCAGTTAAGGGACAGAGGTTTTATTGGCATTTTGTGGGCGATACTTTGACCCCCTGTCACTAATTATTTGTCAAACGTGATATCAGATGGTCTTATAACCTCTGGTGTTCGGCTTACCCCATAAGGGATACAGGCCTGAAGTTATGTATGTATGTATGCTTACAACCTGCAACCGACTCTATACTATACGAACGTAACACTTAAACACACAAGTCAATAAAATTCTGTGATCGCACTCTTAATCATGACTCAAGCGTAGATACGCTGTAATGATATGATCCTTAAGCCCTCATAATGAAAGCTTATGAAAATTTCAACGCTTCTGACGAGAAGATTCCTAACAGTTCTTTATAAAGTATTTACAGCGAATGTATGCTTGAGTCATGATAAACTTTGAACTCTTTAAAATTTCACAATCATCCCACCTTATGTTATAAGAACGATCAAGGAACGTCATCTTCAAATACTTTTCTTTGAGGTTTTAGTAGTGGATACAAAGGAATTTTTACCTTAAGATGTATCAGCCTAAAAGTAATTATTTTGTTTACGGCTTGGCTATAATAAAAGTAATAATTAGAATTTGATTAGCTTTTGAGATAATAATAATTATTTATTTATTTCAAGTAACATGACTGATTATTTTATTAGTTATAAAAGTCTTAACCTATGTTAGTACATGAAACCAATAAAAATCTAGTGCTTAGTTTGCACACATCCGGCAGATGTTATGGAACAATGGTTTATATAACGGCAATCAAGCCTGCTCGCTATCATAGACAGGATGGTGTTGGTGCTGCCACGCACCCCGCACACCAGGGATGCGCACCGTTTCCGAAATGTGGTGTAGAAGCAGTCTACCCTCGCTTCTGCAAACATCCCTAAAGTGCTGCAGTACTTGGGCAGCCCCATCAGCATCCTGAACGCATTATTGAATTGGACCCGTAGACCCCTGGCTATACGACACACGGGGAGCATCGGCCCACAGGCTGCACGTGTAAAAGTTTGTGCAGTAAGCTCTGAAGAGAGTAATCTTTACATTTTTGGTGCAACGTGCGAACCAACATGTTCGCCCTTATCGACAGTTTCCACTCAATGTCATCTCCATCCTTGAGGTCGGGGGTCAGCAAGTGGCCCCAATTGTTTACTTTACGAACCCGTTGCAATGCGGAACTGTTTAAAAACAAGTTTGAGGTTGGATTTGGTTGCTTTCGCCCCTCCCCAAAGATCATGAACTGGCTATTTTGTACGTTATACATTAGCCCGTGAGACTTAGCATATGTCTCACAAACAGTCATGAGTTTACTCATGCCACATATAGAAGCACTCAGCAACACCATATCGTCTGTGTAACTTATATTGTTTACACTAACGCCATCAATGTAACCACCGGTCCTGGTGCTACTGGGTTCCTCTATTAGCTCATTCACGTACAGGTTGAAGAGCGTTGGTGAGCTTAAGCCCCTTGCCTCACCCCGTACTCGAAACCACAAATAATACGGTTGAGACATACACCCGTCCCATCGCACACTGTTGACCTGGTGTCTGTACCTATATTTTAATATATTTAAAAGCTCTGTTGGTAATTGAGACTTCTGGAGATTATGCCACAGCAGATCATATGAGACCAGGTCAAACACCTTAGAGAGGTCGAGGAAGCACGCAACTACTGGAGTCATACGGTTAGTGTAGTACATAGTTGACAGCGTGCTTAACACACAGAACTGCTGCCGTAGATAGGCCCTGTCTGAATCCAAATTGTTTGGCGTGATGTTTTACATACTTAGCTTTGCATTAAGCACGCTGTCAAACACTTTCGATACTACAGTTGCCAGTGAGATAGGTCTATAATTATTCAAATCGGAAAGATCGCCAGTTTTATTTTTTACTATGGGCACCACCACAGTCTGCAACATCTTGCCCTGTAGTGGCTGTGACCCAAACAAAAATTAATTGAGTTTTTTCCGCCGGCTTTTTCTGTCTCTTATAACTATCAACTAGTTGGTTCCATGCTGGACTGGGAGCGAAAGAAAAACATAGAATGTGCCAGCTGCTTCTCTTCCCGGGCATACTGTAAAAGTCAGTTAAGGGACAGAGGTTTTATTGGCGTTTTTTGCGGGCGATAGGCTGACTCCCTGTCACTGCAATAGTCTCTCTCCATCATTATTATACCTCAAAATTTGTCATCAGATGGTTTGATGGCCTCTGGTGTTCTGCCTACCCCAAAAGGGATACAGGCGTGAAGTTATGTATGTATGTACTAGTTTAAGCCGAAGTATATTTTGATGTCATTAAGTGATCGGTAAGACCCTATGATGAATTTTTCTTTTGCCATCTTACGATACTATCGGCGGCTCTTCTTTCAATAGATATGATAATATAATTATTTGTAATTATTGTTATTTGTAATATTTAAAAACAAGTTTTGTGCCTTTGCGCAAGGCACGAGCTTAATTCCACGTTCAATTTCCTGTAGGTATCTCATCAAAGTGAGGACGAAAATCAGCAGGCAAGTAATCGTATAGGTACTGAAGGCAGGAGGTTAAGCTTTACAAATGTGTCAAATTTCCACAGCCAATTTTTAACCAAATTTCGAGGGCATAGAGTTCAGATTCGATTACATTTGACAGGTTTGTAGGTCTATAATCGATGACTTGTCAACCAGTAGTTTCAGTCACACCGTTCGGCTGAGGCGTGAGAGTTCCTGGGTTCGAGACCCAGCTGGGCCAATTTAAGAAACGAGCTTTTGCCCCTAGTTTCGATGTCTGGAGTCCAGAGCACAAGGTTATAGAAAAGTTTACTTTGGGCCACATAGTTGGTGTGACAAATTGATTAATTTTTTACAAAGGTAGGGGATACTTTTGACATGTCTTGAAGTGTAAATAGCATGAATTACGACTGAATCAGTCCCGTTTCATGGCTACGAAGATACAGCAACTGACATTTGTAAATGTCATAATTTTTATTTGATTTTAGAAATTCGTAATACCCTATTTGTGAAACAAAAATCACTAATGACGGGTTTCAATATCATGAAAACTGTTCGTTTTGCCTACGAACAGTAGAATTCACTACCAAAATGCCTTTCTATATTCAAAATCTTGACATCTAAACCACTGCTTACGAACTGTTTGACTGTAATGGGTTGCTAGGAAACGTCGTCGTTACATTTGGCCATTTGCAAAATAAGACATTTTATCTAGCCAACGACGACGTAGCAAGTTATTAATTAATATTAATTATTAAACCAATGATGTAAAGGTGGCATGGCGGCCTGCTGCGGCCAATAGCGAATAAAGTTTTCATTACCTACCTATGACCAATTACAGAATAAGTCATATTATCTAGTAACAATTAACAATTTTTTGTATTTCAATTTATTTATTTAACTAAATATTCTATTAAATATCTGTCAATATATCAATAATCCAGTTTTCTCTTTCTAAATTATCTATAACAGTTTTTGCTATTTTTTTCTACCAGTTTTGTATTGTATTGGTTCCTATGAGTAACTATCACTCTCACTCTCTCAATCACTATCTCTTTTTCTCTTTTAAATAACATCATGAAGAGATGAACATATATGAAGCGATAAAATACTGTCAAATTATGTTATCACTTCCGATTATCCTTCCAAACATGTCTCATTCAAGACCTGACTAAATCCACAAGTGTGCATCCTATGAATCAGACATTTTTTTCGACAAAATTCGCCACATTTGTTGCGTCTGCGACGCATTTGTTTCCGGATGATATTATTTAATTCAGCCGTGCATCATGATTTGTCATTGATATTCACGGCTTTGAATCATTGAAATGAAACAGTTATAATTAGAACGTTTACTAAAACAAGCTGTAGTTTTTTATTAATTTGCAGTTAAACTAACTGTAATTGTCACTTTTTACCCGACTAAGGCGAAGCAAAAAGGAGGGTAATAATTTTGACGTGTATGCATGTATGTATGTATGTGGGTATGGATGTTCATCTGTTCCCTTAGAACTTCTAAACTAGTAATCAATATTAGACAAATGAGGTGTCGTTGGAAGCCTCTTCAAATATATTATTAAAAATTGAGATCACTTTGATAATATGACCTCGCTTTTGTTACGTTAGAGTAAAACGTTTTTTCTTTTTATCTAAGATTCTTCATTTAAAATTCAAATCTTTTAATAACAAAAGGATTTAAAATATCCATTAGTTTTCTGTGTGAAAAGAGATGAAATCATTGTTTAAACTCATTCAGAAATCTAACTTGATTCAAGCGTTTTTTCTGCCTTTTCGAAGCAGGGCAGTTTGAATGCCTTTTATATTGAGGGAAGAAGGGCATTCTACGCGAGAAATAGAACGCAGAGTGGCTGTATCCCAATCCTGTGTCATTAACACGATAAGAAATATCGCAGCGTGGATAATTTTGCTGATCAACCGCGCAGTGGTCGGCCAACTGTTCTTATTGCTATTCAGAAGCGTTAAATCAGATTACTGACTGCCCGAGACCCAACAATCAATGCCACTAAAATAAAAGCTGAGTTGCAGGCTGGTACTGGACTACAAATTAGCACTCAGGTCACCAGGAATTGCTTACCAGGTTAAATTACGAGCGAGGAGATCCTGGTGACCACCCTTGAACTCACACCAACAACAGCGACGCAGATTGAAATAAAGAAAACGACGAGGAAAACATTTGGCGGAAATGTCGACGTTTACGATTCCAGAATTAGCACTCATCCAGACAGGGACCTTTTTTTTTTTTTATTATGCCTGGACTTTAACCGGCTAAAACCCCAATGTGTTCCTCCTCCGCGCCTAGTGGCGGGATCACGGGCAAGCCGAAGCATTCAACCGCGAAACCGCCGGCGCCAGCCGCTTGCGCGGAACCCTCAACATGCAGCGTGCCGAGAAAACCAGGCACGCCGCACCTCAGCGAACTCCCTTGAGCAGGGCGGCAGATACCCCCGTATCCACCGCCCAGGGACTTCACTATGGCCGGAAAGGGTTAGGGACCGGTGAAATCACGTCGCGTTAGATCACCAGAATCTAACCCCCCCCCCCAGCCGCGCCTCAATCTGGTGGAATCGCGTCGCGTTAGACCACCAGCATCCGGTTATCTGGCCTGCCATCATCCGGGGAAATCGCTCACGCGTTAGATCCCCGAAATCCGGATGTCCGCAAAGGGGATTCGAAAAGGTGGACGGCTCTTTCGCTTCCCCTCGGCAGACGGACTGACCCCCACAACCATCCATCTCACGGATGAGGCACCTTGGGCACCCGGGGATTGGGGTAATTTTTTACAGAGGTTGTCTTCCTCGCAGCCGTTAAGCCCCCGGTCCTGTTTCTGCCCAAGATTACGGGTTGGCCGACAGCTCGGACGCCGAAGCAATCCAAGCCTGCCGTCCCTCCGAGAAGCTGGTGGCTCAAATCAGCGCTCCCCTCCTCATGCCTTCATCGATTCCCCAAAGTGAGCTGCTGATACTCCTTTGGGGAACCGACAAGGGCCCCGCAGCTGGTTTTGGTCCGCGCCGTCGAAACGGTACCCCCCATTTCTAGGGGGTATTCCCCTATCCACCAACTGGGGACGCGCCCGATGGGAGACCAGCAACTCCACACGGGTCCAGACAGGGACCTAGGTCAACCCTCTGAAAACGAATAATCCTTCCCCTTTCCACATGAACAAACACACACTGGTCCACTCGAAGCTCCATTTGGATGGAACCGCTAAAATCTGTCATGACTTTTAGCAGTTCACTCAATCATGGAGTCCTTGGAGCTAACAGTTTGAGGTCATCCATGTAGAAAAGGTGGGATAACCGCATGAAACTGAAAGCCCGTCTCTGATCCTGCCAGCAATATGCTAAGAGGATTCAGAGCCAGACAAAACCAAAGTGGGCTCAGAGAATCACCCTGGAATATTTCCCTACCAATCTGGATTCGGTCTTTCGTAGCCGTCATTCTCTTGCCTCGGAGACCAAGCATTGTACTCCATTGTCTCATACATCGCTCGAGAAATATTCGAACTGTCCCTTCGATTTTGTACAGTTCAAGCACTCTCAAGAGCCATGTAAGAGGCATAGAGTCAAATACTTTTTGGTAGTCAATCCAGGCTGCGGAGAAATTGCGACGGTTTTTACTATTGTTATTATTTTATATTTAGCTATTGTTAGAATTGATTGAATCAGGGGTAACTTTGCGGAATTCCATAACGAGTACTATAACTAAGTTAACTTGTTAATTTTGCGTCAACGAACGACAATCACTGTCCGGTGGTGGTCGTTGCACCCTGAGGATGCTTCTGGTTGAAGCGAATCACATGTCGGTGGTAGCTTGTGGTGCGCGTTATGGTGTTCCAAGTGTGTGTTCATTGCACTCCTTGCTTCTTGAGGGAGGGAGGGCGGTGAACCAACGCATAAAAATCGTGCATCACTAGTTCTTTGGAGTCGTGGAATTAGTAAGGTAACATAGTTATAGTAGTTCCTTAGTAATCGATATTTTCACTACGCAAAGCACCGACGTTGTTGACAGAAACTGTGGTAGACCCGAGTTTTGGTAGGTGATGTAT
This sequence comes from Stenoptilia bipunctidactyla, assembly GCA_944452665.1. Lineage (NCBI taxonomy): Eukaryota > Metazoa > Arthropoda > Insecta > Lepidoptera > Pterophoridae > Stenoptilia > Stenoptilia bipunctidactyla. Next base: position 4,069,334 of record OX101743.1, on the reverse strand, counting down.
AATAATCTACAATGAGCGATAGAAACTATTCTTAAGTAAATAGGTAGGCAAAGCAGAAAAAATCTGTTCTGTTGTTCTGAGGTTAGCTGAAAAAAAAAACAGACAAACATTTATTCTCTTTTATAATATGTAGAGTGGACTTGAATATTGTGTATTAAGACTACGTCTAAAGAACAATTAAGCAGGTGAACACTGTTCTGTCCAGACACTTAAGGGCCAAATTTGACAAACAAGACAGCGATATGAAAAGTTAACTTAAAGGAATTAACTCATTTTCCACATTTCAGTAAAAAATTTAAGGTAGAGAAAAGGCTATGTTATTTCTTGAATCAATTACTGAAGATCCAAAATAGTTTAGAAAATTATGTTTCCCAAACTGGCCTCGCTGGAACACGAATCCAGGATGCGCATACCACAAGCACCTACCAATTTGTCACGAAGATTGTCTACAATGTATACAATCAGGCGAATAATATCGGTTTCGAATAGCCCACGGATTAGCATGTCGTAAAAGGTGATCCGCTTCGTGAATGGACCCGATAAAATCTGCCGCCAAAATACCCTGCTCCGGCGGTGATGTGTTCCGGCAATGCTTACTGAAGCACCAGTTCCTTTCTATTCCCGTGTGCTTTTATCGTCAACATCATCTTTATTACCATCAGCAGGCGTAGCACGGCTTGTCAAGACAAGACTTGTGTCACAGATTATATCACAATTTGAGCCACATAATTGCTTAGTCTTATACAGCAGCACGGGACAAGTTTAATTCATCTAGAATGTGTGACAAACACATCTTGACAAATGGCGGCATCGTTTTGTTTATTTTTGTCACAATTTGACACATCGCCAAACATTTTTTATCACTGCGGTTCGGAGGTTGTGAGATTATTTCTTCATAATAATAATTATGAAGTCGTCGTGGCGCCATGGTTAATGTGTGTGTGTATCATACGATATCACATGTTAAGCAACGTTCGGCGCGGTCGGTACTTGGATGGGTGACCGCCGACCATTCATTTCTCTCGACGACTTCCGTGCTTCGGAGGGCACGTTAAGCAGTCGGTCCCGGGTGCTGTACCGACTGCTTAACGTGCCCTCCGAATAGTCGTTAGGGTTTGTCAGAAGCCATTTCGGCGCCCTGAAAATTCTGGCATCCACCACCCAGCACTGGGCCAGCTTGGTGGATTATGGCCTATAACCTCCTCGTCACCCAGGGGAGAGACTCATGCCCTGCAGCGGGCTCATTACAAAGAGTTGTGATGATAATGATGATGAATAATAATTATGTCTATCAATTATTATAATCAGATTTTTTTAAGACTTCAGCGGTAAAGGTACTTAGTGCTTTTTGGCACTTGACATGGTCACAAAACTTAAAAATAATTTTAAAACAAAAAATTCACCAACTAAAAAATTACATTTGAGATTGAAGTCTAAAGAGGGCTTAGAATTTAATAATAATAAATAGTTCACTGCAGGGCCATGAATATCTGAATAATAAAGAGGCACTCAATGCAGACATGCTGTAAACATGCCCATAGATGGGGAAAGTAGGTATCTAGGTATATAGGTATCCTAGTACCGACCCGGCCGAGCGTTGCTTCACCTGCGATATCGATTTATATATGTTATGGACCAAGAGATTATACATAATTTTCGGGCATTAGGTACTTATAATGCCCAACCTTTATCGGGCTGAGTGATAAATTACCATTTTAACTTTATTATTTATCACATGGCCCGGACATTATTATATTGCTAAATGAGAATTGGGCAATTTGATAATAAAGCAAAATTTGTGATATAACCTATGTTTACCAACTAAGTGCCAACGCTGCGTCACGCGTTCGAACGCGCGTTTCATAAAAAACTGCAACGTCCGTACCATACGCGCACGCGTTCGATACGTCGTTCGGAATGCGCCAAGCGCCGCGTATATATTATAAAAATTTGTATGTTTGAATCTCTCTTAGTAGGTGTTATAAACCTATTTGAAGATACGGACGTACGGTACGCGCGTTCGAACGCGTAACGCAGCGTTGGAACCAATATGTTGCAAACATTGTCGCGATATGGTAAGTTGACGACCCCACTGATCGTGACAGAATTTTGGCTTGACAAACGGTGGCACGACCGTAACTATTTTTGATGGAAAGATGATATTCAAGACAAATACCGTACATAGATACTCTAGGGTTTATGGCGCTTCTCCGGCCGCTACTGCGGCACCGCTCGCTCGGCTCGCGCACGTATGGCCTATATGCAACCTAACTGCTCCTCCTCGCTACGCTTGTCGTCGCACCTAACCAACCAACTCGCTTTCATGTGATCAAATAAACAGTCTGTACTGAAGTCGCTCACTTAGTAATCCAGTCGCACTATTAATACTGCATACTGCTCATTTTCGTATTTTTTTGAAGGTTGTAAAAAAGTACCTCAATCCAAATAATAATCTTTTAAATTGCTTAACGTTTGGGATAATTAAAGTGACAATAAAAATTATAAATACTAATTAAATATGTTTTTATCATTCTACCCAAAAGGTGATTGACATTATCTATAATGCCCGGGCAATGAGATTATTTTATTATCAAATTGGCCACTCATATTAGGCATTATCATAGTGCCCGGGCATGATGTAATATGCCTCATTTATCACTTGGTCCATGACATAAATACAGGAGCCATTGAGCCATGACGTATTATCTACAATTTTAATTTTAATTTATGACAATAGTAGAACTCATAAATAAATAAAACAAACTTCAATTGTAATAGTTTGGTTTAATACAACACTAATTAAATGTATTTTACATCATAAATGTAACCTTGCCCCGGTTTGGGGCCACATAACACCAAACAAGATGGCCGACTCAATCTTAAATTAAAAAAAAACAATATCAATAAAAATAAAATGCAAAATATATTTAAAATTTTCACTTAGCCATATAATTATTGTATAAAATAAAATTTTATGTAAACCTGTGTTTTATGGAATTTTACAATTTTTCTCGGCACCCAAAGAAAAACAAATTGAAATAAAAATATATTGTAGACGGTTTTCAACTTGTGAATGTAACAAATGCGATATTTTGACTATGCTAATGTACTTTATTGTATAAAAGGCAAGGTTTAATCAAAAACAAACGGATTGAAGATAAATTTATCTTTTGTGCCCTTAAAGGAATATAAATGCATGCTTTTTTATATATATGATACTGTGGTTATCCTGAGATTAAATTTATTTCCATTAAATATTAGACCTAAAAGTTATGTATGTATTGATAATCGTGATATGATAAACTTTTCACCCTTTTTAAAACACTATTTTTGGAATAAATCTTGTCTAAAGTTTAAGTTAAAAAAAAAAAACAAAAATTCCAGTGTTACAAGTTCCAAAAATCGATTTTAAGGTAGTGAAAATTTTACTACTAATTTATTTGCTCTAAATTTTCTACAACATGAACGCTTTTATATGCAATACTTAGTTATTTTAAGTATTTTAACTTACAACGAATGAAGACTAGTTACTTTAATGTAAACTGCTAAAGGTACATTTTAAATTATTTGAATAAATTTAAAAAATGCTTCAACAAACAAACTTGTAATAAATGTGTACATTTCGCTTTGAACAAACCTTTCTGGAATGTTAAAAAAATATAATACAAAAAAGTCAAAAGTCTTCACTTCCTGTAACACCTATGACAAAGTTTATTTGATTCTAAATATTATTTTTAAGAATTTACATTTTCGTAATAGTCATGAAAAATATTTACAACTACACGTTCTAAAATTAACAACAGAGATAAACAATTCCTGAACCGCCAACCTTATGGCACACTTATGTAAATAAACAAATGCTAAAAATAAAAATATAATTTCATCTTCAGATCCTTAGAAAAACTTTTATTTCATCTTTTATTATCTTTGTATTGAATTTTGTGGTTTATTTGTATGTAAATTATATAAAATATGGTTGAGATCGTTGCCTGTATAGCCTGTTGCGTTGATTTTACAGACGCCATCTTTTTAATTCATTTTGAGCGGGAAACGTTATTTTTGCTTATTGTGTGTACATTTTGCGATAATTTAGTTTATATGAGGAAATAATAATAATAAGTAGAATAATAATTATAGTCCATGTGACTGCCGTCTTATCAAGACAGTACCTAATATTTATAAGAAAATTCAAATAAAAAAAAAATTAATGTTAACGTTATTGTATTTTTTCTCTAGTTTGAAATCACGTGTAAGTACATTTCATGATTATGAAATCATTGATACGTTATAGCTAAGTTATTGCGTGATAAAAAAATCAAACGGCAAAATGTATTTCATAGATAAGGTAGACCATAATGCAAAATAACTGCAATAACGCTACGCGTACAATTAAACACATATTATTATGTGTACCTAAAAGATTCATAAAATTTTAAAAATGGCTACTTATTGTTCCTTATTAATTTTATATTACAAAACTGATTAAATATTTATACTTTTAAATATTGATATGGACCTTTTAAGGTTTTTATCGTTGATTGTTTAATTATTATCATTACGCAAATCGCATCTAAACTTTTCTAACACTTACATTTCTATAAATAATCACCTAACAAACATTTTGAATTATTATAATAATTTATAAATGTAATATAAACCTAAGTAATTAAAACTATTTAGAAAAAAAACTAAAACCTATAATACTTGAAAGTATCCCGATAAAACCGGGTTCGAAAACGAACAAAAATATTTGGTTAACCCTACTTTTACAATTCCACGAAAAGAGATCGCCATTTAATTATAAAAAAAACAGTTTATAACACTTCCTAAAAAACTCGAAATACAGCTACACCCGTAAAATTATATAAACTGTATTATATACTGTGACATTATTAACACTAAACACTATTTTTACGCAAAATAAATTCGTCCGTAATCATAAGTTTAGCAACGAACCGTTTTTGACACTTCATTTCAAACAACACTTTCTTTTGTTTCAACTTTTCTTCTTTTTTTTTAACGTTTTATTTTTCAGATCTTTGTTCGTTGAGTGAGAGATTTTCGGCCTCATCTTTGATGTGGGATATGGCCGGCCGGTATCTTTCCTCTGAACGCGGGTAGTCACTGTATGGACTGGTTTCTCCAGATCTGTTGCTCGACGACTCTTTGGTAGAGTTTGAATAATCACCTGTAAAACGAAAATTTGTATTTGAAATTATATGTTTTCCTTCATTGAGGCTTAGAACTGATGAGCAAGATGTGTGCAAACACAAAGTTATTACTTAATTTCAGTTAAACTTGTTATCAAAAAACATAAAATTGTTAAGAAAAAGACATATATGTATGCACTAAGCAAGTCCATTCCTCCTACTTTCCAATAACAGAGTAGACCCAAATGACATGACAATAACAGTTTTGATGATCCAAAAACATCGTCTAAAATGAAGAAATGTATATTTTTGTTTGCTCGTAATTCAGTTCATTTCAATCAAATACATAGTCAGGTATTTACTAAAATGTGGAAATATCATATTAACACATTAATTTTTGATTCTTTACCACCGTGTAAAAAAGAGTTCAGATTACTTTTTTCAACTCCTTTTTTTCATGTCACCCACAGTGTGTTTCAACTTAATCAAAAATACCATTCACGCACTCTCCAAATCAAAGTATTCTATTACATAAAGTCAAGCAAGAGACTTTAGGTCAAGCTTCGAGGGTAACATCCTTGTTAGTTATGAATACTACCAAATCATCTATAAAAATACTAGTTCAAGATAAGCTTTTCCAGACTTTATATCTCTCTTTAATCTATAATCTTTCTTTATATTTTCGTACGCAGTGATGTGATCTTTAAAAACAATCAAATCCTTGCGATACACCCCGTGGCTTGCATAAAAAATCCATACGCTGCATCTTCTATTGTATATTCTTTTTTAATTTATAGTTAATTAGGTACTGCATACATACCTTTATTGGAATAATCTGAAGCTTGCAGCTCGTTCTTCAGGGCATAAATATTTGGTTTGATGTCCTGAGCATCATTAGCACTGAGGTCCTCAGCCTTGACATCATGCGATGAGCTGGAGTTTCCATATCCATTCATCATTGAGGGCCGACTGGAAAATATTAATAATATTTGTGAGGTTGAATAATATAATAGTAGACTCCACAAAGTCACTAACTCGTTCATGGTTCCCTTCGATAGATTTTAAGGATATGGCAAAACAAGTGTTGTGTGAAAAGGACTACGAAAAGATATCCGGATGTAAGAATATGGGATTCCTTGGCTGTTAACTGTTATTGTGTGTTTTTAAAAGATGATTATTGTTGAGTTTCTTGCCACTTAATTTCAACAGATCAACTTTCTGAAGTGGTGGTAGATTCAGTTCAATTATTCCGGTAATTTATAACAATGGAAATTGGATAAGGTATTTTTATTTACACGCAGGGATAAATATCTAAGGATCTTTAAAGTTATCTCTTAAAATTGTCTGTACATAGCGCATTTTATATGCCTTTAAAAAAATTAAGCAGATACTTAATCAGAAAAAAGGTGACATATTATGTTATTTACCTGTAATCATCATGGGAGGACGGATAGTCTTCAGCTCCCGGCATCATATGATCTTCACCAGACATGTATGAAAGATTGCATTCTTCCATCATCCCCTAAAATTAGGAGAAATTGTCAGTTGATATCTTAGACAAAGAAATTTAGAAGTATTTTTTATTTAATGTCAAAAGTACCTGAATATTTCGCTTAAGAGCCTCACTATAGCCATGTGGACTGGTCATCATTGTTGGACTTTGGGTACCCATAAATCTGTCAAATTACAAAAAACATTGTATTACACTGGTCAAAAACGCAAATTGCCAATAAAAATTAAATCTGAAGTATCTTATTGCAAACTGATCGAAATTTAATCTCAAATAACAAAATGTTAATAATTTACGTTGAAAAATCATTTAACTAAAAATTAATTGACTGTGTATTAAAATAACATAAAAAATCATACCCCGGCCACTTCAAACCACTTCAATGATCAGATCTGGGTTTATAAACCATTTGTGTAAATTGTGAGTGTAAATCGTGTATAGTGTAAAATTTAGAATATAAAACCAATTCGTTTGTACAGAATTAAATGAGATATGTGTGTGGTGTGTGAAAATGTAATAGAAAGATTCAAATAGAATAAAAGTAATGAAAAAAGCAAGCAAGATTTAATAAAAATGGAAAAATTAAGACTAGAACTTATACCATGCGACAAAAATGCAAAAGCTAAGCCAATCTCACTTACCCCGATATAAGATAAAACATGCAGACGAAATAGAAGGGAATAGCTAAACTAACACATATATGAGTCCTTACTTGGAAATCCAACGACGATCCTTCTTATTATTATATATCATGCATAATACAAAAGTATGTAAACATTTTTCACATAAAGATATGTGAAGGGCTTGCAGACAAGGTCTTGTACATGATAAATTTATGATAGCAAAATCATTGTTAAAGCTAATTTACTAGTTAATAAAACTTTCATGATTTAAATGGCAAAACAAGTAAGTTTATCGCTTTAGCTTCGCACTCTAAGAGCCTAAGATGCAATTTTATGCTCAAATATGCTATCTAGATGATATTCTGTTGTGTTCGCTACTAAAGTGATTTCTTTACAAAACTCGGTAAGCACAAAATGCACCCTAACTAACTAAGGTAATGAATGTCAAAACACATTTTTCTAAAAAAACTAATAAATATATTTATATTAGCTTACACGGTAATTCACTATACGTTTTTATTATCATAGACATCAAACTAAATACAAAAGTTATCAACAAATGTTTAGCGATAACTTATGTGAATGTTACAAATAAATTTGGACTGATCGTCCAACGATTCTCGTGTTTTGTTTTAAATAAAACACATTCATATAATAGACATCATAAATGTAAGAGAGCATATAAAAATCAAGTAATTCGACCAAAATTTCAAATTCCTAATAAATTTAATGAGAAATAGCGATTTTTTAACAAGATTCGTTGGACGCTCTCAAGTCAATGATTCGTGTCCGCCCTTACTGTGGCGCATTAGGTCCAGGTGGCGTCGGCTCATACTTCCGCGGCCGACCACGACTCAAGTGCCGCCTCTTGACGAACTCAGCGTCGTCCACCATCCAGAACGAACCGAAGTCATCTTCATAGCGGACGAAACATTTGTGCAGGGACAGGTTCGTCCGGATCGCATTCTATAATTCATCTCCATTTAGCAAATTTTGAATAAAACTAACTTTAAAATCTGTTGTCAATATTTCGTTTTGTGTTTTCATCGTCTTAAATTATTACGAATTAGGTTATTGTGATGTATGTTAAAGTAACGATGAAAATACAAAAAAGATCGTCGTGGAGATGTTTAAAATGACATGCAGGATGATTACCCAAGAAGAAATACCCCAAAGGACAAGGACAAATGTTAGGAAGGTTAATAGGCAAGCGAGAAAAACGTTATTCACCGTTGCGCCGGAACCCACAAACACACACATATACCGAATCCTAAATACCAAAATACAAAAACCACAATTGGTGATATCATAATTGAATCTTGTAAACAATTATAATATCACTCACAATCCAAGTTCAAGATTAACTACACAAATATTACAAATTCAATTCTGAAATGAGATAAACGATTATTTACATACTGTAAGATTAAGTACACTGCTAGATTAGATAGAAAATATTTAAGAAAAGAACGAAATGTATATTAAAACTTGTGTAGAGTCAAAGAATGTAAGTGAGTTGTAAATTATTGTATCAGTTTTTTTATTCAGTATTAAAGTTTTGCCAGCTTCGGATATCCTGAATGATAATTATTGTCATTAAGGATATAATGATATCCACGATATAAAAAATTGTCTTACAGCTTACAATTGCATTTGTTTTGCTGTTGTTTTCATATATTGAATTATTAACAAGTCATGTGAGTGAGGGTATCAAAATTGTAACTAAAAGTTATATTTTGACACATATGTGTAATTTGTAAAAATATGTGTACAGTATCAGTGTTTTCGTGTGTTAGATTCAAACTTCGTGTATTTTGCATATTCTGTCAACTTTGAGTTCATAAAAATAAAACGCGTTCAAAATCCTGAGTTTGCTACTTTATTGAACTATTCACTGCTTTCGAATTTGACAATATCATCCCAAATTATATGAAAAAGCTTTGTACAGCAGTGCGTATTCTAACGAAATACTGACAAGAATACTGCTTGTACAGTTTTAAGTTGTTAATTAGAATATCTTACAGATTTCTCTAGGTACATAACTGTATTCTTAATATTTGATATTGATTGTGTAGGTGGGTGCTTGATTGTGTCAGTGTGTAGGTTTGTAGTGTAGTGGATTGTATAGGTGTGTCGGTAGGTAGGGTTTGTTTGTTGCATGTAAGTGTTAGTTGTAACTTTGTGTACATGTGTTATATGTAAGACTTAAAAACGAGTCCATGTGTAATGTTTGTAGGACATAGAGTATGGTAAAGGTGTATTTTGGGTCATTGTTCATATTGATAAAGTTCTAACTATGTGTGATGTGTTAAGTGTCAGTTCACTCTGAAAATATTTTTATGTTGTCGAGATGATTGTGTGAGCATTGAGGATAAGATCATACCATTTTGACAATTGTAATGAATTCATTGTAAGTTAAATTAAACTTATTCTACGTTCATGAAAATTAGTTCTCTTTGTGTTAATATGTGTAATGAATACCGGTTTTATTTTGATAACAGTGTGTGAAATCTTAAGTGTAAGATCATATAACTCTGACTTGTTAAGTTGAATTCGTGTAATAAATTCAGTGTAAGCTCATATCAGGCGTATCAATGTATTTAAAGATGAATTGTGTTAAAATAACTTTGTATAAAAGTACACTGCAACTTAATATGATTCTGGATGTCTTTCTGACTTGTGATAAGTTTACTATATGGTGATTTATGTAATGACTGTACTTTAAGTTAAATGTGAAATGAGTTTAATTTAAGTTCAATCGTTCTGGGTGTATTTAAATGTCTGTACATGAAGTGTTGAGAGCATTGAGTGTCAGATTGTATGTCTTGTGTTGTGTTGTAACTATCGTAATTCGTTGAGTGTCTGTAAAATCGCTTATATATACTTCGTCACTGGGAACTCATTAAAAAGATGGAGGAGGTATACAAAAAATATCATTGTGTGTCTAAGTTGATGGCAAAGAGCTAACTATGTGTGAATGTGCAAATATAACTGATCATGTGACTATGAATCAACAAGTGCTAAGAGTCCTCCGTAAATTCAGAGTCAATAAGTGTAATGAGTCCACCGTAAGTTATGTGTAATGAGTAGCTACCGTAAAAGTTAAATCGTTGTGGCTCTATGTTTATGTTTGTATATAAAAAGTTGAGTGTAGATCTCGTATTGTAAAAGTGTCATATGTGTGCATAGCATGTAACTCAGTCTGTACATTGATGTGTAAGCGTAAAGTTAAGTGTCAGATTGTAACTTCTGTAACTCTGGCTGTGTATTGATGTCAATGTGTGAAGCGTTAAGTGTAAGATTGTAACTTGTGTAACTCTGGCTGTGTATTGAAGTCCATGTATGAAGCGTTAATTGTAAGATTGTAACTTATGTAACACTGGCTGTGTACTGATGTCAATGTGTGAAGCGTTAAGTGTAAGATTGTAATTCTGGCTGAATAATGTCTGTCTGAATATGGGCTCTCTGTGTAAAAAGTGGAGTGTAAAGTAACTGAGTAACTCGTATGGTAAAGCGTTTGCAGCGGCTCGGCGCGCGGCGTACCCCGCGTGTCCGTGCGGCGGCGCGTGCGCGGCGCGCTGCGGGCGGCGCTTGTAGAACTCCACCTCGTCCACCGTCCACACCGCGCCCTTCACGTTCTCAACGCGCATGAAGCATTTGTGCAGCGAAAGGTTGTGTCGGACCGCGTTCTGTTTCGTTTACGCTTTTTTAATACGCTGATTGTAAGTTGTGGCGATTGATTAAGCGTTGTATTGGATGATTGATAAGTTTGTGAATAATTAAAAAAGAATATGTTGCCGGATAATTTCATGTCAAAGAAATCTTTTCAATAGAACACTTTTGTACCGGTTTCAAGTGTAGGTATACGTTTTTAGATATCGTGGATGCGAGGGAGTTAAAATGTAAAATATTAATTAGATAATTATACGCGATTTATTTTAGTAAAACATTGGTTTTGTACGGTAAATCCGATTTCAAAAAAAGGCCTGGTCTGAAATGACAAAAAAACCTGTTTGGCCAAGACCAAAGATACCATGAAATCGTGTCGTAGGTATATCGAATCATAGCCTAGCGGGGAATGAGCAGTAAGGTTGCATTTTCAGAGCCAGGCAAACTAGTTTGAAATCGAAACTGCTGATACTTATTAAAACATTTTTTACCAGACGTAATCGGGTATAATCACATTTTACATTTTAAGAACATCGTGATTAAGGCATAGGTACGTAAAGAAACCGAAACATTAAGCTAAAATGTACATTATAATTATGTTACATATCTCTAAATGAATCCGCATAAAAAAAGTGTTTTATTTAAATAGTTTTCTTTGAAGTGAAATTTTAATAAATCTTCAACGCTTTATCAATTGACGCTCATTGTAACTAACATTTCTTAGATAATGTGTCAAATGTATGTAGCATAAATTACATGTTTTTAAAGCCATTAAGGAAAAACTGATTATTAACATTTACACATTATCTTTGATAAAAAAGTTATATAATATCTTTCTTCTTTCCTAATTTGAAAAATACATTGTATTACGAATTTAAGATATTCAACTAAACTAATTTAATATTGGTCAAAACATTTAAACTTGATTCAAATACAAACCATTTTGATCAGCTACTTAGTTTACCTCTCCTTTCAGCTTCTCAAAAGCAAGTATACACATATAAAGAAGTACATTTAGTTTAGCAGTTAATCCAGTTTTAATATTATTCATAAAACTACTTTCTACAGCTTTTGAGCACTTTTATAAGGAAATTAAATCTAAAACATACCTTCCAAGTGGCAGCATTTCGTCTGAAATAACAGAAGGTTGTCTGGAACCAATTGTAGATCTCGTTCAAAGTGAGTTGCTTGTCCGGAGATTCGATTATAGACTGAAATACAAGAACAAAATAACGATTATAACTTATTTAAAAGTGATCCCATAATATGGCCTTGAGGGACTCCTAACATTATTTTAAAAACGGCTCATCAAATTAAAACTTTATTTACGTTATTTGATACGTTATTATAATCAAAAACCAATCACCATTATAGAACTTGATTCTATTACTAATTTAAATAAATAAGCCCAAGGCATTATACATCAAAAGCTTAAATAAAATATCAACATGCATACCTGTCTAATCAGTGACGCATAAGTAAACGGTGGACGCACGTCAGCAGATTTGTAGAAATCACGATTACGCTGTATTTCTGAAATATGAGATAAGCCAAATTACATGAAACAGTTACTTGATTTAAGCATAAACAACTAAACTACTAAACTAGGCTGTCATGTTACCTTGTTGAACATCTAATCCAGCTCTTTCGAGCATATAGGGAAGACCTTTGAGAGAAAATAAATGTTTAGTCACTTTTAAATGTTTTAAATGGGTTTAATTTGATTATAAATTTAAGTCTTCGTCTCTCTTACCAAAGGTATAGTAAGCTAGGAGATGAGTAGCATTGTCATGCCACGATTAGCTGCCTATTTGTACACCAACCTAATAGTCTAACCTAACAGTAACAATCAAACGTAAAAGACCTAGGTGCTTAAGCTGAGCCTAAATACATGTAGCTTATGTACTATGTGGCAACCTGCATTGTGATGGATCTATCAGAGGCTTTCATCGGCTCTTTAGAATATCCTTATTTTTACCTAATACCTACAAACTTTGTCTTGAATCGAGAATAAACATAAGTCTCAAATGGCCACTCTCCCACTTCGTCATTTGTACCATCTCATGAAAAAATTAAATCAAATTAGTAATTTGTAATTTACTGCATATTTCTAGATAGTACATTACTGCAGCGGCCGTCAAGAGAGGCATTGATGGACGAACGTGTGAATGTGGGCCGAGGCTTGTATAGTACTTTTCTCAAATAATGCGTGGAAATTAAACTAAGTAGTACAATTCAGTACTTTTATTTGAAAATACAATTATTGAATGTACAATTCTTAAAATTTTATGTCGATTTTCTATGTGCAAGCCAGCTTGAAATTTAAATTGAACCTTTGATAAGTTACCTCTTTCGTCGCCATGTAGAAGATCATTCCACGACAAATATGATTTTTCATAGTAATTTATTTGGTTGCTAAACATGACAGATATGGATTTTCATACAACTATTTCCGGCCGCTGCTCGACCAGCGGTGCGAGCACAGAACTTTATCGAATCGTATGTTAACGAATGTTCTTATAGTATGGAGTCGGTTGCAAGTTTTATGTAGCATTGTATTTTTTTATTTAACAGTTATTTAAGAGTAAAACATGTTTATAAACATTCAAAATGAACAAGGCCCATATTTATCTAAGGTGGCCGGGCGGCAATGGATAGATTTCAACTATTGCTAACAAACCGTCTCCATACTATACGAACATTCGTAACAATAAGAGTCGATAAAGTTCTGTACTCGCACTGTCGTACAGCAAGTTCGAAGAAGGTTGTCAAAATAATGCTCAAATTTCCAAGCATGTTTGAGAAATAGATATTAATCAAGCAAAAGAAGTGTATGAACTTACCACCTGCGATAGCAACTCCTGATTTATCGGAGACGCGACGCCGAACTGGACCTGGTGATGTTCCATCATTGGTTCCACCTGGAAATATCGTCACTCAACATCACATCAATTACATTATGACACTTTCGTAATTGCGCCATTAAAGCGCCATTGTATCCGCTCTTGCAAAAAACATAGTTACGAGTGTTGTACGGGCCAGCCGTACATTTACGCCGAGCTTGCATTTTACGCGGCTCGGGTGTTTTAGCTCAGTGCACAAGTTGTATCCGCGGCGGTTACTCAAAACTATCAATCATATATCATTTCATTCTATCATTTAAATCTAGTTATATCAGTTTAAGTTTAATTGTGTACTCCTTAAGTGTTAATTATAGACTAAATATCTGCGCCATTATTGATTATAATTTTTTCCTATCATCAAATATTGTACGGGTTCCGTTCGCCTCAGCCCATACAGGTGTGAAGGTATGAAATCTTGGATATTTAAAGACTGGACTCGCTTTTTACCTTAATGTTATACTTACGTTACTAGCTGACTGTAAGCTCTTAAATGGAGGAGGTAGTTTTAGAACATAATTGGCCCTTTGTAAAACATACCCTGACACACAAAACTACAAAGACGATGGTATTAAGAGATAGTCTTTCAGATGTTTGGCAGAAAGGAGAGGTCCTGAGTTCGAATCTAAGCCAGTTAAGGAAAAGAACTTTTCTACACTGACTCGTATTTGAATGAATACTGGAGTATCCCCTAGTTGTGTTGTATGATCTCCATAGCACAAACTTTTATAACTTATATAAGCTTACTTCGGGGTAGTCGTTGTGGCGCCGTGGTAACCGTGTATATCATACGATATCGCAGGTAAAGCGACATTCGGCGCGATCACTAACAGGATGGGTGACCGCCAATCATTTATTTCTCACGTACTACGGAGGACACGTTAAGCAGTCGGTCCCGGGTGCTATATGCTTGTACAGTAGTCTTTAGGGTTTGTCAGAAGCCATTTCGGCACCTCGAAAATTCTGATATCCACCAAACAGTAATGGACCAGCTTGGTGGATTACGGCCTTAACTTCCTCTTCACCCAGAGGACAGAGCCCTGCAGTGGGCTAATTACACGGAGTTGTGATGATTATATTGAATCAAAATGGAGATTTTTTCAGCAGTATTAATACTAAACTTACCATGAGGATGTTTGTTGGCGTGATGGCCGGTATCTCTAGCTGCATGTAGGTGTCTCATCATCGCGGCTAGTCTGTCTCTTTCCCTCCTCAACTGGAGTTCAAGTTGCGCGACAACTTGCATTTGAACGCGCGCTTGCGCAGCTGAGCGATCGTCGAGGATGTGAGCTGATTCTAGGTGCCTAAGTGAAATACAGTTATGTAAATAAATTTTCAGATGTTTTTAAGCTATTGCATAGCTTCTATCGCGGGCCTTGAGTGTGGGGACCGAATCCAGAAATTCCGTAACGAAAAAAACCTAACACCCCCCACTCCGACCGGCACAGCGGTGATACTTTGATTTCATTACTTTACATGCGGGATTTAATAAACAATCAGCGCCATCTACTAGGAACTTGTGGAACTTCATATTAGATCAAACATTACTGAATTAATAAAATAAATAAATAATTATAATTGCATAAGTTGATAAAAAATGCTATGCAATAGCTTTACCGCGGCAGTCTCCGAGTGCCACACGTCTTTTTTTTATACATATATCATAAGGACGTTGGTCTTTCATGCCACGTGACAGAAAGGGCGCATTAAGACTATGGTGGTACACGTCCATCCACCAGAAACTTATTCGACACTTAAAAGGTACCAGGACTGTAGAGATCGGGAAAAACAGTTTACAATAAATGCGATGACTTGTTTTCTCAAAAAATGGTCGGTTTGATAAAATAGACGAAAACCCTCAGCAATTGTATTTACTTTATCCAGAGCACCTATATGTGTTCGATAATGTACAAGTGTGCTTTTGTGAAATTTCGAAAGTCAGTACACATGCATCAAACCGGTCGCAGACGTTTGCCCTGCATTTGATATCAATTTCAAAATCTCATGGATAGGACACACGATTATGGAAATAAACTGAATCATCATAGAAAGTTGCTGGTACATATAATCGCCGGAGTACGTTCAATGTGACGCGTATTCGATAGCCAGATGGACCCTGAAGGTATCCCAACTGAGAAAGTCAACTAGTTTTTTCGACTCTTGCTTCTCGTTTAGCCAAAGGCGATAGGGCTATTTCTACCCCAACGTCATAAGGTCAAGCTAGCTTACAAATAAAACAAAATATACTTCTAAGACAACTTACTTCAAAAAAGCCTGGTAATCATCAGCCAGAGCATCACAGCCAGGCCACTTGCAGACTCCACGGCCGTATAGAGGATGCTCCTCCATTTCACTTCCCCATAGCATGAGACCTGGGAAAATTAAAACGTTGTCGTCCAATCAGAAGATTACAAAGAGAATTTTCAAGAATCGAACATTTCTTATTTTTTTCCTCGACGTATTTAGCCGAGTTGAAATGTTCGAGTATATGAGAATTCTGAACTCATGGAAAATATTGCGAAAATTATCTTATGCACTGAAATAGGCTCTTTTACTTTTACCATTTACCTAAGTATTTTATATTAAGTTTCTTGGGATATAAAACAAGTTACTGAACCATTGTATCGATTTTCCATGCTAATTTTATCCACCTCTAAGGAGGCTTCGCTATAAACCAATTTCAGGTCAACTTCAGTGAACTCTTCAAGGACAATTTAAAGGGGTTAGCTTTATTGTACAATTTTTTTTCGTAGTTTCTCTGGTTTATTTCAAGTCAATAAGTATTTTTGCCTACGGAAATCAATTATAGTTTTTGGCATTATCGACGAGATAGTTTTGTTATGGAATATTATCTTTGGATAGCTTATCCAAGAAAAATATCAGGAATGAATGTTAGTAGAGTTCATCAGAAAATAATTAAAAGCAAATAGTGATAAGTTGTGGTGAACAACCACTTTAAAAGTAATTAAAACCTGTGGATGTGCTTAAATTAGTTTTTTATTGATCAACTTGATCAAGTTTACGTTTTTGATTCTATTCAGATTTAAGAATATAGAAAACTGTATATATATCTTCACTGTTAATTATCTAATAGGGACAAATCCATTATTCAGTTTGTGTGTTCTAACCCAGTGTCATATAGCAATTTTTTTAAGAAAACAATTTTATTAAGGCTTGAAATTAATAAATCTTTGAAAGGGATCTTACCTGGAGCAGGGTTGTGGGGAACTGACAGTCCTCCATGCATGAGATATTGGCGCTGGACGGCCTGCAGCTGCTGCACGAGTTGCTGCTGGGAAGCACCCAGCTGTTGCTGGAGGGAACCTGAGGGAAAGTAATTTCTTTACTGGTAGTAGGATATGAGATCTTTATAAACTATCCAACACCATACTTGGCAATATCTGGTTTATTTCCTCTAGGCAGTGTACTGCAACTGCCATTCTATGTTCCAGGGTCCGCAATTTTGGATTTGAAAAATAAAGTAATGCTCTAAGCATTAAAGTTTCTGCTCCTAAGTTTTTTAATTGAAACCAGTGTCACCTAACTATTTACTCAGAAGATACTTTTAGTGGATTGTAAAAATATTCAGAAAAATTACGTTCGTTTATAAAGGGTGGAATTTTTGAATGCCCCCTGGAGGGAAAGTACCCTAAATAATAGAGATAGCAAATTTTACTCCAAAGAAACAAAAGAAATAAAACTGCATTGAAGGATTTTCGAAAATTCGCTCGCTTGACCCTGGAATCGAACCAAATAAAATCTGCAAAAATTATACCCTGTAATTTTATTGCATCGATCGTTAGGGTCAATCACAAGAGAGAAATCTCTCTAACATGCTAGGTTAATTTAATGAAAGAAAAACCATGAAATTTTCATATTAAGATTTTAGTCGGTTCGATTTCTGGTGAAGCACGCAAATTTTCGAAAAATTTTTGAATGCTGTTTTATTTATTTTCCAAAATAAAGGAATGTTTCTTTGGAGTTTTGCTATCTCTATTATTTTTAAGAAATCAATCATTTCACCGTTTTGGAGATGCGAATGTTTTCTTTTTGACAGTGAATAAACTTGCTTTTAGACGGTGGCGTCGAAAATGAAGCCCTTATTTAAGAACATAACCGGTTCTTTCTAAATATTACCAGTCTGGATATTTAGCAATATCAAAAAGAGTGTCTTGAGACAAGTTTTTTGACCAGTGTGTGGTATCAAGCGGACAATGGAAAGGGCTAAGTTTCCCTGTGGGATCAAATTAAGAATACTCGCCGACATAACCAATGAGGATATTGGCAGGCGAAACATAGTTACTGATATGGCTAGAAGGATTTCATATTTGAAGTAACAATAGGTAGAGAAAACAGCTTGCAAAACAGTTTTTGAAGACGGATCGAAGGGATAAGGTTGTTGTGTCTAAAGTGCGGCCGGTGGGCAGGCCTGGCTCACTCCACGCGGTACATCCGTTATCTACCTACAGCGAAGCGCTCCGCCGGCGGATTTCGAATCAGTCGAGTGTCACGCGCGCGCGTTGTATATACCTACCTACCTAATAGCACTCACAGTAATTCTATGATCGAGGTTGCGAATAGTATTTAAAAATGGACATAAAAAGAAACAAATATTCAATGAGATTATGTTTAGATTTGATTATGTTCAATTTAGTAAACAAAACAGGTAGTATTACTAATTATTCGTCGTAACTTTTTTTTCATTTTGTACTTTAGGTAAGTTGAAATAATATTTTTTTTACAAAGGTAGAATAACAGTAATACCTACATCGGTAGATACTAAATTACAAATAAGGAGATTAATTATTCTTCACTAGGCAGCAACCCTAACAGCGTAAGAAAAGATAAGAGGCATGCGATAGAAAGAGACAAAACTTCTAGGTATATAAATTTGCAGGTACGTAATGCTGTGCGAGCTGAATTCCACCGTATCGCGTCGTGGCAAGACTCGCATTTATTTAGATCTTCTTGCGGAGTAATTCTTCTGTACCCCCGGTACTATTACTTATTCTGTGCGGTGGGAGTTTGCGTTCCCGACAGCTGTCAAAATGATAGCTTTTTAACTTTCGAATCGGAAATAAACTTTATTCAGTGGACATAAGGAGCTGTCAGGAATGCATTCTCGCAACGGCCGCACTCTCAGTGGGGGTATTCTGGTTGATGATGAGGACAGTAAAAGTGGTTGCTAATCGGACGTGTGCCACTCTTACTTACCGTCCATGTGTCTAGAGAGAGATGATATAACTATTCTTAGCCAACCCCACATGGACGACAAATGAACCAATCTCAACAAAACGTACAAAAAAATTAACATTAAAAGATAAGTGCTGTTTGCATACAAACTTATACACATACAATAACCTACTTACATCGGAAGGTTTAGACGTCATAGTGACGTATGTTGGACTCAAAGGTCACTTAATAATTAGATAAAAGAAATATTTTATTTATTAACAACTGTGTTGTGCCGCGCGGTTTTGTCTACGTTTTTTGATAAGATAAAGCAGGTAGTGCGTAGTGGAGGATTTGTTGGATAAGTTGATAATATATTAAAGTGAAAATAAAAAATAGAATATCATTACATACATACATACACAACTTTACGCCTGTATCCCTTATGGGGTAGGCAGAACACCAGTAGTTATAAGACCATCTGATGTCACGTTTAACAAATAAGGTATTATAATGATGGAGAGAGGCTATTGCAGTGACAGGGGGTCAGCCTATCGCCCACAAAAATGCCAATAAAACCTCTGTCTCTTAACTGACTTTTACGGTATGCCCGGGAAGAGAAGCAGCTGGTACATTCTATGTTTTTCTTTCGCTTCCAGTCCAACATGGAAGGACAATGTCATTACTTGCGATATCATTACTTGATAGGAAAACAACCGAACCCGTGATGTAAATAAATATAATCACTACATATTCTGAAACAATTCGCGTCTGTCTGAACGCAATTTACTCCAAAACTACTTCGCTTCGAATTTTTCACGGTTTTTTGACTAAGAGGAAAGTTAAAACGTATAATTTATAAGCTTTTGTTTAAATTGACTGAAATATACGATTATTATTGAAAGTATCGGTAATTATAAACCCGTTAAAAATGTCTTTCCTCTATGCATGTACAGCCGCTGCTAGGGGTCAAAATAGAACTTTTTCTTGTGAGATTTTAATATTTTTATCACCAAAGCTTGCTTCTTGATTTTCCACCTTGAGTAGATTACATAATTATATAGTACGGGAGCCAAGGAAGGCCCACTTAATTTAAAAAACTTGTAAAATCTAAACGTTGAATAAAGTAAATAAAATACATTATGGAAGTTGTAATATATTTATATTTATATATCTAAAAAAAGTAGTACTGTCTTTGGCATTTTCACACAAATGTAAACACTTTTTAGAAACTTGGTATTAGGCCATCTTGGGAACCTGGTCGCCTAAGATGGCCCGAAAAATATATTCTTTTTCGGGCCATCTTAACACTTAAAATAAAATATCAAAATAAATTCACAGCCTTCTCATTCATAAAAGATAATAAATTAACCAAAAAATTACATCTTAAGTCTATCAAAATAAAAATCAACTACAAAATAAAAACAAACTACTAAATAAAATTAAATTCAACTTAGAAACTAACTTTGAACGTAACTTATCGAAAATGTAAATAAAGCAGGTCTTTTTTCTAAAATATTTTTGTTGTATGGTCATTCATAGAGAATTATAGTATGGGCCTTGATAGGAACTTACACCCGGGTTAAGTATAATCTCGTAAAAATACAAAAAAGGAAATGACATAATAACAGTCGTCTATTATTCGCTAATAAATAGATTTAATAAGATATTCAAAGTGTAGAACAAAAAAAATTTGAAAAAAATGTGTTAAATTATTTAAGAGTAATTAAGCATTTTAAATGCAAAAACTTTAAAATATTGAACATTGCAATGCTTCACTTTAGCCGAGATTCACAATTTCTGTAAAGAAATTTCTGTAAAAGGTCTTAGCTGCAAAGCTATACCATAAGATGGAGCTACGTTAGCAATATAATGTAAAAAAAAAATGTGCTAAGTAATTCCGAGGCGTATCGCCAGGCCCCGGTAGCTCAGACCACTCGTCCAGCAAACGAGAGGTCCCAGGTTCGAATCCTGGTCGGGTGATTTTTATTTTTTTAACACATTTTTTCATTTATTTAAGAGTAATTAAGCATTTTAAATGCAAAAACTTTAAAATAATAAAGAAAATTAGCTTTCATTTTTTTATTTTAGTGATTAATATAGTATTTATTAAGATTGCGAAGTTTATTAAACATGAATCGTCTTGATATGACCAAGCAAAATGTCATTACTTTAATTACCGGCGCGTCGCCATTTTTAAGATGAAATTTTCATTATAAAACACACTTGCACTATTGTTTACGGTACTCGTAGCATAAACCCACAAAATTTTATATGTTTCGGATAATCATAACCTTATTTTTTTTTATTGGGCCCTTCTAGAAGCCGGGCCTCCTTTGGCGACACTATCGTAGTCACAAATTGGTCTCAAAGTCTTACAAATGGACTTACTTGGAGAAGTGTCAGGTGGAGGAAGATGCGGCTGCGCGAGGAGGTTCAGTCCGATCTGATCCTGGAGTCGAGACTGCTCCAGTTGTCTTTTCGCAGCCTCCGTAGTCATATGCTGTGGACGAATCATAGTTTTTGAATATACTTCTAATCATAATTAGACATGTATAAAGGATGAGATGTTTTTGTTCCATGTCGATTGCTAGAAAGTTACGTTACCTTGACCCCGGTAATATTATCTATACAGTACTGCAACTCGGCCGCATATTTGAAATAAATGCCAACAGCGCCGCAGTGCGTTTACATATGATAGGGCTGAATGCCTTTTAGAATTTAATTACATTTGCCTACTTTGTGTATACTTCCATTTAATTTTGTGATTGTTAATATACTATTTATATAAACAAATAAAATAGGTAAGTACTTTGTGAATTTAATAGGAAGTGTTCAACAAAAATGCTTTTTGTACTAAAAAAAACCATTTTGGTTGCCTGGTAGAAATCGCTTCCTGGCGATAAGGCCGCCCTTTATACATTATGTTTTAATTTTATTTGTTACTTTTTTTGTTCAGTATTTTTTATTGTGTATAATAAAGGGTAGATAAAGAAATAAAAAAAACACATTTACTTTTGAATAATAAATCGGTCTTATAAATTAGCGAACAAAAAATACTGTTGCCTCGACTGAGACGCACGAAATGATTTATCATTAAATTTTACGGTATAAAAAATCCGCATATTAAAATAAAAAAAAATTTGAAAAATTTCTGAAAAGCGCATGCCGAAATCGATCGAGCTATACCGCGAGGTATAGCTCGCGTTTCGTCCCTTTGTATAAAGTTGAAATACTGTATAGATAATATTACCGTGACAGAGGTGATGGTTAGATGTTATTATCCTTGAAGAGCGAAAAATGGATCCCTCTTTACCTTACATTCACTCCACAAATTTCTCGGGTAGTGTCAACGAGCTTAAGTGCATAATTAATTACAGTTTTATTTAAACTCGCTTAAATATGATGACGTTTTCTGATGATGTCCTAAATAATCATGCCACTACTAGAGTGCAGTCGGGTCGCTTGTAATTATAAGATAACGAAATTGGGTGATAACACACAAGATTTCTTTTACGCATATTCTTCAATGTACCCCACATACTCAATGACCGTTTACATTATCAGTACAATTTTCAGCCATGACCTTGCGTTGAAACGGTCTTGTTTCAACGAGTTTTTTAATCTTAAATACACATTTTATTATCAATTTGTAAATAAATAACTGTTAGTAAACTGAGAGGTTATCTTAATTTCATGTCAATTGGCAAGTTTTTTAGCGAAATATTGGCATAAGAGTTGAACTGGAATTCCCTTAAATTAATTTATATAAGAATACGATAATATACGCAAAGATCTGAGCTGGTTCCTTTTTTGAATGGCTGGCAATCGAAACCATGATATAATCGTGTATAAATAAATAAAGTCTATAAGTCATTCCTATGAGTTAATCTATTATAATATCTACCAATCCTTCTTAATACGAAACTCACTGTTTTAAAACTAAAATCAAACTCCTCATCTTACTCAATACACTATGTGAAATAACAATGAAACACTTGATCATTAAATTTAAAAAAAAAATTATTACGACCACTTTGGCTTAACCTTCAATAAACGCTTCGATAGTTCCCTTTTGGTACGGATTGCCAAGGTGTGGAACAATCTGCCTGCGTCTGTTTTTCCTGACCACTACAGTCCTGGAACTTTTAAGTGTCGAGTGAATATGTTTCTCGTGGATGGACGTGTAACACCATAGTCTTCATGCGCACTTTCCATCAGGTGGCTTGGACGACAAACGTCCTATCCTTATAATATAAAAAAAGACGCCAGTGGTTGCTGGTTCGATTCCCGCTCGGAACAAGAAAAAAAAAATGTTCCGGATCTGGGTGTTTATGTATATGTGTATTTATATTCTAGGTTCCCCCCTAGTTCGCTACATGGTATCCCATAACAGAAGCTATGCTTACTTTGGGGCCATGTAGTTGGTGTGATTGTCTGGGGATTTTATTTATTTAAATGCTTTGGAAAACTTACGTTTAAGACCGTAAGTTAGAAGATTATGTATTCTACTACTAAATTTAACTTGCGTTTGCTGAGTTCAGATATACTAGGTCAGTATCTAAACTTATATTTATTCATCTTATTATTTCTTACCTATTTATATTTTTGTTGTTTTACAACTTTTCACTTTTAAGATCCGTAGCTTTTTTATCCGACTATATTTAAGACTAAGTCCACGTTTGAACTCAATATCACCTGATGGTAAGTGACGATGAGGTCGAAGATGACAGCACACGGGCTTAGGAAAGAACTGGCTCTTCATAAAATACTGCCGGAACACATCTCCGCCGGAGCGGTGGCGGCAGATTTTTTTATGAAAGCTGGTCGCCAGCCAGTCGGTTCCTGACGGGATCCTACCACCAAGTGAGGATAACTCGGATGAGTCACCTTAGGGCTATTCTAAACCGACCTACAATTACAAAAACACCAAGTTTACCCAGTCCTGGTTCTTACAAGACAGAACTTTTTGAGACCTATCAAAAACTGACCTGTTTCTGCATGTGGTGCTGATGGAACAAGCGCTGTTTCATCAGCGCTTGCAGCTGCGAGTGCTGGTCGAGGAGTTGCATCGCCAGCAGGTCCGGGGCCACGAGGGGGAGGGGCGAGCGGGCGGCCGAGCCAGAGGGGGACACGGCGGGGCTGGAGTGGGGGGAGCCGACGTTCGGTGACGGTGGAGCTGACGCCTGGAGGACAGAGATGAGTTTGTACTTTAAAACGATTAAACTTTTAAACGGTAATTTTTTCCTATATTGGTGACTAAAGTCGCGTTAGATTTCAATCACAACTGATGATGAGTGTGTTGTCCAAGATGACACCAGAACCTGGCTCTTCCTAAAATATTGGCGGAACACATCACCACTGGAGCGGTTATATTTGGCGGCAGATTTCATATGAAGGCAGGTCGCCAGCCAGTCGCACCCTGACGGGATTCTACCACCAAGCGGCGGCCACTTGTATTAGTTTTGACGACCACTTTGGTGGTGGGGTAAACCTATCTGCTTCAGATGCCAGTCGTTGCGGGTTCGATTACCGCACGGAACAAGGAAAAAAATGTTCCGTGTCTGGGTGTTTATCTATTTATGTATTTATATTTTAAGCTCCCCCTAGTTCACTATATGGTATCCCATAACACAAGCTATGCTTACTTTGGGGCCATGTAGTTGGTGTGATTGTCTGGGGATTTTATTTATTTTACCTTTCACGATACGCTCATAGGCGGTAGGTCTATTCTAGGTGTATAATAAAAAATTTATGACCCGATTGGAATGCGGTTCTTTTTAATCGAAAGACTTGTCTACTAAGTTAGTTCTCAGTTTCATTGGGAGGAAAGAAGCAGCAGTATCTAGGTAATACAACCTCTTTAGAACTAGAAACTAAGCCAATGTTGGGGCGCACGAAACAAAAGTCGCAAATCGTGGTAAGAAGCCCGCAAAATCATTAAATAATAATTTGATTGGTGTTCAATTTCATAATTCTATGATTAGCGTAATAACTCTGCAGATACTGCGAAAGCGCAGAGGAAACCCCTCTACACCTACCGCAGTTATGCACAAGCGCTCCGCTCACCTGGATAAGCGCGAACTGGATCCAAAAGAGATAAGGAGCATCGCCGTAAGGAAAATCCTAAATTCCCTGGACTCCATTGGTGTGTGCGGCGAGTTATAAATTGGGACTCACACAATAGATCTTTTAGGTCGCAGCGTGATGAGCGGACAAGACTGCTGATATAGTCTCAAACCCCCCCAATAATAATAATAATAATAATAATTTTGTCGGGTCTTTTCCGCCGAAAGGCGAGTAGTTATAAGTATACAAAATAATAATAACTTGTATTAAAGTGAGTAACTCTTTATATAAAATCCACCAAATATCAGATCTTTGGCAAAAAACTTTTCCAGTTATGTTTTTTAAAGAGCCCTTTTCATACTGAACCTGTGGATCTCATAGTTGCTTACTATCAGTTGATTTACTATAAAAGTTCTTCAGTTTTACCTATAGATCCTTAAATTCAATAAAAGATAATTTGAGTCATATGAAAAAAGTTATGACCTATAAAAAACTCTATTGTTATATCACACCCATACTCTTCTACATTACTTTTATCTTCTGAAGGTGTTGACTGACTTGTAACATTTTATCGTAACGTTACGTCATTACGACGAAATGTTCCAGGTCAGTACAGCAAGCCAAGCTGTGAGCGCCGTAAGCAAGGGTACAGATTAGTCAGTGAATGCCGTAACGCAACACACGCCACGGTTAAGATACGGCGAAATACTCAGGTTGGTCGCCACTTCAACACTTTCCCACGCATCACTAAAAACTCTTAAATAAAATTCTCAACAAATCATAGTTACCCTATTAAGAGCGAGAGGTTCATGGTCTCGCGGGGGCGTGGCGGGGCGCGGAGGGGAGCTTCTCCGGCGACGCCGCGCCGCCTCACCCCCCCACCGGCCAGTCTCCTCCCTGTAAACATGATTACTGTGAGACTGTGGGACTTCTTAATCGTTTTATGCCTGTGAAGCTGGAAATGTTTATGTGAGGACTTTGATTTAGCAAAGTTGAGGTAATTTATGTTTACTCTCACGTACTTTTCTTATTCATCTTATAAAATATATAGGTATGTGATGTAGTCACTACTAGAAGTAAATATAAACTAGTCGGAATGTATAGCAGACTTGTTCATGAGGACTTAAATAAATAAATGGTAATATATAAAATAAAGTAATAATTCTTGATTCTATAAAACAAAAGCTATTTAAAAAAGGTTTCCATAAAATCGTAATACTTGATATAAAATCCTTAGCTATAAACTGTCGATTCATTACAATTTCGTAGTAATGTAATTTATTTCGAGTACCTACGAAATGATTTATGTTTTGGCTTTTCATGTACAATTTTAACTTATTTCTAAAGCTTTACCGGGTAAACTAAATTTAATAATTTTACATTATTTCTACTCTGTATCCTTGGGCGCCTTGGCGTCTGGCGTCTCCCGGCTGATTGCAATGATATATATTCTTTTTGTAACCCAGTAGGGACAAAAACCTTTTCGATCAACCACCTTAGATTCTTAAATACTCATGTCATATAAAAAACGATCCATGCTTCCATGCTGTACTGGGATCGAAAGAAAAACATAGAATGTAGGTACCAGCTGCTTCTTTTCCCGGGCATACTGTAAAAGTATGCCCGGGGTTGACTCCCTGCCACTGCAATAGTCTCTATCCATCATTATAATATCTCCAAAGTCAAATGTGACATCAGATGGTCTTATGACCTCTGGTGTTCTGCCTACCCTATAAGGGATACAGTCGTGAAGTTATGTATGTATATAAAAAAGGTTAAGAAGTTTATCTTCCATGTTACCTGATTAAAACTGTTCATAAAAATACTAGACACATCCCTCAACTATTTCTTTGTGACGTTATCTCGTTTGGTAGACTACTTAGGGGCTTCCTGGGGGATCTCCTAGTCTTACCTGTCCAGACAGCGGTCCAGCTCGAATGAATTAAGGTGCGGCGGCTTGGTGGCGCCGCCCGGGGTGCTGTTCAGTGCCGGCTCGGGACCCTGCGACAAAATAGACAAAATTAAAATAAAAACTTTAAGCAATGTAATAATGAAGTTTGTTAAATTTGAAGCTGTTAGAATACATTTTCGAACTTTGTCAAGAGAAATGATCATCTTTTAAAAGCAGTGATGATATTATTGGACGCCGTAATAAAGAAAAAGGCAAACTTTATGTACCTGCCCAAAAATTTACAGTTTATAGTAAAAATCTTTAATAAATAACCATATAATTTTAAAAGTTTGCCTTACCAGAAATTTAAGACTGTCTTATTTAATTTTTTGATATAAAAACTCTACTATAGCATTGATGAATGTATTACAGATAAACAAATTCAATGTTGATAAAAATAATGCCTTAGTGACATATTGTAACAAAGTACAGACCGTACACTATAAGATGTCCCCTGCCTGCTGATGTTGGCAGCATTGTGGCAGCAGTGTTACCAATAATATGTGTCCATTTTAACCCCGTAATCTAACTTTGTTTATACCTACCACGAATAAATATATGTTTAATTTTCTGATTTGTAAATAATAAACAACTATAAGACTAGAAAGGTTTTGAATGACGACACAATTTATATTATACGAGGGCGAATCAAAAAATTCTTAGAATGAATACATTTTATTTTATTTTTCTACGTAATCTCCTGTATTAGACACTTAGAATACCGCATCTCCAACTTTCTTATTCCTTCCGCAAAAAAATCATTTTCTCGACTATTAAAAAACTCCTCTGCGGCAGTCATAACCGCTTCATCATCGTCAAATTTAGTTCCACGAATATTCTCCTTTAATTTTGGAAATAAGTGAAAATCACTCGGGGCTAAGTCAGGAGAATATGGTGCGTGATCAAGGACTTCGAAGCCAGCACTGCGGATTGCGGTGAGCGCAACTTCCGAACTATGAGGTGGAGCGTTATCCTGGAGAAACAACACGCCCAATGACAATTTCCCACGACGTTTCGTTCTTTAATCGCTTCACGTAATTTCGGGATTAAGTTTGCATAATAGGATCCAGTTATCGTTTGCCCTTTTGGCAAGTAATCAATAAAAAGGATTAATTCACTATCCCAGATAACGAACACAGCTTGACAAGCAATAGTGCCAACATAACGGCAGGGGACATCTTACGATGAACGGACAAGATTTTATTGACTGTATAGGTACCTACTTCATATTGATTGACATCACTCTTGACAATAATGTTTGCAGCAATACATGTATCTAGACAAAATTATATTTTCTGTCTTATCTTATCTAGCTTGTATTGGCAAATAAAGCTATTATTTATTTATTTAGGAAATAAAAAGATTTTAACAAAAAATGACTTAATAATAGTGTCTTAAGTTTTCGCAATTCATGCTATTCAAATAGCATTATTTATTAATGTTATTGAATTAATAGCCGAGTTAATATCGTATAGTTACATTTTAAATTTTAACTCGACGTTTCGGTGTCTTTTCAGACCGTGTGCTCACAATAGACCAGCAAATACATGCAAACGTCGTCGTTGTGTTAAAATTTTAAATGTAATGTTCCGACAAATGCCTACCCGAGCCGAGGCGCAGCCGAAGGTGAGGGTTGACAGTCGGAACAAGTTGCAATGACGGTTCCGCACGTGTACTGAACAACTATTTTTCATACGGTTGCGAAAAAATTAAACAATGTAATAAAATAATAAAAACATAATAAACTCAACAATAAACAAAATGGCGCCAACCGTAAAAGAATACATGCAGAGATTTTTTTTTCACCCATTCTGGGTAGGCACGGAACTATGCCCATACAGCAAAGTCTTCAGTAGATTTTTTATTGATAAGAAATAAAAATGAAATGTAATAAGTTGAAACCTAACCTAACTCATTGAATCAAATCATCAAATCTGGTATTAAAACAATACAGTAGCTTCTTTTTAGAATTATTTGCATGAATCATAAAAACTTCAATGAATTTTTTTTAGTAAAAACTTCGTGGTTGGTTTTTTCTTTTTATAGACATTATTTTGACAGTTGTCGCAAGAGTTCGAAAAAGGTAAAGAAAAAGCACGAGTGTACATCCCGAACGCTATACGTCCCTGCAATACGCCACTTTTTATTTATTTATTTGAAAAGATACACCAATAACATATATAAAAAGAATTTCAAAGTTATATAGTAAAAAGATAAAAAGTGCTAGTACATATGTCAATAACAGGCATGTACAACGTTGACGAACTGAGTCCAGTAAAAATAAAATAAGGTAGGTATACAAAAGCAGCTTGATAAGTGTAAAGTTAAGCAAAAATTCAAAAATATGTCAAAAACTAAAACAGAATATGTAAATAGGATAAAAATAAAATTTAAAATTAAATCTTATTAAATTTAAATATTATTAATTTTTGAGCTACTGTATTAAAAGATTTTAACGCACACTCTTTACTGCATTCTTGATAATGCAAGCTATCCTTCTTTAAAACTAACTTTACTTTGAACGCCCGAAAATCTTTGCATCCGTTTTACATTTGGTCAACGTGTAATAAATTTCATCTCATAATGTGCAAAACTTAGTTATATTTTTACTGCTTAGTTATATTTTTTTTAAATTCTTGTTCTTAATAGATAAACAGAGCGGATTGCTTGCTTCAATAATCAGTAAGCTTATTGTTATATTATGAAAGACGGAAAATTTTCATAAGATCCTAATTGTAAGTGACACGATGATTTCAGTAGAAATAACAACGCACTTCGCGGCCAATAGTTAGCATATAAAATCCTATTGTTTCTTTAATTTACACTAGTTCTTAATCCAAAACATAACTGCGTTCAAATGTGGTTATTTTGGGGGTAAAAATAAAAATAAATAGTATTTGCCGCTAAATATCAGCACTCCGGCGGTGATATGTTCCAGCAATGTTTTTAAATGTTCCTTCCTACCCAAATCATTACTTACAGTCTAATAAAGAAATACCTGTTGGAATAGGATTATTTTAACAATGACTTTTCCCGCGTTTTTCCTAAATGGTAACTGAATATGAAGGGGAAGCTCACACGACTTAAGACTTGTTTACGAAAAGACCGGCTTTTTATAGAATTATTGGTACTGGAAAACGTCAATCATGAACCTTCAATATTTGACGGCATAGTCAAAGTCAAAACATTCTAATACACTTGTATTTAGGTATTTAAATACACTTGAAACAAGTCAAACTATTTACAAATTAAACTCATTCTACCACCACTTCGGATCTGTTGAGAAGAAATGGCAAGAAACTCAACAGCAATCATCTTTTAAAAATATACAATGACAGTTTACAGCCAAGGAATCCCATCTTCTTGCATCCGCATACCTTATAGTACTTCTTTTCATACAACACTTGTTTTACTAGATCCTTAAATCTATAAAAGGATAAATCTTAAATATTTTTGGAATTTTATTTCAAAAGCGTACATTGAACACCCATGAACGAGTTGGTGACTTCGTGGAGTCTACTATTATAGCCGGCTAGATTATACAGTAGGTAAAGAGGTACCAGATAGAATCGTAGACATAGATATAGAGCTTCCATGCTGGACTGGGAGTGAAAGAGAAACATAGAATGTGCCATCTGCTTCTCTTCTCGGGCATACTGTAAAAGTCAGTAAAGGGACGGAGGTTTTGTCGACGTTTTTGTGGGCGATAGGCTGACCCCCTATCACTGCAAGTGTCTCTCCATCATTTTAATACCTGCAAATTTGTCAAACGTGACATCAGATGGTTTTATAGCCTCTGGTGTTCTGCCTACCCCATTAGGGATACAGGCGTGACGTTATGTATGTATGTAGATATAGAGTGATCGCTATCCAGGCTGACCCGGAAACAGTCCTACCACTTTAGAGTCTTTTACGACACCCTCAAACAGGGTTAGTAAGGCTGTTTTTAGCCAACCCTACGCAAAGACTTTTGGCTATGCATTGCGGTTAGATTAATAACTATTGTAAATAATTATGACATGTTAAGAGACACTCTCTCACGAGCAAAACTTAACTTTCACCTCTGAAAGATTCAGTATTATCGAGATGGAGACTGACTCATCTTGTAAAACAACTTTATTATTATTTCTCTGATTAGTGCCACCTATTCATACACAATACCTATTCATACAAGTAACATCAGCAAAGAAAGCAGCACTATTTATTTATTTTTTTAAACTATAGTAAGTATGTAGTGGACGTATTTATAAATATATGTGCTTACTTATTATATGTACGTATGGTAGATTAAAAATATTCTTATATTTATATTTCTACCATAATGCAATACATAAATAAAACATTACGTTTGTATGAACAAGTTAACTAGTTAAGTTAGTAGGTAGTTTTCCATCTTATACAAAGTAAGCGGCATAACAGTGAATAAGTACCTATAAATCAGACGAGCCCTGTGCAATCGCATATAACGACAGGCTTCCGAATGCCTTAAATTTTGTTCTTATAAGGTATCACTACGGCGGGCCGGCACACTATGTCGGGCCGCAGCGGGCCGCATGCCGCATCAAACATAGCCTTGCAGTGGGCTCATAACAAAGAGTAGTGATAATGATGATGATAATTGCACTCTATGCCGGGACGCAGCAGGACGCATAATCCGCTAAATATGTTACGTTCACAATCGATGAACAAGAAGAGAAAGGCTGTCGTGAGCATCATCGATCGTTCACCAGGATGCAAATACATATGTTTCAGGAAATAAATAAAATATCTTAAATTTTGTTTCAGGAACGCGTTTTATATATTTAGGTATTTGTGAGGTATTTCATTGGTACAGCGAACATATCACATAGTTATATTTCAAATTTCGCCCACTGTTCAACATTCATCGTGTGTTTTCTTACAAACAATTTAATTTTGTCTTCAGCTTACATTTTGGGTACTTATATTTGTTTTCGATTATTGAATCCGCGTTTGGTCTTCATCCCACCTGATGGTAACGACGTTGAAGATGAAATAAAGTGACTTTTGGGATGAAAGTGGCTCATAATATTTGGCTGAAATATAAGGTGGTCAATGTTCTAAATTTTTCATAAAGTGTCTACTCAATCGATTTCGATGAAATTTATATGGGACTTCCTCTGATGTATCCTAAATCATATGAAACAAGAATATTTAAAATCGTGTAAGAATAACTTGTAAAAAAGACACAAAAAATCATACTCATGAATTGAGCACCTCCTTCTTTTAGAAGTCGGTTGATAAAATAGAGATCATAGATAAATTTTATATGGAGGCTGGCTAGAAAAAAAACGTGGTGTAACCATTTCCGGTGACTTTTTTATTTCATTTTTATTTTATTTGTCTTGCTTTGCTATCCGTACTCAGTCGCCCTGCTGATGCAATCTTTGTTTATATTATTTAATTCGTACATAACCATCGGTTGTTGTATAAACTAACAAAACAATGGTATAACATTAATGAGTAATGCGGTATTTAGGCACGAATTAAAACAATATTTTATACTAGAGAGAGTCAAGTAGCAAAATTTTAGACTAAACAATAAATAAATAGCGCCGCGTTGTTCGTACTACTGTTGGAAATTAAGTGCTACTGTTGTATTTTTATTGGTTATTAAAACATCTGACGGTTAAGTGAGGTTTCGTTCAAAGATGATGAAAGAGAAAAATGACTCGTTATAGATCACCGAGCCTACTAATAATTTTTTTTTTTTGTTTTTCCGCCAAGGGAAATCTTTGGCACCAACTAAAGCAAGCTCTAGCAGGAGGAGGATGAATCCTTTATCTTTTTTATTTATCACATTTTTCATTTATTTCATCATTTTTCATTATTCATCCAATCCTGTTACGGACGAATGGGCAATCTGTAATCTGTAAATCCCAGTGGCTAACAGATATAGAGTGCCTAGACAGTGTGGGGACCGAAAGTTCGGCCACGAAGCTCACTCAGCGAGCTGAGTATTAAATCTCTGCCCACCCACTAATCCTGCCCCTTTTATGACCCGCCTTGATTAAGGCCACTGATCATCATCGGAGCGATAGCCAATCGGTAGATAGAGGCTGCGCAGGTTATAAAAGTTTACATAAGCGTTGATCATAACTCAAGCATAGATACGATGTCTTCATAGAAAATTGTTAAAAAATCTGTATACAGGAGATTTTAAGTCTGCCTATACTTTTATAATACGAAACTTAATCTTCTTCCTGACTACCCCTTCCTGCGTTAAAATAAATGACTAAATAGAATGAAAAGTTTCGATGCATTGTTCTCAGCCCTACTCTTGTCCAGCCCTTACATAGAACCTTACTGCCCCACGATTATATTGTTATGTCCAAATATTAGATTAAAAAAGCTGAAGATTTTGTGATCTGATTTAAAAAAAAATTGCAAATTATGGTTAAAAAGTTATTTTGCACTCTTAGTGTAGGTACCTCGTTTTTATTTATTTATTTTTTGTATTGTAGGTAACATTGTGTAAAAATTACCCGATGTTTCCTAGGTTTTCTTGAATTTATTTATAGATGTGTTGTGACACGCTAAAAATTATCTTTAAAAAGTAAATTGCAAAGTACTTCCTAACTTTTGTTGTGTGTTGTTTAATTATTAGATAAACAATCTGACATTATTTGACGTATTTCATTTTTTGACCTTTGCATGACTTTCTGACGAAATTAGTCATTTGAAATTGTGATTAAAGCAGCAACAATAAGCAGAGGAAAAAGAAAATTATAAAAAAAACATCTCGCAGTTTGTTTATTTTATACACCGTTTTAAATTAAAAAGACATGAAATGATCATTGCATAAACAAGTACCTAAATAAAATCCTTGTTCTCTATACGAGCCTCAAGATACGAATGACATAATTCATAAATACGTTTCATTACATTTGGACTAGTTAAAACATAATTAAAAGAGATACTACTACCATCTCCTCTCTCTGAAGAATGTTTTCTAAATACAAAATTATAAACAGATCTTATTTCTCAGTTGAGAAATGCTATTATAGCGTCAATGACTTTATTATTTTGACATACCTTATACAATGATATTTTAAATGGTTATCTTAATTATTTTGATATATTTTACCAATAAGTTTTATATTTGTTATGACCTTAAAATTAAAAATGAAATTTTATGTTTTTCTTTTTTCAATATTTATTGTTTGATGGGTTATGTAAGTGAGTTAGGATATATAGTCTGCTAATGAAAGTAGAGACTGGAAAAACCTGGCGAATAAAAAAATAGCATCATGGCAACCCCGACAATAGTACGAAATAAATGGATTAAACAAACTTGATACTTGATTATTATTTTTAATAAAATTATCGTAATAAATAACCATATTGGTACTGTTCTACTTTTTATATTAGAAGTATATTATTAAAATGATAGGCAACTAGTATTAATCAGGTTAATAATAAAACAACAAAATACAATTATTTTTTTTAATTCAAAATCTGAATCCAGCAATTCTATATGGAATGAATCGACAGAGTCACTGGTATCGCTGTTTTCTACATTGATTATGAAACTATCAATTTTTTTTTATTCATTTTCAAATATAAAAATTCAAAAATGTCAATAACCAAAACCACCAACAACCGTTCGATTGACAACAGCGACACCAAAAAAACGACTTTGACATTCATGCTAGTTAGTACTGCCATATAAAAAGTTTTCAAAAACACCCAGTGTCTACTTTCGTTAGACAGACTCTAATAAAAATTTGCACACCGTTGCACGGTTGCGTTTCACTCATAATTATATTCAATAGCTAAAGACATGAAACGGAGAGTTAAAATGTAAAATATACGCGACGAAAACCTATAAAAAACTCTTTTGTCTAGTACAATGATATTATTAACTATTCTCTATTTAACTGAAATACTTAGGAATCGAAAGTTAAATAATGAATCTCACAATAGTTTCTTTTACACCTACTTACATGTATTTTTATAATAGTACGCATTGAAGTTAGCGTAACAGGAAAAGGGAAAACAATAACGTTTGGTTATTATATTTTTGTACTTTTTTCTATTCTTTTTTAGAAAGGGTAAATTTGTGGTCACCGGCCAAATTTTTTTTACACAATAAGTATCATTTATAGTAGCGATTTTTGCAAAACAAAAGTATTAATTTTTTTTACAAGGAAATTAGTTTATCCGCTAACATATTAACCAAGGCATGGTCACTCTAAATTACCATTAAAATAAAGATGACTACGCGCTACTACACACATTTTGTAGTACTACGTCGTAGTATTATCGAGGAAATGCCGCGTCGTAGTAGCTATGTTCATCAACAGTGGCTATTTTTTTTAAAGTTTGTGGTTCCATATTTCTATTTTGTGTGTACTTTGCGACGCTAAAATAAATATGCAGGTATCGTATCAATCATTTAAATTTAGCTGGTGACGAAAAATCAACCCTGTATATTTACTCACTCAAAAACGTGGATTTTAATATAACTAAATAAAAATAAATAAATATTCCCGACACTCACACAACATTATCTAGCCCAAATTAAGTTTCTTAAAGAACTTGTGTTATGGATACTAGATAACTGATATACTTAAGAAATATATAAACGTACATATTGAACGTATTATATTAGAATAAACTTAAATAAACATATAAACATCCATGACTTGACGACTACTATCTGTGTTCATCACACCGATATCCGCCGCCGCCGGGATTCGAACCCAGGACCTCTGGCATAGAAGGCAATGTAACATACACACCATACTACACCAGCCGGTCGTGTAGTGGTACTTTCTCCCCATTATTATAATACCTCCAAATTTTGTCAAAAGTGACTTCAGATGGTTATATAGCCTCTGGTGTTCTGCCTACCCCATAAGGGATACAGGCGTGAAGTTATGTATGTACAAGTATGTATGGAATTCTATAATGGAAGGCAAGTGCTAACAAAAAACTTAGAGAAGAAAGAAGTAAGTGAAAGATAGTGCTGACAGAAGTTTAGGCAAAAAGGCAACATCTATTGATGTCGAAATCTGGGTCAGCACCCTTTCACCGGCCTCTATATTTATATTTTTATTCATTATTATGAAGTTTTCGACGGTTTTGTTGTTTGTCATTGTTTCCTAAGCATTGTGTAAATAATTTGTAGTTGTATACTTTTTTGTATCAAAGTGTTTATTTTTATTACAAGTCATAACTGTTTTATATCGTGTGAAATGACAGTTGAACTTGGTAAATAAATTACTTATATATAAATAAATAATAATAATAAATAAAATCCCCAGACAATCACACCAACTACATGGCCTCAAAGTTGTGTTATGAGATAAAATGTAGCGAACTAGGAGGGGAACCTAGAATATTTAATACGGATATAGATAAACGCCCAGACCCGACCCGGAACATTATTTTTTTCTTGTTCCGTGCCACAGCCACTGGCGTCTGAGGCAGATAGGTTTACCCCATCGCCAAAGTGGTCGTATATGTACAAATAAAGCCGAGTTTGTGTCAACGCGCTCATCTCTAAAACGGATAGCTTTAGAATGATCAATGCTCTTGGAAAAGATTATATCTCATATAGAAATTACAATTGCATACAAAGTTACTTATTATATTATTATTATAAATTTCTTTTCTTTCTTCTTCTTTCTTCCTTATACAAGGTGTTCCGCTTGATTTCCCATAACTCTAGGGTATTAATGGGACCATGTAATAGAGTCAAATAAAACGTGAATAAATTTTAATTTTTTTTTTGTTTTTATATTTCATACAAAATAATTCAATTAAGTCAAAATCTGTAAAACATGTAAAACATCTTTAAGCGAAGAATGACAACGTGGTATTTTCTATTCCTTTTTAATCGTATGTTTTCTTTTTATATTACTTTTTTTGCATGGCTTCAGTGACACGCGTCTATTGAATAAATGTTAAAGAGATTTTACAAAGGTGATAATTTATGAACTGGAATAACTATGATGATATCTTGGAAAGTTTGCACTTTTGAAACACATATCCTTTGACAAAAAGTATTATTTTTGTAAGGAACAAAACCTCAAAGTTATGGGATATCAAAAAAAACACCTTGTATAACTACATAACCCTCAAACTAAGTAAAGCTTGTATTATGGGATACCATGTAGCGAACTAGGGGAGAGCCTACAATATAAAGACATATATAGATTAACACCCATCCCAGAATCGTTTTATTTTCTCTTTTTCCGTGCAGGGATCGAAGCCAGCCTCGCAACTGTACGTATAGCATCTTATAGCACTGCGCCACGGAGATAAAGAAATATACATATACATAACTTCACGCCTGTATCACTTATGGGGTAGGCAGAACACCAGACGTTATAAAATAAATAAATAAACATTTCTGACACTCACACAACATTATCTAGCCCAAATTAAGTTTCTTAAAGAACTTGTGTTGTGGATACTAGATAACTGATATACTTAAGAAATAAATAAACATACATATTGAATAAATGCATATTTTTTATTAGAATAAACTTAAATAAACATAAAACATCCATGACTTGACGACTCATATCTGTGTTCATCATACAAATATCCACCGCTTCCGGGATTCGAACCCAGGACCTCTGGCATAGAAGGCAATGTATGTTACCGCTACACCAGCCGGTCCTCAAAATCATCTGCAGTCACGTTAGACAATTTTTAGGCATTATAATGGTGAAGAGAGACTATTGCAGTGACAGGGTGTCAGCTTATCGCCTTCAAAAAATCTCCAATGAAACCTCTGTCGCTTAACTGACTTCTACAGTATGCCTGGGAAGAGTCCAGCATGGAAGAAATATCGTACTAATATTAAAAATGTGAAATTTTGTATGTATAGATGTATAGACGACCACTTTGGCGAAGGGGTAAACCTATCTGCCTCAGACGCCAGTGGTTGCGGGTTCGATTCCCCGAAAAAAAAAATACGTGTCTGGGTGTTTATCTATATATGTATTTATATTCTAGGTTCCCCCCTAGTTCGCTGCATGGTATCTCATAACACAAGCTTCGCTTACTTTGAGGCCGTTTAGTTGGTGTGATTGTCTGGGGATTTTATTATTATTTATAGATGTTTCTTCTTCAATCACGGCAGAACGGCTCAACGGATTTGCATAAAACATGGCATAGTGATATAGTTTACAGTCTGGAATAGCACATAGGGTACTTTTTATCTCAATATTCCCACGGGATTCAAAATTGTACGGGTAAAACGAAACAGCTAGTATTGTATATTCTTCAGTAAAGAAGGTGTATACTTATAAGGATCCAGCTTCCATGCTGGACTGGGAGCGAAAGAAAAACGTAGAATGTGCCAGCTGCTTGTCTTCCCGGGCATACTGTAAAAGTCAGTTACGGGACAGAGGTCTTAAAGGCGTTTTTGTGGGCTATAGGCTGACTCCCTGTGGCTGCAATAGTCTCTCTCCATCCTGATAATACCTCAAAATTTTGTCAAATTTTACATCTGATGGTCTCATAACCTCTGGTGTTCTGCCTACCCCATAAGGGATACAGGCGTGTCTTCTATACTAATATTATAAAGAGGAAACCTTTGTATTTTTGTATGTTTATATTGAATAGGCTCAAAAACTACTGGACCGATTTCAAAATTTCTTTTACCATTACTTAGAGGGATTCTTCCGAATCCGTATACTTTTTATCCCGAAAATCCCGCGGGAATAGAAATTGCGCGGGTAAAACCGCGCACAACAGCTAGTAATGTATATATGTACTTATAAGGATATATTTAATAAAGAAAGATTATAATAATTACTAATACTAATACACTAATACACTTGGTTATAAGGTTTTATTGAAACGTCTATATTTATATCTATTTTCGCACGTCATAATAATTGTTTTCAACCATTGTTACATGCTAGGTCCGATACAAAACATATTATATATATATATATTATATATATTTTTGTTGGATGATCTCATACATGCCTTTCTAAGAGGATTTGTTTTTTAAATAACTATTAATTTACATAAATAAACCTATAAGTAAGCTACAGTTATAACTCATTTGTTTCATTAAGTAGAATTGTCTTTATAAATATTGTTTTAAGTTTTCTTGATTTATTTTATTAGATAAAAGAGGTTTTTATAAGGTTTTATTGAGATTCATATGTGTATTTACACATTTTTATGTCATGAGCCACTGATGTGTCGCCGATTGAAATTGTAGGAATTTATGTTTAGACTTCAAAAAGCGTTAGGATCGTTAGGTGGTACCACACTAATCGATCGACCCGCAGAACACAATTACTCTAGGAGAAGAAGATCAACTTCATATAAAAAGAATAGGAACGATTTTTAGTCGTTTAGTTTGGAAGTACTGCCATCTATAGTCACCCCAAGGTAAACTATTTGTAGTGGTTTGCTCACGATAGGTTGTAAATTTTAGCATGCACATCCAGACCAGGAGCGCCGCCTCGAGATTGTCTTGTCGAGACCACTCATCCAGTCTGGTTAGCGGGGACTAAACTAGCTCTTATGTACCTATTATAACAATAAATACAAAATGTCTCCAAGATGCTATATTCATTTAAGGCCGTTTGCACTAAACTTAAGAATAGCCTAACTCTTTGCCTAACTGGTTAAAGTCAAGGAGAAAATGCACAGGTCACAGGTGCGAAATAAATGGGGTCAAAGATTCAATATCTCACGAAAATACACTACAAAGTATTGTATTTCTGAATTCATTTTTAGTATTCTGGTTCTGAATACTAAAAATGGGATTATTTAGTTATATAGTAACATCGATCAAAAAACTCAGCCCTGGTAGGTATCTAACATGATTCCATACAAAGTACCTAAACCACGGCTGGATCGACCGACGAATGGATCAGTCGACGTCGACCGATAGTTTTTACTGGGCCAAAAAAAACCGACTCATAGCAATAAGTGCACTACATATCCTGCTATTGATATCCCGAACACACCAAAACTAAACTAAAATACTTTTGAACCTGATTTATCGCATCAAAAGGATGTCCCCGCGTCGACTAGGAACCTGTACATCATCTCAAAAAATTGAGAGAATATTACTCTTTCTACGAAAACTACTACATACACAACTTCACGCCTGCATCCCGTATGGGGTAGGCAGAACACCAGAGGTAATAAAACCATCTGATGTCACGTTTGACAAATTTGGAAGCATTATAATAGTGAAGAGAGACTTTGCAGTGACAGGGGGTCAGCCTATTGCCCACAAAAAAGCCTCCCATAACACCTCGAAAACTACTAATAATGCGATATAACAAATAGTTCTGTGGTTCAAATATAAAAACTAATCCATATTATATTCAATATTGTCTTAAGTTTTCGCGATTCATACTATTAAATAAAACACTTTTTAACCAGATTTATCGCGTTTATTTACATTTTAAATTTTTAACTCGACGTTTCGGTGTCTTTGCAGACCCCGTGGTCAAGAGCGACTCTCCAGTCGCATAAAGTGTAAATATACGCGATAAATCCGGTTAATAAGTGTTTTATTCATACATTGGTTTACAATATGGTGTGTTTGAGCCATCTCATATTGAAAAAACTGCCAATGTCAATTATTTCTGTGAAGATGAAGGAAAGCTTATCTACGTCTTCCATCAAAACAGAACAAAACAATGCTAGAGGTCCTGGGTTCGAATCCCGGCGGCGGCGGCGGATATTTGTGTGATGAACACAGATATTAGTCGTCAAGTCATAGATGTTTATATGTTTATTTAAGTTTATTCTAATAAAAAAATATGTATTTATTGAATATGTGTATTTATATATTTCTTAAGTCTATCAGTTATCTAGTATCCATAACACAAGTTCTTTAAGAAACTTAATTTGGGCTAGATAATGTTGTGTGAGTGTCAGAAATATTTATTATTATTTATTTTTTTTGTGTTGCAATAATACTGTTTATTTTTTTGTTTGAACCAAAATACAAAGTAATAGTAAAAGTTTGTGTTTTAAACTGTTTTTAACATTTATGGCTATAATTTCGCTTGGTGTACATAGACCTAGCCAAGGCTCCATACAATCTTTGGACATTTCTTTTATATTCTACATTTTAACTCGACGTTTCGGTGTCTGCATACCCCGTGGTCACGAGTGACTCTGTACTGTACATAGGTGCAGTATGTTCTATATTGCTGGTGAGTTTCTTGCAACTTCTTCTCAACAGATCGACTTTCCGAAGTGGTGGTAGATTCAGTTCAATTTGTTAATAATTTGATATATTTCAAGTGTCTGTAAATACCTACGAAGTAAAGATTTTTATTGACTTTTTGACTTTGATACCAAATCTGTTTAGAAGTGGTAATAGACAGAATCGTAGTACTTATCAGTGACATCTTATAATCAACGAATGAAAAAAGTCATTATCAATTAAGCTTTATTATCATCAAATAGCGCTACATCGATTTTCCACAAATTTATAGAATGGGATCATCTCTGAAGTATCTTCAACCAAATGAAAATTCTAATCATCAGAACCAATTCATATTTGACGAAATAATTGTGTAACAATATACACAAAAAATGACATGCAGCCGAATTGAAAAACTCCTTCTTTTTAAACTCGGTTGAATATATTTTTATGTCATAAGTATCTGGTTTTGTCATAAAACAGCAGGTAAATACTTAAACGGTATGAAATCAAGTCAATAAGACCTCCTAAATTGTCCTAAAATGTTTTTTCTTTCTTTTGTATTTCGATTTGTTTTCGTCAAAAATCTATCGTTAAAGACGTAAACATGAGTAGTAAACGAGTGTTCATGGTCATGGGGTGTTCTCTTCATTGGTCTGTCCGACCGTGAAGAAAAGGCACTCGGGTAAGCGACCCTGGCCTCCCTAGCTACTGCGTACACAACAAAAGTCCCCTCCGTGCATGCAGTATCCTTCATAATACCTTTTTCCTTCCCGTCATTCATAATCCCCTTCCAACTGACCCAATCCTTTCCTATCCGATGAAGTAGGAGAAGCTGATACGATGAGGAGGGGAATAAAAAATAAACTACCCCAGGAGGGTACCAGCCGAGCTGGAGAATCCCTCCCTGAGGTCAACTCAGGCTGCCCCATCGTATCTGGGGGGGCAATATTCCCGACGGCGACGTGCATTGCCACACGTCACGTCTTGTCCCCCCAGCAGGCAAAAAGAGGGCAGGGGAATGCCTTTTTGCTACACTGAAAAAATTTCGCATGTAAAAATAACTAAGTTTCGGTTGATTTTAACAAAGCGTGTTTGTCAATATACAACCTGCAAAGTTTGTTGCTAAAAATAAATAAGTCAAGTTTGCTATTCTTACTTGATCAGAATCAACCGAGTAAATCGGTTAAAATTGTTTGCTTAGAAATAACAAAGTAAGCTTGATTATTATTACAAACAAAATGTTTGCAAACGTAGCCAATTTTACTGTTTAAATTAACAAACTTTCTTGGATAGTTATAGCCAACCTTCTTGGTATTTGTAACCGTTTTGCTAGGTAGCCACAACAGACTTTCTCTGCAATGTGAGTTGTTTAACTCTGTAGCCACAGCCAACCTACTTGGTATCTGCAATCGTTTTGCTAGGTAGCCACAACAGACTTTCTCTGCAATGTTAGTCATTTAACTCTGTAGCCACAGCCAACCTACTTGGTATCTGCAATTATTTTGCTAGGTACCCACAACAGACTTTCTCTGCAATGCGAGTCACTTAACTCTGTAGCCACAGCCAACCTACTTGGTATCTGCAATCGTTTTGCTAGGTAGCCACAACAGACTTTCTCTGCAATGCGAGTCATTTAACTCTGTAGCCATAGCAGACTTTCTCTGCAATGTGGGTAAAAAAAAACTAAAAAAATACTGTTATTGTTCACTTATTATTTATTGTCATATATCTGAAAATCACAAAAGAACAGTCTCAAAGTTTACAATACTAAACCCAAATTACAAAGTAGGCACAGTCAGCATTGGCACAGTACAGCAGCATAGGCACAGTAGGCACACAGGATTTGATCAGGCAACTTTCCTGCCAACCTGGTGATTAAACCTCGTGAAGATTCCACAATCTTGCTATGGAAGTACACCGATGCCTTTTCTTGTGGGAATACTCTAATAATTTCGTGTACCCAATTTGCATAAATGGTACTCCTTATTGCATTTGACGGATGATTGCTCAAAATGTAGGTTCCGATGAGCCTTACCAATCTTATTCTTGCCGTATTATCCAACGGAATATGTGTATCTAAATTTAATAAACCTCTTCCTTCAAGGGTACTATTTAAAAGTAACGGTAAATCCTGAAAAACAGAAATAAATAAATTATAATTTCTACTCATTCTACCTATTTTATAATAATTTTTCTATTAAAAACGAGGCACTGTCTGCCGACATACAGGCATCTAACCTGGTTCGGCTGCAGATTATATAACTTGACACAACTTTTTGTAACATCTAACTTGTAAACTGTTGTATATGTTATATTATTTTGGTACAATAGATCCGTTGATCCATGACTTACGGGACACCCTGTATGTAAGAAAAATCTGTTTAATTTTTTTTTAACAAATATGGAACAGTAGATTTTTTTCAGGATTCAAAGTTGATTCAAAGTGGTATACCCTTCATTTATTTTTAATTGACTTTTTACATCTTGTATGAATGATGATAAATAGAGATATATGTATAGATAGTACCTAATTATAGCTCTAAAGAAATATTACAA
The DNA here is from genome assembly GCA_944452665.1 of Stenoptilia bipunctidactyla. NCBI lineage: Eukaryota > Metazoa > Arthropoda > Insecta > Lepidoptera > Pterophoridae > Stenoptilia > Stenoptilia bipunctidactyla. The sequence goes on along the minus strand of OX101743.1, from coordinate 4,025,564 downwards.
TACATACGATAATGTTAATTTTGTTCTCTGATGGAATGGTTATTGTGATAGGTGTCTTGGGTGCGGGTGAGCTTGAAGCTTGAGGACGTGCATCAGGGTCAACCGGATATGTCAGCAAGTCAGACATAGATAAGTTAAAGCTTGAAACATCACACGCCTGTAAATTGAAGGATTAATTAAGACAACAGTATACAGATAATTAAGGCAGATTAAATTTTTGAATTGTTAGTGACTTACTTATCATCGGTAATAGGATGCATAGTCTTTTTATGTATTTCTAATTTTTTTGAGAATATGGCATGATGGCCAATTTTAGGAAATAGCTCCTTTAGGTCAGACTCCTTGAGTAGTGGAAGTGATAGAGATGTAATTGCTTTTTCTGTAATTAAATAACTGATTTAAGAAAAATGATCATCAAATGTATCAAATAAACAAAATGTATATTAATAAAAACTACTTTCCTCCTCTTTTTTGAAGTCTTTACTAATATTATAAAGAGGAAAGATTTGTATTTTTGTATGTTTGTAATGAATAAACTCAAAAACTACTAGAATGATTCAAAGATTCTTTCACCATTAGATGGCTACATTAACCAGAAGTAACATATTTTGCTAAAAAACTCCCACGGGATCAAGAGCTACGCGGGCCAAACCGCGCAAAGCCGCTACTCAGCTGTAAATTAAAGACACAACGGCATATCAGTGGCAATAAACCAGTATAAGCTAGTCTCACATAGAAGGTATTGAAACCCTCTACGGCGGCGCTACCTTGGCTCAAGATCACGCGTTCACTGGTCACTGGTGTGCGATTGTACGGTCTCTGTCTAATAAAATATATAAGATAAAAATTAAATACATAAACGAACTTACCTTTGAACACTTCTATATATTCTTCCAGATTTCAGCAGATTTTGTACTTCTTCATCCATTTACATTAAATCACCTGACTATAAAAAAATACGACGCTGTCGGGGCCGCCGCCGGCAGCGTCTTTAGGAATAAACAGTAGGTTCAGGCACAAAGCAATAGCATATTGGTACCTAATCAATCAACTACGTTTTATAGGTAACACACTTCTTTATGCGTCGTCGCACTCACTTAATTAAATTATTAAACGTTCGAACGAAAGACTGTTAGTTTGCGGCACCCACATAACTCTAGCGCTGACCGAAACGTGGAGGGGATATCTGCGCATCGGCGGCTCCACCGGCAGCCAGAATATTTACTTATGAATATTTAAACAAGTACTCTGTTAAAAATAACTAACTAAATAGCAAACAAAATAGCTAACTCCACCCTGCTACCAATAAACAAGTGTACTCGGTTAAATACTAATGAGTGTTCTTTTGTATTAGCAAAGCTAAGTGGTTATTAGTAGTCAAGTACCGGTTATTTAAGTTTAACCGTGAGTGGTAACGGTTAATATTACACGAATTACTCTGTTAAAGCTTATTGAGTGAACTTATTAAAATTTAAACAACTTTGTAAACTGTAAAATTTGTAGATTGAGTTATTTGTATTTAATGAGCAGTATGGTGTTAATAAACAAGTGAATTTAGCCATGTTTACGTATATATTATTTACCAAGTTTACTTCCATCATTTTCCACGAGTCTTGATTAAAAATAAACAAGATCCTTTTAACAAAGCCAAAAAGGTACTTTGCTAACTCCTCATTTTTTCAGTGTATGATGAATGTTTGTGGAGGAATAGATGATAAGATAGATGAAGTATGCGAGGTGATGAATGCCAGGAGAATTGATGTGCTAGGCGTAAGTGAGACGAAAAATAAAGGTTGTGGAATGTCCACGCATGGCCAACTCTCTGCTTACTGGTCTGGAGTGGAAGAGTTTGAGAGGGGAAGCCAAGGTGTGGGCGTTCTTTTGTCAGAAAGAATGAATGTGTGTGTGAAAGGTTATGAGTTTGTGAGTCCCAGGCTGCTGTGGCTGAGACTAAAAATAGGCTTGACCAGGATTTTTATCCTTTGTCTTTACGCGCCGGATATGTCTAAGCCACAGTCAGTCAGAGAAGAGTTCTGGAATAATGTCAGAGATGTGCTTGGGAGATGTGAAGAAAATGAAAGGATTATTATGTTAGGCGATTTTAATGGGTGGGTGGGTGTAAAGCGTGATGGGTATGAAAGAGTTTTAGGAAAGTTTGGTGATGAAAGGGTGAATGATAATGGAACTGGTCTGTTAGATGTGTGCTTGGAGAGAAAGCTCGTGGTGACTAACACAATGTTTAGTCACAAAATGATTCACATGTATACTTGGCAGAGGCAGTCTGAGAGAAGTATGATAGACTTTGTTATTGTGGATGAACGGTTAAGAACGAAAGTGAAGGATACGAGGGTATACCGTGGAGTGAATGTCGGAAGCGACCATTTTTTTGTAGTGTCACGTATGGCAGGTCTGCTAGAAAAATGGCGACATCGCCCACGGGTACGTATGTCTGGAAAGAAGAGAGTGAAAGTCGAAAATTTGCAAGAAGAGAATGTCCGTGAGAAGTACAAGTTAGAATTGAAAGAAAGGTTGGGACCGCTATTGAATGACAAAGACTGCGAGTTAGAGGAATATTGGACTAAATTTAAGAATTGTATGGTAGAAACAGCTAAACAAATATGTGGGGTAAGTGTGAAGAAGAATGTGAGGAGGGATAAGAACGAATGGTGGGATGATGAAGTGAAAGGTATTGTACTAGAAAAGAAGAAAGCGTGGCTAGACCTACTAGCTATAAGAGGCAGACACAGATTGCGAGATGACTTGAATGATGATGAAAGAGTTGCAAAAGAAAAGTATGATAGATTAAGAAAGACTGTGAAAGATATGGTGAGCAAAAAGAAAGAAGAATGTAAGAACAAGCTTGATAGGAAATTCTCAGAAAACTTTCGAGCCAATTCCAAACTGTTCTGGCACTTAGTCGGAAGAGCCCGAGGGCAGGTTGGAGACTTGAAAGTGGGCGTGATAAGAGATCAGAATGGGAATATTGTTAGTAAGCATGAAGATATAATGAATCAGTGGAAGGAATATTTCGAGGATTTATTTGAGCGAAACGCGAGTGATGTTTTGGAAAGTAGGTCTCCACCTTCGAGTGGCGTAACCGATGGTAAAAGTGAGATAAGCATGGAAGAAGTAATGAAAGCAATGGCAGGTTTAAAATTGGGTAAAGCGGCAGGGTATGATAGGATAGATGCCGAAATGCTCAAGGCAGGTGAAGGTGTCACAGCAAACCTGCTGTACCAGCTATTTAATAAGTGTTGGCGGTCTGGCCGTGTACCAGATGACTGGTGCAAAGCCGTTATTGTGCCACTTTATAAAGGCAAGGGCTCACAGCAGGAATGCAAAAACTTCCGTGGCATTAGTCTTCTGAGTATTGTAGGCAAAATGTATGCAAAGATATTAATCGAGAGAGTGATGAATGAAACAGAAAGCAAGATTTGGGATGTGCAAGCGGGATTCCGAAAGGGGATGGGATGTACGGATCAAGTCTTTTCCTTAAGATTAGTGACCGAGAAGGTTCTGGCCAAATACCGAAAGGTTTTCTGCTGCTTCATCGACTTGGAAAAGGCTTATGACAGTGTGGTGAGAAGTAAGCTGTGGTCAACTCTGTCCGAGTATGGGGTGGATAGTGACTTGATACGGGCACTCAAATCCTTATATAAGGACTCGAGTGCCTGTGTCAGGTTGAATGATGACTACACGGATTGGTTTAGCATCAAACGCGGTGTTAGACAGGGCTGTGTAGCGTCTCCATGGCTGTTCAACCTATTCATGGATAGCTGTTTGAAAGATCTGAAAGAATCTGAATGGGGCTAAGAAATGAATGAGACAGTGATCAAAACTTTGCTTTACGCTGACGACCAGGTTCTACTTGCATCGTCAGCGTCAGAACTGCAACAAATGGTCAATGTTATTTTATTTTATTTTATTTTATTTTATTTTATTTTTACATTTTAGGAAGACTATCGATTTTATAGTTTATAATAAATAAAGGACAATAGCACTTTTACAATCATTAAAAAGTCTCCACTGATAGAACCAAAATAAAGATATAAATAACATTCGTTAATTTTCATATCATGAAAGTTCATAATCGAAAAATTATACAAACTGAGAAAAACAAAAAATATACTACATGATCAATTTGTTGAAAATAACAATTACTTAATGCGTTATGTATGAGTCATTTAAAAGGAAAGGTTTGAGAGTGAACGTTGGAAAGACGAAAGTCATGGTTATGGAGAGGAATGAAGATATGACGGAATGCAATATTATGATAGGAGACGAAAAAGTGGAACAAGTGAAAGAGTTTGTATACTCAGGGTCCTTGTTTACAAGAGATGGGAAGTGTGAAGGTGATATTGAAAGGAGAGTAAAAGCAGGAAATTGTGTTAATGGCGCCTTGTACTCGGTTATGGCAAGCAAAATTATACCGAATAAGGCTCGTCTGGCCATACTTGAAGGAGTTTTGGCGCCAACACTTATGTATGGTAGTGAATCTTGGGTGTGGCAGAAGAGACATGAAAGTAGGATTAATGCTGTGGAGATGAGAGCGTTGAGAAGCATGTGTGGAGTGAAATTGAGTGATAGGGTGCGCAACAGTGAAATAAGAAAGAGATGCGGATTGAAAGAGGATGTAGTGACTAAAATCGAAAAGGGTATGCTACGGTGGTTTGGACATTTGGAAAGGATGAGTGAAAGAAGATTTACGAAAGAGGTGTACAGAGCAAGAATGGATGGTGTTGTTGGAAGGGGCCGGCCTAGGCGAACGTATTCCGATCAAATTGGTGACATTTTGAAAAAGGGCCTAGTCAAAAGTACCCGTAACCGGCGATCATGTATGAAAAGATTGATGAACGTGGAAGAAGCGAAAGAGGTATGTTTGGATCGCAGCAATTGGTGTTCCCTTGTCTCTGCCTACCCCAAGGGGAGACAGGCGTGAGGTTATGTATGTATGTAAACGAGTGACTTTTGAGGTAATGAGCCAATACAATCTGCCGCAAGTATATCACAAAAATAATACTGAACATGTAAAGTTTACAATATCAATTTTTAATATCGCATCACATAAAAAAACGTTCGCAATTCAAAAAGCCGGCCCTCAATACTAACGAAGCGAAAAAAAACGCTTTTTTTCCGAAGCCGTTCGAATTTTAAATTTGACACAAACGAACTCCGTTCAGTATTTATATATCGAATGTCGTAGCGTGTTTGTTTAATTTACAAAAAACACACTCGTTGCAAACCGACACCTGGGCAGCCACCAAACAATAATATCGTTAGGTTGCAAGCTACCATTTTGTAAACAATAGACTAGAGAGAGATCTAGTTAGTGCGCTGAATATAATGATTTTTTATATTGTGGTTTTGTTTTTTTTCTATGCTGCCTGTCATCATTATTTTTTCTTTGCTTTTTCTCTTTCTATGCAGCCAGTCCCTAAAGGTTTAGTTTCTTTCTCTTAATTGCAACTAAGTCTCACATGTAGACAATGAGGTGCTAGACTCACGTGTTAAGGAAAGAACATTTCTGAAATATTGGCGGTAGCCCCTACTCGAAGAGTTGTTCTAGCCAGGCGGACTCAAAAGGGATAGGTACTTTCTTAAAGGTAAATTCTTTGCCAGGGTATAAATTGTTTACTTGTGTTTGTTTTTAATCTATATAAGATTTCGTTTTGTTTTGACACGCTAAATCCCACAAAGCAAACGTTATCCAATCTTCGTTTCCGTAACTAATCAGGAAATTTTGATTTGCTATGATTGATATTGAAAAAAAGTAAATCAATATTAATACAGTTTTATTATGTAAATAAAATATAAGTATTTACTTTAATGCATTCTGTGAGTATGGCGCGTAACGTTGAAAAGAAAAACAAGTACGATAAAAAATATTGCCATTTAAAAAAGTAGCGGCGACCTTGATCAGATTGTCGATCTACCTTGCCAATGTCAAAGACATTTTTTTTTATTTCAAAGGAAATTATAGCCCTACCACCCTAGAATAAACGTGTCATAAAAGACAGAGTGACCACAACTTGGTGGTAGATAAAACACCTTGAGAATTTGCCTGGATAGCAATCACTTCTTTCCTTAACTCGTATTCTATCTTTGACCTCACCTATACTTACGATACGTTGAAATAATGGTCAAACGATACTCACCGATAAATAGAAAATTATAATAAAATAAATAAATAAAATCCCCAGATGATCATACCAACTATATGCCCTCAAAGTAAGCGAAGCTTGTGTTATGAGATACCATGTAGTGAACTAGGGGGGAACCTAGAATATAAATAGATAAACACCCAGACCCGGATCATTTTTTTTTCTTGTTCCGGGCGGGAATCGAACCCGCAACCACTGGCGTCTGAGGCAGATAGGTTTACCCCATCACCAAAGTAGTCGTCAATTATCTACGTGATCGTTAAAAAAGGCTTGAAAACTGGCTTTTTCTACCCTTTCCACGAAACATAATGCTTAAACTGTTATTTTGGGGTTGATAGTAAATGACATCCGAGCCTATTAACATTATCAAATTGTAGATGGTAAGCCAAATGATCCACTTATTGCCGGTCCTTAGGCTTGACACATATTTCAGGTATAATTATAACAGAGAAGAAAAAAGTAGTGACGAGAAGTAAAAGACTCAGCTTCTGCTGCTGCAATTGTAATCTTAACCCATCACTTTGCTCTCAGAGAAATCATCATCATCATCACAACTCTTTGAGCTACCGGGGCTCAGTGGAAGAGCACTCGTCCTGCAAACGAGGGATCCCAGGTTCGAGTCCTGGCCGGGTAATTTTTATTTATCACATTTTTTCGGTTATTTCAGAATAATTGAGCATTATAAATGCAAAAACTTTTTAAACATTATCCTTGTAATTAGCCCACTGCAGGGCAGGAGTCTCTTCCCTGGGTGACAAGGTGGTATACGCCATAATCCACCAAGCTGGCCCAGTGCTGGGTGGTGGATGTCAGAAATTTCAGGGCGCCAAAGTGGCTTCTGACGAACCCTAACGATTACTGTATACAAGTATACAGCACCCGGGACCGACTGCTTAACGTGCCCTCCGAAGCACGGAAGTAGTCGTGAGAAATGAATGGTGGCGGTCAACCATCGAAGCACTGACCGCACCAAACGTTGCTTAATCTGCGATATCGTATGATACACACAGTAACCACGACGACTTCAACGACTCAGAGAAATGAAGTACATAAAATCATGTTAAGTTTTTTATTAGTTACGGGTGAAAAAACACTTCTTTTGCTCTGCTGGCTAATTGACTAATAAGGGCGTAAAAAATGTGGTCGATATGGACAATGAAGAAAAAAAATAGCACAGCGGTATAGATCATTAGATACGCGGTCTCAAATGTACAGTGGTTTGGGTAAACGTAGTTCAAGAGCAGGCTTTAAATTTCACTAAATAATGAACTTTCATTAACTGTTTTGTATCTCGGTGTACACTAATAATATAACCCCTAATTCTTTAATGAGATTGGAGTTTGAACCCCGCTCGCGAGTGTTTCAAAGGAAAACAAAGATTTAGCCCCGATTTCACTGATTTGCTTCCGATCCTAGATTAACAAATCTCGGATTTGACTAAAGAAAAATTGAAGGCGGAACTCGTTTTAACGCGTAAATCGAGTTCAACTCGAATTGATCGCGTTTTATTACACGGTGAAATCGGGGCTTAACGTTTTAAGTGTCCTCATCATAACTCTTTTTGATGAGTTCGCAGGTTGACGAGACCCGACAAGACAGGTCCCCGAGTGATGAAAAAGTCTCGACCTTAACCCAAGCTGGCCCAGTGCTGGTTGGTGGATATCAGAATTAACTGGGCACCGAAACAGCTTGTGACAAAGCCTACCGACTACTTATCGTGCTTATCGAAGAACGGAAGTCATCGTGATAAAGGTTAGGAGTCATTTATCCTTCTACTCACCGGACCCTGTTAACGTGCTATATCGTTTGAAATGTATGTACCTAAATGGACAATCACACCAACTACATGGCCCCAAAGTAAGCATAGCTTTTGGGATACCATGTGGCGAACTAGGGAGGAACCTAGAAATACATAAATAGATAAACACCCAGACACGGAACATTTTTTTTCTTTTTCCGTGCGGGAATCGAACCCGCAACCACTGGCGTCTGAGGCAGACAGGTTTACCCCATCGCCAAAGTGGTCGTCGAATTATGACGTAGTATTTCAGCTACAACACATCTGTTATATTAAACCATTAATGACTGTGGCAAATTAAATTAAATTTAACCCAACCACAAAGAGCCCACGAACTCTTAAATTTAAGTGGTACTGACAGATTTAACGATATTCAAGCGACTCTCACCTGTACCATATTATAGTGCAGATATAATAATAGTTTAAAAAATATCAAAAGTGACTTACCTGTCTTACAGCGTACAGCATCGTTGAGCCTTTGAAGTCTTCTTTTTACTTGATGATAAATATTTTTTTTAAAACCACTAATTACTCTTTAATTAAAACCTTTTTTTATTACAATTAACTATCAGTCATTCTTTTTTACGAATTTGCTAAGTTATCACTTTTTTAGTTTGGCGGTCGTGAAGCATTTTGATATTTAGTTAATATTCTTAACTAAAATGAAACAAATACTATCAATACAATGTGTTTATTGATTTGTGTTTTGTTTTTGAGTGAAATAAGTAATCTTTGATCTTCTATTAATAAATTTCGTATTCAAAATGTCTTCGTTTGTAAGTAAAGTACGCGTTTTTCAGATAAATAAATAGAAGTTCCTTAACTGGAGGCTTTATCAGAAAAACCCTTAAAAACGTATATTTGAAAATAAAATTATCAAACTTAAAATTTCTATAAATGTGTTTAATATTTAGACTGTATACTTTTGCTTATTTTTCCTAAAGAATCGCAAGTACAAAAAGTAAAACTTTTCATGTACCTACATTCCTAAATTTAAATGAAGAAAAAATCCTATTAAGAAATCTTCTCCTATTCCCAACAGTTTAAAACAAAATCAAAATTTACGCTATACGACCTATTTGAATACAAAACCTACATAAAGGCGATCAATAAATAAGAAAACGCCTGAAACTGTAATATGGAAGCTTATCCCTGAAAAGCGGCATCCAGGACCACTGTAAAGCGGCAGGCGGCGACATCAAAAGCGACGCCGACCAATAGGAGCGCGCCGCTGAAAAGTGCCACGCCCACCCGCTCTTTAGAGACTAACGCCCTACAATTTGTACGGTATTTAAGTTGTATTTCATGTAGAATAAATACTATTTCATTTTCTTTTTTTTTTTTAGAACACAGGTTTTGGCTTACTTATAAATTTATAGCCATCTCTATTTTTTAAAGGCTGCTTAAGTAAAATTGTTTTTATACTTGTGGTTTTCAGAACCAATGCAGTTAATGTGCAAAGTTTTTGTAATTAAGAACAGAACGACTTTTTTTAAGACAGTTATAATAAATTATGGTTCAACTTTTATTTCATGGGCATTTTCTCAAAAAAGTACCTCCCAATATTGAATTACGAAGTGGTATCGTGATTTGAATTAATTTAGCCTACGTCTTTTTTTGTCGTAGCTAAATTTCAGTTTGTCTTTAATCTCGTTTTGTAATAAATTTGGCACATTCGTCAGAAACTGACACTTTACAATATATCGTAGTATGTAAGGCAAAACAGAAGGGTAGTGGCTTGCTTAGTAGACTTCCCCCCCTTTAAATTGAGTCACTCACAATATTCAACATACCTAAGAATGATGGGATATTGAAGATTTATACTTAATAATTCATAGCCATCACCTCGGTTCTCAATTTAAATATCAGGTTTTAATATATTATTTTCCACCTATAAGTAATCTATCTACCGTCAGAAACCGCCTTATATCATTGCTTCATCGGCCAAAAACTGATACTGTTGGGCAAAAGCCTCTTTATCTGGAAGATCTAGGTATATGACGTCCGGTCTAGGTCTGTGACACAGGCGACTTTGACTAAACGATAAAACCAGCACCTCGACCTGTCCTTTTTCTAGTACGCTCTTCACTCTAAAATCTTACTGAACCAACTGTTTTTAACGGAATAAATAAAATCTTCAGACAATCACACCAACTACATGGCCCCAAAGTAAGCATAGCTTGTGTTATGGGATATCATGTAGTGAACTAGGGGGAAACATAGAATAAAAATACATAAATAGATAAACACCCAGACACGGAACATTTTTTTTTTTTGTTCCGTGCGGGAATCTAACCCGCGACCACTGGCGTCTGAGGCAGACAGTGTTACCCCAGCGCCAAAGTGGTCGTCAAAGCCCGCACTTGACCTCAATTTTACCATATAGTACCTTTTTTTTTCTTTTTGACTGGAGGAAAACGTGCAATCACATCCCCAAGGGGGAGCGGCGGGGTATGTGGAGATGATTCGGCAGAAGGCCGGACCAACCCACTAAAACCTCCAGGTGAACCTCATCCGCCATAAGCATTACCGGCAAGCCCGGTGGGTTGCGCTCAGCCTGAGGCTGAGCCGAGCGCCCTCCGACGCTTCCCCACCATAGCCTTATTAGCCACATCAGGTCCACTCACCTGGTACGGCTGGCTTTACCATATGGTTTGAAACGAACAGTCGACGTCCATCGACGCTGTCGGTCGACCCTTAGAGAGGAACTGGCTTTTCATAAAGTATTGAAGGAGTGATAATATTTGGCTACAGATTTCTTTATCTATACTATATAAAGCTGAAGAGTTTATTTGTTTGAACGCACTAATCTCAGAAACTAGAAGTGGGATTTGAAAAATTATTTTTGCATTTGATAGCCCAACTCTTGAGGAAGGTTATAGGCTATATTTTATCCAGAAATTCCCACGGGATCAAAAGTTACGCGGGTAAAACCGCGCGCGGTGGCTAATACATACATACATAACGTCACGCCTGTATCCTAATGGGGTAGGCAGAACAACAGAGGCTATAAAACCATCTGATGTCTCGTTTGAAAAATTTGGGAGCATTATAACGATGGAGAGAGACTTGCAGTGATAGGGGGTCAGCCTATCGCCCACAAAAACGCCTTTAAAATCTCTGTCCCTTAGCTGTCTTTTACAGTATGCCCGGGAAGAGAAGCAGCTGGCACATTTTATGTTTTTCTTTCGCTCCCAGTCCAGCATGAAAGGTATTTTTCTTTATATTGAGGGTAAATGCAAGCCAAGTGAACCTTACAGGAAGTAGCTCGTATTAGTAGCCTTTAGGACAGGGCTATTGTAAGTCGCCCAAATAAGACTATCTGTTCCTCGAGCTATGTATCCTATTGCCACTTTTGATCCCGTGTTAATTTCGGGATAAAATATAGCCTATAACCTTCCTCAAGAGTTGGGCTATCAAATGCAAAAATATTTTTTCAAATCCCACTTGTAGTTTCTAAGATTAGCGCATTCAAACAAACAAACAAACAAAAATACAAACTCTTCAGCTTTATATATTACTATAGATAGATTTGAATTTATTTTGCCGACGAATTTGACAATTCTTGATTGAAATCCGCAGTGAAACTAAAAGAGGTTTGGAATTTTTATGCTTATCTAAGAAGTTTGAAGTTTTTTTTTAAGTTAGCAACGTATGTTAAGCAAGTAGCTCCTTAAAATATCCTGGCTCTTTTTTTTATTTATCGACTCTTTTTATTAATTATGATTAAGGTCAAACACAGTAATATAAAATATAATAAGGTTAGTTCGCTGATGATACTGTGAAAAAATTGAATCTTAATTTATTCCATTTTTAAGAAAATTTACAGATCTTGTAAAAAATTAAGCATCGATTGAGATATTATACAAACGGTTTTTTTGGATAAATGAATGAGATAGATACTGCATACTCGTTTAATAGCTTTAATAGAATTTCGCGATTCAAAGTTGAAGAACGATCATTATAAACTATGCTATAATCTTAAAATAATAAGAAAATTATTATATTGTACAGTCACGTCTTATAATATGTATACGTTTTCGTTGTAATTTCAACCTTATCACAACCGAAAAAGTTGCTAAGTGTGTACATATTAATGCTCGTGACTGTACCTAGTTTTAGTGACAAGCTGTTTATATAGTTTCAAGTAATATTATTTAGGTTATAGAATACTCAAATCAATTTTTTTTACGAAACTACCATTTTGGTCAAGAAAATTATCTATACGATATGGACAGTCATTCTACTATTATCGATTTGTTATTGATATTGTAAAATAAAGTTGTTATTTTTAGTATGTGACGACTATATTTTGTATCTTTAGTTATGTTTTAAATGGCCCTATTATTCATTTTCAGTTAATGTTAAGCTCAACTAATAATAAGTAATTATGAGGTCTCATATTTAGTGTTTTTCTAAAGTTTTCTAAATTTACCCAACTTAAGCTATAGTCTGGGTTTTAAACTCTTTAGAAAGTCATCTATCAACCTTTAATTTATTTGATCCTCATAAACAACCACTACATGGTTTATAGCGGATATATATTTTACTTTCTATCGAGTAGCATTAACACTTAGTCAAAAACGAACAAAAATAATGTCACGATATGGTGCTTGCGTCTGTATTTATTTAGATTTTAAATATTTATTTATGATAGCCTTGTTTACTGAACTTTCAATATGTAGGTAAGTAGCAATTTCTATTTTATTATCTATTTTAAAGCAAATAAAGCAAGTTTAATAATAAAATTAACTTGACTTCTGCCTTTTTCAATATAACTGAGGTAGACGCTGGGCGACTACGGGTTACTTTGCGTAGCGCTGCTACGGACAAAGGCTACGAAACTCGTAGTCAATAGGAGACTGTCGAATACGATTTTTGCTTTAAATAGCAAAATAATTGTTTGGTGTTATTATTAGATAAAACAATTTAATATAATTATTGAATAATTAGTCAATTGAAATTATGAAAGAAAAAATTCGCCATTTTATCATTTCCAAACGAACAAAGCTTTTTGAATGTAATTACAGTTTTACGTTTTGCGTTTATTTTACGATTTTAGCTTGAAGAGAAGAGAAAATATATATAAAATTACAAAGAATATAACGAGATTGTACTATTTACATCAAATATACTAAATTTGAACTTTAAAAGAAATATAAAAATCAATTTAATCAATAAAAATTGTAACATACGCTTTTAATTACGTCTAAATAATAAAACGTAAAATCACGTAAAGCTTTGGCGCCAAATCTCTTATAAGTTGTCAAAATAGCCGCTCTAAAGCGGTCGGGTGAAATAAGCTTCCCGCTGATAAGCGCCGCTGCGATTGGCTGACCGCTTATGAGCGACGCTGTGATTGGTCGACCACTTATGAGTGACGCTCTGATTGGTCGGCAATTGGAGCACATGAGCGATACGCCACGTGCTTATAAGTTCCAAAGTGGGAATCCAAACTTTTTCGCGCGAAATATTCACGAGGATTTTGAAATTCGGAATTTAAATTTATAAACTTACACAGAATTGAAACTAGCTATTGGACATAATATTTAGTAAATATGTAAAATGATTTAATTTTTACACTTTTATACATATTTCATGTTTTAAGATAATATAGGAATTTATTATTTTATAATTTTTTTTAAATGTTGAAATTCAATTAGAAAATTCAATTTTAGAATTTTTAATTTGAGAATAATTTTTTGAATTTGTGAGTTTCAAAGAAAATAAATCTCAAATAAATATTTTATTTATTGTACTTACGTCACGTACAGGGTTCCTTTTTCAGAAAACAAAAAAAAAACAAACCAAAAATTAAATAATTTTCGTTAAATCAAATTGAAAAACGTCTCCGTAAAATATAAAACGCGAAAACTTTCCCGCGAAATTTAAAATTTCCAATAATTACTTATTCCACTCACGCTTTATTTATTTAAAAAACATCAATCAATAAACAACAACAATTAAATTAAACTCAATAATTTAACACACTAAAGAGCGACAAAAACTACCACTCATAAGTTCCGATGCGACTGCAGTTTAAATGCAAATTATTTACAACACTGCAAACTGCAATTTACTAAAAGAAAACAATCGAAAAAATTTTTACATCAACACTAAAAACCTCATTTACATCGAACGTATTAATTTAAAAAAAGAACAACATTAATATTTGTTGGGCGCAACGCGCAACACAACACAACAGGCTTCGGCGCGTCTGCAACAACAATGCTTCGGCGAAATAAGCAAGAAATATTTAACTACCGAAGCGGGGTGGGGCGAACTGCCCTCAGTATTGGCGCTACGCCTGTGGTAGTTATAGTTTACTTGATACACAGCTCAAATACAAATAATATAAACATTACAACGGAGCATGCGCTTTAGCAACAGACAAGGACGCACATACACACCTTTCACATCAAAACTAAAACCTTTTCCAAGCTATAACAAAATAAAATAAGTGTAGAATTACGATTTCTAAACCTCCAAAGATTTAGAAGTGTTAGTTTTTTTCTCTATGATAGATTAATTTGCATATTTTTGACAGAGAAAGATGTCGACCCGGAAAAGATGGCGCAGGCGTAGAAGCGACCAAATGTTATTGATGATGCAAAATGTTTATTCTACGCGCGAAATAGAAATGCGAGATGGTACTGTTCGAATGGATTTGCAACTGGTTTTAAGTATAAGTAAAGTATTCCAACTGTAGTCTAAATTAAGCTAACACCTGACAAAAACACTAAAATTGTTGTTATTTAAGAATTTAAACAAAAAAAGTTAAAATACTAATAATACAGTAATACAGATATAAGTTCAACTAAAAATAAAAAATGGATAAAAGATAAGAAAGTACAAAATTATCTACTAAAAGTCTTTCGGCAGTTTGAGGCAGATTTATTTCAATTATAATCCAATATAGATGATCTACGCATGCGCTTTGCCTCATTTACACAGAAACAAAGAAATTAAACAAGAAATATTCCATTAAAAATGTTATCAAGCCTGGCTCCGATGTTTTTATATAAAAGTTCTTTAGACTTCGAGAGTTAGTAAATAATTTTTCTAGTCTTTGTTTTTTTAAACAAAATCTTCTTTTCTCATCATGATTACTGAGAAACTGTTAAACATTATACACGTGCTTGTTTAAACATGAAAACGTACAAATTTTATCAAAAGATTTTATTTTTCTTTTAAATTGTGAATACTACTATATATGTCAAGTTTATAATTTAAAAAAAAGTACACATTAAAGGTAGTCTCGACCAACTAAGCGTTTAAGAGGAGTTCGTACTTATACATATTTGATGAAAACTTTTGTCAAAACAAAGAAAATAGTCACAGAACGTGCTAACTATGCTAAACAAGGGTAACTTAAATTAATTTTTAATGAATTTGAAGGAATTCGTTAGGCAGTCGGTCCCGGATGCTGTATAATTGTATAACGTAGTCGTCAGGGTTTGTCAGAAGTTGTGACATCCATTGCACTGAGCCAGCTTGGTGGATTACGGCTTAAACCTCGTCGTCACCCAAAGGAGAGACTCATAGCCCAGCTGTGGGCTCATTACAAAGAGTTGTATTTATTATGCATCCTAATTAATCTAGTGATTCAATATCAACAATGAGATGACTACATGGTTTCCCTTTCACAGTAAACTAAACAGACGATAGAAATAAAACAATACTTACACGTTGTTCCTTCATCAATAATTATTCAAAAGATTGGAATTTTTTGTTGACATAAATAAATTGTGTTCCATTTAAATAATGAGGTGTTTAATAAGTTAATAAGTTTGTATCTGCGCGGCTGAATGTCATATCATAACTTTCAAACGTCTCGTCTTTGTCGTCGTGTTTCGTCTTTTTTTAAATTAATAAACTTGTCCCCCTCTAGTTCGCTACATGGTATCTCATAACACAAGCTTCGCTTACTTTGAGGCCATTTAGTTGGTGTGATTATCTGGGGATTTTTTAACTGTTAAATTCTGCAACATACAATATTCTTTTGTTTTTAAATACACTTAAGGTCTTGAAACGCATTTTTATTTTACACTATTCTTAAATCCAATATTAATGCTACAGTCACACGGTGTCTCAACCTATACGGTGTGACAGCGTCCAAGTAGGACACTGACACTTTTATTGGCCGATGATTTACTGTCTATCGATTGTCTTAAACTGAAGAAAAAAATCAAATTCAGGACCGTTGATATGAAATATTGCTCCTAAGTCAAGTCTGTGTAGTATTAGGCAGTTTAAAGTTGAAAAGAAAATTGAAATCAATATTCAATTTACAAGATAAAAATAGGTTTTTCATTTTGTTTTAAAATATTGATGTTATGTTTCTATGACAAATGAATTCAAACGAAAAGCTTAGCTTAAACTAAATATTATCTACAGCTTAAAATTTACTTATATTGACTGAAGATTTGCTAAAAAGGTAATGCTTAAACGGTGGTGTTTAAACTGGAACTAAAACTGGAGCGTACAGGGAGATCAACGGAAAATAAATGATCATTCATATAAATAAGTCGCCAAATATCTCTTCATTGGCATTGTGCCATGGAGGTGCATTTAAGTTATTAATTCCTAGCTTAATCTGCATGTAACCTGGCACCATTGTGTGAAAATGAGAAAATATTCTCAGCTGTATATGTACTGGGATCGTATAAATATCGTATGATATTTGTGAATCCTTAGATAAATCTTCATTACTTAGAATATTTAAGAAAGCCTCCGTTTTATAGTTCAAATAAAAGATTCTAAATTTTGTTTTGTCAGCTTATAAAAACTGTCTATATCAAAGTTTAAGTTTTCAGAAATGGAACTATCAAACTAAAAAAAGAATCTAGTAAAAATCTGTCCACAAACAATCCTTTTTAAGAGATAAAGCTTCCCGCTATTTCAATCCGGCACGCTTCGTTTTTTAAATTTGAATTTAGAATTCATTCACTGAATCTGAAAATATTTAGACTTGTATTAGAATGAAAGCTTACTGAAACAATAGAGTATAGATAAATAATTTTTTGACATATGTCAACGGAGAATTGACAGTGAACCTATGCCTGAGTCTGAAAGTTTTCAAAATTCATCATCGAATTTGAATTAATCCTTCGTAAAGCAAAGTTTCTTGTTGAATAATTAAAAAAGATTCAAATTACACATCTCTCAGTAGCAAAAAGACTGAGAACCGGGATATTAATTAAACCCAGTATCATAGGAAAGGAACCGATAGTTTTCTAGATACCTATAGAAAACAGAGCGAAGTCGTATTCATAGTTACTTTAAGGAGCTCGTTTTGCTAATGATACTACGACTATTTTATTCCATTCTTGTTCAAATACTCTGGTCCCAGTATGTCATGTTCGTATTGTGCATCCATAGCTCATTGCACCTACTATGTAAGCAATTTGGTTGTGGCATGACATTGGCTCTCATAATTAGCTGTCTTGTGTTTGTTTTTTTTTCATGTCACGGTCAATTTGTACTCTACCTATTTGTATTAATTTGATAATTCTGACTGAAAAAGAGTGCCAAGAGTTCTTTTCCGCCGGCTTTTTTTGTCTCTTGGTCTACTGTAATATCTTATTTAACAACTATCAACAACTAGTTAAAGCCGAAGTACGTGATGACTGACTTCATCAAGTGTTTTGTGAAATGAATAAAACTTTTTGAGTTCCTATTCAAAGCGTAAATTGATTAAAAAGAAGCGGATACTGAATCCATGTAATCACAAAACGCATTAGAGTCCTTGGATTTCAATAAAGATTAAGGATTCATTTACTCATCCGTGTTGCGTCCATGCTGGACTGGAAGCGAACGAAAAACATAGAATGTTCCAGCTGCTTCTATACCCGGGCATACTGACAAAATCAGTAAAGAGACAGAGGTTTTATTGGCGTTTTTGAGGGCGTTTTTGACCCCCTGTCACTGAACCAGTCTCTTTTCATCATTCTAATACCTCCAAAGTCAAACGTGACATCATATTGCTTTATAGCCTGTGTTCTGCCTACCCCATAAGGGATACAGGCGTGAAGTTATGTATGTATGGTTGTATGTAATTTCGAACTGCCTTTGTCTGCTTTTTCTTTACCACTAAAGTCTTCCTTCAAACGTCGAGTGAATAGGTGGTGGATGCATGTACTACTATAGTATTCATTTAAATTTTCCACCATGAGACAAATGTCCCATCCTTATAACGTCATAATCACCGAATGTAGAGCATTAAAAAAACCGACTTCACTATTATTTTTAAATGCTAATCAGAGCTTTGACTCCTTTGATGAAAAATTAGGTCATCAAGGTACAATTCCCCATATTGATACCTACTTTTTTCGAAAATTTCAAATTTTCAAAAAGTATTCAATTGATTTCGATGAAATTTATACGGAACTATCTTTGAAGTATTCTTTATCATATGAAACAAGAATAATCAAAATCGACTCATAATTGTCCGTGAAATCGTGTAACAAACGCGAATTGAGAACGTCCTCCTTTTGGAAGTCGGGTGCCCTTGCGGATTGACCTAAAACATAGGACGCAAGTAGCGTAAAGCCTGGAAGTCCCTTAGTATGCTTTTTTAATACCTTGTGTAATTTAATCATCACAAGATACTTTAACTAAATAAATGATTTTATTTGTTTCGACAAATAAAATTTATTACGTAAGTAATAAATTCACTGAAGTTTTGAGGTTGTCACTCTTCAGATTTAGAGGAAGTTTAGAATACATAGAATATACTCGTATGTTACCCTAGTAATATGTATATATATCATCCGATACTAGAA
Source organism: Stenoptilia bipunctidactyla (assembly GCA_944452665.1). Lineage (NCBI taxonomy): Eukaryota > Metazoa > Arthropoda > Insecta > Lepidoptera > Pterophoridae > Stenoptilia > Stenoptilia bipunctidactyla. The sequence continues at coordinate 4,006,821 of OX101743.1, read as the reverse complement.
AATGTCGCGTACAATTTTATTTTATACTAGCCACCGTGCGCGTTTTTACCCGCGTAACTTTTGATCCCGTGGGAATTTCGGGATAATTATATACCTATAACCTTCCTCAAGAGTAGGGCTATCAAATGCAAAAATAATTTTCCAAATCCCACTTGTAGTTTCTGAGATTAGCGCGTTCAAACAAACAAACAAAAAAACAAACTCTTCAGCTTTATATATTAAGTATAGATTTTAACTGGACGTTTAAATGTCTTTACGTACCAATGTCTATCATTTACTCGATATATCCCATTGAATAAGTATTAATATTTCATTTAATAATGCATTGTGAACAAGACAGTCTTATCACCAACACCTTTAGAGCCTCTGAAACATCGCAGCCTACTATCAACTACACAGCAACTCAAAACAAAAATATCTGATTCCACAGCTCATAAATCCAGTCCAAAATTGTCACATTCCATAATAGTCCCGACTATAACTTAATGTCGTTTTGCAGCACAACTTACGAAGCTTCCAAAAGCCCCGCCCACTGAAAAGCGACGCCCAATGGAGCTTTTGAGCGACCGCCCTACCCACAACTTTGGAATACTGAGCGAGCGAAACCGAAAACTCGAGAATTTTATACTAGTTTTATTTTAAAGGAAGGCTTTATTTGCTGTAGATAGATATGTAAGGCTTTGTGGAAATAGTGATTTTGTTTGCAGGTGTTTTGAAAGGTTGATTTTAATAGGCTTTTGTCTAAAGTAATGTCAAAAGTCCGCACAGCTATGCGTGACAAAAATTTTCGTTCAATGGCCATACGATTTTTTAACAAATTATCTGTTAATATAAAGAGCCTGCCATTTAGTTATTTTAAATGTAAACTAAAATCGTGGTTGGCACAAAATTGTTTTCATGAAGAAACATTTAGTTGAAATTTTCATTGGCATGTTATTCTAATAAAAGAATTTATATTTGAACATTTTCATTTTACTTGACAATTTTTTTTTACTTACTTTTAATTATTGTTCTTTGACATTTCTCATTATGACATTTAAATTTTGTTGTTGTAACTTAATCAATAATATGACAAATTTATTAATTAATAATCATTTTGTTGTAAAATGTGTTTGCATGCTCAGACGGAGTGAATTTGTGTAATGTAAGATGACCACTTTGGCGACGGGGTAACACTGTCAGCCTCAGACGCCAGTGGTCACGGGTTCGATTCCCGCTCGCAACAAGAAAAAAAATGTTCCGGGTCGTTTATCTATATGTACATACATAAATTCACGCCTGTATCCCTTATGGGGTAGGCAGAACACCAGTGGTTATAAGACCATCTGATGTCACGTTTGAAAAATGAGGTATTATATTGATAGAGAGAGGATATTGCAGTGACAGGGGGTCAGCCTATCGCCCACAAAAATGCCAATAAAACCTCTGTCCCTTAACTGACTTTTACAGTTTGCCTGGGAAGAGAAGCAGCTGGTACATTCTATGTTTTTCTTTCACTCCCAGTCCAGCATGGAAGCTATATTCTAGGTTCCCCCTCCTTTGCTAAATGGTATCCCATATCACAAGCTCTGCTTAGTTTGGGGCCTTGTAGTTAGTGTGATTGTCTGGGGATTTTATTTATTTATTTGTTTTATTTTAGAAATACTGTATTATAAAACGAACTTGTTATACCACATTCTGGCAAATAAATAAATTCTTATTCTTATTTTATTAAGACAAGCCTTTAAGTAAAGCTCTTGGGTGAGCGTGTAGTCAAAAGTGACTGGATTGCAATCTGGTGGTCCATCAAAATTGCCCTACCTTAATATTATAAATTCTACTTTAAATAATTGTTTCGGATATGATATGTTTCAGGAATCATTCATAAATAGTTAGTTTCTGAACTTATGTGCGTTCATATCTCCCACTTAATAGTTTTCTATTCAATTTTCAACCGACTTCCAAAAGGGAAGGTCTTAATTCGTGTGTATGTTTTTATTTGTGTCTTTGTTATACGTTTTTTGGACACTTATGAATCGATTTTAAATATTTTTCATATAATAGAGGACACTTTATAGGTCCCACATAAATTTCATCAAAGTCGATAAAGTACATACATACATAACGTCACGCCTGTATCCCTTATGGAGTAGGCATAATACCAGAGGTTACAAGACCATCTGATGTCACGTTTGACAAATTTGGAGGTATTATAAAGATGGAGAGAGACTATTGTAGTGACAGGGGGTCGGCCTATCGCTCACAAAAACGATAGAGTACTTCATGAGAAATTCGTTTAAAAATTATGTATGAGTATGGAAAATATTCACCTTGACGACCTTATACTTCAGCCAAAACTTTGGACGTGAAGTCGGTATTTTTAATGCTCTGCATTTGTTGATTATTTGTTATCAATTTGTAAAAAACTCTACCTACATGCACAATCTTATCGATAAATGTTTATTATTTTATTTAGATCACGTTTCCTTTTAGTATTTTATTGTTTTTCTAATTAAATTTTATTTTTCATACGTGTTTTTACAAAAAAAAAAAACAATCTTTTGCTTTCCTTTTATGCTTTTCTTTTACATTACGGAAAGAAGAGAGAGAAGAATTACGCAATTAAATTGTTAGTAAATTTACATCGTAAGATATCATTTATTTGACAAAAATTTAAACGTTATTTAAGATAACAAAAACAAATAATAATGAAAATTTTAAATCATGGTAAAATTTCGAGCCTGATTGACTTTTGTTTAAATCTACAAAAACATTTAATATATTATTCTATAGTAGTTTGCATAAACGAAGAACAGAAGGTGCGCGTGGAACGTGGCTAGCTGTATACTTTCTCTATACGGCCCTAGCCACGTTCCACGCGCACCTTCCGTTCTTCCGTAGTACCATACCATTACCGCGTAGCTACGTTCGTAGCAGTTTTGTAGGAATGTGTGCGTAGTCACGCGTGACGCAGCATTGGCCCTTTTTTTTCTCGCCGTTTTTGAGAATTGTCGAAGAGAATTCTGTATACGGCCCTCTCTCGTTACACGCCCGACCATCGTTTTTAGCTCAGCTGTAAAAGTTAATTTCTAGGATTTGTTTCGAAATATTTTTGGGTCTAAGTATTAATAAAACATTATTTATGTCTATCAAACATTCGATGCAGTATACAAGACAACAGGCTTGTGAAATTTATATTATTATTATTAATATTTTTATTTTAGTGTAATAATATTGTTCGACGACAACTTTGGCGATGGCGTAACACTGTCTGCCTCTGTCTGCCTCAGACGGGTTCGATTCCCGCACGGAACCAGAAAAAAAAACGTTCCGGGTCTGGGCGTTATTCTATTCATATATTTATATTCTAGGTTCCCCCCTTGTTCGCCATATCACAAGCTCTGCTTAGTTTAGGGCCACGTAGTTGGTGTGATTGTCCGGGGATTTTATTTATTTTATTTTATGATTTTAAAAATTGATAATTTTAAAAATTCGATATTTAAAATATCTGAATTTAAGGCCGATAGATAGATAGATATTTATTTGTTCACATCAAGCACATGCTACTAGATTGACAACAACATTAACAAAATATTTTGAAATGATGATTGCTGTGGAATTTCTTGCCACTTCTCATATCTTTGTTGTGGTGTAAGATTCGTTTTAAGTTGTAAATCTACATACAATAAATCTCAAGTGTATAGTACTTTTGACTTTTGCTTTCGATTTTTCCCTTTTGGATATCCAGTTTTATGCTAATGGACTTTATTTTGACGACGAATTTTAAACATTTTGGACAAATGTCTATGAGTACTTCCCATCTTGTCAATAAATTAAGAGCGTATAACCCTATTAAGTCTAAATTCGTTTGCTCTGTTTAATTCGGCATATGAGTAAAAGAAACAAAACATCTTGCTATCTTCACTCCTTATTATGAATAAGAGAATCCGTTTCCTCTTAGTTTCCGTAACCGGGCAATGGTTTTAACGGTACCATTTTAACCATTAAATCTAAGAATCCGCCCACAGTCATATAAACAACTCTATAAATTCACTGTTTATGGCAAAAAATTATTGCCGGTGATAAAACAGTTTTTGTTGACGTTTGTTATTTTTATACGTCGTCAATTTTGATGAAAGGGTTGAGGTTAACAATTCATATTGACATAAACATCAGAATTAGCCCGAGACATTAAAAGAAAGGCTTTCAACATCACCATATTTTCTTAAATGCTAAAGTAGACACTGGAATTTTTTACAAACTTTTTATATGGCAGTACTAGCTTTCATAAATGTATGATCAATGACTTCCCTGAGTCTTGATACAATTTATAAATACCATCATGTTAACCAAGTGCTTGTATACAAACTTTTATATCATTAAAAGAAAACAATAATCAACGAATGCAAAGCATTAAAAAAACCGAAAAGGTCGTCAGTATAAATACTTTCCGTACTCATGCATATTTTTCAAAAGTTTTAAATCTATCTACACTACTATATAAAGCTGAAGAGTTTGTTTTTTTTTTGTTTGAACGCGCTAATCTCAGAAACTATAAGTGGGATTTGAAATTTGAAATTCCAACTCTTGAGGAAGGTTATAGGCTATATTTTATCCCGAAATTCCCACGGAATCAAAAGTTACGCGGGTAAAACCGCGCGCGGTGGCTAGTCCTTCATAAAGTACTCAATCGATTTCGATGAAATTGAATTTGATAAAATTGATGAATTGAAATTATATAGGACCGCCTCAGAAGTATCTTGTATCACAGAATATTTAAAATCGAGTAATTATTGCCCAAAAACTCGTATAACAGAGACACAAAAAATACACAAGAATTGAGAACCTCCTTTTTGAAAGTCGGTTGAATACACACAAATGTAAAGAAAGTCTTAGCATAAGTAAAAGTACTTCTTCAATACAACAATGGAGATTAATTTTGACATTATTAACCCTATTCACCGAATTGTGTTCTTTTTGTATTTTCCCTAAAGTGCTTTACATTTAGGTTTTTGATTCCTCATACTTATGTTTTGATCTGATAAATAAACGAAGGGGGAGGTTTTAGAGTATTTTAAGCTTTAGAACAACCGAATTCACAGGTTATGTAAGAACGCAAATTTTTCATTAACATCTTGATATTTTGTTTTAAATATTTAAATTTACAACCAAATATAGGTTTTAGTTTATTCTGTTTATAAGACAAATTTTGAGAATTTAAAAAAATCTTTTTTTACAACTTTTCACTGAAACTGACATTCAAAATGCCGTATGTCCTTCAAACATAACTTGATGTCTGTAGGTCTTAATGTACGAGGGTTGTCCGATAAGTACTTAGCCCACGAAAGAAAAATAAAAATTTTGGAAAAGTGGCGATTTATTTTTAACATAGTCTCCTTTTAATTTTGTCTTAAGTTTTCTCGATTCATAATTTAAATAAAACTACCTTTTAACCGGATTAATCGTGTATAATTTATATTTTATATTACAACTCGACGTTTCGGTGTCTTTGCAGACCCCGTGGTCACGAGCGAATAGTTTTATTTAAGTCTCCTTTTAGCTCGATACACTTGACCCAGCGATGCTCCAACTTCTTCGACCCGTCTGAAAAATAAGTTTTCTAGAAATCTGCGTGAATTTTTCTAGTTCAAAAACAAAAAGAAGTCGCATGGGGCCAAATCTGGAAAATACGGTGGATGGGGCAGCAGTTCGTAGCCCAATTCGACCAATATGGCCGTAGCGAGGGCGTTGGGAGCTTGTGTGTTATCAAGGTGAAAGAAAACTTTTTTCTTCGCCAAATGGGACCATTTTTTCTTCAATTCGGTATCGAATCAGCCCTATAATTGGGCATAGTACCCTGTGACCGTTTTGCCCTTCTCCAGATAGTCGATGTGGATCACACCTTGTAAATCCAAGAAAACGGTGGCCATAACCTTTTTGGCCGATGGGACAGTCTTCGCCATCTTCGGAGCACGTTTGCCGGGTGCATTCCATTATTTGACTGTTCCTTGATCTCTGGTGTGTACCAGGGGATCCATGTTTCTTCGACTGTCACGAAACGACGCAGAAACTCCTTCGGATTGCGCTTAAACATTGTCAGAGCAATGAAGTGGTCTCACAGTTGCGCTTGTTTTCCGGAGAGAGCAAACGCGGCTGCCATCGCGCCGACAGCTTTCTCATTACCAAAATTTAGTGCAGGATGACTCACGTATCATCATGGAAGCACCTTGACTATTATACATATTTATAGTAAAAATTATTTTTCCTTATTTTGATTTTGATAATATGTGACTATACATAAAAAATAAGTTTTATAATTGGTCCCAATTTTTTTCAGACTAGGGAATGATAACGATTCGTATCGTACAAATCAGGTGTGGTACCAATTAATAAAAGTCTAGTAAAGTATAGATCGCGCCTAAGATCTACTCCCCTCTGAAGTTGATGCAAGGTGATTCGCGCAGCTGTTTTACTTACAAAAGACCTGCGCGAACTTCATAGGTTATTTGGCGCAATTTATAACAAATTATGTACTAGTAGTAAATAGCATAATAATAAATATAGATAATGTTACTTACCAGAGTTGGTAACTGCACCATTGGTCTCTGTAACAAATAAAACTATTATAATAATTTTATTCCAGGTCGCAGGTATCGTCATACATTAACATATCGTTAAAATTATTTGGAAATCACGTTATTTTATTTATTGTCATTTTGTTAATAATAAATTGAACGTATTATTTAAAAAAATGCTTTTATAAATAATTTTCATAAGGTCTTGGTACCTATGCCATAATAAATTTCAGATTATGTTATGTAACCTAAATAATAATAAATTAAATAAAATCTCCAGACAATCACACCAACTACATGGTCCCAAACTGAGCATAGCTTGTGTTATGGGATACCATGTAGCGAACTAGGGGGGAACTTAGAATATAAATACCTAAATGCACAAAAAGAGTATTAATTACAAGTTAATTGTAAAAATATAAAATGTGACTTACATACTGATAATAAAACAATAATTATAAACTAAAGAGCTTCAATACTGGAAGTCACTAAGTCATTAACTTAAATTACATTTCCACACTGCTAAAAAGTGTCCAAAAAAAATCCTTAGTAAACTCATAGATACTGTAAATAAAAAATGTTTCAAATAAATATAAATACTTGGATAATAGAAGTCTTAATCTTTCATACTGGACTGGGAGCGAAACAAACACATAGAATGTGCAAGCTGCTTCTCTTCCCGGGCATACTGTAAAAGTCAGTTAAGGGACAGAGGTTTTATTAGCGTTTTTGTGGGCGATAGGCTGACCCCCTGTCACTGCAATAGTCTCTCTCCATCATAATGATACCTTAAAATTTTTCAAACGTGACATCGGATGGCCTCTGGTGTTCTGCCTACCCAATTAGGGATATAGGCGTGGACTTATGTATGTAAAAAAGTTGCTCGCTACTTCTTTTCAGTGTATAAACAATGTGATTTACTTTATTTGTTTATTAATAGTCCCTTACCTGACTCTTACACTATGCTCGCGAAGATAAGTAGCTGGTATATTCTATGTTTTTCCCTATTAGTTAAAATAAGACATAAAATCAAATAAAAATCAAATGGCCAGGCAAATTAATTAAATTTAACACAGTGGGACTACTTGTTTCATATCTTTCGAGCGTAATTTTTCACTTGTCAAGTTTTTAGGTTATTGTCTTTTAATTTTATTTCTAGATGTCACTGACACAATACCAATAATCTCACAGGTATAATAAATATTCTATTAGGTATCTACTGTTTCTATGTACAGTTGTTTACTCACAAACAGTCGATAGATACTTTATCTCTGGATTTAGTTTGTGTTTTCTGCGCTTTTATCAGTTGCGTGTATGTTTTGTAAATACTCCGATAAACTTAACAAAACATGGTGTATTGCTTTTTATCGAGCTCTTTTGTACTTTTTAATAATAGTTGAAATAATACGAAATAATATCTAAACTAATATATAAAGCTGAAGAGTTTGTTTGTTTGTTTGTTTGAACGCGCTAATCTCAGAAACCACAAGTGGGATTTAAAAAAATATTTTTGCATTTGATAGCCCAACTCATGCGGAAGGTTATAGGCTATATTTTATCCCGAAATTCCCACGGGATCAAAAGTTACGCGGGTAAAACCGCGCGCGGTGGCTAGTATCTAATAATGTTGGACTCTATTTCACACTACGTTTACAGCCACAAATCACAAACAAACAAACTCTTGAGCTTTATATATTAGTTTAGAAATATTCTTTGAATTCCATGCTGGACTGGGAGCGAAAGAAAAACATAGAATGTACCAGCTGCTTCTCTTCCCGGGCATACTGTAAAAGTCAGTTAAGGAACAGAGGTTTTAAAGGCGTTTTTGTGGGCGATAGGCTGACCCCCTGTCACTACTATAGTCTCTTTCCATCTTTATAATACCTCCAAATTTGTCAAACGTGACATCAGATGGTCTTGTAACCTCTGGTGTTCTGCCTACCCCATAAGGGATACAGGCGTGACGTTATGTATGTATGTAGAAATATTCTTATTTTTCAGAGCTTCAACAAGATCCTTTTGCGAAAGGGTGATCGGATTTTTTGGCCTAGTAAATACTATCGATCGACGTCGACTGTTTCATTCTTTGATCGATTTGTGTGGCAAGACCGTGGGCAAGACCCTAACAAAACTAGGGAAAGAATCTGTTTTTGTTAACAAACTTAAGGACCCCTATACAATCAGATAAAGTAAAAATGATTTTAGTAACTCGATAAAAAAAGTATCATCAGTCATTTTGATTTTCAACCAGGCCTAGAGTAATTGTAAGATGCAGCATAAACGCATTTGCGATGCAAAAAAATAAATAAATAAAATCCCCAGACAATCACACCCCAAAGTAAGCATAGCTTGTGTTATTGGACACCATATAGCGAACTAGGGGGAACCTAGAATATAAATACATAAATTTAAACACCCAGACACGGAACATTTTTTTTTCTGGTTCCATGCGGGGATCGAACCCGCAACCACTGGCGTCTGAGAAACTGGCTCTCCGTAAAATATTGCCAGAATCCGCTGGAGCGGTGATTTTTGGCGGCAGATTTCATATGAAGGTCTTAGAATGGCTTATCTATTAAAATACAGTATCAATTGTAAATTTGACAGCTTCGAGTACTAGCTGAAATAAATTGGGAGACGAACTTTTCCAAACTGGCTAAATATGGGCTAATAATAAAATACCTAAAATTTCCGCTGTATGATCGATTGCTGTGGGAATAGAAGCTTATTTAATACTAAACAGTTTGGATCATTTATTTATATTATTTACTTATAAAGCAGGCTAACACTTTGAAAACAGTCATAAATGTAGCAAAGGGGAATGCCCATCAGTCATAGACCTTATGACTACACATGCACAAATTTGAAATATGATAAATTAGTTTTCATATATAATGTAATGGTCAGGGATTCGGTTTGAAGAAAAGTCCGGGTATTCAAGTTAAACTTTTTTTTAGTTTCATGTACAGAGTTTCCCACCTAACAATAGCAACGAGTGAAGTAGTGAAGTCACATGTGATTAAATATTGTCGGTCGAGTGACTTTTTTTAAGGGATGAACGATATTCATCGATGTTGAATAAACATCTACATTAGGTTTGATGTTTTAACTTTGATATCATAGATAAAAAAATCAGGTTTTATTTGTTCCACAATTCATATTAATTATCGTACAACCATACTTTTTATTCGATGTTTTATCTCTACACAGCACTTTTTACGATCCGTGCTGGTTTTTCGGTTTGATTAGTTCGATCATGTTCAAGGAATCGATTAAATATTTCTTTTCTGCTACTTTTTATTTGGAAATACATATTCCCTTCTCATTAAGTTAAAAAATAATCACCATTAATATCTAAAAATCGTAACTACGTTTTTAAATAGAAGGAAAATGCTGGGCATTCTTTTGTTTTTAAATTAAGTATCTCAATTGTAGCCAAATATGGGCAATCCTCTTTCCTTTTTGCAACCATATCATAGTGTTACAGCTATAAACCTGTTTATCACTCCCTGGCTGATGATATTTAAGCAACATTAACTTAATCTTAATTTCGCGGAGAGATTTAAGTACAATAGTTTACAAAATACGGCGGTTTTCGAACAATAACTATTATGTTATCGATCGATTTTCTTGTTTGATCCAGAGATCGAACATGCGATACTTGTTTATATTGCGATTTTTCTCGGTACGTGTTTATATTCTGTTTTAAAAATTGTTTTTAAGTAACATTATAAACAAAATGTTGTTTTGGAAAGCGATTATGCTGTTTTTAATTGAAAAAATCTATTGTTGTATGTTTTTAAATGGAGCGTATCTTTTCGGCTGTTATCGGGGATATTAGCAAGTTGAGATATTTTTCGAAATTAAAATTTTTGTCGCACCATGATATTATACTAAGACCTCTTTTAAAACAATCTTAAAGCTACTGTAACAAAAAAAGGCTATTTTAGGAAGTTGTTGCCGAAAATTAACTTTTAAAAGTATTTACGAAAAGTTTATGCAAAGCAGGAAAGTAAATTTATTATGTCATTTGCTTCCGGCGGGAACCGAATCGTACTTTAGAACCAAAATTATATCTAGATCGCACTGTTTAATATATATTTTTATATAAGGTAAATAAGAATCACATAACCACGTATTATGTAACCATTGTATTATGCCTAACCTAGTAAGTAATTGCTTAAGTTAAGTAAACTTATCAGCAAATTTATTTCACACATTTTGATTGTTTATTTTGTATGGAAAATCCTCTCCCACATTGAAAGCGCCAACTTCGCCCTACGAATCGTTTTAAATTGTAACCAATCATACTTTTATGTCTAGTCCCATAGAAATCTCACCTATAAGTAGAAAGGTCCTTCTATATACCAATTTTCACACTGCTAAGTCTATAAATGAGAAAATTTACATATAAACTTTACCGCTCTATTTTCCCTTTTAGGGGGAAATTTTGTCAATTTCTACTACACCGATCATTTATAATCGCAATTGAGAAGTTACATACCAAGTTTTATACTTGTTATGTTTGACAACCGGCTGGTGTAGGGGCAACGTACATTGCCTTCTATGCCAGAGGTCTAGAAAAATCTAGTTGAAAGTATCCGTAACCGACGATCATGTATGAAACTATTAATGAACGTGGAGGAAGCGAAAGAGGTATGTCTGGATCGGAGCAGTTGGCGTTCCTTAGTCTCTGCCTACCCCAAAAGGAAACAAGGCGTGAGGTTATGTTTGATGACCGGCTGGTGTAGAGGTAACGTACATTGCCTTCTATACCAAAGGTCCTGGGTTCGAATCCCGGCGGCGGCGGATATTTGTGTGATGAACACAGATATTAGTCGTCTAGTCATGGATGTTTATGTGTTTATTTAAGTTTATTCTAATAAAAAATATGTATTTATTCAATATGTATGTTTATATATTTCTTAAGTAGGTATATCAGTTATCTAGTATCCATAACACAAGTTCTTTAAGAAACTTAATTTGGGCTGGATAATGTTGTGTTAGTGTCAGAAATATTTATTATTTATTATTATACTAATAACTCCAAAAATGAGAAAATGTACATAAAAACTTTATCCCCCCATTTTACCCTTTTTTAGGAAAATTTTATCCACTTCATCTACACAGATTATTTTAAAATGCAATCAAAAATTTACGCACCTAGTTTAATACTGATAAGTCCAGAAATTAGAAAATTTCCATACAAACTTTACTCCCCCATTTTACCCCTTTCGAGGGTGATTTGCGCCATTTTATCGACACAGGTAATTTTTAATTGTAATCGAGAACTTTTGTACCAATTTTCATACTTCTAAGAAGAGAAATGTGAAAGTTCAATATAAGCTTCGCCCCCTATTTCACCCCTTTAAGGGTTGAATTTCTAAAAATCCTTTCTTAGTGCTAACTTACATCATAAAATTTGATACAGGGGTTCCTGTATCAAATTTCAAGTTTTTATGTACAGTAGTTTTGGCTGTGCAATACAACGTGTAACATAATGAAGAGATACTTAATGGAATCATACGATTCCTTTAGTACTTAAGGGAATCGTATGTTTCGTGATGTAGTTTATAAGTAACAGCAACATAAATTAGTTATCCTTACGGTTTGGCCGAAAAACAAGTTCAAGTTTGATGAAATATATTCGATAACAGATGGCGTAAAAATAAAGTGCCAGTGCGGGAAAGGTCATAAGGTTACTGACTGCAGCACAAGTCTTGTTTTAGCTTATTAGTTTGAATAGGGTTGTCAATATATTTTGTTTTAAAATAATAAAATAAATTTGTATGAAAGTCTATACCAGCACTGATCGTGCTAATTCTTTTACTGTATATTCTACGTATGGTATAGAAGCTAACCCTTAAGTTTTATCTCTCCATTTTGTTACACGTTGTATATAGATTATTTTATCCTCTCATGTCAGCTACCGCATCATACAGGACTGTAGTAATCAGGAAAAATAGACGCAGGCAACTCGTTGTATACCTTGGCGATCCGTAACAAAAATCCAAGCGCTTTTTTCGACTTTTTGAATATCATTGAAATTTTTTCTGTTAATAACTAACTGTTTCTCATAAACTCCGAATCCTTAGATAATAAGCAGCCTATGATTTATTTCAAGGAAAGCCTTACAGTATGCAGTTATTTCAAATTTGGCGTTTATCATATTACCCTATGTGGAATGCGACCATTATAAAAGATATCCTTCTAAGGATGTTCTTCTTTCTATAAAAAGTATTTTTATTTATTTATTAATATGTAAAGAGACAAAAAAAGGAAGAAGTAACAGAGCTGATTGAAGTAACAAACTCATTTAATTTACTCGGAATAGAAATAGATACAAAGAAGGTCATTACGGGTGGCCCATTTTGGTACCGAGGTACACTCCGCGGTTTATAACACCCTACTAACCACTGAGTACAACTGCATTTACAGTTTTGATCAAAGATGAAGTTTGAGCCAAGAAAAAAATATTTTTGTGGGCTTCACGCGCAAGCCATTTTCTCTCTAATACGCACTTACAAGACAAATTCATAAGCCGTTATCTATAACTGTCAAGTCGAACTGTCAACGTCGTGTTCATCAACTCGACATGACATTTACTTTGTTTATTTTTGTTGTTGCTTTGTTATTATTAATTATTCGTCAAGTATACAGTAAAAAGATTAAAGATTTCATCTTTTTAATAAAGAAATCAGGAAAACACAGCACAGCAATCAAAAAAAGAGCACCCCGGAACGCAGAAACGAACGGAATAAACATTTCATTGAATAACAGATAGCCGCCATTTTGATATTTGCCAACAGAAGGTCACAAACGTCAATGTCAAAACCGTTTTTTCTAAGCTGTGTTCATATTCACCGTGATTGTTTCCTTAGTTTTTTACAACTTTCAATAATTTATTTCATAAAGTTAATCCTCTCTTTTGCAAATATTTGCATATTTCCGAGTTCCTTTAGTCTTCCCCTACAATTTGGTGCCCATGTACCTCACGGTACTAAAATGGGCCAGGTTGTATGACGGCAAATTGACCTCCTTTAAATTGGAAATCTCATGTCTTTAAATTAAGAAAAAACTTAACTCATTTTCATACGCACTAAAATAAGCACGAAATTAAAATGCAAACAGCTCTCACAACCTCTTATGCTTACGCATACGCATGGCTAAGTTATGGCGTTATGCTGTGGGGAAATAGTACAGACGCAACAAGTGTTTTCATAGCATTAAAAAAAACTATTAAGAATTTTAGTAAATATTAGGCAAACTTGTAGCTGTAAACCTTATTTTCAAAAACATAACATCATAACTCTACCATCCATCTACATTTTATAAATGAGCAAGTTCGTAAGAAAACACCCGGAACTATATACAAAGCGATCATTTCGACAACAGAATAAATTAGTGCTGCCTAGATCCCGTCTAGAACTGCATGCAAAAAGCCCATACGTAATGTCAATCAAAATATACAATAAACTCCCTGATTCGATCAAAACTCAACAAATGACATGCAATTTGTTCGAGAATAAAAAAAAATACTTATAAATATTTAAAAGACAAAACAAAATGACTCAAAACACAAAATTCATTTTAAAACTAAGTACAAAATATCTTACATAGCCCATATTAAATAATTCAATAAATATAATAAATACCACTACTCTATTACTTAAACTCAAATAATTGGAATAAAAAATATTTTGAAGAAGAAAAAGAAAAATCAAACAATAATAATAACCAATATTTTAAATAATACACAAAAATAATGAAACACTAGATTGCATTACATACCTACCTTATTCTTACAAATATGTATATATTTAATTTAATAATAAACATGACAAAATCACTTTGGTATACAATTTCAAAAAATTAAACGCTTGAACTTTAAAAATGAAATAGAATGTCCTCCTCTCTCCTCTTTCAAATTGCTATGCCCAACAGGGTCCATAATGTACTCGTATGTACTACCAAATCATTTAGATCTAATTTACCATTGTGGAATTCAATAAACTATTGAATTGAATTGACCATTGTAGCTTCATTGTCATTCTGTTTTTTTTTAACAATTTTATTTTAACTTGTGTACATTTTGTTAAATAAACATAATACTAATTAAATTATCGATGCAAAAAAAAGTGTTAAGCACTTTCACTAGCTAAGTTAACACTGTCTAAGTTAAAAACATTTCACAACTGAAATGCACAGTCAAACAAAAATTGGGTAGTTACCTAATTATTTATAAGGAATGGCACTTTTGGAAAACTATTATTTATAACTGGCTGTTGTAACCGACTTCGCTCGAGTGCAAGTACCTAAGCTTTAAGTTGTTGTTTTTGCAAATCAATATTTTAACCAACTTTCTTGACAAACTTGATAACTCAACTCGTATCGACTTTTATAGACTATAATGATGCCCAACTTTATTAATTCTTAGACTGGTGCAAACAATATTTAAATTTGATCAGTAGTTTTAGAGGTTTGCCACAAACATACAAAGAGACAGACGTTCCCTTTCATGAGAACGAAACATAAGACAGTATATTAGGAACAGCTGGCCTCATAATATCAAAAGATGTTTTCATATCAAAAGCACACACTTCGCAACTTATTTAGTTGTAATTAGGTTCGAAGTTGAATGAAAATGAAAATGTAAACGTTACTGTACATGGCGCTCTGTGAAAATAAATGGGGTAGAAAACTGCCTTCTTATTCCACTAGAGGCGCTGATTACGCTTGACCCATAACAACTGTCAAATACCATAGTAAAAGTTAATTTTATAGTGATTTTGATCAAAAAATTTGAAATGCATCATTGCCTAGTTATAAGTTATATAGAAAATGGATACCACAGCTTCTCTAAGGATATACACATGCGGAACTTGTGGATGTTACTTGATTTAAACTTTTTTGGAAATGTACATATTACGGTCTACATTTTTCATATTTTGATACATGTGCTTAGATTATTTTATAGGTTTACCCCAAAATAAAAGTCAGAACAAGCAATTTCGATTACAACTTGTTCATTTGATAGTTTGTTATGTGTCAAGCGTATGAAGCGACATCTATTTAGAGCTTTTCGTTTTCTTCTCCATTGTCACCGCATAATATCAAAGGTCGAAATGGTAGCGCCAGCGGCTACTATCATTTGATAAGAGCTTTTTGTACAGATACGAACCGGTACAAAAAGGTACGGTACGGTTTTTATCTTACTTATCAAAAATATTGGTTTAGGAGGTTGCAATATCATGTAAGATTTAATGAATGTATTTTTAATAACCTAAATAAAATAAAACTGATCGGACATAATCGGACCAATAAAAGAATAAGAGGATACTGCCATACATGAACATGAAGTTTTTAGCCAAAGAAATAAGCTGGTCCGTTTCTAAAACCAATGTAAAAAAAAAAATACAACTACAATATACAAATGTATGTGACCTACTATTTTGAGCTTATTTCGATATGTACAGGTAAGTCGGGAATATCTTAATTGGCTAATCTCCACCTGCAAATATATAAGATTTAAACAACGAAATTTATACGGTGACCCAACAAAAACAAATAATTTAAGAAATATCATTAATTATAGTTATAAAGCATCGAAAAGGCTTCTACTCAGCATAATCGTTACACAGTGCAGACATAATTATGTAACAAAATTAGGGACCTACTTAACTTTTCACTAGCATTCCCTATAATAATGTTACGTTTTACTTTACATACAACTGAGTCGATCGCGGCACGTGACCTGGCACGCGGATCGCTGCCAACGCTGGCGTAACCATGCGTTGCGTAATCAATTCTTTAACTTTCGGTAAAGTTTGCTCAGTAAATAATAAATATTTATTTTTGTATTATATTTTTTCTCTTCACGTATGATCTCTATGACGTCTTTGAATTTCAAAAGTGACCCACCATTCACCCTGTATACATACATAACGTCACGCCTGTATCCCAGGTAGGCAGAACACCAGAAGTTATAAAACCATCTGATGTCACGTTTGAAAAATTTGGAGGCATTATAATGGTGGAGAGACTATTGCAGTGACAGGGGGTCAGCCTAGTTTTCTTATATTATTATCAAAGTCACGTAATGTCAGCTTAGAACAGCAATACCGTTAATCTTAGTACCGCCATTTGTGGCAGTAGCTCCCCTGGCTAGCTACCATACTGCCATTTGTCTTTTTCCAACTATCATTGCTCTGGCAGTGTATGTGTTCCAGTTTTTTTAATGAGCAGAATTCTTAAAACCTTGTTCTTCCATCTTCGGCCTTTTCTTAAGGTCCCATCGGGTAATATGGGTCAAAAGTGGGCTTAGTTACCGAAAAAAAAGAGAGCATCAATTCAACAGCCACCATCCATTTACAAAGCACAGAATTTCTTCTTAATTTAAGTGTGATTTTACTTGAATTAACAACGGATGCCATTTTTGAAATATTGTGGATTTTCCTTTTTTTTCTGATTTTACTTCTTTACACGTCGCATTGTAAAAATGCTAATGAATTTTTTTTAAATTGAAATTGCTACATTCAGTTTTTTTCAGTTTTTGATCATCCATCATCATCATCCACAGCCTGTAGACGTCCATAGGCATAGGCCTCCCCAAGGTCTTCTGCTTACTGCTTATGCTGCGTCTCTCAGTACGTGGCCGCCACTCGAGAACTTATTTGCCTCACCGGCCATCTGTTCTGCGAGCTATGTCCCTCCCCATTGCCACTTCAGCTCTGCAAGCCTTCTGGCTATGTCGGTGACTTTGGTTCGCCTGCGAATCTCCTCATTCCTGATTCGATCCCACAGGGAAACTCTGAGCATAGCCCTTTCCATTGCCCGCTGAGCGACTCTAAGCTTGTTTATAAGGCCCATAGTTAGCGACCACGTCTCAGTGCCGTATGTTATCACATAAAAATGTTTGGAAAAACGTTTACAAAAACAGCTGTTGTCTCCAAAAAAGTGCTAATCGATGTTTGAAGAACTAAAAGTGGATTTTCAGAAAAATAAGAAAAAACCTAAATATTTTCAGAATAGTTCACTTATGGATCACACAATTTGAGTTCAAATCAACCAATAACGTAATTATATGTAAAATGTAATATTTATATCGTGGCAAGAAGTCGTCGTGGCGCCGTGGTTACTCTGTGTATCAAACGATATCACAGGTTAAGCAACGTTCGGCGCGGTCGGTACTTGGATGGGTGACCGCCGACCATTCATTTCTCACGGCGACTTCTGTGCTTCGGAGGGCACGTTAAGCAGTCGGTCCCGGGTGCTGTATACTTTTATACAGTAGTCGTTAGGGTTTGTCAGAAGCCGTATCGGCACCCTGAAAATTCTGACATCCACCACCCAGCACTGGGCCAGCTTGGTGGATTATGGCCTATACCTCCTCGTCACCCAGAGGAGAGTCTCATACCCTGCAGTGGGCTCATTACAAAGAGTTGTGATGATGATGATGAATATTTATATATGTCTGTAATTCTTATAATTATTTTATTATTAATAACTGTTTCACGCGGTTTTCCTGTACAATTTCAAATCACGCGGGAATACATACATACATAACGTCACGCCTGTATCCCTTATGGGGTAGGCAGAACACCAGATATTACAAGACCATCTGATGTCACGTTTGACAAATTTGGAGGTATTATAAAGGTGGAGAGAGAATTCCGCGGGAATATTGGGATAAAAAGCTTATCACTATTACTATGCCTTTCATCAAAATCCGTTGCGCCGTTCTACGATGGTGTAGGAACAAACATCCTTACATCCATCCATCCACAGAAACTTTCACAACAAACATCGCATTTATAATATTAGTAGGAGTGAGATAATAGAACATAACTATATTTGTATTATTATCCATAATTTTGGAAAATTTCAACTAAAAAATAACAGATAATCACACCAACCACATGGCCTAAAAGTAAACAAAGCTTGTGTTATGTATTAGATAACTTGTAAATACACTATAGATAAACGCCCAGGCCCGGAACATTGTTTATGTTCCGTGCGGGAATCGAACCCGCGACCTTAAGATTGGCGCAGTAGCGTCTAGACCGCAGCACTACGGAATCCGTCAATATTATAATTGTTGTAATGTAAATTATTATTGATAAATAAATAAAATGTTTATAGTAAAATGTTTAGTAGTTAGGATATACTAAGATAGCTATAAAATTTATACAGGGTGACTGGTGGGTCACTTTTGACATTCAAGGACACGATTTACTAAGTAAACTCAACCCAAAGTTAAAGAATTGATTACGCAACGCATGGTCACGCTAGCGTTGGCAGCGATTCGCGCGCCAGGTCATGTGCCGCGATTGACTCATTTGTATGTAAAGTAAATGGTAATATAGTATGTATGTATGTAAAGTAAATATAGTATAGTATTTATTTATAGGGAATTCTAGTGAAAAATTAAGTACCTACTTTTTTTACATAATTATGATCAGACCGAGCACAGTGTGCTCTCCTTCAATATCTAAAATTTGTCACCAGTCGCCCTGTATACTAACATTTGACATTTATTATTATTATATCAGCCTACACAGTCCCACTACTGGGCAAAGGCCTCCCTCCAATTCTTGCATTCCTCTCTTTTTTTTCCAATAGACATACATACATACACACACACACATAACTTCACGCCTGTTTCCCTTATGGGGTAGGCAGAACATCAGAGGCTCTGATGTCACGTTTGACACGAATTTGGATGTATTATAATGTCGAAGAGAAGCTATTGCAGTGACAGGGGGTCAGCTTATCGCCCACAAAAACTCCAATAAAACCTCTGTCCCTTAACTGACTTTTACAGTATGCCCGGGAAGAGAAGCAGCTGGTACATTCTGTGTTTCACTTTCGCTCTCAGTTCAGCGTGGAAGTAACGTAATATTTAGACATACTTATTATTATTATTCCTTATAATATACGGGCTGTACTACTGGCTCATATAATATTTAAATACATTGAATCTCGTACTAGACTAAATCGTCACGAATTGCATAAAAAAACGGCGATGTATGTCTACATCACATTTTTATATTAGCATCCTACTCACATCGCTTTCTTTTCGACAGAGGCAGAGGTCAGGATAATCTGGTAGAGATCGACAGTTTCATAAAAAATCACATACCGTCCATTATAAGTAGACCTCCGTCAGTCGGTACCTCATCTTGCAACGTAAAGGACATCCATCATTCAGGTTCCATATAATATTGTCTTAAGTTTTCGCGATTCATATTAAAAACGGATATATCGAGAATGTTGAGAGAGTCTCGTAAGGATTTTTGATTTTAAAGCTTTATTTGACTCAAATGTTTTAAAGTTCATCATCATCACAACTCCTTGTAATGAGCCCATTGCAGGGGTATGAGTCTCTCCTCTGGGTGACGAGGAGGTTTAGGCCGTAATCTACCAAGCTGGCCCAGTGCTGGTTGATGGATGTCAGATATTTCAGGGTGCCGAAATGGCTTCTGACAAACCCTAACGACTACTGTA
This sequence comes from Stenoptilia bipunctidactyla, assembly GCA_944452665.1. NCBI lineage: Eukaryota > Metazoa > Arthropoda > Insecta > Lepidoptera > Pterophoridae > Stenoptilia > Stenoptilia bipunctidactyla. The sequence goes on along the minus strand of OX101743.1, from coordinate 3,986,761 downwards.
TACAAGTATACAGCACCCGGGACCGACTGCTTAACGTGCCCTCCGAAGCACTTTAAGGTTCATACGTATATTAAAACTGCATATATTTCTGAGATCATCCAGTCGACTTCATAAGGTGACTAACTCATTTATGGGTCAATATATGCTTTCCTTAAATATGTAATTCGGACGAATTTTCAAGATTTACACAGCTTTTATCAAGTGACCTAAAAAAACCAGACCAAACAAAGTTAAAAATAACCTCGTTTAAAAAAAATTAGAAATTTATATTTCGAAGTCGATAATATTTTGTGTTTAAAAATCAATTTATAAAAGCATCAAACTTAAAATTTGGATTGGAGAATTATTATTCACCCGAGCCCGCCCTTCATTGAAAATACCTACAAAAACACTTTTATGTTAAATTCTGCTGTGTCATGTTGTTTTTCAAAGTCCGTCATAGATAGTAAGACTCAAAAGCCGATGCGAAAAAATAATGTATAGCACTGGCTTGTTGTAATAAAAAAAAATGTTCGTTTTTTAAAATTCAAGTAATGGAAGCGTAAATTCACTTTCATCCTTTAGTGTTATAGGTAATGGATCTGAGCCATACATCTGAAACCATAAACATAGAAATGGAAGTTTCTAACGAGAAAATGTTGTTTGAAAGGACTATTAAAAGGCTCAAACAATTCACCTATTCAAAAGACTGGTTAAGGCACAATTTCTTGGAAAATCTATGTCATAGTATTAAATAGTACCTATACTATTTAGTATCTATACTTATGGCATATATATATTTGTATGTATGTATATTTATATTTTTATTGGTATTTATATCTGTATAGTATTTATGTACCTACCTATGTATTACTATGGTATTTATAGGCATTTAGTTCTTTAGTTTTTAAGTTCTAAAATGTATTTTTTAAGTTATGTAATTTTAAATTATTCTTTAACACAACCCAGGGTTGTCTGGAAGAGATTGTCGGTAGATGATAAGGCCACCTAATGTGCACAGTACCTATTATATGTATAGTTAACAAAATTATATCTTACTCCATGTGTACAATCTAACTTCTTACTAATATTATAAATGTGAAAGTTTGGATGTATGGATGTTTGATCCTCAATTACAGCAGAACGCCTCAAAGGATTTGGATGAAATTTGACATAGTAATAGTGTACATTTTGGAATAGCACAAAGGCTACTTTTTATCCAGATATTCCAGCGGGATTCGAAATTGCGAAACTGCTATTGAAGAATAAATCAATAAAATATTTTTGTTTCGTTTTTCATATTATGCTGATGACAAATAGAAACACTGCTCAGAAAAAATGCGAGAAAAGAAAGAACAAAAAAACGTTGATTCCTAATTCAAAATTCAATGACCAAATAAAACAGCATTAACTTCTAGCTTCCGAAAGTGTGTTCTAAATTCGATTAATGAAGTTTTGACGGCTGTCACAGAAATTAATTACCGCCGAAAATAGGTGAAATACGTTCAAGGAGATTCAAAACACAGTTCACACCAGCTTGTAATAAGCGACTGCAATAAAATGACTTAAATTAGACTTATCCTGTGAATTCGTCCTGGATAGAGTCTACCAGAGTACCAAATTTTGTCTTAATCTATTTAGAGATAGATTTTAAAAGAGCAACTAATGAAAAATATAATAAATATATAAATAAATATTTCCTAGAAGATTCCTATCCATACGATATCCTTCCCCTCCAGTTCCCCAGACCTACCAGGAAAATATTTCTGGGGTGTAGAGGGTAGTTAAAAAATATGTGATCCACTGTCCCTGTCCGCTGTCACATATTTGGCAGTCTTGGATTTCAATTCTGGTCAAAAATGCTGGACAACAGTAGTGAGGCAATTTAGGTGATTTAAACAAAGTTTAGTCCAGTGACTAAGCCAGTGTGATAAGACCATAGCAGAAGAACCCTTATCTTAGACTTATTCCAAGGACCCTATTACGACATCATCTCTAGCAAAACAGACTACTAAAAACTAATACTTACCAAACCTGGACGACTCGAAAAGGAACACAAAACTACTAATAAATATCTCAAAAAAATAGTAAAATGATAGCGAAAATAACCAAAACACTTGTATATAACACCAACACTTACCTGACAATCAAAACCTGACACTATTCGTCGAATAACGCGGCTATTTGACGGTTGTTAGCAGTGTTATCCGACAGATATGTCTTATTCACCGATTAAAAAATCAAAATAAATATTATCTGACGAATAACAGCTGCCTGTCGATTATCCGACCATTGCAAAATTGAACCATAGTATTATAAAAATCAACTTTATTTCGCTGAGTAATACTTTATTCGACATAGAAGAATCGGGCCTTATTGTAATAATGACTCATTTATGTAATAATAATAAATAAATAATAATAAACAAATATTTCTGACACTCGCACAACATTATCTATCCCAAGTTTCTTAAAGAACCTCTGCTATGAATACTAGATAACTGATATACTTAATAAATATATAAACATACATATTGAATAAATACATATTTTTTATTAGAATAAACTTAAAAAAACATATAAATATCCATGACTTGACGACTAATATCTGTGTTCATCACACAAATATCCGCCGCCGCTGGGATTCGAACCCAGGACCTCTGACATAGAAGGCAATGTATGTTACCGCTACACCAGCCGGTCGTTTAATAATATAATTTTATATGTCAAAGTAGATAGATTAGTATTGTGTAAAACTGTTAAATAAGTGCCCAAATAATTGCAATTCAGCAAAATGTAATATTTTCTGCAATTAAGTAGTTGATTTTATTTGAAAAAAGTAATGTTTTCTTTTCTTTTACTTTTTGTACCTTTGTTACGCGATTTTTCGGAAAATTATGAATATTCTTGTTTCATATAATACAGGATACCTCAAAGGTGGTCCCATACAACTTTCATCGAAACCAATTGAGTACTTTTGAAAAATAAGAAATTTACAAAAATTATGTATGAAAACAAAGAATATTTACGTTAATGATCTTATAATTCAGCTAGGGTCGCCAACCATACTATTTTTAAGTACATTATACTGTTTACTGTTGAACAAAAATAAAGTATACAATATACTGTTTTCAGCATAAGAAGCTAAACACTGTATATGCTAGACTTTACTTAATAATTTCTGCAAGAAGCTCTAAAAATATGTGTTTTAGTTGAATACTGTTTATTTTTCCAAAATACTGTTTGATATTCTTTTCAGACAAAAATGTACTGTATATCTAGAAAAAAAAGGTGGCAGCCCTAACTTCAGCCGAAGTTTTGACTAGAGTTCAAAATGTTAGTCGGTTTTTTAATGCTCTGAATTCTTTGATTATTTTCGATTACTCAAAACGCCTTTTAAAAATATCGAAACATAAATTAACATTCACTGTTTACGCGTTCTTCTAATTTGGTTTTTCTTTTCTGTGTTCTACACCCTTACGTATTGTGGGTAAACTCTCCCAAACTTGAAACCGTAGAAATGTGAATATCAAAGCGTTTTAATAAAAAGCTGTTGTGTAAATTGCGATACTTGTAAAGTTTTGCAGGAGGGGAATAATAATAGTGAAGTAAATCAGGCAGTCAACATGTTTCAAGAAGCTTTTAAAGTATAAATGAATCTGAAGTAAAAATACTGTGAAATGAAATCGAAAGCAGAAAACATGAAAGTAATTAGGTATGATTTCCACACTAATATACTTACTAGAATTTGATACCTAGAGTTAAACTTTTTAAAAGTAGTTTTAGTCAATTATGTTTTAGGAAACTTTCTATTTTCAATAGCCTTTAATAAATTCAAGAAAAATATAAATAAATAAAGAAATAAAATTAAGGAAACCATATGTAAAAAATGTATTTAATAAAATCAATGCTTTGATCTGGGATGATAAAGCTACAAAGTAAGAATATAAAATGGAGCAACTTTAGCATAATAACGAAAAAAATCAATCAATCAATCAATTCTTTTTGCTTTCCAAATTTTACAGGTGGTAGGTATACATTGTTGTGGTTTTTAAATAATACATAAAATTATGGACCTAGTATAGGTACTGCAATGCAAGAGAGGATTCGTCAGTGAACATTTGATTTAAGTCTTAAATTATTTTTAGATCAATTTTATTATAAATGTAATTATTAATAATTAATACTTTGTTATTAAAATTTATCATTTAAATAATCATTCACCGTGTAGTAGCACTTTGTCAGTAAAAGTTGTTTTAATAAATGTATAAAATGTTTATCTGTTTCTTCATTGCGTATATGTGTGATGATTGTACAATTTAATATCAAATACATACACAACTTCACGCCCGCATCCCTTATGAGGTATGCAGAACACCAGAGGCTTATACACCATCTGATGTCACGTTTGCAAAATTTGGAGGTATTATAACGATGGAGAGAGACTATTGCAGTGACAGGGGGTCAGCCTATCGCCCACAAAAACGCCAATAAAACCTCTGTCCCTTAACTGGCTGTTACAGTATGAGTTCTTCACTTGTTAAATTCAATTCAAATCATTTATTTCAATTAATTATAAGATCATATAGATAGGTAGTAATCAAATTAGTCTTCTCTTCACCCAGGGGAGAGACTCATGCCCTGCAGTGGGCTCATTACAAAGAGTTGTGATGATGATGATGAATCAAATTAGTAAATTACAAATTAAAGTCAGTTTAAAAAAAAAAAAAAATTACTGTTTGGCGGGTTTCGCGCTTCAGCCGACCCGAACCTGAGAAATGGCGGTCCGATCCGACGTAGCCGTAGCACTATTTCGGTGGTAGCATACACGCACTAGATCCGGCTTGCATCATCCGTCATACAAGATTTCTGGATCCGTGTTTTCTCTGATTCAGATCGGGTTTGCGTAAGGGTATTTCCACACTAATCGATCGATAGTAGAATGTATTAGTCGACGTCGATTGAAAGATTGATCTGGTAACACCCTAACCGCTCTTAGTGTGGTAAACTAACTAAACTTGTAATGTACATGATTACTAGGTCATCTTCTTACTGCTCCTGAATTATCTCAGTTTACTTACATAATTATGCTTACAGTTGGTTTGTTCGACTGGCTTTTTATAGGGTATTTACGATATTGCGTAAACCCGGACGGGTAATAAATTAGTTTTACATCTCTCATGTTCGGTAAGTAGGTTCTTATTACCTCCAAATGGGGCTTGTAGGTGACTAATTAGCGCTCTAGGGTAATAATCTAGCCAGAAAAGCCCTAGGGCGGTAAGTAATTAGAAAAAAAACACTTCTTTCTTTCAAAAAGTTCGCGTACATCTATCCATCATACTGGCAATAGACATCATGCATTCAGCCCAATGACCAAAGAGGTCGCTTTGCTATTCAGCCTTGTCTTCGTGTGAGTATAATAGTCATCAATTTTAAATATCGAACGGCAAAGCTCAATTTCGATCGTGAAAAAAATTATTAAAAAGTTCTTTACTTGATTCTTTTTAATGAAAAAAGGCGGGAATAAAAAACTTTAACTTTAAATATTGTTTGTTTTTGGGATTCAATTTTAAAATTTGAAAATTGTTCTCATTTCACTATAAAATTCAACAAATAAAATGTTTTATTCTTGTAATGCCGGTTTTTTTCTACTTACCTCACAATCGAGATGTAAAGCAGAATAGTTATCTCGGGTGTAAGCATCAATTGCACCCTCGAACTATAGGCGCACGAGCGAAGCGAGAAATATCTCGGGCTGCAATTGATTCCTTACAGCCCTTGGCTACTAATCTGCTATTTTTACCCTTTTAGTTTGTGCGCTTGGCCTCTTACATTTAGTATATTGCGTTAACTCTGACGTATAGGAATTTAGTTTTTTTATCCAAGAAGACCTCAGTGTGTAATAAGATTTCCATGTTTGAATTTAGAATGTAGAAAATTTTATTCTGTTTTTTTTAAGCCTGTCAAAATGGTTTTTAGTTTAATTTGCTAGAAATGGAAGCAGTCGTCTCTATGATATTCAGCTATTTTATAGACAATGATAGGATCTAAGCTTATAGGTACTGAAGCCAAAAATTTAAATATTTTTATTGCTTGTTTATTTACAATAAAAGATTCTACACAGATCATTTAAAGATGAAAGTGTTAAACTCATAAATTAATTTCAACCTGAAATTTAAGTTCGATTTTTAACCTCATTTTTAGTAAAATTTCTGTCATATGCAATATGTAATTTATTAATTACATTTATGATTAATTTATATTTATGTTAGTATACTATAAGGTTAGACTACTTATTTGATAAGTAGAATTTAGAAATAAGAATCTACAGATAATAATGTAACTTTATCCAGTTAAATCACTAATGTTGATAATTATTTGTCTGTACATTTCTACAGACAGTTTTACCTTAAGTTAACCGAGGTATTATTACTATAGAACACCATATCACAGTATAAAATTAGGCATGGGTTTATAAGCCATAAAAAGCATACCCACCATAAAAAATAATAAAAATGTTGTTGATACTTTTCATACAGTAAAAACTGTTACATAAAAAAGGTTTTTTTTATTAAATATTTAGCTTAATAATTGTTACTACTATTAGTAACTCCAGCTTTAAATAAATTAAAACTAAAACACATCTTATTTCTGATAATAAATAAAAACTCCAACTTACCCTATCATCTATGTAGCTAACATCGTCGTCGTCCCTTTGAAGACACATCCAGATGTCAGAAACTTCTCAAATTCAATACAAAACACTGCACAGCAATGTCAACAATTATGAGGAACATGAACCCAAAAACCGTGCCTTGCGGCAGCCCACACCAAGACTCCTCTACAGACTGAAGGCAACACAAGTGCGATGTTTTGAATACAATCTGTAACAGAAAGAAAAAATAATAATAAACTTCACTCCGTAACGTAGCTGATATTTGTATGTATAAGTCTTCAATGACATCATCGACCGTTTCAAAGCCTTTCGCAAAATCTAAATATTAATCTTTTAGAAATTTCTAATACATCTTTCTCTTATATAAGATTTATATTTGCAAATATAGATCGATATAAGTTAGTACCTATGAATTTGAATAAAGTAAAACTAAAAAATAAGCTTTAGAAAAATACACGATTCTCTCAAACTAGTTTAGCAGTCAAATGCGCTCTTTGACACTTCAACATTACTTCCACATAAACAAATTAATAGTATTTTTTAAATATTAGCAACGCCATGACTAATTAATTTCAGGAAAGAAAGTAACATCTACGAGTAATCCTTCTTAAAGAAAACGTTCTATTACAATGGCAGACGATTCATATTTAATTGAACAAGTATAATCACTTAGTCTTTGATTGATATGAAGCTCATAGGGACACCTGAAGGTGAGGCTAGCTGAAAACTAAATATTGTGTTTCTATTGAATGGCTAGATAAGCAAAACAGTTTGCAGGTTAATAGCTATCAAAACAATAATATAGAAGAATGGAAAGTGAATTGAAAAAACGGTAAAGCACGAGAATTATATATTTAAATTTAAAAAGGATAAGTTATTTTAATTTTAACATTTTGGTCAGTTTTTTAATAATGAGCCAGTTTAGTGGGTGAATAATAACTTCATGTCTTATAAACGCAATACTTCATTTGAAAATAAGCTTAGAATAATAATCAACGAATGCAGAGCATTAAAAAACCGACTTCACGTCAAAACTTTGTCTAAGTTGAGAATGTCATCAACGTAAACATTCTCCGAAATCATACATATTTTTCAATTAAGTACTCAACTGATTTCGATGAAATTTAAATAGGACCAACAATAAAGTATCCTCTATCATATGAATCAACAATTTTCAAAATCAATTCATACTTGTCCGAAATATCGTGTAACAAAGACACAAAAAAAAACTACAGACGAATTGAGAACCTCCTCCTTTTTTGGGAGTCGGTCGAAAACCTTTTTTAATCTTCAATTTTGTTCATTTTAAACGTCTCTGTTTTAGTTATAGCCGTAGTACATACATAACTTCACGCCTGTAAAATAATTAAGCAATAATGGACCTTATGAATCGTATGGTTCAACTTCTTGAGTTTATGAACTTTATAGTCTATGGACGGACCCCCTGAATTTCTGTACCGTATATCCTCGTAACAATGTAAGGTCGTAATTTATCACGACTTGCTGCTGCATACTTGTTTACTGTCTTAAGAGTTTGTCAGTAACCATTTAACCAGCAATATGGTGTAAAACCGCCGCCTCGTCACCCAGAAGAGATATTCATAGGTCTACAATACGCTCATTAAAAGTGTGATGCTTAGAATGATTTTTATATAAGAAAAAATAATTAATTAATTTAAGTATTACCTCTATATTAACTATAATTCTGCAATAATATTGTATTTTACTTTGAAGTACCTATTTTTATCGGCTACTCAACCCACCTTTGACCTACTTACATCTCACCTGATTATATGCGTAGATGAGCTCATAGATGGCAGCACATGTTTTTAGGAAGAACTGGATCATCACAAAACATTGCCATGACATTAATTGTCGGCAGATTTTGTATGAACCACAATCTCACATGAGGCTAAGTGAGGTTGAGTTCAAAGAAAAACACACTGTATTAATTTGAGGAGTAACAGTGTATTAACTCCGTCAATGCAACTTTCGAGATGAAGGCATAGTTCATGATTTCTTTATGGAAGGACACACAAAAGTACCTACTGGATTTAATATTATTTGGTACTTTTTTTATTATAAAAAGTAATACAGTTACATGCGTCATAATTTAAAATGAGCCGAAAGTTTTGTAATAGATAAAAAATCCATTCTGGAGCATGCAACCATCGATAAATAGTCTTATCGACAAGATAAATATTATTTTGTTTATCCTATTATGTAGCCTAATATGCGCACCATAATAGATAGAATTACTCGATTTAATACCATTATTAAGACCACAGAACCAAATATGTCATAATCTTAATAAACTACATACACTAAATACCATATTCTAAGAAAATATCGATGAAAGGCCCAATTTATCGTTGTCGACGGTAGCATGCTAGCCCCTCTGTACTACTTTTTTTTATTTTCACGTAGCGCCATCTACACTACAACTTTTAAAGTCACATATTGAAAGTAATTATTGAGTGAGGAGGTATTATTTCATGTGCATTTGTTCTATGAGACAATTGTGCGAATTTGCGAATAGCTTTTGACATTATTTATTACTGAGGTTCATATTTTGAAATCTAACTCAGACTAAAGGCGAAGATGCCGCGTTTTTAACGTTAATATGTTGTGTCTGAAAATAATATTCACAAAAATTAACCATATAACCAACCGCTGTGTAAAGATAGAAACATCATTTATGAAAATTGGCTCGATAAAAAAAAGTCACAAACATAACACTAATTTACCATTCTAAACGGATATTGCTACGAAAGGCCATAATATATTCATATGAAAGTTAAATGAAAATATAAAATAGACTTCTCTCAAGCGGTGTGTAAAGCAAAATATTTTAAATAAATAAAATAAATTAATAAATAAATATTTCTGACACTCACACAACATTATCTAGCCCAAATTAAGTTTCTTAAAGAACTTGTGTTATGGATACTAGATAACTGATATACTTAAGAAATATGTAAACATACATATTGAATAAATACATATTTTTTATTAGAATAAACTTAAAGAAACTTATAAACATCCATGACTTGACGACTAATATCTGTGTTCATCACACAAATATCCGCCGCTGCTGGGATTCGAACCCAGGACCTCTGGCATAGAAGGCAATGTATGTTACCGCTACACCAGCCGGTCGTCGATAATTAAAAAAATAGTTATAATTTTTGAAAATAAACCAGTTAAACGTATTTTCATCGGTGAAATTCGCTAGCGACATCTAGGCGGGAAGTATGGAAGTACACACCGCGTTACGAACGGCCCTTAAGTTCTTCTTAGAGTACGGCTGCTAAACCAAACTCGTCGGTAGAAATGTCAAAAAAGTTGTTATTAGCTTTACAAACAAAACAGATATTTAAAATTAGGTTTTGAAATGAGTGATTGTACAAGTACATACATACATACATAACTTCACGCCTGTATCCCTAATGGGGTAGGCAGAACACCAGAGGCTACAAAACTATCTGATGTCACGTTTGACAAATTTGGAGGTATTATTATGACGGAGGAAGACTATTGCAGTGACAGGGGGTCAGCCTATTATCGCCCGCAAAAACGCCAATAAAACCTCCGTCCCTTAACTGACTTTTACAGTTTGCCCGGGAAGCGAAGCAGCTGGCACATTCTATGTTTTTCTTTCGCTCCCAGTCCAGCATGGTCATGGAGTAAAACACTAAATATTTTTCTGATAATTGTTTTTTTTATGTGGTCTTATTTTATTGATTTTATTCTGATCGTTCTCTACCTATGCAGATTTAATAAAGAATCTAAAGAAAATCTAAGAAGTATGCTTGATCAGCGTTTTAATATAAGCTTTCATAATAAGTGCCGTGTCAAGAGTCAAATAGGGTACAGTAATACTATAAACAGTAATTCAGCTTAACTTTATTCAACAAACGGACGAAACGCGAGCTATACCTACGCGGCTCGATCTCAGCATGCGCTCGGCAAGCGGGCAGTCGCGACTGTCTGCATGCCGAAACAATTGTTGATTGAGTTTTACGTTAATATGCGGATTGTGTCATTTCGTACATCTCAGTCGAGGCGCAAGTATTTTTCGGTCGCTAATTTATAAGACCGATTTGTTTTCAAACCTAAACATGGTTTATTTAATAATTTGTGCAACAAGTTCTACAAATATAAGTTTAAAACATTAAATAAATTGAATACTGTTTGTTTTTTGAAATTGAAACCGCGCGCGGTTTTACTCGCGTAACTTTTGATTCCGTGGGAATTTCAGGATAAAATATAGCCTTCTTCAAGAGTTCAACCTTCCTCAAGAGTTGGGCTATCAAATGCAAAAAGAATTTTTCAAATCCAACTTGTAGTTTCTGAGATTAGCGCGTTCAAACAAACAAACTCTTCAGCTTTATATATTAGTATAGATTTCTAGAAAAAAAAAGTTGACGACCCTATCTGAGACCCATTGTCACAGCGATACCTAAATGGGAAGATCACGGTACTCGTATTTTTCTTACTCAATATTTAGCACAATTACAATAGCATTAAATAGTGAATTTCACCAGATAATGCTACTCTAGCGCGAAAATAACCATCCTTAGGGCCAACGCTGCTCTTGCACGGTTTCCTAGAAAAGTGTCCCGTCAATTATAAATACTAATTAAATATTTTTTTTTTATCACTTTACCCAAAAGGTGATTGACATTTCCCACTCATATTGGGCATTACCATAGTGCCCAGGCATTATGTATAAAGCCCAATTTATCACTTAGTCCATAACAGTTATTATTGACAGATATATTAACGTATGATAAATTAACCGTTACGAAATAATGGGAACGCGCCCTTAGAACATCCACAAACTCCTTACCATCAGGTGGACCGATAACACCACAATCAAAACAAAATAAAACAGAACTCAACTTAAAAGGCATTGTTAGACCTCAGTTAAACAAACTAAACTGATTAAAAAGTATAAATAGAAGCATTTGATGGCTTGTAAACAGCAACACGGCAATGTTTTGGAAATGTGATAAGCTCAATACACGATAAGTATTATGACATTTTAGCGAATGTGAAAAGACAACATAAAACAAGTGACGGTGATCAGAAAAACAAAAATAAATGGTTACTCTTGTGTTGGTAGCGTCCGCGTCGTCGCTTTGTTACTTTGTAAGTGTTTGGAACTCTATATCTTTCTTCTTAAAGTTTTAAATGCTAAAGTAAAAAATTTAGGCAAATAGAGTAGGATAGGTAGAGTGAAACAGGCCTAGCTTTATCGCGCGGTTTCACCTTTCGAATCCCGTGGGAATATCGGGATAAACAGTACAGCCGTTCTGCCGTGATTAAGGAACAAACATCCATACATCCATCCATCCAAACTTTCACATTTATAAGATTAGTAAAATGTCCATAGATTAAGGACACTTGCCACTGGTGTAAGGGCTTACAGACTAATCTCCGTAGTATAATAGCTTACTTTCGATCATATCTCTAGCATTACCTGTCACTTACATACAAACATAACTTCACGCCTGCATCCCTTATGGCAGAACACCAAAGACTGTAAAACCATCTGATGTCACATTTGACAAATTTGGAGATATTATAATGATGGTGAGAGACTATTGCAGTGACAGAGAGTCAGCCTATCGCCCGCAAAAACGCTAGTAAAACCTCCGTCCCTTAACTGGCTTTAACAGTATGCCCGGGGAATAGAAGCAGCTGGCACATTCTATGTTTTTCTTTCGCCAGTCCAGCATGGAAGGTGTCACTTCTCCTTAGAAAATTACCAAAAACTCTATAACAAGTGGATTTATAATCTGATTAACCTTTCATAATAAGAGCCTAAGTGCCAACGTTGCGTTACGCGTTCGAACGCGCGTACCGTACGTCCGTATCTTCAAATAGGCATACCTACCCATAGTTTTATATAACACCTATTAAGAGAGATTCAAACATACAAACTTTCATAACATTGCCCGTACCGTACGCGCATATCATACGCGGCGCTTGGCGCATTCCGAACGTCTGTACCGAACGCGCGTATGGTACGCACGTTGCAGTTTTGTATGACACGCGCGTTCGAACGCGTCACGAAGCGTTGGCACTTAAACTGGTGACTCCTTAACATACCTACTTACCACCTACCCGACGTAAAGTGGTTTTAGAATTTTTATTGACGACAGGTACACATAGATCGTGCCATTCATCTAGATTCCTCTGAAGTTGTTGTATTATAAGATATTTCGCGCGTACACACAAGAAAACCGTTGCGATACGTCTCGCGATAACTTCAGAGCTTTTTCAGCGGACTTTGACGCGATCTCTACGCCTCTCTACATCGCAAGACCCAAATTGACTGCAAGACGACAAAGCTTGTGTTAACTTTACGAATCAAAGACTACACATAAAGTAGATCCAACAATTCAAATTCGAACCCTTTACATGAGTTAACTACGATTTTTGATCAAAGCAGATTCCGATTTAAGTCAATTAACCTTTTGATCGTTGCCGCCAATGAGCTCCTAAACAGTTAAACTGGCTATTAACTATACCACCGATCTATAAAACAGGTAGTTCAATGGTGTCAGATTGACAGTTCTCAGTTCTAAGAAAACTCGTACACTTTTGATTTGGAAAACATACTGCTGGAGCCTAGACATAAATTAAAATTAAAGGCCGTCCAAAGTTCTTCACTCACCTATTTATTGAATAAGTAATTTGATTTGTTGAATTTATGTTCAAAAGAAACTATTGTATCTAATTTATAACTATTCTTTTGTAAAGGTTAACAAAATTTGAAAAATATCTTTCTCTGTATAACCAAAATATTATAACAAAGGTTTCTGAAGCAAGAAATTGGTTTAGTTATATTACTTCTTTACGCCGGTTTGAAGAACTAGGGCAGAGCTGGGATTCTAACAATTAGGTTGCCAACTTTTTTTTCTAGAAATACAGTATATTTGAGTCTGAAAACAATATCAAACAGTATTTTGGAAAAATAAACAGTATACAATTTATTTAATGTTTTAAACACATATTTTTAGAGCTTCTTGCACAAATTATAAATTAAAGTCTATCATATAAAGTGTTTAGCTTTTTATGCTGAAAACAGTATTTTGTATACTTTATTTTTGTTCAACAGTAAACAGTATAATGTAGTGAAAAACAGTATAATACTGTTAAAAACAGTATGATTGGCAACCCTACCTAACACCCACCTTTTCCCCCACTTACACCTCTTGCATAGACCTGTGATCATCGCCATCATCATCATCATTTCCTTTCAAGTAACATTGTAGACTTACAACTCATCTTTTACATAGCTGTTCATCATCTTACCAATGTAATAAAACTTAAGAGTATATGCTGGACTGGGAGCGAAAGAAAAACATAGAATGTGCCAGCTGCTTCTCTTCCCGGGCATACTGTAAAAGTCAGTTAAGGGACAGAGGTTTTACTGGCATTTTTGTGGACGATAGACTGACCCCCTGTCACTGTAATAGCCTCTCGCAATCATTATAATACCTCATTAGTAAAACGTGACATTAGTTGTTCTTATAACCTCTGATGTTCTGCCTACCCCATAAGGGATACAGGCGTGAAGTTATGTATGTATGTATGTAAGAGTATATTTGTTGATTTGAACGATGAAATTTCTTATAATATCTTACCATTTGATAGTTTATCTTTTATATAATTTATCGAGAATAGATAGTTTCGAATTGACTGTTAGAATATATAGATTATTATTACATGTGTCATAATATGAACAAACGAAAAGTTTTACTAGATAGATAGATAAAAACTTTATTGATACCACAAAATTCACACACACATAACACTAATGTACTTAATATATATCATTGTATGTCTTACAAACTAGAATAACACATAAAAAAAGGACAGGTTAGTGTGATGTGTATGTGTACTGTAGCAGCGCAATAGGAGGCAGCTCAGCGTTGGCATTTGCTCGGAAGAGCAAAAACGCTGATTTTCAGCTACATCCTGAAGGGAGCAGCATACCGATAAAATGTCATATTATTTAGTTAGAAGAGAAAATAAAAAATTACAATTAATTATATAGGTCAAACACATTAAATTTAATAAATAATATTAAATTAGAAGAGATTAATTTAAACTTTATAATATACAACGACAATAACAATATAAAATATGACGACCGGCTGGTGTAGTGGTAACAAACATACATTGCCTTCTACGCCAGAGGTCCTGGGTTCGAATTCCGTCAATTCATGGATGTTTATATGTTTATTTAAGTTTATTCTAATAAAAAATATGTGTTTATTAAATATTTATGTTTATACAAGTATACCTATCAGTTATCTAATATCCATAACACAAGTTCTTTAAGAAACTTAATTTGGGCTAGATAATGTTGTGTGAGTGTTAGAAATATTTATTTTATTTATTTATTATTTATTAATATCTAACGTAAGTAGGTAATAAAACTGCCTCCCTTGCAATGGTTTTTGTGGCTCAGTGGCTGAACATTCCTATGACAGCACAGGTTCGATTCCATACATACTATCTGATAATGTGCGTTCTACCTAAAACCTTCTGTATTTGCATATCTTTTTTTTTTTATTTCAGGTCGCTTTTCTTATTTGTATGACAAAACAGGGAGTTTTCTAGCATATTCGTTTGACAGATACCTAGAGCCCGTTAATCTCGGTAAATTTCATATCAATAAAAATGTTATATTCACTAAGGAATACACCCTGCTTCCATGCTGGACTGGGAGCGAAAGAAAAACATAGAACCAGCTACTTCTCTTCCCGGGCATACTGTAAACGTCAGTTAAGGGACAGAGGTTTTAAAGGTGTTTTATGGGCGATCCCCTGTCACTACAATAGTCTCTCTCCATCTTTATAATACCTCCAAATTTGACAAACGTGACATCAGATGGTCTTGTAACCTCTGGTGTTCTGCCTACCCCATAAGGGATACAGGCGTGACGTTATGTATGTATGTATGAATATACCCTGGCAAATAATTCAAGAAAAATAATTATACCAGTTTAAATCTTCGTAGTGTATGAGAGATTGAAATTGAATGGTTCTTTTTCATTCGTTTGGTATAAAATTTTATAGTAATACGTGAATTTGAGGGGTGTACCTACTTTATATTCGCTAGTGCTTCAAAACGGTTACAGTAGAAGTAAAATTAGTTTTTTGCTATTTTTTAACGTCAAGGAAAAAGTAATTGATGTCAGGCATCCCTCCCACTCTAGGAATGAGAAAATTAAAGTAGGATAAAATATTTTGTGATCCCATTTGACAATATTATTAGTAAAAAAATATCATTCGTTCGCTTAAGCCGCATCACTTTGTTTTTTCTTCCCTAAAGTGGGCACATGGAACTGTCATTTTACTGCATTGAATTATTTGCCGGAGTATAGGTATATCGTTTCATTTCTCAAGGAGGGCTCGTTAAGCAGTCGGTCCCGGGTGCTGTATACTTGTATACAGTAGTCGTTAGGGTTTATTAATTAAAAGCTTTAGACCAGCGTGGTGGTTTATGGCCTGTACCTCCTCGTCATAAAATGGAGACTCATGGCCCTACAGTGTACTTTTCACCCTACTGCAGCACGCAAAGTTTTCATGAATTCCGCTTCCCATCCAACCGTATAGTAGATACCTATATTAAACTATCAAAATAAAGGTAACATGAAGTAAGTTTTTTTTATTATTCTTAATTTAATTTTAATAATATTATAACCGCAGTCAACCGCAACAATAGGTGGTATCAATGGTGTTTTCATCTTTTTATATGTTTTCACCAGTTTTGTTTGAGCCTATTGTTTTCATGGTGTTTACTTTAAACAGTATATATTAAATAGCATGTATTATTTTCTATTATCTTAACTATTATATCTATAAAGCAACTAAAAGCCTTCTTATAACATTGTTTTCCTGTTTCTGAACTTTTATCGGCCTGAATTATTCGTCACGCACGTTTTATTTACATTTTCACACATAAACATCTCTGCCTTATCACAGAGTGTATGAATCAATTTAAGTTTTATTTGTAGTGACAAAACTTGTTTTAATCAATGGTTATTAAAAAAGTTGAAATCAGCGCCACCTGTTACTGTAATCGTAAATTAAGTGGTGTAAACTTATTTACGACTTGTCAAATTTGATTCAACGCCATCTGTGGAATGTAACCTGTACTTCTTTTTCTTTTTTTTGGGCACGTCACGCCTGTTGCATTCGGCCAACCAAGCAATTGTTTACTTAAACAAAGACCCTTGTTTGTTTTTCGCTAGACATTTCCTGGTTTATTTTGTGTGTATACGTGTTTGTATGTGTGTGTGCGTATGTTTTCACAGCTTGTGTATGTATTCGAGGACGCTATACAAAATGTTGTTGTTTGTTCTACACGGCCAGCAATAAATTCTGTGTCTGCTTTATGTAAAGAAATATTTTATGCTTCATTCTGACGAGTAAGGTTTGTAATCGGAATTGTATCGATTGCGAACTGTTCTGATAGGGAATTGTACGAAGATAACTATTGATAACGTTGATCATTGCAGATGCTAGATTGATAGGTACGATACAACTCCATTGAAATAAATCTTCTCAGTTTCTGATTTTGTAAATCTTAATAACTAGAAAGTCAGACTATCTTTGAATCAAGTAACTTGTCGAATTTGAACGGTCCCTGTGGCGCAACGGGAATTGTTTGTTTCATACCTCACATGGGTTCGATGTCCAGTCGTACTTGTTTAAAAAAACCTTTTATAGTGGTATCTGTGAAAGATTTCTCTGACGTCATGCTTTTCTAGAGGTGGTAGTGCTTGACGGACTGACAAGGACAAAATATATATCTAAAGCACTTCTCCCAATGATTCACACAGATCTTTTGCCCTAGGCAATAAAGTAGACTCAACAAATCTGCTAACTTGCATCCAATAAAAGGGACTAAGTCATTGTATAGTGTAAGCAGATGTTTTATAGTGATGATTGGAGGTTTGCCTTTCATGTCATCTGGTCGAAAGTTATCTATTTTTTCACTTTATGATTGTTTACAAAAAAAAAACAAAGCCTAGCATTAAAGAACAATGCAGACCCAAGTTGGCTTTACGCTCAAAAGGACCATGACTGTTGTTTTTTTTATTCATTTTGGGTAGGTTAATTCATCTTTTTTTAAATATAAAGTAATCAATATTTGTGTATACTAGGCAACCTATAAGTTCAGCTGAGTGGTCTCGTGATTTTTACTTCTGTAAGAAATCTTTTCTTTCTTGTGTCAATGATTCCCTAAAATAACCAAAATCTGCCTACTCCCATAGCATTAGTAGTAGCCAAGTTTAGGTCATCTTATGTGCGATTGTCAGGGCATTGTTGACAACTTAATAGTAGATTAGTAGCCAAGGGCTGTAAGGCATCAATTGCAGCCCGAGATATTGCTCGCTGCGCTGCGCTCGTGCGCCTATAGTTACACTACACCCGAGCTAACTATTCTGCTGTACATCTCGATTGTGAGGTAGGTAAGTAGAAAAAAACCGGCATTTTAATATTGTTATTTGCTACTTCAGCTTCCATTTTCATTAAATCGGTGCAGCTAATATCTTCATCAATTGAAAAACTCATGTCTTTTCCTAATTGGCACGTAATTATAAAAAAATCCTAAAAACAAACAATATTTAAAGTAAAAATTTTCTATTTCCGCCTTTTTTCATAAAAAGGATCAAGTAAAGAACTTTTTAATATTTTTTTTCAAGATCGATTGAGCTTTGCCGTTCGATATTTAAAATTGATGACTATTATACTCACACGAAGACAAGGCTGAATAGCAAAGCGACCTCTTTGGTCATTGGGCTGAATACATGATGTCTATTGCCAGTATGATGGTAAGATGTACGCGAAATTTTTGAAAGAAAGAAGTGTTTTTTTTTAATTACTTACTGCACTAGGGCTTTTCTAGCTAGATTATTCCCCCTAGAGCACTAATTAGCCACCTACAAGCCCCATTTGGAGGTAATACTAACCTACTTACCGAACATGAGAGATGTAAAATGTTTGCTATTGTCTGAATGGGTGCCCCGTAATCACACTTGATAATATCCGAGTAACTCCATTTGAAGGCTGCAAACTGGATGGCAGCGACAGCAGTCCGGGTAGAGACGCGGGGAATCTGGGCCGTTCTCGAAGCCAGCGGGCACTCGAGCGATTTGTCGCAGTTTCATACAAACTCAATACTTTCTATCGTGTCGCGGAAATCGCTGCCCGCGCCGCTGTCGCTCTCGCTGCTGTCCAGTTTGCAGCGTAAGGGTAGTATTGTTCATAAAATCATCTTGAACATCAACTATTGTTTATGATTTAGTTTTAACGCGGGCTTATCGCAATCTAAAAATAAACATAGAAAAGAATTAACGTACTCGACATTCAAAAAAACATGAATCGAATGCTCTGAAATGAAGGAATGCTTTGAAATGAAGTACCTACTACAAAATACATACACAACTTCACGCCTGTATCCCGTATGGGGTAGGCAGAACACCAGAGGTAATAAAAACCATCTGATGTCACGTTTGACAAATTAGGAGGCATTATAATAGTGAAGAGAGACTATTGCAGTGACAGGGGGTCAGCTATCGCCCACCAAAAAGCCTCCCATAACACCTCGGTCCCTTAACTGACTTTTACAGTAGCTGGCACATTCTATGTTTTTCTTTCGCTCCCAGTCCAGCATAGAAGCACCTACTACACCTACCTATTATACTACATATTGGGTATAATTTAAATTAGCTATCGAATAAATAGGAAAGCTATAGGACTAGATAATTGTGAAAGCCTGAACATATAGAAGTAACCCAACCTGGACAGTCATTCCGCGGCTCTAGGCTGCAAACTGGACGGCAACGACAGTGTGAGCGACAGCGGCGCGGGCTGCGACGCGGGGAGTTTGGGCCGTTCACGCCAGCGGACGTGAGCGCGATTTGTGGCGGTTTCATACAAACTCAATACTTTCTATCGTGTCGCGGTAATCACTGCCGTCGCTGCGTCAAGTTTGCAGCCCAAAAGACACAGTCAACTCTGAGACCGCTGTTAACTTCAGTTGAATGGATGGAATCCACTCCCTTAATTTCGGTTTTAAAGTTGAGATCTGTTTATATGTAAACACGATTGATAGTCTCCCGGCAGCGACCGACTTGATGCGAAGCCAATTAAAAGATTCCAGATTTAAAAAATAAATCCTATAAAAACTTTTTTTACACTTGTAGAGAATATAACGTTTTTTAATTTAATCAACATTTCTTTTAACATTAAGTAAACAAGTTCGCAAGACTGTTTTGCAATATTTGTTTGTTAAGTCAATTATTACAAACACAGGCACAAACAAACAATAAAGGAGGCATGGGAATCAAAGTAGAGGCAAGTTACTTCACAGTACAGTCACCATCAAAACTGTAATGAGAGGGGATTTTATTTTACTTTTATTAGACTAACAACTTGTAGGAAATTTTAATTATCTTAAATACAAAACAGAGCTTAATTAAAGATCCTTACAGACAATAATCAACGAATGCAGAGCATTAAAAAAACCGACTTCACGTCAAAACTTTGGCTGAGTTACATGTCATCAACGTTAACATTCTCCAAAATTATACATATTTATTAAAAAATTTGAAATTTTCAATAAAGTAAGTAGATAGGTACTCAACCGATTTCGATGAAATTTATATGGGACCAACTATGAAGTATCCTCTGTCATATGAAACAACAATTTTTAAAATCAATTAATAACTGTCCGAAATATCGTGTAACAAAGACACAAAAAAAAACATACAGACGAATTGAGAACCTCCTCCTTTTTGGAAGCCGGTTGAAAATAAATAAATTCTGCAACCTTGTGTTACGCAACGCTCAACGTACGCGTCAAATTATGTAAAAGAAATTCAATGAAAAGAAAGCGTCTCCACGATTCATTATCCTATTTACTATTAAAAATATGAAAGTTTGTAGAGATGGATGTTTGTTGCCCTTTCATGGGGAAGTGGTTTGAGCAATTGAGTTGTTCATGCAAAAAAGGTTTAGCTTGGAATAAAACATATGATAAGTACCTACTTTTATACTGACCTTCTTTCGAATGAAGTTGTACAAAACTGCTAGTGGCTAATAAATCGATCAAATAATAAACAAAACAATGAGAGATTTTCTGACAGCTCATTAAAAAAATAAAACGGTACAAAAATGGTACAAAAGGCTTCGATAGATGGCGCTTCACGAAAGGTCTCGTCTCTCATAAAGCAAATTATTCCACACTGCGTTTTTAAAAGTAAAATTAATTAATTGACGTCTGTATCAGAAATTGAACTTATAAATAACCATAGATCATAGATACCACTAACCTACATTATAGTATACAGACTTAACGCCTTCGGCTTTTTAAAAGTACCATCTATAGAGGTTTTTTGAAGTAATCTTTAAGAGCTGTCAGAAAATCCCTCATTATCACATTTTATGTGAATGTTTCAGAGTAGAGTGAATAAGCTTCATGCATAATTTCTGTATCATCCCTTTTCATCAGCTGACTTTATAGAAAAACGAGATTAACTATCAAAAATTATATTTTTACTGGATCAAATTTTTCCTCACGCCAACCCGCAAAAAAGATCCAGTTGAAATGACCAAATAATGAAATGCTATTAAAAACTTATTTTATTTAATATTATGAATTTTTAAAACTTAAGACAATAGTCATTTTGTTATAAAAAAAACCGTTTATAATATAAGTACAGTCGTAAATTTGTACATTACTCGTATTGGCGTCGTCGTCGCGCGCGACAACGACGTTATCATTATTTTTCAATCGACTTCCAAAAAAGGAGGAGGTTCTCAATTCGTCTGTACGTTTTTTTTTGTGTCTTCGTTACACGATATTTCGAACAATTATGAATTGATTTTAAAAATTGTTGTTTCATATAATAGAGGATAATTCATAGTTGGTCCCATTTAAATTTCATCGAAATCGATTGAGTACTTCATTGAAAATTTCAAACTTTTGAAAAAAATATGTACGATTTCGGAGAATGTTTACGTTGATGACATTCTCAACTCAGCCAAAGTTTTGACGTGAAGTCGGTTTTTTAAATGCTCTGCATTCGTTGATTATTTATTTAATGCATCTACCTACCATGATTTAATGAGAGGTTTTCTGAAAGCTCATTTAAAAAACAAAACGGTGCAAAAATAGTACAAAAGGCTTCGATAGATGGCGCTTTACAAAAGGCGAAGGCGAAGACTTTATTCCACACTGCTTTTTTAAAAGTAAAATAAATTAATTGACGTCTGTATCAGAAATTGAACGTATAAATAACCATAGATGATATATACCACTTACCTACATTATAGTATACAGACTTAATGCCTTCAGCTTTTTAAAAGTGCCATCTATAGAGGTTTTTTGAACTAATCTTTAAGAGCTGTCAGAAAATCCCTCATTACCACATTTTATGTGAATGTTTCAGAGTAGAGTGTATAAGCTTCATGCATAATTTCTGTATCATCCCTTTTCATGAGCTGACTTTATAGAAAAACGAGACTAACTATCAAAAATTATATTTTTACTGGATAACATATTTTCCTCACACCCGCTAGAGATCCAGTTGAAATTACCAAATAATGAAACGCTATTAAAAACTTATTTTATTTAATATTATGATTTTTTAAAACTTAAGACAATAGTCATAAAAAACCGTTTATAATATAAGTACAGTCGTATAAATAACTTTGTACATTACTCGTATTCGCGGCGTGCGCGACAACGACATATCATTATTTTTCAACTGACTTCCAAAAAAGGAGGAGGTTCTCAATTCGTCTGTAAGTTTTTGTTTTGTGTCTTTGTTACACGATACTTCGAACAATTATGAATTGATTTTAAAAATTGTTGTATCATATGATAGAGGATACTTCATAGTTGGTCCCATTTAAATTTCATCGAAATCGGTTGAGTACTTCATTGAAAATTTCAAACTTTAAAAAAAATATGTATGATTTCGGAGAATGTTTACGTTGATGACATTCTCAACTCAGACAAAGTTTTGACGTGAAGTCGGTTTTTTTAATGCTCTGCATTCGTTGATTATTTATTTAATGAGAGGTTTTCTGACAGCTCATTTAAAAAACAAAACTGTACAAAATTGGTACAAAAGGCTTCGATAGATGGCGCTTTACAAAAGGCGAAGGCGAAGAATTTATTCCACACTGCGTTTTTAAAAGTAAAATAAATTAATTGACTTCTGTATCAGAAATTGAACGTATAAATAACCAGAGATGGTAGATACCACTTACCTACATTATAGCATACAGACTTAACGCCTTCGGCTTTTTAAAAGTGCCATCTATAGAGGTTTTTTGAACTAATTTTTATGAGCTCTCAGAAAACTCCCCATTATCTTTCACGGGCAGTGTCTGAGTGTACGCAATACGACATAATCTCGGTCTGAGTGCACAAACAATTTATTTTTGTATCCATGTGAACCGACTATTTTTACATTTGTAGTAACTCTTGTAATTATATTGCTCATTGTCTTTTTTAAATATCTTTATTCTAATTTTATTTGTATGATATAACTGAGTAAAACGTATTTCAGTTACTTTGCGTCATCATTGTTGCTATTAAATACGGACTTGATAGCAACAGTAGGTATCTAATAGGGAACACCCTTCATACAATGTTTGTTCACCATCATCATCACAACTCTTTGTAATGAGCCCACTACAGGGTATGAGTCTCTCCCCTGGGTGATGAGGAGGTTTAGGCCATAATCCACCAAGCTGGCCCAGTGCTGAGTGGTGGATGTCAGAATTTTCAGGGTGCCGATACGGCTTCTGACAAACCCTAACGACTACTGTATACAAGTATACAGCACCCAGGACCGACTGCTTAACGTGCCCTCCGAAGCACGGAAGTCGCCGTGAGAAACGAATGGTCGGCGGTCACCCATCCAAGTACCGACCGCGCCGAACGTTGCTTAACCTGTGATATCGTTTGATATGCACAGTTACCACAGCGCCACGACGACTTCTATGTTGTGTTCATTTCATTTAAATTAAAATTAAGATTTTAACAAATTTTCGGAGATAAAGAGTTTTAAAAGTGGGAAAGCGCTACTTTTTGAGCTCTGTATCTCTCTAACTCTACACTGCTCTTTTTAGCTTAACTTTTATAAGTAGGTAATTAGCTTTGAGTTATTACTGATACTATATCAAAATCCTTTAATAGCCCGCTTGAAAAATCATAAGTACCAATTGAAAGAATTCATGAAATATGGCCGCCTTTTTCCGCAGTGCATAGGCCAATAGTTCGGGTCCTGCGAAGTCCCAAATTTGAATCCCAGCTCGGGTCTGTGCGTGTAAGTACAAGATAGATATTTCTGCTATTTTGTATAACAGAAGGTTATATAAAAGCTTACTTTGGAAAAAGCTTATAGTTGTGTAGAGTCATTTATTTAGGTAACATTTGACAATTGTCAGTCTTATACATTTTCTTAAAACACAACCAAAAATGAACTTTATTTGGCTGACATAAGGATACGTGAAATGTGACCTCTTAATATTTATAACTTTAGTTAGTACATACGTGCATAAAAAAATTGTTCTAAAAGGTTTAAAGATGGGAATATTCAGCTATTTATTTCCAATGTTAATTTGTCTCTCATTGCTGACAAACAATGAAAATTGATTGACAACGTATAGACATTGAATTTTAAGCTGTCATTGTTGCACCAAGAGTATAATTAAAGAATATCAGTGTCATCATCCCATCCATCATCATCCACAGCCAGTAGACGTCCACAGCTGGACATAGGCCTCCCCCGAGGTCTTCCACGTCGCTCGGTCCCACGCCACCCTCATCCAGCGTTTACCGGTGACTTTGACCAGCGGGCCTATCATCGGTTCTTTCATGACATGATATGATAAAAAGATTTCTATCTTAGAGTAATAATTAGACTTTATTCTTTCTCTAAGATTTCTATGATACAATTATGATATACTGAATGAACGAATACATATACATACATACATTGCAATTCATTGCATGCAAGAGGCATTAGCTTTTTCAATGACAGTTTCAATTATATCATATGATATGTTTGTTTCTTGATTTCATTTGTGTTTTTTCCGTTTCGAATGCTTTCATAAATAAATACTATATAATTGTATATTGGAATTATTGTATTCAGTCTACATGGCAAGAACTTAGCTAACAGATTTCGCCGAGGAGTAATACCGAATGAAGATCGCATGATATGTTTTACGTCAAAGTATTTCATGATATCATCGCATGGTTTTGAGATCCGTAATAGGCCCACAGATCAGTCCATCTTGCGAAGGCCTACCTATACTGCGTCTCCCAGTACGTAGCCGCCACTCGAGAACTTTTCTGCCCCAACTTCCATCTGTTCTGCGAGCTATGTAATTAAGCCAATGTAATTGTGAACCAACTAAATTAAATTCCACTTTAGGATAAAACTTATCTGTTAAACTAATTTGTGAACTTATCTTATTGTCATGTGGCACATGTACAGCCAGGTTAGCCATTCATTATTTGTTGAATAATCAATAAAAATATACCTCCATCATTTGAACGAAAGACACATTTATTAATTACACTTATCGTTTGTATCTAAGTCCTATTGATATTTTTTTTAATAAACGATAAGATATGTGATATAACGATGTTTCTTAATTTGCAAACAACGCAACCTAGGGAATGTAATGTGCACTAAAAACAACGTAAAAAAAACGAACCCTCCGAGTACCTTCTTCAACATTCTTATTATAGTTAATCTGCGTTCTAAATCAATTTAAAAAAAATGTGATATCTTTTTTTTTTAATGGGTAGTTATAACTGGCCTGTCCTTATTAAGGAAATGTAAGGAGGTCGGAAACTCACGTATCTGGCTAGAACTGATAACAATTTATTTGGATTTGGAGGCCAAAACGATATTTAGGTTGTTTTGTTTTATCAGTAGGAAGGCGCAATTTTACGCTGAAATTGGTTGTACATGTAAATAATGCAGATGAAACATTATCGGATTGTTTTAAGTCAAATTGATTCAATTATCGAAATGTCGAGTTTAAATGTAAGGTATAACTAAACTTGATATCGTACGGTTAAATATTTTTTTTCTATGCCAATTTTATACAGAAGTATTCGATTTTTCTTTGTTTGAACTCTACAAGCTCTAAAACTGCTCTACCGATTAATAAACAATATCCAGGAGTAATAAAGGCTTAGGAACTTATATTTCAATATTAAATACTTACGGGATCAGAATTTTACATGAAATTAATCGTGCAGGCTTGTAAAAAATAATCTTCAGCGAATGACAATTTCCGAAATCCAACATGCATTTTACCGGGGTTTATTATTATGGGGTAGTTTTTCCCCAGCGTTAATCCAGGATACGGCCTACGTGTGTATTAAATTTCATTCGGTCCTAAAGGTTTTTAAGTGATGAAGTAACTAACATTCCAAAATTTTATTATAATATTAGTAGGATTACATCACACAGCCAATTCATTTTAACATTACCATGTTAAAATAAATCTTTAAGTTTTTTATTAGGCATTGAATAATCTGTAATTTGTGGCTATACTATGCTCATGTTTGTTGTATATTTTTGCAAGGACCATGCCGATAACGTTATCGCAAATACGCCTAAACGCACACAGACCTGCGCTCACGCACACAAACAATCAAGTTGAGAAAATAAACTCGAATCATTCGTGATTGTTTGTTTTCTAAGTCGCCTTTTAAGAATTTTGTTTGTTTAACGTTAGGTAGAATGGTGGCCTTAATATTTTTGATTAGCTTAGTTCCATTTTTGAAATTTAAAGCGGAACGTTTGGTTTATTAAATTTAGAATAACTTTGAGTATAGATTAAATTACTATTCGATATGTAAATTTGGCAGCATTGCTTTTGGTTTTAAAATAAGAATTTTTGTTTTTTTATTTAGCCGTTGCGATGTACTGATAGCGTTTAAAGTTTTGCTGGCTACTGTATATTTATGCTAGAGATAACTTCATCTGAGGCCTACTTGGCAAAATAATAGGTTTATAATAAGTTTACCAAGCGGTTTAAACCAAAAAGAAAAAGTTTCGGCAGTGAATGTTATCTACAAGCTACTGAAACGCTTATAAAACTCATTGAATCTGCTCTTACGGACCATTCTTAGCTTACTCTGTCTTTTGGCAGTTCTCTATCATATGGAGAATTGACGGTAATATTAACATACATACATAACCTCACGCCTGTCTCCCCTTGGGGCAGGCAGAGACAAGGGAACACCAATTGCTGCGATCCAGACATACCTCTTTCGCTTCTTCCACGTTCATTAATATTAACATTTATAATATTAGTAAATATTATAATTATTGTCTCTATAGTTAAACAAACAGGAAGTTTTATTTAAAAAAATATTCATTATTATAAATTAAAATGTTTAAAAACTATTTTTAGAAATTAGGTGGCAAAACATTTGCATGTGGGCTGAAAATACAAAATGATTTTTATTTTTTACACGACCTTCAAATCAGCTATTTTAGATGATTCTAGCTCATACCGGTTTTTGGGAGTTTTCTTCAAGGTTTTTATTCATTGTTTTAAAAATACTAGATATTTCATAAAATCCTTGACTTTAAGTCAATATTGAATAGATTCAGCATAGAAACACGCCCCAAAGTCAAAAAAAAAACAAAGGAAGTGCTATAAATAAGACACAGAAGGAACTTTTTGGCAAAAATGTGATAACTCGACTCGTAGATGAAGAAAGTATTTTTAATAGCCTATAGGTATCGATATAATATTGCCTTAAAGGCCTTTTGTAGTGCGGTGCGTAATTCCATACTTCCCGCCCAGATAATTACGCTGACGCGAACAAGCGAAATTACGTTTAACGTGTTCATTTCCAAAAATTATAATTATTGAAAAATTTTGCTTTATCCATCGGTTAGAAAAAGTCCGCTTTATGTTTTTATGTAATTTTTACATGAATCCATTATGGCATTTCGTAGCAATATCCGTTTGAAATGGTAAATTAGTGTTATGTTTGTGACCGTTTTTTATTAATCCAATTTTTATTAATCATATTTCTATCTTCACACAGCGGTTGGTTATATGGTTAATTTTTGTGAATATTTTTATCAAACACAACATGTACATATTACTGGGTATATTATTGTTCAAAAAAGTGTAAAAACGTTGCATCCTCGCCTTAAGTTTTCACAACTCTTGCGCATATCGCGGATATATCAGTCGCTCATATAACCACGGCTCAATATGTCTCGTTTTACCCGCGCAATTTTGGATAAAAAGTATCCTATGCTTCTATCGGGATAACTATCAAGTTTTATTCAAATCCTTTGAGCCGTTCTGCGGGATTGAGGAACAAACATGCGTCAATACATCCTAAATATCATATTTATAATATTAGCCACCGCGCGCGGTTTTACTCGCGTAACTTTTGATCCCGTGGGAATTCCGGGATAAAATATAACCTATGACCTGCCCCAAGAGTTGGGCTATCAATTTCAAAAAGAATTTTTCAAATCCCACTTGTAGTTTCTGAACAAACAAACAAAAAAACAAACTCTTCAGCTTTATATATTAGTATAGATTATTAAGATTAACGCTATAAATCCGATTAAAAAGTGTTTTCATTTAAACCTATACGAAGCCTAGAGTCTAGAACATAGTGAAAATAAAAATAAAATATATTCAGTACAACCACGAACATACATAGAGAGACCGTTTTAAAAGATGTAGAGAAAACATTCAATATCTTGACTTTTTACTTTTTTTTTTCATTTTTTAGTAGAATTGAACGTAGAGTTGTTTTTTTGCAAAATTCAAATTTGTTTGTGTTGTAGAGTTCGCTCTACAAAACGGTATGGCTTATATTTTATTTTAATTCTTTTTTTTTAAGTACTTAAAAACCTCTAATTAAATTTAACTGAAATATAAAACACAAAATAACAACATGCTTGATCATAACCTCAGTTCTTTTAATCTTTTATCAAAAGGGTTCTTTGCCACCCAATTGTCGTCTTCCAAAGGCTGAGAAAGGCAAACAAAGGGCCCAAAAATAAGGGTCTGTGAACTTAGGGCCCTCTGACTCAAACCCTATACCACTCAACAGCTTTTTTTTAAGATACATGTTAATTCTTTGTATTAGTCTGTGGTTGAAAGGGGCGACTGTCTCTTTGGTTGGACACTGATGTAAAGAAGTTTAAACGAAAAATGAAATTCATATTTGACATACCTCTCTGAGATGGAAAACAATTTTGTAATATAGAGAACATTGTGCATGGTCCTGAAAATAATGAAATGTATAGATACAGTTTGCAACAGAATTATGTATACCACCCAGTCTCCCGCACACATACAATTATGTATGCATGTGATTTTAGACTGGGTGTTACAGAATTCTATTGCAAACTGTACATATAATTTTGAGGACTCTGACTGAAGGAAGTTGCTGCGGCGGCGGGGCGGCGCGTCGTGGAGCATAATATCATCAGGTTAAGCGACGTTCGGAGCGTTTGGTAAAAGAATGGGTGGCGGCCGATCATTTATTTCTTACGACGACTTCCGTGTTTCGGAGGGCACGTATACTTATATGCAGTAGTCGTTAGGGTTTGTCAGAAGCCATTTCTGCACCCTGAAAATTCTATCATCCACCAAGCAGCACTGGGCCAGCTAGGTAGATTACAGCCTAAAAACCTCCTCGTCACCAAGAGGAGAGACTCATAGGCAGAGCAATAGCCAATATAATAATAGTAGCTTACCAAAGTTCAACCACTTAGAACAAATCCAAGCGTTTTAGAACCAAGCGACTCTATCTTAAAAGTAAATGCGCCGTTATCCTACGTTACAGAATGTTGCGTCATTATTTGTTAATTATAATCTCACTTTTCATAATAAACTGTAACAAAAGTAAATAATTGTTGTGACATTATGTTACTAATGAGGAGTTTTCTGACAGCTCATAAAGATTAGTTCAAAAAACCTCTATAGATGGCACTTTTAAAAAGCCGAAGGCGTTAAGTCTGTACTATAATGTAGGTAAGTGGTACTACCATCTATGGTTATTTATAAGTTCAATTTCTGATACAGACGTCAATTAATTTATTTTACTTTTAAAAACGTAGTGTGGAATAAATGGCTATATGACAGACAAGACTTCGCCTTTTGTAAAGCGCCATCTATCGAAGCCTTTTGTACCATTTTTGTACCGTTTTGCTTTTTTGCTGTCAGAAAATCTCTTATTGTTTTGTTTATTATTCTATCGATTTATTAGCCAATCGCCATCTATCGAAGCCTTTTGTACCGTTTTGTTTTTTTAATGAGCTGTCAGAATAACAAATGCCGATCATCCGAGCGCAAACGGGAAGTAAGTAGAAGGAAGAAAGTTGAACCAATGAGCTTATAGGCTATGTATCATTTTTATCATTTCGTTGCCAAATGCTATATAGTGTTTTTATAAAACTACTATTGAATTTGGACCAAAAAACTCAAACTAAAATATTATCTTACCTAGTCAGAGTTAGTTAAGCAAATTTATACAAAATTTTCATGAGTTTTATACCAAAACGTCTCTTCAATCACTAAGATCTTAGGTAATAAAAATGAAAATCAATTCAGTCGTTTCTAAGTTGATCAGGATCATAGAGAAAAGCTTTTTGTATGGAATTTTGTATCGATTTCCATTCATTCAGAGTAACAATTAAAATATATTTTAACTAAATTTTATTAGATTTGACATATTTTGGAGAAAATCCAAGACACGATAGTATCTAAATATGATCAAACTCCTTTAGGATTTTTTTTCTTGTTTTTTGACTTGAATAGCTATATACAGTGTGACTGGTGACAAATTTTACATACTGAAGGAGAGCACTCTGCACTCGATTCTGATCATAATTATCTAATAAAAGTAGGTATTTAACTTTTCACCAGCATTCCCTATAAATAAATAAAAAGTTCACGAATGCTTCACGGCTCGACGACCATTCGTGAAGTCCTACCTACCTATTCTGTAGTGCGAGCACAGAACTTTGTCGACTCGTATGTTTACGAATTTTCGTATATTATGGTCTGGTATACTAGATGGTCGGTGATGGGTACAGATACATTTTGGAAAGTGGGCGTTTATTTGAAGGTGCTCTTTTTTGCGGAGAATAGACACGCTTGAGTTTTGGACGCGTTGAATTTGACCAAATTCGACTCACCACAATCGGATACTCTCCGTAAGGTCAAATCAACGCGATCAATCATTGATTCTTAAACTCTGGATTTCAGGAGGCTCGCTCGCGCATTGGATACGTATTTCTCTACAACAGTGCTGTTCAATCAGCGTAACCAATAATGCCCGGTGTTAAGAGGTCATTAATGTGCAAGAATAATGTTGCAGAGAGAACAGATCCCTGAGGTACCCCAACATTAATTGATATTTGGTCGGAGGAGGATCTAAGACTAGGTACTCGAATCGTTTCCTCAGAAAATCAGATATCCAGTCGCAGAGCCCAATCGGTATGCCATATGCTGGAAGCGTACTTAAGAGAACATCATGCCAGACCCTGTCAAAGGCCTTGGAAATGTCTAAGAATACAGCTATCGCTTCCAAGGCCTCGCTTTATAAGTGAGTGGCATACACGATAGAAGATCAATACTTCATTTAAATTTAAGTGCTAGTGAAGTCGGTTTTTTAATGCTCCGCATTCGTTGATTATTGTGAGTCATCCTGACGGCTACCTGTACCTCAGTCACTCGAAACCACGGTGACTGTTAAAACAACGAAATGTCGAGTTAATCTATACTACTATATAAAGCTGAAGATTTTGTTTGTTTGAACGCGCTTATCTCAGAAACTACAAGTGGGATTTAAAAAAATCTTCTTGCATTTGATAGCCCAACTCTTGAGGTAGGTTATAGGCTATATTTTATCCCGAAATTCCCACGGGATCAAAAGTTACGCGGGTAAAACCGCGCGCAGTGGCTAGTTGTAACATAAATGTTTGCCTCAGTTTCAAAAGAGTAAAAGTATTAATTGACTAGACAATATTTTACCGACTCGACAAAGTTATGTCTTTAGGCGTGACATAAGGGTATTACCACAACAATCGATCCACGGACTAATGGAACAGTCGACTTCGATCGATTATCCGATAATACCCTAAGAGTAACTATTTGAAAAAGGTAGCTCATATCATTTTCATTTTTCATATCAATAATTAAGGCGAGGATGCAGCATTTTTACGCTTTTTTCAACGTTAATATACCCAGTAACGTATACATGTTGTGTCTAAAAATAATATTCACAAAAATTTACCATATAACCAACCGCTTCGTAAAGATAGAAACATGGTTTATTAAAATGGACTGGGAGCGAAAGAAAAACTTAGAATGTACCAGCTACTTCTCTTCCCGGGCATACTGTAAAAGTCGGTTAAGGGACAGAGGTTTTATTGGCATTTTTGTGGGCGATAGGCTGACCCCCTGTCACTGCAATAGCCTCTCGCCTTCATTATAATACCTCATAAGTCAAACGTGACATCAGATGGCCTTATAACCACTGATGTTCTGCCTACCCCATAAGGGATACAGACGTGAAGTTATGTATGTATGTATGTAAAAAGAGTCACAAACATAACACTAATTTACCATTCTAAACGGATATTGCTACGAAATACCATAATAGATTCATATAAATGTTACATGACAACATAAAACAAACTTCTCTTAACCGCTGTGTAAAGCAAAATTGTTAAATAAATATAATTTTTGAAAATAAACCTCTTAAACGTATCTTGCTCACGTCGGTAAAATTCGCTAGCGATATTTGGGCGGGAAGTATGGAAGTACGCACCGCCTTACGTGAGGCCCTTAAGGACAAAAAGATTTGTGGTGAAATTTTTATTGTTCATAAATTAATTATTTATTGACATTTATACAGCTCGATTTGTGGTCACCAGCCAAATTTAAATGTTAGTTTCTTTGATACGATATGAACTTACTTGCATATTTATTTTAACGTCGCTCAGTACAAAAAAGTAGAAATATGGAACCACAAACTTTTAAATTAATAGTCGCTGTTGATGAACATAGCTACTACCACGCGGCATTTCATTGATAATACTACGACGTAGTACTACAAGATATTTTGTAGTAGCGCGTAGTTGCCTTTATTTTAATGGTAATTTAGAGTGACCATGGTTTTTTTAATATGTTAGCGGATATATTTATTTCTTTGTAAAAAAAAATACTTTTTTTGCAAAAATCGTTTCTGTAAATGATACCTACTTATTGTGTAAAAACCCCGTATAATTAAGATAGCCTAGAACAGATTCCATTCACTCTCATTCAACTGTGTTTAAGATGTAAGCTTCATATTTTCATTTGTCAATCAACGTTCTGAAAACTGACAAATAAAAATGTATGTAAGTAGGTAACCTAGTAATAAAGTATGGCACCAAACTCATACAAGCCACGACCCGTGGATTTACTCTTATTAATACGTATTCTTATGATACAATGAACCTGCTACCTATGTACAAAATTTCATCCAAATTCCATCCAGCTGATGATAAGTGAAGACGAAGTTGAAGATGACAGCACACAGGGTTTAGGAATCACCTGGTTCTTCATATCTAAAACTAGCCACCGCGCGCGGTTTTACCCGCGTAACTTTTGATCCCGTGGGAATTCCGGGATAAAATATAGCATATAACCTTCCTCAAGAGTTGGGCTATCAAATGCAAAAAGAATTTTTCAAATCCCACTCGTAGTTTCTGAGATTAGCGCGTTCAAACAAACAAACAAACTCTTCAGCTTTATATATTAGTTTAGTATAGAGGATTTTATATAAAGGGTGCACGCTACAACCAAGCGGGGGTCACTTGGAATAATCGTCTTTTACGACACGCTTATGGGGCGATGGGGCTATTCTATGCCGGCCCTTTTTAGGGCATAACTACGTGAAAAACTACCTAGATAGGTACCTACCTTACGAACATCCATAACTTCTCAGTCTCTCTGTATTTATCTATCTTATCTTATCTCATTAGAAGAATAAAATAAAATTTCAAATATCTACTTAGGTATCTACTTTTTTACAATAGGTACCTACGTAAAGTTAGTAAGTAAAAAAAACTAGACAAAAATAAATATTATTCAAACAGTTTTAAAAATAACCAGTCATTTTCTTACGAATAAATTGCCAACGCAAAACAAATTAAAAAAAAAATTTGGTTTCTAAACTATTATTGTAAGAAAGTGTAAAACTAAGTTAAGAATATAGGTACTTAAAGTAATGAATCCATTTAGATATTTAGCATAATCCGAGGCAACAATTTTAAAAACGTTATTTCCATCCATAGTTACAATTTTAATGGCAAAGCGACAAAAATCAATAGTCATATTGACATAGTAAATAGGTACACTGTGTCCAATCAACTCAAAAGAGTAAATATTTAAACTAATTGTAGCGTCGCTATTTCGCGAGCCCGTGTGTCTAAATTAAAAAAAATCAACTCATCAAAGTTGCGTCTTCGCCTAAATACATGACAAGTAACCTCTCCCTCCTTACTCGCGACGCGTATGACAATAAGTCGCATACGCACACATGCGCACTGTTTGTACACGCACACACATAAAGAACCGGCTAGGTATTCAGTTTCCCGCCACCGCCGACGAACGCACACAAAACAGAGAACAAACAATACAAACACATGTGTAAATTTAAACTCACCTTAAAATAAATCCATTAGAAAACACACTTGTTCAAACAACTAACGTTAACTCGAAAACGCGTTGAAAAAACACTCGCATCCACAGTGTGTACTCAACACTTTTTCCAAAACTTTCTTACTTCTTTAGTTCACTTCACAGTTCCCGCGAAATTTTGAATTCCGAACGAAACATCCCGGCACATAAAGTTCCGAGTTTAAAGTTTTTTAACACACTCAATCTAAATTAAACCTCTTGTTGTTTCGTAACTTATTAATTATTTAAACATTAATCACTTCCGCGTTAAAACAATCGTGACTTTTAATAAAAACTCGATAAAAAAATAAAAGTATCTCGTCGACAAACCTCAACACGACTATTAGCACTATAGCGCGGCAAAAATAAACTATGATTAACTGTCATTAAGATTCGCAAAGACAACACGCGTCTTTACCGGCAACCTAAACGCGAATAGGTTATAATATCAATAAAAACGCACGTCACAAAAAACTTGTCATCATAAAAATTGCAAATTTGTTTACCTCAATACTATTTTTAAATATAAAAATGATTCCGATATGAATAATTATTATCGCCGACGACCGAACGTCGAGGCATAGTTTGTGTTTAAACGTGCGCGTTAAAACTGAGTCGAAAGGCTCGCCCAGTGTTGGAGCATAGCGCCGAATAAAATAAACAACAATATACCTAAATAAGCGGCTCGACGGGCGCGGCTGTGTGTGCGTGCGCGCCTATGTGTGCGTGTGTAAACATGGGGCGACTCGCCTCGAGTGACAACCTCCTTGCTTATTTTTTTTCGACAACCTTCGCGGACAACAAAAAAGTGACACATATGGCTAAGAACAATATCGCTAGGAAACAATAGAACGGCGGCGGCCGAACAACAAAATTCAAACAACAATACAATGCGCTATGCATTTATCATTAAAGTTTGCACATTTGTTACAATTATGTTTGTTGGTATAAATAGACTAAGTCAAATATTTTAGGTCAAGTTTCTAACAAAGAATATAGAGCATCATTGTTTTAATTAATTTATTAAAACAATTATTTATATATTAGCGTAACTTTAAATCTATTTAACAACTGTTGCCAAGACGCTAATATTTAAATCTTGAAACCGATAACATTACTTATCTCTACTAAATAATGTTTAGTGTACCTAAGAAAAACAACATTTACATTTATTAAAAAAAACTCAAAAGTTACAAATCTTTACAAAACAAAAATCCTTCAATATTAATAAAATTTTAACAACATAGAAAAATATAAAATACTCCATAGCAACTAAACCGACCGTGCCATCGTAGCCGAAGTGCCCCGCGAGAATAAACATATGACGTCATCGACGAGTAAACAAACAAACAAACACATGCCCCGCGCTCATGTTTCCTTAATACAATTATTATTTCGAATGTGGAACGCGAACGAGACGAACGTTCTTTTATTCTTTTTTTCGAATTATTTTTGAATTTTTTGCAACATTACGCACCGCGATTATACATTTGCGAATTAATTACACTACGCTTTGAGTACGTCACGCAGACACATAAATCTGTGTAATATAAAAGAGGCTTCCATATTAAAAGATTGTTTGTAGTTTTTTTTTTATAGACTGTTTAATTACAGAATCGTAATAATAATAAACTAGCGATACACTTCGACTTCGTTCAAGAAAGTATGATTATTCGCAACGTCTTTAACAATCATTGCTAAGTATTTACTTCAGACATTTATGTTATAAATAAATTATACACAAAAACCTTCCTCATAAATCACTCTATCGATTAATGAAAACCGTACAAAAATCTGTTTTGTAATTTATCAGTTTTTCGCGTTTATACAGAAAAGCAGACGTTGTGTCTCTACATTTTATAAAAGAAACGTATCGATCTGTATCTTCGGAATTACTGAACAGATTTTGATAAAGTTTGGACCAGTCTATAAATAGTTTTTAAAGCTTATTTTAAGATATTAAACATTATCAAAAACATTATTAGATTATGCTACGGTGATGTAGTGACTAAGATTGAATAGGGTATGCTACGGTGGTTTGGACATTTGGAAAGGATGAGTGAATGTAGATTTACGAAAGAGGTGTACAGAGCAATAATGAATGGTGCTGTCGGAAGGGGCCGCCCTAGGCGAACGTATGCCGATCAAATTGGCGACGTTCTTAAAAAGGGCCTAGTTAAAAGTACCCGTAACCGGTGGCCATGTATAAAAAGATTAATGAACGTGGAGGAAGCGAAAGAGGTATGTCTGGATCAAGGCAATTGGTGTTCCCTTGTCTCTGCCTACCCCAAAGGGAGACAGGCGTGAGGTTATGTATGTATGTAAACATTACGATATATTATTTATCTACAAGTCGAGATATTACAGTATTTGTCAATGAGGTTGATATCATCGATTCGAAAACAATTTAATTGACAAGATAGCAACAAATTAAAACCAAAACGCACCCGAGTCGAGTCGGGTGTTAAGGGAAGTTTTCTAATTTCTAAAAAAAAAAATGTATATAGCCCTCTCAAATAGTTCTTTATGGATCAAATTGAAATGTAGACTTTTGCGTAGAGCTTGCAGGTTTACCAGTAAACTCCCAAATAACTGAGATATTGCTCTTAGCGCAATAATGTTAGGGTTTAGATAAAAATCCAGCTGTGACTCAATCCACACATCCCACAGGCACTCTACCAACTGTGGGTAGGACTCGGTGGCTCAGTTTATGATGTTTGCAACGGAGCGTAATTTTCGTCACCGATTAAATTCACCGGTTAATAGGCAAACTCCGGAGAATTCACTGGTGATCCCCTGAGAATTAACACATTTATTATTTTGTTATAAATGAGGACTAGCTCAATGAAAACTTAAATTGGGAATTATTCATATTATGCAATTCTATTTCGTAATGTATAGGGAAGTCACACAACTTCAACTTCACGCCTGTATCCCGTATGGGGTAGGCAGAACACCAGAGGTAATAAAACCATCTGATGTCACGTTTGACAAATTAGGAGGCATTATAATAGTGAAGAGAGACTATTGCAGTGACAGGGGGTCAGCCTATCGCCCATAAAAAAGCCTCCCATAACACCTAGGGAAGTCAGTATAAGCTTAAATTCAAGTTTGTTGAGCCCCAATTTTGTTGCCCGCCGCCATCTTTGGAAAAAGGTTTCCCGTGATCTAGTAACTCTACAGAAAAAAAGACGTGTGACACTCGGAGACTGCCGCGGTAAAGCTATTGCATAGCATTTTTTATCAACTTATGCAATTATAATTATTTATTTATTTTATTAATGCAGTAATGTTTGATCCAATATGAAGTTCCACAAGTTCCTAGTAGATGGCGCTGAGTGCTTATTAAAGCCCGCATGTAAAGTTATGAAATCAAAGTATCACCGCTGTGCCGGTCGGAGTGTTAGGTTTTTTTCGTTACGGAATTTCTGGATTCGGTCCCAACGCTCAAGGCCCGCGATAGAAGCTATGCAAAAGCTTAAAATATTCAACTAGGTTATACCACGTTCATCGGAGTTTAATCGGTTATTCACCGATTGATTCAATCGAGTATTTTTACCGGTACATCACCGGTGATTCTCCGGTTTTCACTGCTCCGGTGCAAAACTCCGAGTACCCGCCCGTCGTGCGGGAATTCTGGGTTCAAGTCCCAGCCGGGATCGGTTTTATTTAGTACTTTTGTGTATAAATTTATATTTAAGCATTATAAAATGCAATAAGAACTATAAAATATCCATTTTTAGGTACCTAACCCAACTAGTAAACACTTCTGAAGTGCTTTACTCAGATTTCAACTATAATCAATTATAGTTTTTATGACGCCTTAAGAGCCCCTAGAGCTATCAAAGGCAAAGGGTTCTTGAATTAAAACCTTCGTTTAATATACAACAGGGTGGATCATTAAGATCGGTTAGTATGGGAAAGTGAAAAAAAAGTATTTTATATATTTTAGAAATCATGTCTAAAATAAAATTCAAAATTATTTTTCAAAAATTCCGGGTTCGATTCCTGAGCTAAGTAAATTTTTTTTCTAAATCTGTGACATCATTTTTTCTGGTTGTCAAAATCCACGCCTGCAAATAGATCTACGTATGTCATATTTTAGTTTCGGAATTTCCCATAGGTAGGTACTGACAGATCTTAATGCTCCGGTCTGTTTATAGGGTTGTCCGGAAGTGTACAGCGCAGCGGTACGTTTGTAAGTTTGTATAGATTTCAATAGATGGCGATACTTGTATTGCTAGATCGCGCTAAAACTTTTTTATATGCTTATGGTATATAGTTTAAGTTTTATTGAATATGTATTGATCAGCTGCACATAGCTACCTTTTTTGTAAACTTTTGTTTTATTCACCTATGTCCTGTGAGTGAACCTTGCGACGAGAGTTTTTGAGTTTGTACAGGACAGGAAGAGAGATCGCTATATAGCGATAAAGCCGCCCATTATACCTTTTTTTAAAATACTGTTTTTAATTTATCTTTCCTTTTTTACTATATGTGTGCTATACAGTGAAAATAAATAAATATATTAGTATAGATATTGATAATATGTAGTTAAAGATATAAAGGGTGCTCACTTATCAGACGGTCCCTAAAGGTCCCTAACAAGTAAGTAATAAGTAACATCTTTAATTAACCTATTTCATGTTCATGGCCTCCGTGGCGCAGTGGTTAAGTGTTCTGATGCGGCTTGAGAAGTCCTTGCTTCGATTCCCAGCTGGACCAATTTAGGCAAAATACTTTCAAAGAGCTTTCGTGTCTTTCGTGAATTTGGGTTGATTATTTTTTTATGTCAGACAGAGCTAACGATAAGCTAGCGATATTAAGATGTCTGTATGACATGGTAACGGAATTATGTTGGCGCAGTATGTTACAGAGGGCGCTAAATGCAATTAATTACTGCTTGACATTCTATTGTATATCTTCTAGTAGGAGGATGGCAAGTGATAGAGATACGGTTAAGAAAACTAGGAATAGTTGTGTGGAGTTGCTGGTCTCCCATCGGGCGCGTCCCCAGGTGGCGGATAGGGCAATATCCCCAAGGAATGGGGGGTACCGTATCGACGGCGCGGACCAAAATCAGTTGCGGGGCCCTCTTCGGTTCCCCAAAGGAGTATCAGCGGCTCACCTTGGGGAACCGATGAGGGCATGGGGGAGGGGAACGCTGGTTTGAGCCACCAGCTGCTCGGAGGGACGGCAGGCTTGGATTGCTTCGGCTTCCGAGCTATCGGCCAACCCGTAATCCTGGGCAGAAACAGGACCGGGGCCTTAGCGTCTGCGAGGAAGACAACCTCTGTAAAAAATTTCCCCAATCCCTGGGTGCACGAGGTGCCTCATCCGTGGGATGGATAGCTGTGGGGGTCAGTCCGTGTGCCGAGGGGAAGCGAAAGGGCGGTCCACCTTTTCGAATCCCCTTTGCGGACATCCGGTTGCCTTATCACGTAACTTGCAAGAGCAAAGCGATGGCATGAATTGCGCAAGATTTGCTAAAAAAGAACTAATTCGTATTACGTTACAGCAAAAACAAAGCCATAACAATTCGACGACTGTGCTGCCTCTATCGTACAATCGATGTTCTAAAAGTGCATATAATCCCTTTGATTTTCATACTTTTCGTGTGTACTTTTCTGCAAAATTTTAAAAGCAAACATCTGTTTCACATTTTATTAGTTTCTTTTTTAGCTACCAAATTGTTTTTGGCGCTAGTATCGTAGCAATAAATGCATTCTGCGATCAACAAATGATTAAACAGCTATCGCTTACATAATACGATGTAAAGCAATGGATCGCGCGTCCATGGCGTGATGACTGCGCCATTA
Source organism: Stenoptilia bipunctidactyla (assembly GCA_944452665.1). Lineage (NCBI taxonomy): Eukaryota > Metazoa > Arthropoda > Insecta > Lepidoptera > Pterophoridae > Stenoptilia > Stenoptilia bipunctidactyla. The sequence goes on along the minus strand of OX101743.1, from coordinate 3,946,497 downwards.
TAGCTGATCGCTAATATTTAAAGAAAGAAAGAAAAACCGTTTATTTGATATTTACATGCACAACTTAATACTAATTACATAATAATAATAATTAATTAATATTACTATTAATATTTTTATATTCTTGTGAAAGTACATGAATAAATATCAAATGGGTCCCCGCTCAGCTTTTTGCCGCGGTAAGAACCACGACCCTGGTTTTCTGCGGATGCCCACATAATAAAAACGATATAATTATAAAAAGGATACATAAAATAAAATAAACAAACAACACATGAACCTAATACTTAAATTGCAACATTTGTACTGTAAGTCACAAAACAATTAAAGACAACAAAGTTATAAGACAAAATTATTACAATACAACAATACAATTTACAAGAAAATACATAGATATTTAAAAGAAAATAACTTAACAAAAAATCACCATAACATAACATAGTGATCTTTGACCAAATAACTTTTAACTCTTAATCTTCTAAGGATATTAATACACTAATATATTATATTATTATACTAAGACATTATATACATATAGACATAAGCTTCATTAACCCTACCTTAATTAATTAAAATAATATATATAAGTTTATTTTTATTTATTTATTTATGCACATATATACCACAAAAAGGATTTATTACTGTGGACGCTTCATTCGTATTTGGATAAAATTGTAATTGAATAATAATCAGTAAATATAATAAGTAATTGAACAATAAACAATTAAAAAATAGGAATTTAAAATCAACCACCCCGTTCACTTCTAAGCCTTCACTCATATATCCAAATATACCTATCATTTACGTGATAAGGCAGCGGATTTCGGGGATCTAACGCGTGAGCGATTTCCGCGGATGATGGCAGGCCAGATAGCCGGATGCTGGTAGTCCAAATCAACGCGATTCCACCAGAGGCAGTGGATACGGGGGTATCTGCCGCCCTGCTCAAGGGAGTTCGCTGAGGTGCGGCGTGCCTGGCGTTCTCGGCACGTTAAGGATGCCGCGCAAGCGTATGGCGCCGGCGGTTTCGCGGTTGAATGCTTCGGCTTGCCCGTGATCCCGCCAATACGCGCGGAGGAGGAACACATTGGGGTTTTAGCCGGTTAAAGTCCATACATAACTTTTTCGCTCCCCCGATCGTCATCGTATCCATGGAGGATTTCCCCAAGTAAAAAAAAAGAAGGTTCGCGGACTTATCTCAAACTGACGGTCACTAGAAGTTCGGTATTAATTGAGCTAGCTTACTTACTTACTTATCGAGTTAATTAGAATTGTAACTGTAAAGTAATGAGGAGTTTTCAGTCTACGATAAAAAAAAAGTAGTTCACTTTTCAACATTAGATGGCGCTGATCTAACTCAAGTGTCAACTCAAGTACCAATTTCAGTACCGTACCTACGTGTAACAATTATTAATATACTTCATGTAAAGAAAAAACGCTGCAAAACAAACTAGAAGAATAAAAAACAATGAAATGTAATATTATTAATTTGAAGGTTATGGCAATCAGCAAGAATTTTATCTCTTCGATCAGTCAACTGTCAACAAAGAGGATACGATATTGACATTGACTCTTCAGTTTCGTTCAACGCCATCTAGTATGTATTGAAAAAGCTTAAAAAAAAATGAAACGAAAAGGCCTCATTGATAGAACGCACTCGCGAATAAAAATTTAGTTGTTATACCCAAGCCCACAGAGTCGGTATTAAGTAACTACTTAGTGTTAGTTCTATCGTGTTGTCTGAATGACGCTTCTTTCTTGACTTCCTAATTTCCTATTTGTATTATTTCAGCCCAGTCATGTTTCCTATTTTTTTACGAATTGATGAATTCATTTATAGCTTTTAGGCCTTTTAAATTCTACGGATCTTGATAGCTTCGTTAGAGGGTGCCAACCAAGAACTAAAATGACTTCTAAATGCAAACATCTCGACTAAGTCTACGTCTAGATGGGAACATTGTTAGCCTAAACTACCACTGGTGGGTTAGATGCCACATTGACTGAAAGTACCTTGACTGCCTCGGTGCCGCAGTGGTCGTGTTCGTTTGCTGCGTGAGAGGTCCTAAGTTTGAGTCCTAGCCGCTTAGAAAACGAACATTTCTAAATCGATTGTTTATCAAGCGGCTTACTCATACGATTAGTGTCAGAAACGTCCGACTAGTTTCGGCCTCTTACAGAGTCCTTCTTCAGGGTTAAGTTCAGTCAAAGCGGTGCCTCACCTGGTCACGCCTGTGCACTGGTCAGTAATCTATATTACTCACACGTCTGTCGGATATTTATATATCATAGTAACGGATGTTGTTATTTCCTATTATGTCATCTTGTAAATAATGTCTTGAAAAATATAGCACTATCGACTACTGCTACTCGTTTTATTAATCAACCGACTTCCAAAAAAGGAGGAGGTTCTCAATTCGTTTGTATGTTTTTTTTTGTGTGTCTTTGTTACACGATATTTCGGACAATTGATAGAGGATACTTCCTAGTTGGTCCCATATAAATTTCATCGAAATCGGTTAAGTACTTCATTAAAAATTTAAATTTTTTGAAACAATATGTATGATTTCGGAGAATGTTTACGTGGATGACATAATTAGTCGGCCAAAGTGTTGACGTGAAGTCGGTTTTTTTAATGTTCTGCATTCGTTGATTATTCACCATTTATACATACATAACGTCACGCCCGTATCCCTTATGGGGTAGGCAGAACACCAGACCATCTGATGTCACGTTTGACAAATTTGAAGGTATTATAAAGATGGAGACAGACTATTGTAGTGCCAAGGGGTCAGCCTATCGCCCACAAAAAACGCCTTTAAAACCTCTGTCCTTTACCTGACTTTTACAGTATGCCTGGGAAGAGAAGCAGCCACATTCTATGTTTTTCTTTCGCTCCCAGTCCAGCATGGAAGCACCATTTATATCCGGCACTAATCTTGTGAGTAAGAGCCACTTGACAAACAATTACTTTCGACTCACATAACATTTCTTTTACTTTCTGAACGACGTGTCTGGGATTCCCTCCAAGTTCCACTGTGTGATCTACATAATACAAACATATATTATAAAAGCTTACTGTAGAACCACATATTGGTGTGTCAGTCTGGATAATTTACTTATGTGTCGGAGCTTACGATAAGTTGGCGATATTAAGATGTTAGTATGACTTCATGGTAACGGAAGTATTTTGGTAGCACTGTTAAAGAGGGCGCTAAATGCAATGAATGACTGACATTCGATTGCAGCGCCATAGGTTATATCTTGAAGTAGGATGATGGCAAGTGACACAGATACGGTTAGGACAGGGGGAGTTTACTAATTTATTAGCCAATGCTGTCGATGGCAGCCGGAGCCAAAGTGGGACAAATCTATACGTATGAATGAGAAAGCTTTAAAGTACTTTGCTTTGACGTAAGTCTATATGTCAATCTTCTCAAAAGTGACAATCAAAGACAAACAATCATCCATCGCCAACGACTGACTGACGCCATTTGTAAAAACGGTTCATTGCGTTAAAAACTGCGTAATTTCAGCAACCCTATTTTAATTTGAAAACCTGTAAAATTTTTGATTTGAAAATCTGTAAGCTGTGTATTTTTACGGAAGTGCTATTTGTTCAGTGCGAAATTGACACTTTATATTGTGATAGTGACACTAAATACTTTGTAATTGTTTGTTTGTTTATTTGCGAAATTGACGCTTTTGTGCAGTAGTTTTAAGATAATGGTTGGAAAATAAATTTATAAACACCTATGAATTTTTATTAAATATACACAATTTTAATGTCAAAAAAAAATTATACATTAAGTTCCTATCTTAGAGTAATAGACTGCATAGATTACTACTGTGTAAAGTGGATCTATTAATACACTGAAAAGTTGCGGATGGCATTAACTGAAGCGCTAGTGAGCTGTATGTATGCATTTACGAAGTATGAAGTAATCGTTCTTCTCTCGTAAGAGAGTATATTGTTCCATGGGTTAGGACGGCTAGGTGCGCTGACGTATCTCGGACTGACGGTCGATAGTAGCTCGGTATTAATTGAGATGGCATTGTAACTGACGGAACGGACTCGCGAATAAAGATTTTGTTGTGACTAAGCCAGGGTTATACCCAAGCCCACAGACTCGGTACTAAGTAACTGTCCAATGATTAATTCTATCGTGTTTTGAGAGTAACGCTTCTTTTCGATTTGTTTGTCTTCTGACATATGGTAATACACTATTCGTTAATGAGGAGTTTTCTGAAAGCTCAAAAAAATAAGTTCAAAAAACCACTATAGATGTCACTTTTAAAAAGCCGAAGGCGTTAAGTCTTTACACTATGATGTAGGTAAGTGTTACAGACGTACAGACGTCAACATAGAGAAATTAATTCGTCAATTAATTTATTTACTTTAAAAAACGCCGCCGTGTGAAATAAATGGCTATATGACAGACAAGACTTCGCCTTTTGTAAAGCGCCATCTATCGAAGCCTTTTGTACCATTTTTGTATCGTTTGTTTTTTTAATGAGCTGTCAGAAAACCTCTCATTCACACTAATTTTAACATATTTCCAGGCAATCTTGTACTTTTTCCCTAGTCCTACTACTATGGTCTGACTTATCTGACGGTCTTCGTGGCGTAGTGATGTAGGACTCCACCACGAAAAACGTGAGTTCGCAGGTTCGATTCCCGCACGGAACAAGAAACTTACTTTGGGGCCAGTTGGTGTGTTTGTTTGGGGATGTTACTTTATACGTTAGTTATGTCATCATCATCATCATCACAACTCTTTATAATGAGTCTCTGGGTGATGAGGAGATATAGGCCATAATCTACCAAGCTGGCCGAATGCTGGGTGGTGGATGTCAGAATTTTCGGGGCGCCGAAATGGCTTCTGACAAACCCCAACGACTACTGTACGTACGACAAGTATACAGCACCCAGCAGAAATGAATTGTCGGCGGTCACCCATCCAAGTACCGACCGCGCCGAACGTTGCTTAACATGTGATATCGTATGATACACACAGTAACCAGAGGACCACGACGACTTCAGTTAGTTATCTAAGGATAATTATTTTTTTCTAGGAGATGTCGTTGTTTTTCACTGGCTTACGGTCCGACCCATCGGCAAACAAATATGAATCTTAATACATAAAACTCTTCCGTTACTGTCTGAGTGACTGACAGACAACGTACAGCCAAAACTACTGGCCGTAGAGAGCTGAAATTTGGAATATACAATCCTTAGAGGTTGTGGAACTAAGGAAGGCATTCCCGAAATACTCACAGGAAAGGGAATTATTGGACTTTTTAGTTTGTATGAAAAATCTTATTCTTTGAGTGCACGGATATGATACTTGGCATAAAGGTTCATCAAACTGTGACTGGTTGTGTTATTGAAGAATTCCCGAAATTCTTACGGGAAGGGGTTGGACTTTTTAGTTTGTATGAAAAATTTTATTCCTTGAGTGCACGGATAATATGATACTTGCGCTGGGTTCGGTGAGTCCCGCACTGTTAGGGATTGGCTGGCGGGGTAGTCCCCCAAAGGGATCATCATCTCGTGCATCAAGCATTCACCTCCTCTCCTTCTGAGACTCCCTTAGGGGTGTCTAGTAGGTAGTCCAAGGTTTATTTGGCGGAAAAAAAGATAAATATTATTTTGTTATTTTTACCCACGACGGAACGGAGACGGTATATGCGTTTGGTGTGAGAGGGTGTTTGTGCAAACCAATGTTACCATTTATCTCCAGAACCACTGGTCCGATTTTAATGCGGTTTTCAGTAATCGCTTTGGATTTGATTGGTGCATGTTCTTAGATAGGTGTAGCGGTAACAACTCACCAGGGGGCGCTGCAGTAAACATTTGTTTGTAAAACCCAATGTTACCGTTTATCTGCAAAACCATTGGTCCGATTTAAATGCTGTTTTCAGTGATCGCTTTGGATTTGATTAGCGCATGTTCTGAGATAGGTGTTACGGTAACAACTCACCAGGGGGCACTGCAGTAAATCTTTGTTTGCAAACCATTGGTCCGATTTGAATGCCGTTTTCAATTATCGCACAAACCATTCTACGTAATATGATATCGAGTTACGTTACAACAAAGCCCCAGCAAAGTTGAGTTGTAAATACTTATTATAATACTTCACTATGTATTTAAATAAACTACATGGGTTTTTCAGCGGTGGTGGGGACATTAGAGGGCTGATGAGGACCGAGGTGTTGTGTATTGTAATGTATGGTACCTATATTATGCTCTTTAAAAAGTTTGAAATAAAAAACAAAATAAAAATTTTGAAAAACCCACGACGCAACGGTTAAAAAGTAATTGAAAAAGAATAAAATAATTTAAAATCCCCCGACTGAAATGATTTAAGTGACGAGAGATAATTAACGTGAAAAGCTTTTTTAAAAGTTCACTTGATCTCACACAGAGTCGGTCATATTGTGAAAAACATACTATTCACTTAGTCACTTATAAAAAAAAAAAAAAAAATGACTTTATTACTATTACAAGCAGCTTCGCGCGGTTTTACCGCGTAGCTTTTGATCAAGTTGTAATTATTGTATACAATATTAAGGCATATTGATCCCTTTAGATTTCGCCGGGCTAGTAAACACCCTTCATATTAGGTCCTTACATATAAATAAATAAAATAAATATTTCTGACACTCACACAACATTATCTAGCCCAAATTAAGTTTCTTAAAGAACTTGTGTAATGGATACTAGATAACTGATATACTTAAGAAATATATAAACATACATATTGAATAAATACAATTTTTTTTTTATTAGAATAAACTTAAATAAACATATCTATGACTTGATGACAAATATCTGGGTTCATCACACAAATATCCGCCGCCGCCGGGATTCGAACCCAGGACCTCTGGCATAGAAGGCAATGTATGTCACCACTACACTAGCCGGTCGTCGAATAAAAGCCGGTTATTTTTCTAATATAATATATTTATTTAATCAAAGTATGATCCATTGCTATCCATGCACTTCTGCCATCTGATAGTTAGTTCATTTATGCCTTTTCTAAAAAAAAACAAGACCTCATCGCCACTTGCCATCAGGTGAGATTGAGGTCATACGCAGGTTGAGTCATTAATTCTATCTATCTATCTATCTATACTTTAATATATAAAGCTGAAGAGTTTGTTTGTTTGTTTGTTTGTTTGAACGCGCTTATCTCAGAAACTACGAGTGGGATTTGAAAAATTCTTTTTGCATTTGATAGCCCAACTCTTGAGGAAGGTTATAGGCTATATTTTATCCCGAAATTCCTACGGGATCAAAAGTTACGCGGGTAAAACTGCGCGTGGTGGCTAGTTAATAATAAGCAGCTTCTGATAGTCATTCGTTGCAGACACGGAGGAAATGTTGCAGAGCATTATAAAAACCGACTTCACGTCAAAACTTTGCAGAGTTATAATGTCATAAACGTAAACATTCTCCGAAATTATACAATTTTTTTCAAGAATTTGAAATTTTCGATGAAATACTCAACCGATTTCTATGAATTTTTTTTTAAGTTGCTATAGTATAATGTGTAATATAGTAAAAAAATATTAGGGCCATAAATAAGTATGTACAAGAACTGAACTGTGATTGCACATCAGACAAATCTAGTGATTTAAGATGTGTTATAAACTATTAAGATTAGTGTTTTTTAAATAAATAAATTTAAAAAAACCTGCTATCATATGAAACGAATTTTTCTAAAATCTATTTACCTATAATTGTCCGCAATATCGTGTAACAAAAACACAAAAAAAAAAAACATACAGACGCATTGAAAACCTCCTCCTTTTTTGGAAGTTGGTTGAAAAATCTCGAACGACTCCGACTGCTTGACATAGTACGGCATGCGTCATCGTGAGGCATTATTGACCACCCATTCTTGTACCAACAGGGCCGAGCTTTGCATAAGTATCTATAGTTCGACCGGTGGGAGTTTGCGTTCCTGACAGCTGTCAAAATCATAGCTTTTTTCCCCTTCGAATCAGAAATAAACTTTATTCAGTAGACATAAGGAGCTGTCAGGCACGCATTCCGCAACGGCCGCACTCTAGTAATAGTTATGTCAAATGATACCTATACTCTGGCTATACACAGGAGTCACGAAGTTTTTCAAGTTACCGATACCAAACAATAATATACTTATGTTGTATGTTAAGCAATACAAAATATCAAAGCTCTTTTGTTTTGAATTCTACTTAAGCCATCATAAATCAGGCAATAATAGATCTCCGATGGAACAACAAGATGTGTTATGGTACGGAGGCAATAAAAGATGAAATTACCTTTTTGTTTTTTCATTGAAAAAAGGAGAGTAAAATACAGGATCTTAGATTTATGAGTGATATTTTCAGCAACTTTAAGGCGAGGATGCAGCATTTTTATATTTTTTGAAGGATTATAAACCCATATGTCCATCTCTATATGTACTATCGAAAAATGTTCCGGTTAAATTCACTTGCACTAGGCAGTTCGGTTAGCTCCTTTTATTATCATATTATTTTAACTAGATAAATAAGCCAGTCAGTAGTGTGACTACTGGCTTATATTATATTGATTATAGATATGAGATCCATATTGTTTCCTTGGCTGCAGAGGAAAGTATGCGAAGCTTCGATCCAAAAGCCGTTCTAGGGAAAATTTTCTTAACTGGAACACCGGGACGGGAGGCGATTGTACATGTAGTGCCTGAAAAAAAATTGAATACGTACCCAAGCGATGTGTAAAGATAGAAACATGATATATGAAAACTGGCTCGATAAAAAAAAAACACAAACATAACACTCACTTACTAATTCAAACGGATATTTCTACGAAACGCCACAATGGATTTATGTAAAAGTTACATAAAAACATAATGCATACTTCTCTCAGGCGATGGCTAAAGAAAAACTTTTAAATAGTTGTAATTTTTGAAAAATAAACGTCGGCGAATATTGTTAGCGAAATCTGGGTGGGCAGTATGGTGCATTTGAATAGATACCTACACACCGTGTTACAAGAGGGCCTATCTTGAAATAAATCCATAGTAGAATACACAGTATTTGTTCTAGAGACGCACTGTACGACGGATCACCGAGTATTTTTAAAGATTGATGTTGCATTTTTTTCTTTACTTCTACGACTTTTCGTGCACATTTTTCGTCTGGTCAATTATGAAATTAGTTCGTTTTTGATAATTTTATACTATTTCCAGAAGTACTCTTAAAGTTTCGTGTAGCTATACACCTAAACACATATATTAGTATTTATTTTTTTTATTTTATTATTGTTTATTAATAAGTTACAAAAAATCCTATTTCTAATAACACAGTCCCACAAAACTGTTTAAACAGTTTGACTGTGGGATCCAGAGTCTCATTTCAACTAATACTTCTTATAATTAACTACATTTATTACTTATAATTTATTTTAAAAGTTACATCAAAGTAGACAGTTAATAGGTACTTTTTCAATTTGATTTTGCTGTCGTATGTCATCTGGCAGACAATTGAACCTTAATTTATAACTACTAAACGAAGACAAATGACGACGATATGGCAAGTACTGTAGCACTCAGTGTGGTACTAAGGCATTTCATAATATGGCCAAATCTACGAACGACCTGCCACGATAGGTATAGATACTAATTTGTGTTTTTGATCATATTTTCCATTCTAAGGTCTACTGGTTCATCTTTGATACGCTCTGTATCTGTAGGTATGTATTGGTAACATTATCAAGCCCAAAATAAGTTTCTTATAGAACTTGGGTTATGGATACCTACTAGATAAACTAAAAAAATCCATAAACATACATAATGACAATATACATATTTTTTATTAGAAAAAAAACTTCAATAAATATCCATTAACTACCTGCCGTGTTCATCTCACAAATAAACCACCGCCGCCGCCGGGATTCGAACACAGGACCTCTGGCATAAAAGGCCTGTATGTTACTACTACACCAGCCGGTCATGAATATAATAACATCTCGGAAATTAGGTACATATCGGATAAAAAAAAGAATTGCAGCCGATAGCAGGCAAAACTGCACGGAGCTGCTGACTTAACATGCAATAATAAATAATTAAATAAACAAAGATTACCAGATATAAAATCTCTTTGTTGTTTCTGAAAATATTTAATGTATAACCCGGATCAATAAAATATGCTCTGTTTACTCGCATGTAATTTGCACTAAGGTACAATTCAACTTTGTAGGATTCATTATCTTATGTACTAGGGTATAATATATTATGCACACGTGACTTATAGCCCAGTTTATAGTTCTAAATTTAATAGAATAAGGCTCACTTTACGAGCAAGTGTGTTGAAAAATACTTACGAAATAAAGATTCTTTTGACTTTGACTTTGACTGATGTCACGTTTGACTTTGACCCATCGCCGACAGAAACGCCAATAAAATCTCTGTTCGATATCGAATCTAATGCTCGCTCGTCCGCATTTAAGTAATATGACAACGTCATAACTAACTCCATGTTCACATAGTTACTGGTATGTGTTAATATTTATTATTATTTACTTAAAAGTATTTGTATTACGTCACATAACACATTACATAACCAATGATCATAAATTTAAGTTAATTAGTAGTCATATCGCGGGCTCAGATTCGATTCCTGCCTTTTGTACAGTTATGATCGAAACTTGTTATATTTTCCTTAATTTCTTGTTAACTTATTCTACATACATACATACATAACGTCACGCCTGTATCCCTTATGGGGTACAAGCCCATCTGATGTCACGTTTGACAAATTTGGAGGTATTATAAAGATGGAGAGAGACTATTGTAGTGACAGGGGGTCAGCCTATCGCTCACAAAAACACCTTTAAAACCTCTGTCCCTTAACTGACTTTTACAGTATGCCTGGAAATAGAAGCAGCTGGCACATTCTATGTTTTTCTTTCGCTCCCAGTCCAGCATGGACAATTAGAGTAATAATAAAAGTCTGACTACGTTCTTGAAATTGAAGTAAAAATAATGACCTCAGTTTTCGTAAGAGTTCTCAGTTTTTATAAATACAATATACCTATATATGGTACCTAGTATAAATTATGCGCAGGTAACCAACCTAAGGCTAGAAAAGACTATTGTTTATATTATTTCCAGCAATTGAAAAATCAAACGAAACGTTTCTTTAAATTTTTTTTTTTAGGAAAAATAATTAGCTGACTTTATCAAGTGCACTTTTTAGCGAGAAATAAAAGCCTGTTTTTAAGATGATTTCAATTTTTACAAAACTTTTATTATTAGAACTCAAATCCATCTAGCTTACAAAGTGTGAATATTATTTATTTATTGTTATTAGGTACTTCAACAAAAAAGTTTGTAGCGCATTATCAAAATGTATTAACAGAACTTAACACTTCCATTCACCACTGTACTTGCCCTCAATTTGTATGCAAGAAACAAGCAAAGTGGCCGTGAATAGTTTAATTTGCGAATTTCGTTGTAAATTAAGCTTTAAATTATTGTTAGAAGCGCAACAAGAATATTAGAATGGATTGTAATAAGTACACGTGTGGTTTTTTAAAATGTATTTGAAGTTTGTCCTCCGTGTCATCTGATGGAAAGTGGAAGATGTAGATTTAACACGTCTATCTTAACAATGGTTTTAAAAGAAGCTGAACAGGTACAGATCTTCGTCGACTTAGGGTGCGTACAGACTATGTAACATAACACGTTATAAAACATTGCTATATAACACGTTTCAGTTAATGTGGACATTAAAATTTCTAAAACAAGTTATAGGTAATTACATGTTAGAGAGATGTACAACACTGTTATAATAGCTTCGCCACTGAAGAACGTTACATTGCATAGTTATTCTAATCCAGGGGTTCCCAAACTTCTTTCGTCGTAGACCACTTGCTATGTTTTATTTAAGACTTGTATATATAACACTTGTATATATAGTATGTATAACACAATTCCGAAGTCAATTCAATCCCTGCCATTCAATAAATTTAAATCAGTCTTTAAAGACACTCTATCTCGAAAAGCTTATAATAAAACTAAGGATTATTTAGACGATAAAAAGGCATGGGATTAGCACACTACAGGACATTTCAAAAAGTTTCTAATTACTTACTTATTAATTTTGTTTACGGCTTGGCTGTGCAGTATGACATGTGGCATACTGGTGAATGTTCCACTCACTTATTTCCTTGTCAAGACAACATCAAGAACTTCATGCTCCCTCAGGCGACATGGCTAGTTGTAGCGTTGGGTATCGGGTCACCCTCTTCCCTACGTTATACTCGAGAACGGGTGCTACTAACGGTGCCAGGTCGTTTTGCTGATGATACTACGACTATTTTATTCCATTCTTGTTTAAATACTCTGGTCCCAGTTTGTCATGTTCGTGTTGTGCATCCATAGCTCAATGCTATGTAAGTAATTTGGTTGTGGCATAACATTGGCTCTCACAATTAGCTGTCTTGTGTTTGTTTTTTTTCATGTCATGATCAATTTGTACCGTACCTATTTGTATTAATTCGTATAATCCTGACTGAAAAAGAGTGCCAAGAGTTTTTTTTTTCCGCCGGCTTTTTTTGTCTCTTGGTCTTCTATAATATCTTATTCAATAACTATCAACACCTTGTTAAAGCCGAAGTACAAAATTGTGATGTCATTAAGCGGCCATTCGATGGTCTTATAATGAATAAAATGGTCTTCTCTCAACCTGGTCTTCACTGACCATTTTGAGGGCAAACGCGGTTTTGGTAAAATAAAGCTAAAAATAGGGAAAATGGACTCCATTTTTACACCTACTTTTAAGTCCTAAACGAATCGTATCTTAATGGTGGTACGTTATGAGTATGTGCTTTGTGAAATTCCCACCTTTGTCCTGCATATTTTTACTAAAAACTAGCTTAGTTTTCAAGATTGAAGGAACGATAGTGCTTGTAATGACTTGGAAACTGCTATTGCGATCGGCATCTTATTCTTGTAGGTAATCTAGGGAGGTACCTATTCTAAATATTGTTTAACTTATGTTATTGGTATTATATCGTTTTAGTTAAAGTAAAATAAATAAAATTAATTTAATTATTTACACGACCACTTTGGCGATGGGGTAAACGTCTCTGCCTCAGACGCCAGTGCTTGCGGGTTCGATTCCCGCACGGAACAAGAAAAAAAAATGTTCCGTGTCTGGGTGTTTATCTATTTATGTATTTATATTCTAGGTTCCCCTAGTTCGCTACATGGTATCCCATAACACAAGCTATGCTTACTTTGGGGCCATGTAGTTGGTGTGTTTGTCTGGGGATTTTATTTATTTATTTTTAAATAAATAAATTTACCTTCCTCTTTGGGTAGGGACCTTTTGTAACTACCGCTCATAGTTATTGTTTAGAAAAATGTTTGCTCCTATGAAGGTAACATCCCAAATTCCTATTGCTCTGAAAAATCTAATTACATTTATGGTATTTTTAACGGTGACTAAACCTATGTTTGAACTTCATGTCAATGTGTATGAAAAGAAAAAGAATGGTCGGTGGATGAAAGAAACTTGCTCTTCATAAAAGATTGGCAGAACTCAAATTCAAATATTCTTTATTTCGTAAGTATGAAATAAGTCAAACAATTTACAAATTGAACTGAATCTACCACCAATTCGGAAAGTCGATCTGTTGAGAAGAGAGGCAAGAAACTCAACAGCAATCATATTTATAAATTAGAAAAAAAAATACACAATAACAATTTACAGCCAGGGAATCCCATCTTCTTGCATCCGGATATCTTATAGAAACCTTTTCACATAACACTTATCCTTAAATCTGTCGAAGGGTTAATCTTAAATATTTTAGAATTTTATTATAAAATAAAGCGTACACATGAACCCATGAACGAGTTGGTGATCTTCTGCAGTCTACTCACCACAGTTGGCTGGTGAAGCGTTATTGTGTACCGCCTTCATATGAAAGTTTGAAAACTGAGGGGATGCTATCTACCAACAAGCTAAAAATCTAGGTAGTTAGGTATTTAATATCGATGTTTCTTAAATAACTGAATAAATATGCTAAATAAAATGATGTAATGATGATTTTATTTACCATATTTTTTCAGTTATTTAAGGGTAAGTAATTAAGCATTGTTAAATGCAAAGATTTTAAAAATATAATCGATATTTCTTTTCGCATACATCGATAGTATGTTGATAACTTAAGTAGTTAGTGCATACATACATACATACATAACGTCACGCCTGTATCCTTTATGGGGTAGGCAGAACACTAGAGGTTACATGACCATCTGATGTCACGTTTGACACATTTGGAGGAATTATAAAGATGGAGAGAGACTATTGTAGTGACAGAGGGTCAGCCTATCGCCCACAAAAATGCATTTAAACCTCTGTCCCTTAACTGACTTTTACAGTATCCTCTTACTACTAATTTCAAATTGTAGTTTATGTAGGTATACGATATAATTATGCCATGGAAGGTCGGAGTCTCCTGTCACAGGTTCTTCGAGCTTAAAAGGAGGCTCTTGTCCCAAATGTTTATAATGTACGTGCAGTTTTCTTTAATGAAATAAATATTATTATCATGTATACTTACACATGCCTTTCGGTGGAAAAGCCCCGCAATCTGACCTGTCGCATGGTTCAGGGCATGAGAGACAGAAATCGGCGAACGATTCGGGCAGTAGGTATCCAGCAAAACCGCTTTTTTGCATGCGTGCTGGAAGTGAACCACCGCGGTATCCCAGCCTTTCAGTGTAGCTGATTTCAAACCGTTTGCGGATATTACAACCGGGATGATTTCAGCGATTTTGACACTTCCCACATTTCGGTCACCTTGCATGCAAGGCACAAGTACTTGCGTTGCTTTTCGGTCTCGGTCTACACGAGGTTCTCGTCATTTGAGATAGTTATGTCCACCAAAAAAAACCTTGGACGACGATCGGTCCATTAACACGATATCGTTTATTCGTTAGAATAGTCCTGTCCGTGTCGTCCGAATCGTCAAAACATTCCCCTTTCCCCAAAGGCGTTCTTAGGGTTCTGTACCCAAGCGTGCGTCTGGACATTTTCTTGCAGGGAGTTGCTGCTTATCTAGGTGTCTAAGTCATCGTATGTGCCGACGATCTGTAAAGGTTTCATCGTTTGTGCCGCTATAGTTTCAAAAACGAGAAGCAAGTGGCCAGCCAGTCAGCTTCTGGCTGAGCTATCTCAGTAAATATCGCAATTAGAACTGAGTTTTAAGTCTAAAAGGAATGTGCCGCGATATCTGACGTACCTCATATAGTTTAAAACATACCTGACGCATGTCTTTACGAGTTACTACAAAAAAGATTTTGATGACAAATGACAAACGTACGGCTGGCTGAACCACCAATTCCAGCGCTTGCAGGCGGTCTACAACGTTAGATTCTTATCAAAAGGAATGTGCCGGCGACGAAAACAACAAATCGTCGTAGGTATGTGACAGCTATAAACACTGCCAAAGATATAAGCGATGTTTTCTTACAGATGATAGGTACTAAAAGTAGGAAAAATAAATTGTTAAGTTTGTTGTCAATTTTTGAGCATTGAAGCATGCTGATAAATCTGGCAGTTTGGAAATCACTACGTTTATGGTGGAATGTCCCATAGAAAATTGTTAAAATGAATGGCCACCATCATTTCGACTGATTACACGTTCATATGAAATCCACGTTGTTTATATTTTTCGCCTGCATAATCCATCCCATAGAAAGACGCCCAAGAATGAACGCTTCTTCCGATTCAGGCCAGGAGCTTATATATCTGATAATATATACCTAGGTACCTATGCTGATTACGTATTATATTTCCTTCTAATAGAAATCCGCGATTCTGACAGACACTGTCCCCACGATTCGACCAATAGTCAGGGATTAGGTGATTGATTGATAGTTGATGAGTAAGTACCTTTAGATTTCATTATTATAAGCTATATTTCTTTATTAACATTGAAATAGCAACCGCACGGTTTTACCCTGAACTTCTTAATAAAATAAAACATAATATTCCCTTGAGACTATCAAATGCTGAAAGAAATTTTAAAATCAGATAGGTAGTTTCCGAGGTTAGCGCGTTCAGACAAACGAACTCTTTAGCTTTATCATATTAGTATAAAATACTTCCTTAATTGATGATCGATTTATTTTCTAGTGGCCTGTAACTACGGGCTTCGAGTTCCAGTTGACTCAGTTTGACAAACAATATTTTCTTAGCCTGCTCGCTTCTATATGTCTACAGTAAATGTGGCGACTGACAGCCCGTTCACTCATGGTCTTCGTTTTACTGTTCCGTTTTGCCGGATACATTTTTGTACCGTAAATACTGTGCCATATGTGAAGTCGCTCATACTACCATGCGCCATCGATGAAAAAAACGTACATAGATACATACATAACGTCACGCCTGTATCCCTTATGGGGTAGGCAGAACACCAGAGGTTACAAGACCATCTGGTGTCACGATTGACAAATTTGGAGGTATCATAAAGATGGAGAGAGACTATTGTAGAGACAGGGGGTCAGCCTATCGCCCACATAAACGCCTTTAAAACCTCTGTCCCTTAACTGACTTTTACAGTATGCCCGGGAAGAGAAGCAGCTGGCACATTCTGTTTTTTTTTTCGCTCCCAGTCCAGCATGAATAAAACGTAGGTACTTATCCAGTAAAACGGACACCATGTGTGAAAGGGCTGTGACTTGTAACATTTTATTTTAACGTAACGTTACATTACAATGAAATTTTCCAGGTACCTATGTATAGCGAGCCGAGCCGCTCACTGCGAGTGCCACGAGCAATGGTACTGTCACATCTAATAATATGTTTTTTTTTTTTTTATATAAATTATGGATGGGACGTTTGTCTTCCATGACACCTGATGTTAAGTGAACATGAAGACTAAGGTGGTACACGTCCATCCACGAGAAACCTATTCACTCGACGCTTAAAAGTACTAGGACTATATTGGTCAGGGAAAATAGACGCAGGCAGTTCATTCCAAACCTTGGCGACCCGTATCAAAAAGGAACTGTCAAAGCGCTTAGTTCGACTTTTCGGAATATCTACCACATACGGATGGAAGTTCTGTCTGCGTCTAGTAGTCCGATGGTAAAAGGGTGAGGGTTCAATTTGTTCAAACAGAGCACTGGCGCACTCACCAAAATGTATCCTGTAGTACACGGTTAGACACGCAACCTTACGACGATGCTCTAAGGTCTGCAGTTTTTTGGTTGTAAGGTCGACGTCGTTAATAAGTTTACGGGCTCTTCGGTCAACGGAGTCCAGCGCTTCTAGTTGATACTTGGCTGAACCATCCCAAAGATGACTGCAGTACTCCATGCATGATCGCACTTGAGCTGTGTATAAGTTTAGAAGCTGTGCAGTGCCGAAGTACCGCCGCACCTTCGAGATGATTCCCAACTTTTTCGAAGCTACTTGAGCCATGGACACAATTTGTTGACCGAAGTTCAAACTGGATGTTACAGTTACGCCTAAAAGCCCTAGATGGTCAGTGATGGGGACAGATACATTTTGGAAAGTGGGCGTAAATGTGAAGGTGCTCTTTTTTGCGGAGAATAGACACGCCTGAGTTTTGGACGCGTTGAATTTGACCAAATTCGACTCACCCCAATCGGTTACTTTTCGTAAGGTCAAATCAACGCGCTCAATCATTGACTTTCTCAAACTCTGGATTTCACGGGGGCTCGCTCGCGCATTGGATACGTATCTCTCTACAACAGTGCTGTCATCAGCATAACCAATAATGCCCGGTGTTAAAAGGTCATTAATGTGCAGCAAGAATAATGTTGCAGAGAGAACAGATCCCTGAGGTACCCCGGCATTAATTGCCATTTGGTCGGAGGAGTAGCCATCTAAGACTACTCGAATTGACCGTTCCCTCAGAAAATCAGATATCCAGTCGCAGAGCCTAACCGGTATGCCATATGCTGGAAGCTTACTTAAGAGACCATCATGCCAGACCCTGTCAAAGGCCTTGGAAATGTCTAAGGATACAGCTATTGCTTCACCATGACCCTCCAAGGCCTCACTCCATAAGTGAGTGGCATACACGAGAAGATCGCCGGTCGAGCGTCCGTTGCGGAAACCATATTGGCTATCGCTTAGGAGCTCGTTGGTCTCGAGGTATGCCAGGAGTCGATTATTCAATACACGTTCCATGACTTTGCAAAGTATGGAGGTGATTGAAATTGGTCGATAGTTGACAGGATCGGCACGGCTTCCCTTCTTCGGTATTGGCTGTACGTTAGCAAGCTTCCAGGACTTGGGGACCTTACCCGATTCCAATGAAAGTCGATAGAGGCGCTTTAAAACGGGAGACAACTCAGCTGCGCAGCGTTTTAGGACCACTGCAGGAATACCGTCTGGACCACTAGCTTTGTTCTCATCTAGGTGCAGCAAGCATTTAAGAACCTCCTTTTGGCGAATGTGAACGGTACCCATTGTAGGTCCGAACTGAGGTAATTGGGGTGGGATTTTTCCTTGGCAATCTAGACGAGAATTTTCCGCAAAGATACTACCAAATAAATCTGCTTTCTCCTTAGCAGTGTGGGCCAGAGAACCATCGGGTTTCCTCAGTGGTGGCAGCAACGGGCGACAAAAGTTCGTTTCGACCGACTTGGCAAGGGACCAGAAAGCTTTACTTCCCGAAGGGTATGCTGCTATTCTGTCTCCGATACGGCCTATGTGGGCAAAACGAGCTCTTTTGATCACCTTTTTGCAGGACTTGGCGGCAGCGTTGTATATTTTCTTAAGTTCATGCGAATCCAGGGCTTTGCTTCTGCGAGCATTTGCCCAGGCTTTGTATGCTTCCCGCTTTCGCTTTTCAGCGGCAAGGCAAGCACTATTAAACCATGGGCAAGCTTTGGTTTCAAGGGATAGGTCAGCGTGGGGAATGTAGTACTCCATTGCTTGAACTATCACACTTGAGACAGCATCAGCGCAGCACGATGGATCGGTTGATGTAAAACAAGTTTGCCGCCATGGATAAGATGCGAAGAAATGTCGCATTTCATCCCAATCTGCTGACTTGTAACGCCATACTCGCCTGGAGCCTTTTGGGCGGGTGTCAGGTGGCGAGTACAGCGATACAGATTTCACCATACAGTGATCGGATGTCCCTAAAGGAGCAGTGACGGACACCGAGTATCTATCAGGATCGGTTGTCAGCAGAAGGTCCAAGCAATACGCAGTATGGCCAGCAACGTCGGGGATGCGCGTAGGCTCGTTAACAAGCTGTGAGAGACCATAAGTCAGCGAAAACTTAAAAGCCTCTCTGCCAGCATGGTCAGTGTCCTGATACGGGTATAACCACTGCCCGTGGTGAGCATTAAAATCCCCCAGAAACACCAACTGCGCCGTGGGAAAACGTTGCTGAATCTTATCTGCTGCATTGCCAAGGTATTCCATAAGCCTCGTTGTCTCCCGATCTCCGCTATGTGAACGATAGATACAGGCGTAAACCACTTGGTCTAGGCCAGTATCTATGTGAACCCACATGACTGAAAGGTCCGGCACTTCCAAGTAACGGAGACGCTGACAACAGATCGCGTCACTGGCATACATGCACACCCCGGCGTGCGGGCGGAAAAGAGACTCCAGGATATATCAGTAGCCGTCAGGCCGCGCTCGAGAATAGTCGCTTCGCTTGTTCGTTCAATATTTAGGGTCATTCCCAACCTCAACCTATCATGTTTACCTGCGCGAGCTGTGGAGGTGATTATACGGAAGGAACTATTTGCAGCAAATGCAACCGCCACTACGACTTCGCCTGCTCCGGAATAACTGAAATAGGTTATCGCAAGCTCGGCGATAGAAAAGCTACCTGGCGTTGTCCAAGATGCAAGGCGTCCCCCTTACCGTCACCAGCAGCTATTTCACCTCAGCCTAATCAATTAGACCAGATGCAAGAGCAGCTCAACAAAATAATGCTCAAACTGACGCCACTAGCGAACATATCTGATGATATTAAATATATTAAGGCGGAACTCGGAAGCCTAAAAGACTCAGTTGAGATGGCTCATGAGATGATAAGCAATGTTACAGGGAATATGAAAGCACTGGAAAACAAAGTTACGGAAGTAAGCGCAATAGCAGAAGAGGTACCAATCCTACGGAATGAAATACAAAAACTTAAACAGGAGTTGCAGGAACGTGACCAACTGGCCAGATATAATAACGTCGAGATTCGAGGAATACCTCAAAAAAACAGTGAAAACCATAATAAACCAATATCGTCCAAAAAATCAGCACAATAAGCGGTTTCCCATTCAAAAAGGAGGATATTAACTACATCGCACGAATCCCAACTCGTTTACCGAATACTACAAAATCAATCTTGGTTACTTTTCTCAACCGCTACTTAAAAGAGGAGTTCGTGGCTTTAGCTCGGAAATCTTCAGAACTAAACCTGACGAACTTAGGATTCACAACACCCGGGATATTTTATATAAACGACCATCTGACACCTTTCTATAAAAATCTACTCAACAAAGCAAGAACGTTGGCAAAAGAAAAAAACTTCCGATTCATATGGGTCAAGCATTGTAAAATTTTAGCAAGAAAAACAGATACTTCCCCTTTATTCACTATAAAAACCGACAAGGACTTACTCAAGATCACCTAATCTCAACATTAATTCCAAATAATTCAGCACTTATCAACTTTACTCACGCATACCGAATCGGAATCGCCCTACAATCCAGTTTTTGCTTGTACAAAAAAAATAATACCGGCCAACACGGACTCGTTAACCAGCTATCAAATGTAAGTTTACGCACGGAATTCTCGCGGGCGCACACACGTGCACTCGCGTCAATTCGGGTTCATTTTGCTTGCGCTCGCGCGGCAGTCGCACCTTCATACTTTGTTCTACCCTACACTTTTGCTTGTTTTAAATTTCCTTATCTATTATTTACAAATTACGTCAAATTAAATATCATCAACATTACTTTGAAGTATTTTTCATTGAATGTACAACTAATCAGCCTTAATAATTTTACAGTAATTTTTATATGCGTTTGTTTTTTGAGCTGTTACGAAGAATCGCATTTTGATTGCTTATATGAAACTAGTAATTTAGAGCTGCTATATTCTAATACAACAACTTCAATTTTAAGAAGCTTTTCTGCTTTTATTATTACTGCAATTACACATTTAGATTATTACTACTTGCTCACACAAATATATAAAATATACATGATTTTTAATTTATTGCTTATTCTTAACTTTTACACAACCATCATATTAGTCACATTATTATGGTATTTCAATTTTAAACTTATACCATTTACAAATTACTTTCTAACTAACTTCATTAACATAAGTTTAAATCACTCTCCGTTGAATTTATTTCTAGCCACTTTTTATATTTTTAAAGTAAATTTGATATTTTGGTTCTGTCTTTTGAACTATTTTGAAGTATTGCATTTTGATTACTTAAATGAAACCATTACTTTAGATCTATTACATTTTAATTATGTGTATATATACCCACCAATAATTATAATTACAACAAGCTTTTCTGCTTTTATTATTAAAATGAGAGGTTTGGGTTATTACTACTTACTCATACAATTACATTTTTGGCTACTGAACTTCTCGGCTCACTTTAAAATAAAAGCAAATAATGTATGCGTAATACATTTTAACTTACCGCTCATTTTAAACTTATTGAAATTTATACTATTTATAAGTTGTATCTCAACTATCTCCACCAACATAAGTCAGAAGCAATTTTCAATGAATTTATTCATAACCAGTTTTTATATATTTAAAAAAATGCTGATATGCTTTTATTTTTTAAACTATTCTAGGGTACTACATTCTCATTACTTTTATGGAATATTTAATTTAGTTCCATCTTATTTTGATGATATTCATAGATTCCCGCCAACAATTTTTATTTCAAGAAGCTTTACTACTTTTGTTACTGAAAGGAGACATTTGTGTTGCTGCTACTTGCTCATACAATTACGTTCTAAGAAAAAAGTAAATAAGGTATACATATATTTAAACTTATTGCTCATTTTTAATTTTTACACAACCATTGAATTGTTTAAATTATTTCATTATTATTATTTTAAACTTATATTATATTACATTTTAACTAACTTAACTAAGAACCTATTTATAGCCAGTTCTTATATTATACTCGGGGGAATATTGATATGCCTCTATTTCTTGAGCTATTTTGAAGTACTGCATTTATATTACATGTACAAAACAATTAATTTAGGTTTTAACTATTTTTATGATATTTATAAATACCCGCCAACAGTTTTAACTTTGAGAAGCCTTCCTGTTTTTATTGTTGTAATCACACAATTAGATTATTGGTATTTACTCATAAAATTACATTTTTGGCTTTTTAACTTTTCGGCTCACTCTAAAATAAAAGTAAATATGATAAACATATACTTAAACCTATCACTCACTTTAAACTTTTACACAATAATTAAATTAATTGAACTATCATCTTGTTACTACTCTAAACTTATATCAACTATTATTATTCACCTTCTAAATGTACTAAATGTTATGGCTACATCTATCTATATTTATTGTAAGCCGCCTCGCAACAGTTATTACGACTTCTACCTACCATGGCGAATCTAAGAATTTACTATCAGAATACTCGAGGACTACGCACGAAAACACATGAATTTAAACGCAATGTATTACTTAATAACTACGACATTATCTCAATTACCGAGACGTGGTTGTTAGACGGGATTAGCAACTCAGAGTTGTTTGATGACAGGTATTTGGTTTACCGTCGTGATAGGGATTACCAACGTACGAAAGAAATTTATGGTGGGGGCGTCCTACTGGCAGTGCGCCGAGAGTTCTCCGTAGTAGAACGCACGGAATGGACTTCTTCAGCAGAAGATATTTGGGTTACTCTAACATATAAAAATATAGATCGGAAATTACAAAAAATACACATATGTTCACTCTATTTATGCAGTGAGAATGACGGGAATTCTTTCTACACACAGTTAAATAATTTTACTGAAAAACTGGCTTCAATAATTATTACTTACCAGGACGATACGTTTATAATTACTGGTGATTTTAACCTGACACATGTGAAGGGTTTGTACTCGGTGGTTTTGTTGAATGAAACACAAGTTCACTGTTCGGCGTTCATTTTATTAATAATTCAAAAATCCATGTGTTTGTAAAGGTATCAAAAAGCTTACTCGGCGCAACGTGACGCGAAAACATATCTAATGCAATTTACATACTTCACCTCCCCCGAAAAGTAAAGGGTAGGTGCCCTTCCCATCTGAAGGAAAAAAAAAGTTATAACATTTTTCACACAATTAAAAGTTACTGATCTTACAAAACAAAAACTTTTTTTTAATAATTATTCATGAAACAATTTGGTCATGTTCTTATGTAATAAAATTTGTTTATTATTTTTTAAAATTAATACATTTGGTGAAATATCTCTAATAACTTTATATGGACCATTAAAAACTGAATCAAACTTATTTCCTACTTGATTTTTAACTAAAATTAAATCTCCTGGCTTATAGCAAACACTGTTTTGATTTTTGTCATACTTAATTTATTTTTCTTAGAAATTTACATTGTAATAAATTGTCTCTGGCATCTTTTTGAGCTTTTTGTAAGCGGTACTTTAGTTCTAATGGATAATTCTCAAAATTATACAATGGGTCAATCTGCTCTGATAAATTACTTGGTAAATTACATAGTTTTCCAAAAACTAATTCGTAAGGAGTATATTTAGTTTGCGAGTGTACACTGGTATTATATGAAAAACACCAAAACGGGATCCAATCGCTCCAATCTGATTTATTGTTTTCACATTGAATTCTGAGGTACGCACCTAAATGTTTATGTGTATTTTCTATTCCGCCCAAAGTCTCATGATGGTATGGAGTTGAATGGATTTTTTCAATATTCAGCAATTTACAAGTTTCCGACATAATAGACGACATAAATTCCGTTCCCTTATCACTTATAAATTGACGTGGTATTCCGTAACGTAAAATAAAATTATTAACAAATGACCTTGCTACAGTTTCGCTATCTTTCCGTGGTAGGGGATAAGCCTCTACAAATTTACTTAAATCGCATTGAATAGTTAAGATATACTTATTATTATAATTATCTAAATCTAGTGGGCCCATTATATCTAAACTAATACGTTCAAATGCTGAATTGGCAGTTGAAGTTATCGTTAAAGGTTCTTTTATATATCTATTCGACGATTTCTGTATTTGGCAGCTTTTGCATTTTTTCACATAGCTAATGACGTCATTATACATTCCTGGCCAGAAATAATATTTTTTGATATTATTTATCATTCGATTTATACCAGCATGTCCACTAGTGGGCAAGAGGTGAAAGTCATTTAAAATAGTAATAATTTCCTCCTTATTATTTATTCTTTTTAAATCTTTTATTATTAAAAATCTTGGCGATTTTATGTTACATTTGTTTATACTGCGCAGTAAACATGTAATATATTTATTATTCATTTTATTTTTAGTTATAACTAATTCATTTATATTTAATTTTACGCACAACTTTTCTAAATCTCTCGCTAACTCCTCGGCGGATGATAACGATCGAGTATTAAGAAATATCGCTGACTGCGACGGTACGTATGTGCAATACTTTGCTTCCGATAAAATATTATTCAAACTTTTTGAATATTTTTGACAATCCGAGAATTGTAACTCGATTACGGTATTATTAGGTATTTTTAGAATTTCAACAGCAGCAGGTTGATCAGGCCCGCGTGCTGAAGAAATTTCGTCAGTCTGTCCTTGTATTGTCTCACTATTAAGTTTTTTTCTTTGAGCTCGAGTCAAAACCGAAACTACTTTTGTATTCTGCATATCTTTCAAATCTTGAGACGTCACCGGGAGTCGACTTAATGCATCTGCAGCTACATTATTTCGACCCGGAACGTACTGTACGATAAAGTCGTATTCTTCTAAATACAATCGAAATTTCGTCAAACGGCTGGAGGGATCTTTTAAACCAAACAAATAAACAAGTGGCCTGTGGTCGGAATAAATTATAAACTTTCGGCCGTACAAATAAGGTCGAAAATGACGCACACCCCAAACTATTGCTAAAAGTTCTAATTCGATAATTGGGTATCTGGTTTCGGCTGGTTTTAGGCTTCTACTAGCATAAGCGATTACTTTTCCATTTCCGTTTGATAATACTGCCCCTAAACCTAACTTAGACGCATCTGTATGTAATTTAAAAATATTATTTTCTGAAAAATCCGGATAATCTAAAACGGGAGGGTTCATGAGAGCCGATTTTAATTTATTAAATGAAATTTGGCAATCTTCGGTCCACTCAAATAATACACCTTTTTTACATAATCTGTTTAGTGGGAAAACAATGTCGGCGAAACCTGATATAAATCGTCGGTAGTAGTTGGCGAATGCGACGAAACGTTTTACGTCGTCAGCGCAACTTGGCCGTGGGTAAGTACGTATGGTGTCAATTTTGCCTGGATCTGGGAAAATTCCGTCCTGAGTTATTTTATGAC
This sequence comes from Stenoptilia bipunctidactyla, assembly GCA_944452665.1. Taxonomy (NCBI): domain Eukaryota; kingdom Metazoa; phylum Arthropoda; class Insecta; order Lepidoptera; family Pterophoridae; genus Stenoptilia; species Stenoptilia bipunctidactyla. The sequence continues at coordinate 3,920,912 of OX101743.1, read as the reverse complement.
CAAGATAAATTATTTCTTTACGTAAAAATTCGCATTTCATTGGATTTAATTTTAAATTAACTTTTCTTAAACGTTCTAATACTTCTATGAGATTTTTATTATGATTTTCTATACAATTTCCTATTACTACGCAATCGTCAAGGTAAATAAAACATTTTTGGTAATTGAGACCGGCCATGGCTATAGTCATTAATCTGGAAAAAACACTAGCACTAGTTTTAAGTCCCATTGGACATCGTTTCATTTGGTATTGTTTTCCGGCTGTAAAAGTAGTATATTTTCGAGAATCTTTATCTAAAGAAACTTGGTACATTTTATTCAAACTAAATGAAGTATATTTTCGTGAATTCGGACTCAAGGATAACTGATAGTAAGATTGTGATAAGTCTAACTTTGAATAATATATGCTTCCGGACAGAGAGTCTAATATTTCTGTGATATTTGGTAAAGGAAATTTATCGTCTTGAATTTTATTATTTAACTGTCTATAGTCAATAACTAATCGCCATTTTTTTTGGTTTAATTTATCGGCCTTTTTGGGAACGAGTAAAACTGGACTAGACCATTCCGACACTGTCTCCTCTATAATGTCATTTTTTAACATTTCCTGAACCTGTCTCTCAATCTCACCTTTCAATGCTTGGGGGACCCTATAGGGCTTTACGTAAACGGGGGTTACGTTATCTTTTAAGACTATATTATGCTCCATAAGGTTAGATACTGATAAAGAATCGCCTGGTAAGTGAAAAACATCGGCGTATTTAGCGCATATCTGCTCAATATTTAACCTTTCTTCTTTATTCAAATAGGATAAATCAAGTAAATCGAATAAATTTTTTACCCTTTCTACTGATTTACTTTCCTTTCCGGTATTAATCACTTCAAAACTATACAAAGATTGTACAAAAATATTAGAAAAATCTAACTTAATGTCCTCGTTAGTCGTATTTAAGATTCGTATCGGAATTTTACTTTCCGATGGCCTTGAAATCATTCCGGCTATATAAACTCCTGTCTTTATCTCTTCGGCTAAAATTACACAGTCCCCTTTTTGACTACAGGGAATATATTTAATTACTTCACAACGTGCAGGTATCACATGGCTGTAACTACCATTACTTTTACCTATGTCTAAATAAACTAAAGATCCATTATTCGATATACGCAAGGTATTCGTCTCGTAATCAATTGTCGCATTAAAACGCCTAAAAAAGTTTTCACCTAATATTCCATCTGCAACACAAGATAAATTCTTAAAAACATAGAATTTTTCCCGAAAACTAACACCATTGCTTAATAAATCTAAGTAAATATAACCTTCAGATACTAATTTGCCACTAACACCTTTAATAGTTAGCTTATCGTAGTATAATTCCGTCATGTACTGTGGGTGATCAAGTAGCCACTCATATTTGATGACACAGATGCTCGCACCGCTATCAACTAATAAACTTATTATTTTACTATCACTTAATTCTAATTGTACTACGCTATTATTGTTATAGTTAAGTATAAAATGTTCACTTAGTGTAGGAACGAAAAAACTCGCTATTAGGTGCAGATTGAGTGCATTCCGAGTGCTCATTCACTTCAGGCTGCACTTGAGACACGCTATGGGACGTCAAAATTGGCCGTGATATGCCGTACTGTCCACGTGGAGAACCACGCTGGTATCTCCTTTGACCATTACCTCGTGATGGCCTAGCTCTTGACGGACAAAAAGTCCTAGCGTTACGCTCGCGTTGAGAAAATTGACGATTATTCACTTAATTATTTCGTGTCTTGTTAGCGCGGTTAGGCCTATTATTAAATCGATTGCCTCTATTTGACCTACAGTTCATAATAGAAGGCGATAAAGGTGTCCCTGTGGAAAAGGAACACTCGTCGAGAGCTGTTTGGATAGCCTCAGGCAGAGAATTAAGCTGGCGCGAAGCAATAATCGTACTTAAACGTGAGTCTGACAGTCCATCTGCAAAACGCTTGATTGCTATTTTTTCATTTAATGGACGGAGGACATCGAATTTCGTGCTATCTCCGTCAGACTGTGCAATAGTCAAATCGACAAGCAACTGCTCCAACTCAGACCCGAAGTCGTCTATAGACCTACGACCTTGGGTAGCGCAATGGAGTTGAGATTGAATTGCAACTGCAGACTTTTTCGGTAATAAATGTAAACGCATATCTTGAATTAAGTCATGCACACTCAAATAATTCGATTTTAATCTAAGTTTAGCACTACTGGATAATCTAGTTTTTAAGATAAAATTTATTAATTGTTTTTTGCCATCTTCGTTCAACATGTCGCTATAAATTTGAATGCTGTCTATTAATTGAATAAGCACGCTCTCCTGCGCGGTCATTATAGGTAAAAGGGCAAGCGCCGTTTTTAAATCGAAATTATTTGCAGACATGTTGGCTACGCTTTCTTCAAAATTTTCAGATATACTAAATAGACTTAAAATTTTCTTATATAAACTATGAATTTCCTCTATGGTTTTATTAAAATAAACTAAACTATCGCTGCTTATCTCAGAATTCTCTATCTTAAATTTAATATCGGACGAAATATACTCCAAACGAGAATACAAAATGTGTGCCTCTTTAAATTTATTTTGTGCGGACTCAGAGCTTTGTCTGCGCGATGGGCCTATATTAATTAAGTATTCTTTAATTTCTCTTAAACTTTTAAGGATATTATTTAACTCCTGTAACATAACTTAACTAAGGTAAAATACTATAATAACAAGTTAATTTTTTTTAATCTAAAATAACTGATCTAGCACTGATCGAAATTAACACGTCATACCCTGGACGGTGTGTGCTGGCGGTACTCAGCGCGCGGCGGCAGGGGGCCTCACGGGAACATGGCTTCCATGAGCATTGTAAATCTGGCCTTCTTTATTCAATCTTGTATTTGCAGAAGCTTCTCCGTTCGCGTTTTGGGCAACAATGAATTCTTCCTTTGAATAACTTTTACCCATAATTAAGTCTTCTGTTTTCTATAGGTATTTTTATATATTCTTCTTTTTATTTTTATATATTCTTCTATTAATAAAGTAGTAGCTGGCTCGAGGTAGGCAAGGTCGCCATGAAGGGTTTGTACTCGGTGGTTTTGTTGAATGAAACACAAGTTGAACTGGATATCTGACGGGACTAACCTTCAACCTTCGAATATTTCAGGGGAAACGCAAACTTTCTTTGCTGACACGCTATCAGAGTGCAACCTTTATCAATATAACTCACAACGTAATACCAATAATAGAATATTAGATTTAATTTTGAGCAATGCGAATCTAAATGTAACAGCATCAGATGACTTCCTAGTTCCCGAAGATCCCCACCACAAAGCCCTAACCATCTGTCACACTATTCCCACAATCCAGCATCTACAGCCTAATATTAGAAAAAAGTTTATCTATAACTCAGGCAACTATGACGAAATCAGATCCTCACTGGACAATATTAACTGGGGAGAACTTTTTAAAAATGTTCCTTTAGAAGAAGCAGTAGACTTATTTTATCAGCAACTATATGATTTAAGAAATAAATTCATCCCAAGTAAAACTATATATCCTGCCAAATATCCACCCTGGTATAATTCATCCCTTAAAAAAATTTTAAAAGAGAAACTAAAGTTTCTAAAAAAATACAGGACTTACGGTATGACGTCAGATTATAACACCTTCTCATATCTAAGAAAAAGAGCCAAATTAATTGAGCACCAATGTTTTAGGCAGTATTTAGTAAACACGGAAGAGTCCATTTGCAATAATCCACAAATGTTCTGGTCCTTCATAAAATCTAGCAAAAAAGAAAGCAACTGTCTCCCATCAACGCTAACTTTAGATAATCAGACCGCGGACTCAGGTGAAACCATCTCCAACCTATTCGCCTCATATTTTAAATCAACCTACACTTACCCAAATAATACCCAGACAAATACATCAACATGCAATGTGCAGAGTAATTTAAATCCCATCGGAGATATCAACATATCGCAAGAAAGCCTAGTCACACTTCTTAAATCCCTTGATATAACCAAAGGTGCAGGTCCAGATTTAATACCACCAAACTTTATTGTGAAATGTGCAGAAAGCCTTAGCTATCCTTTACTAATTTTATTCAAGCGATCCTTTGAAGAAGGCTATGTCCCAACCATCTGGAAATCTGCCTTTATTTCACCTATATTTAAAAAGGGTAAAAAAACCGATATTCGAAACTACCGTCCGATATCAAAACTGTGCATTTTAGCGAAAGTATTGGAACGCATAGTTTATAGCCAAGTTTACAACTCACTCACCTCATTCTTTATTCCCGAACAGCATGGGTTTCTTAAAAATCGCTCAACCACCTCAAATCTTCTATCATTTACTGAATTTGTCACTGCAAATATGGACTCTGGAGGGCAAGTAGACTGTATTTTTACTGACTACAGCAAAGCTTTCGATAGAATCGACCATAATCTGCTTCTTCAAAAATTGCTTGCAGCCGGGATCCATGGCAATTTGTTCAGATGGTTTAGTTCCTACATTAATAAAAGATCTCAAGCCGTTGTAGTTGGTGGTTACACATCGGACTGGTTTTTCGTACCCTCAGGCGTCCCCCAAGGAAGTTTATTGGCTCCCTTACTCTTCAACATTTTCGTTAATGATATTGCCATATGTTTCAAATTTTCAAACTTTCTAATGTATGCCGATGACTTAAAAATTTTTAAAACCATTACCACCATTAACGACTGTCTTCTTCTTCAACAAGATCTTGCTAGGCTCGCGGCATACTGTATTCAAAATAAGTTAGACCTTAATGTTAATAAATGTTACAGCATGTCTTTTAGTCGAAAACCCGTAACCGTAAACTTCACGTACAGCCTGATAGACCACGAACTCTTACGAGTGAAGGAATTCAAAGACCTGGGTGTAATACATGACTCGAAACTTACCTACGAAAAACACATAGACTACATTGTTAAAAAAGCGTACCAATCACTAGGTTTTGTTTTTAGGACCTGCTCCAATTTTTCAAGCATCAAAGTTATTAAAATCATCTATTGCTCATTTGTGCGTAGTATACTTGAATATTGTTCTCAAGTATGGAACCCACAATATAATATCTACATTAATAGAATAGAAAGAATTCAAAAAAAAATTCTAAATTATATTCAGTACAAATGCAAAAACTTTGATGACACTTATGATGAAAAAAGATGCAAAAGGCATCACATCCTACCACTTCATGTAAGAAGAAATATAGCTGACACCACTTTCCTTCACAACGTTATAACATCACAAATCGACTCCCCATTTCTTTTATCCTTAATTAATTTTAAAATTCCGACACGTACGTCCAGAAAGCATAAGACTTTTGTCACCGCTCGAAGCGCAACAAACTATAGACAGAATGCATTCTTCGTTCGAGCTCCAAAAACAGTAAATAGCATGGTTGCCAAGTCCGGAATAGATCTTTTTAATATAACAGCTAACTGCTTAAAGCAGAAACTCACCAAAAACTGGTTTGTACCGCAGGAATAATAATTTATCTAACTTTGTAATTTAAAATTGAATATTGAATAAGCTTCTCAGTTGAATAAATGTGAAAACATGTTAAATGTGTTCTTTGTAAGCTATGATGTTTGTCTATTTGTTTGTTAATATTGTAACCGTTTGTTTTCCATCAAAAAAAAAAATAAAAAAAAAAAAAAAAAATAGCCTGGGTAACCAAGGTATGCCGAGTCTGACGGATCGCAGATCTGCGTCTCCGTTAGAAAGAGTAGGTGTGGTCTCTCCGTCTCAAGATGGTGGTGGACATCATTCAGATTGGAGTGCACTCCTCGGATGTTACAGAAGTGCACTTTAAGGGAGAGGAAGTGCAACCGCTGTTGAACCGTACTCTTTTTAGGACCTTTCATTGTGAATTGGTAGTGGAGTGAATAGGGAGGAGAATAGAAGTTGAGTGAAGCGCTGCAAATGGAACTAAGCAACTCGTAGGGAACAACGCACCATTAGGGAACTCGCCTGGAGACTGCGGGGACGCCCGAACCCCCCCGAGGTCGCCATCGGGTCCTCTCCAACCGGTCGCCAACCGGCACGATGGAGCCTCCCGGGATTTTTCGCGAGGTGGCGGGGCAGCCTTTCTCATGTGGCTGGCATGCTACTTGGGCCCCCTACTACCTGCGGTCGGCCAGCGGTGCACCGTGCTTCGGATCCCGCTACCCTCCAAAACGAGTTACCCGGTGAGTCACTATCCTACGAGTTGAAAACAGTTCTCCAATGCAGCACGATTACTCAGACCTACCCTCCTCAATGGCTACACTAAACAACATGCCGGAACGCGACTAAGTCACTTGGCGGCATGGTTTTGTCTAGTGGGTGGTGACAAGCCGCGGCCGAAGCCTACCACCAGATGATACCGCTCGTTTAGCGCCACCCAGGGACCACGTACAAGGCATCGAGGGCTAAACCTTGCGGACGCGAGCAGTTTTCAGTCCCCAACATGTATACATTTTCATTGGAATTTTAATTTTAACCTTATCACAAGCGAATAGGTTGCAAAGTGTGTACATAAATATGCACATGACTGTGAAGTCGTCGTGGCGCCATGATTAATGTGTGTATCATACGATATCACATGTTAAGCAATGTTCGGCGCGGTCGGTACTTGGATGGGTGACCGCCGACCATTTATTTCTCACGACAACTTCCGTGCTTCGGAGGGCACGTTAAGCAGTCGGTCCCGGGTGCGTATTTACAAAAGCTATACCATTACAGTGAAAGTGCAAACTGAACTGGCTTAGCTTTTGTATGACAAAAACTTGCCCAAACCCTAATCCATTCTAGTACAGAAATTGACCGAAGTCGTGTAGACTTTGTGAGATAACTTCAATTGAACATTGCAGCAACAAAAGCTATCCCATTTGATATCGATATTTACCGATCGTTGGCTTCAATTTGATATTTAAATGGCAATTGTTCTGATTTTCAAAGATAGAAATAAAATGTGCATGCATTATGACCATCGTTATTTTGATGACTTAACGTTTTACTTTTGACCATGTCGGGATTGTCCAGGGTTGATTATAATAGCTGACCAGGTTTATGGCGCTTCGCCGGCCGCTGCCGCGGCACCGCTCGCTTCGCTCGCTCGGCTCGCTTCGCTCGCTCGGCTCGCGCACGTGTATAACTATATGCAACCTAACATGCTCCTCCTCGCTGCGCTCGTCGTCGCACCTAACCGTACTGATTCCGCCTTCCGGTGCGGGAGCCCTTCTCGTAGCTTGTCTCTTTCATCGCAATGTATATCAAGATTTGCTTGGTAGGATCCCTTCTGGGTCCGCCTGGCTAGCGACCACCCTTTATATAAAGTCTGCCGCCAAATGTTACCGCTCCGGCGGTAATGTGTTCCGGCAATATTGTATAAAGAGCCAGTTCCTTCCTAAACCCGTGTGCTTTCATCTTCGACCTCATCGTCACTTACCATCAGGTGAGATTGAGGTCAAACGCGGGTTTAGTCACTTATAAAAAAAAAAAAAAAAAGATATACCTACTTTTCATCTTGACAAAAGCTTATCTATTTGAGTGAATATGTATTATACAGTACTAGGTTTTTTCATTGCATTTCTTTGAAAATTACAAGAGCAAAAGCTAATCCATTTCAGTCAATTTTTTTACTGAGTTCGATTAGGTATTGTCAAGTAATATGCATAAACAAAAGCTCCTCTATTAGAGTCTGACTCGTGACTCAAATAGTATAGCCTTTGTATATTCGCGTCCCGGGTGCTGTATACTTGTATACAGTAGTCGTTAGGGTTTGTCAGAAGCCATTTCGACGCCCTGAAAATTCTGGCATCCACCACCCAGCACTGGGCCAGCTTAGTGGATTATGGCCTATACCTCCTCGTCACCCTGGGGAGAGACTCATGACCTGCAGTGGGCCCATTACAAAGAGTTGTGATGATGATGACTGTACAGGGCAGTTAGGTAATGTTATGATACGGCGAAATTCTCAGGTCACATTAAAATACCCTTAGTTACGCAGCCGCTTTCAGAGCAAAGCTTTAATACATGCTTTGTGCTAAATACTTGGTGTCAGTACTTCACTAAGTAAAGTAAGACCAGAATCAAAGATCAGCTGTCTGTTTACTCACTGTATGTGTAGAAAGTATCGTATTCTAAACAAATTGATTATATAAGTTCATAGAAAAACTTTAACGCAATTGGGATAAAATAAAACACAAAAATCTTATTATTTATATCTAATTATTATTTTCAAAAATATAGGAAACGTCAAACAAATAAATTAACCGCCTAAATATAAATAATTAAGTTAAATTAAAATCACAAATTCTAGACAACAGACACGAAAGTGAGTTAAATTATAACTCGTACAGAATAATCTTAAATCAAATGCACACATACTCAGAGTGTGTCCTTAAAATTTATATAAAATTAACTGATTTTCTTAAATAATAAAACATATTACATAAATCTGCGGTCTTTGTAAGAAAGGCTTTTACCAAATTTATAACCTTACATTATTCTTTCATATTCACCGAAAAAGAAAATTTAATTTATCGTTCATAAAAACACAATTATAAATAAATGTACATCAATCATTAAAAAATATAATCTTAATCTAAGAACCAAAAAAAATATACAAAATGTACATTCGAACGAGTTGTGGATTTTTAGTTTTTCACCAAATTGAGGCTTCAAATATATTATTTTTTAACATAATCTGTGTAAAATACAAACCAGTTTTTTTGCAACAACATTTTGATAACGGGAATCATAGTGAAATGGCAAAATAGTTAATATGAATTAAATTGCATTGCACTGACTTGTAACAAACTATAGTCTTTTGTCGCTGATGGGAAAGGTCAGTACTGCAATCTCATTTTATGTGGACACTAAATGATGGGTTAAAAAAAGGATCTAAGAGTCGTAGAAAAAAAAAAAACAATTTAATTCTTTTTTTGAAGATAAGTTGCAAGGCAAATAAAATAATGATACAAAAATATGATGTTTACATCGCGATGTTAAAAAAATACTCTTTTCTTTCACTGTACTTCCTGATATACTCAAGTAAAATCAAGTAAGTCAAAACTTGATAATCTATTCAAGCAATAAAATCAAGTTATAATCGGATTTCGCTTCAGTTATTTTTTTTTTCTCGAAACACATTTAAAGTAGGACCATTTTAAGAGGTCACATTTGACGTTTCCTTATGTCAGCCAAATAAAGTTCATTTTTGGTTATGTTGTAAGAAAATGTATAAGACTGACACTTGTCTAATGTGACCTATTAAAATGACTCCACTAGAGCTCCTCACAAATATGACGTTTAGAAATAGGATCTCAGTGAAAGTTATTTCTGCTAATCCTCACGACACGAGGATTGTATGCAAGCCAGTTCCTCCCTGAACCCGTGTGCTTTCATTTTCAACCTTATAGTCACTAACCAAAAGGTGAGATTGAGTCACCTTTAAAAAAACACGATACTTTAAAAAACTTTTTTATCGTAATTGGTTCTTTTCAGAACTCAAAGGCACTTGTCAGAACCACACGATTTAATATTATTTTTGCCATTTTACTCCGATAGTTTTAATACACCAATAACACTATACTATTAAAATTTCGTTTCTAACAAATTAGAAAATAATTAACTATTGTTAATTTTTTTATCTTATTGAGTAAACTAAAATCTCAACATTCTAAGTACTTCTTGTTACATTGGAAAAAAGGGAGTTCTGGTGTTTTCTTTCTAATTATTTTAGGCTATTAAGATTTAATAATACTGCATATTCATCTACTGTACATAATTTGGGCGAACATTTTTTCTACTTAGTAATTTACTGTAGGAAACTTGTTTATTTTTATTGTTTAAAAATGCTTTCTTTTAGACAGACATCTGGTCTTTAGGCTATGCTGACAAACAGGTATTCGAATACGTAGCTAGACAGTACTAGAACCGGTCAGCATACTGTCTCGAACCTTTTTAAATACTAAGACTTACACCATTTCAATTAAAAATTAAATTAGAATTTAAATTATAGAATATATGAATCAGTCTAATGATATATTTATCCGATTTCGAATCAACAAAGAAGTTTCATATATGTATATGTAAACATTTAGTCTAGGTACAGAAGTCAGCAGATCAAGCGTAATAAAACCTATCAAAAAATGTAATTGAATCTGTATTCTATTCCCCTCGAGGTTAAGTTAAAAATTGGTTACGGAATTTTAACAGTTTTGTAACGCTTGATTCGCTGCCTTCTGTACTTTCTCAACTTTTGAAGTTACGTAGTTTCCATTATTAAAACGGTTTGGGCCCTTTTGCTTGTTAAAAAACTAGACAGACCCCACAGGCAATGGACTCAATTATTAAATAGAAATTATCCAAAAATCTACAACTATCCATTCAATATATATAAATAATTATTTATTCTTAGTGCATTTTTGTTTAGAAATATGTGAGAATCATAATAATTATACCATTTAAATTATCTCTTATAACTCTATCTTATTATAAATTTCGTCTTCATTTTAATCACATCCATTGCAGTATAATATATATTTTATATATAAGAAAACTTAACAGAAAAACATACTTCTTGGGTAGAAGGAAAAAATTTAAATGAAAATTACGTTTATTATGAGACAGTCAAACACTGGATTTTTTTCACTGGCAAGAAAACTAAATAATTCGAATATTGTTTTAAAAATCATAAAACTGCAGTCATTCATTACACTCTGCCATCTTTCCTTAGCCTCTAGGAGACCATCACTTATGTCTATATGTACATTTTTAGAATTAATGTTCAACACAAAAATTTACGTTTTGCTTATTGAGATAAACATATCTTTAGGTATGACCTTGTCTTCAATTGTTAAGTTAGGAGTAGCAACACTTTCGTTATATCACAAGGAGCAAAAGGAAAAATTCGTTTTTCAACATTACACTTTAAGCTTCTACAATTTGGGCTCTAATCTGGAGGTTGGTGTGATATTTTAGGCGGTAATTTTACACTTTCAGAACTTGTTTTCGATTCATGTTTTGATGTTTTTGAACTGTCTGATTTCTCTTTGTGTTTTTGATCACGGTCTCTTCTGTGATCACGAGAATGATCCCTGTGTTTGTGATGTGATGATTTGTGGGATGATGATGATGATTGTCTGCGATGATGGTCTCTGTCTGAAGATTTTTCATCTTTGTTCCTGTGATTTTTGTCGCTTCTTTCTTTATCAAGTCGATGCATGCTTTTGTGATCGGACTTATCGCTTCTGGAATCTAACTTTTCACTTTTGCTGTAAGATTTCTCAGATTTTTCAGTTCGCTGTATGCTCTGACTGTGTGATTTGTTTTCGTAGTTCCTTTCAGATTTCTGAATGGGTCTTTCAGATTGTGAATTCTGTTTTTCTGATTTTTCGTATACTTTTTCAGGCTTTCTGTCGGTTTGTACCTGTATTATATTTTTATTATCAACTCGCTCTTGTATTTTGTCAGGTTTCTGCGAGCTTTTATCTAATTGTGCATTAGGTTTGTTTTCAGACCTGTCGCTGAGTTTTTCATATTTATGTACAGGTTTGTCTGGTTGTATATTTTGTTTATTGTCTCGCTCATTTGTTTTTTCAGATTTCTGTGCTGGCCTTTCTGCTTGAGCGCTTTGGTTGTTGGGTTTACTATCTGATCTTTCATAAGACTTTTCAGATTTTTGGACACTTTTGTCAATTTGCATGGGCTGAACATGGGGTTTGCTGTCAGATTTCTTCCTCTCAGCGGGTTTCTCAGTCTTTGTCGGGGTGTCTGTGCTTTTTCTGTTGCTGTTTATCTTCAAGGGGGACTTTTCGGCAAACTTGGCACTCAGTGCCCTCATTTCGATAACGCCAGCCTTAGCTTTGGTGGACGATGACTTTTTCGGTTCTGTAATTAAAAATATGTTTTAAAAAGAGTCAAATTGTTTAGCTAAGCCTGTCTTTAACTATAGTGGGATAACACGTTGAAGAACAAAATAACTCACACAGTTGTAATTAACATCTCTTGGCATCAGAAAAAGAATTACGCGTATTTATGGAGGTACGTTTGGAACTCTTTAACGCCAAAACGGCTGTAAGTATCACACTAAAATTTCTAACACATTTAGCTCATATCTTTAAATTATCAAAATTAATATAATAATTACCTTCTTCCGTCCTGATGGGAGTGGTACGAGCTTCGGGCGATGGTCTCTCGTCAGCGGGTGACGATGCCTCGGAAGATGGATAGTATTGCTTCAGTCGGAGGTGCCACGCTGTTGAATTAAACATACGATATTTAATAACTGTAATTTGATTGGAACTATCGCGGTTTTAATTATAATTTAATGAGTTCACGGAATTTTTATTACGCGCGTCCGATGTTTACACGATCATGGTGCTTGTAAAAGCATAGAAATATCGGACGCGCGAAACATAAATCGGAAATTGTGGTAAGAAAGCCTTAAATTTTTAATGTTGTTAATTTAATTAATAATTTTTTTTTGTTGTTAATAGGTTAGAAGAAAAACATGTTTTATAATGGTTGAAGATGAGGTTGAAGACAGTACACAGATTTAGAGTTAAGGAACTCTTATTCAGTTCAGTATTCTACCAACGATCTACCGTGCTAAAACATGCCATAGACATTATTTAGTATATTATTTTAGCTTATATGGCTAACGTCGCTCCGTCCCGTCTAGCGGTACTGCTTTGCAGCAATCTACTCGAAATTACAATTGAGCGTTATTAATTACCACTTTGGTCACTTTGGAAAAATATGTTCCGGGTGTGGGCGTTTATCTATTTATGTATTTATATTCTAGGTTCCCCCCTAGTTCGCTACATGGTAGGTATCCCATAACACAAGCTATGCTTACTTTGGGGCCATGTAGTTGGTGTGATTGTCTGGTGTTTTTTTTTTTATTATTTAAGTATTTATTTATTTAACAATTTTTGTACACAGGATAAAAGACAATTGAAAATAAACATAGAATAAAGTTACAAGGATCAGCTTATTTCTAAAGAAATTTCTTCCAGCAGACCTGAGACTGGAGAGTTTGGTTAAAATGCAATAATAGTGTGTACATATAAATATAAATCAAATAAATTACTTATATTATTAAAATATATATTTAAAAACCTACATAACAAATTTTAAATACAAATACATACATAAGATATATAATATATACCTACATATTATATCATACATAAAAATACACACAAAATACATACTTTTGGCATAGGTGAAGGTGATCTCTTACTTTTTTCTTGAAAATAGATATAGATTGAGATTATTTATTATTGAATGCAAAAAATCTTTAAAATACGGTTCAGTACTTACCGACTGAAGTGACAGCGGAGACGGTCCGGAACTGATGTATAATGTTTCTCGGTAAGAAGTAGATATCGTCTGAACATAGCGGCAGGCGGGAGTAACGCACTCCTTCCCGACGCAGCTGGTTTAGTTTCGCTTCTTCAAGCCTGTAAATAATAAATAACTAGGATAAGCAATCTATGTTAACATTAAAATTAACATTAAACCAATGTAAATTATGATAAATCCTTAGTAATTTTATAAATACGAAAGTAACTCTGTCTATTAAGGCCCATTTAGACGACGCCATTTTCTTGCCTGTGGTATACCATAAAATTGAAGCAATAAATGTCTTATATTGTCTAAACAACACGTAACATTATTGCACTATAGGAGCAAGTTCAATTCAAAACTGTTTGTGGTGTAAACAGCACGAACCAATTCTTGCATGCAATTATTGTATGTACTACCATTTGCAAACATGAGTACAGTTGAGCAGGGTGTGTAGTTGCTGCTATTCTCAGACAAGAAATATTGAAAAAAATGCGAGAAAAAAGGTGTTGGGTCAAAAATGGATAACGCTCATGGTTGCGATAAATTTTGACATTTTTGTAAATACGACCACGTTTCTGAATATCGCACTAAGCTCAATTGGCTTCCAATTCGTTTTCGCCGGAATACTCACCTTCTCTGTCTTTTATATCGCACGCTGTTCAATCCTTCCGCACCAAACTACCTAAAAGCAAGATTTGAATATCGCCACACACACCACGATAGACAATTACGATCCACCAATAACTTTATGCTAGCCACACCTCTACATAAAACCGCATTTTATAAAAAATCCTTTACTGTTTCAGCCGTGTCACTGTGGAATGAACTGCCTCTTGCGATCAAACAGGCTCAAACAATTAACACATTCAAAAGACTGGTTAAGGCACACATTCTTGGAAAATCTATGACATAGTAATCTATTATAATAGGTTGGGGAAAAAGTCTTTTCGCATTATAGTATGTATGAACTTGTAATAAAATCTCTTTGGCTATAGTATTAGTATCTGGCTGGTTTTGGTGTCATTGAAAGTTAACATTTTAAAGAACATAATTCCAAATTCAAATTAGCAAAATGTGTGATTTTCATTTGTTTTTCGTACTGTTCTTCGTACAAGATGAGTGAATCTAATGAAGAAATTCGATACATTTTAAAATTTTACTACAAAAAAGGTACAAATGCAACGCAAGCCGCAAAAAAATTTGCGATGTTTATGGAAATAGTGCAGTGTCTGTGAGAGTAGCACAAATTTGGTTTAAGCGTTTTCAATCCGGAAATTTTGATGTCAAAGATGCACCTCGCTCTGGTCGCCCTATTACGGATAAAATGGATGCCATTTTTGAAAAAGTGGAGCAAGATCGACATATCAGTAGTTACGACGTAGCTGAAGAACTGGGAATTGACCACAAAACAGTTTTGGCGCATTTGAAAAAAGCTGGGTACACAAAAAAGCTCGATATTTGGGTACCTCACGAGCTCACTGAAAGAAACCTAATGAATCGTGTACTCGTTTGTGATTATTTATTACGACGTAACGAAACCGAATCATTTTTGAAGAAGCTGATAACTGGTGATGAAAAGTGGATCACGTACGACAAGAACGGGCGAAAAAGGTTGTGGTCAAAGGCCGGTCAGGCTTCATAGACTGTGGCGAAACCCGGGTTAACTCGCAATAAGGTGATGTTGTGTGTGTGTGGTGGGATTGGAAGGGCATTATTCATTATGAGCTGTTACCACCAGGCAGGACTATCGATTCTGAACTCTACTGCGAACAACTTATGAGATTAAAAGTTGAGAGAAAGCGGCCGGAATTGATCAACAGAAGGGGTGTGGTGTTTCATCATGATAACGCTAAACCTCACACATCTATAGCCACCCAGCAAAAATTAAGAGAGTTTGGCTGGGAGGTGTTAATGCATCCGCGCCGTATAGTCCTGACCTTGCACCTTCAGATTTCCACCTGTTTCGGTCTCTTCAGAATTCTTTAGGCAGTGTTAGGTTAACATCACGAGAGGACTGCCAAATCCATTTGTCGCGGTATTTTGATGAGAGGTCCCAAAATTTTTATAGCAATGGGATCATGTCCCTACCTACAAGATGGCAAAAGGTTATCGAACAAAATGGTACATACATACTTTAGTTAAATGTCAATAAACTATATTAAAAAATGTTTTGAATTTTCTTAAAAAATGCGAAGAAACTTTTTCCCCAACCCAATAAATACATACCTTCACGCCTGCATCCCTTATGGGGTAGGCAGAACACCAGAGGCTATAAAACAGTCTGATGTCAGGTTTGACAAATTTTGAGGTATTATAATGATGGACAGAGACTATTGCAGTGACAGGGGGTCAGCCTATCGACCACAAAATCGCCAATTAAACCTCTGTCCCTGATCAGACGTTTACAGTATGCACGGGAAGAGAAGCAGCTATTGCAGAAGCTGGAGCATCGTCGTAAGGTTGCTTGTTTGACAGTATTTTATCGGCTACATTTTGGTGAGTGTGCGAGTACTCTTTTTGACCAAATTGAACGCGCTCCTTTTTACCACCGGACTACCAGACGCAGAAAGAACTTCCATCCTTATATAGTGGATTTACCAAGAAGTCGAACAAAACGCTTCGATAGTTCCTTTTTGGTACGGATTGCCAAGATGTGGAACAATCTGCCTGCGTCTGTTTTTCCTGACCACTACAGTCCTGGAACTTTTAAGTGTCGAGTGAATAGGTTTCTCGTGGATGGACGTGTAACACCATACTCTTCATGCGCACTTTCCATCAGGTGGCATGGAAGACAAACGTCCTATCCTTACAATATAAAAAAAGACTGCCGCGGTAAAGCTATTGCAAAGCATTTTTTATCAACTTATGCAATTATAATTATTTATTTATTTTATTAATGCAGTAATGATTGATCTAATATGAAGTTCCACAAGTTCCTAGTAGATGGCGCTGATTGTTTATTAAAGCCCGCATGTAAAGTTATGAAATCCGCTGTGCCGGTCGGAGTGGGGGGTGTTAGGTTTTTTTCGTAACGGAATTTCTGGATTTTCGGTCCCCACGCTCAAGGCCCGCGATAGAAGCTATGCAATAGCTTAAAAAAAAGCTGGCACATTCTATGTTTTTCTATCGTTCCCAGTCCAGCATGGAAGCAAATAGATATTTATAAGTATTTCTCTGACTCACCAAGTGACGCACTGCGAAATGGGCGGTTCGTACAAGTCCAGCTGCAACAAGCGCACCAACTTATTGAAGTCTGCCGCGTGGAACGCGACCACGTCCTTTGTGATCCTGCCTCGGTCGCTTTCGTCGCCGCAGTGAATCGCTTTTAGGACCCCTGTTAGATGAAAAAAACAATTATTTCTATAAAAGGTGACAAAATTGGAAAGTATACATATAAAGAGTGATACTTTGTTTTACTGGAACTTAAAATTAGGGATGCAACGATACCGATACGATAATCGTATATCGGCGATTATCGTAAACCTTTACGATCATTCGTTATCGTAAATATTACGATACGATATTTTTACGATACATTTATTTCCAAATTGGAATATGTAATAAACACTAGACCACAACGTAGCTAAAATTATGCTGGTATCGATAAAAATATCAAAAAATTACAATAAGCTTAATTAATGGCGCACAAAAATGTTAAAGTTTAATTTAAGTTTAAGGAAAAACTTTAAAAATGTTGTGTTTTCTGTATAAGAATTTGCCAGTAATAAATTACGATTACAATTAAAATTAATTAATAGTCAGTAAATGTAACAATTTAAAATAAAATATAAGTTAATGATTGATGAAATAAAAATGCATAACTTCTTTTTATATACTTTTACTTTACTTAGTATTACATACAATTACAACAAAGCATCCAATAAATTCATCAAAATGGTATTAAACAAATATCGTAATGCATTCGTATCGTAATTCGTTATCGTATTTGGCCATTACGATGTATTCGTCATTTGTATTGGTATCGTAATAGCCGTATCGTTGCATCCCTACTTAAAATATTTTAACGTAGCCTTTAATAAATGGCTCCTCAGCGATTATGCCGTTTGCAAGTAAATGTTTTGTTATAATTTATTTTTCAACACACTTGCTCGTAAAGTGAGCGTTATTCTATTGAATTTAGAACTATAAACTGGGCTGTAAGTCACGCGTGCATAATATATTATACCCTAGTGCATAATATAATGAATCCTACAAAGTTGAATTGTACCTTTGTGCAAATTACATGCGAGTAAACAGAGCATATTTTATTGGTCCGGGTTATACATTAAATATTTTCAGAAACAACAAAGAGGTTTTATGCCACTTCAAATCCATATACATTTTTAAATGTTTGCGCCTTATATTAGTAAAAAAAATTTGTATATCAAACAAATTATTCACAATTTACAATAATTTGTTATAAAATATTAAAATATTTGCATTTACCACTCCAAATTAAACATTTTCACTTAAAATAGGCTGTATATGCTATACAGACATTGACACATTTGGCGGAAAAAAAAACCTACGCGCATGCGCGAGGTTCGGCGCCATTTTTCAATCACAATTCACAGCTTTGTTATCAAATGTGTTTGTTATTTTATGACCACGTATGTCTGTCTTTTACTCACAAGTGTGTTGAAAAACGTCGTATGTAACTCGTGAGCGTTGCTAATTACAGTCTCGGCTCATTATTAAGCCCTCGCCTGCGGCTCGGGCTCAAATCACAGCCTCGACTGTAATTAGCAACTTCGCTCACTTGTTACATAATATACTATTATACCATACCTACTCCAAAAAGCTTATTTTATTCACGCAAAACAGTGAATAAAAAGGCTTTTTATTCACTGTTTTGGTGTTTGATAATGATAATAAGAAAATTACGCTTAATTTCAGTCATTGCTCTAATTTTAATGGCCATTTTAATCAATATAACATTTCTTATGTCTTGATTAAATTTCTATTTTCGCTTAAATTATATCTTTTTCTCGTAGTCATGGTATAAAGTATAGTATGCAACTCCTGAACGAAGTACGAATTTATATTGAAGGCCATGAATCACTCGCGTCGCTCAGGATTCTAACAGTTGAATCACTCGCTGCGCTCGTGATTCGACTTGACGAGACGGCCATTATAAAAAACATCGGGGCAATTTAGGGTCTGCTTCAAGTGCCGCCGGAACAAGCGAGAGGATATTCTAAGAAAATATCGATAAAAGGCCCGATTTATCGTTGTCGACGGTGGCAGGCTAGCCCCGCAGTAGACTGGCACTCGCTGTAGCGCGGCAAGTACTGCAGGTTGTATACCCGTCCTGTATGTCGCAGGCTAGCCCCGCAGTAGACTGGCACTCGCTGTAGCGCGGCAAGTACTGCAGGTTGTATACCCGTCCTGTATGTCGCAGGCTAGCCCCGCAGTAGACTGGCACTCGCTGTAGCGCGGCAAGTACTGCAGGTTGTATACCCGTCCTGTATGTCGCAGGCTAGCCCCGCAGTAGACTGGCACTCGCTGTAGCGCGGCAAGTACTGCAGGTTGTATACCCGTCCTGTATGTCGCAGGCTAGCCCCGCAGTAGACTGGCACTCGCTGTAGCGCGGCAAGTACTGCAGGTTGTATACCCGTCCTGTATGTCGCAGGCTAGCCCCGCAGTAGACTGGCACTCGCTGTAGCGCGGCAAGTACTGCAGGTTGTATACCCGTCCTGTATGTCGCAGGCTAGCCCCGCAGTAGACTGGCACTCGCTGTAGCGCGGCAAGTACTGCAGGTTGTATACCCGTCCTGTATGTCGCAGGCTAGCCCCGCAGTAGACTGGCACTCGCTGTAGCGCGGCAAGTACTGCAGGTTGTATACCCGTCCTGTATGTCGCAGGCTAGCCCCGCAGTAGACTGGCACTCGCTGTAGCGCGGCAAGTACTGCAGGTTGTATACCCGTCCTGTATGTCGCAGGCTAGCCCCGCAGTAGACTGGCACTCGCTGTAGCGCGGCAAGTACTGCAGGTTGTATACCCGTCCTGTATGTCGCAGGCTAGCCCCGCAGTAGACTGGCACTCGCTGTAGCGCGGCAAGTACTGCAGGTTGTATACCCGTCCTGTATGTCGCAGGCTAGCCCCGCAGTAGACTGGCACTCGCTGTAGCGCGGCAAGTACTGCAGGTTGTATACCCGTCCTGTATGTCGCAGGCTAGCCCCGCAGTAGACTGGCACTCGCTGTAGCGCGGCAAGTACTGCAGGTTGTATACCCGTCCTGTATGTCGCAGGCTAGCCCCGCAGTAGACTGGCACTCGCTGTAGCGCGGCAAGTACTGCAGGTTGTATACCCGTCCTGTATGTCGCAGGCTAGCCCCGCAGTAGACTGGCACTCGCTGTAGCGCGGCAAGTACTGCAGGTTGTATACCCGTCCTGTATGTCGCAGGCTAGCCCCGCAGTAGACTGGCACTCGCTGTAGCGCGGCAAGTACTGCAGGTTGTATACCCGTCCTGTATGTCGCAGGCTAGCCCCGCAGTAGACTGGCACTCGCTGTAGCGCGGCAAGTACTGCAGGTTGTATACCCGTCCTGTATGTCGCAGGCTAGCCCCGCAGTAGACTGGCACTCGCTGTAGCGCGGCAAGTACTGCAGGTTGTATACCCGTCCTGTATGTCGCAGGCTAGCCCCGCAGTAGACTGGCACTCGCTGTAGCGCGGCAAGTACTGCAGGTTGTATACCCGTCCTGTATGTCGCAGGCTAGCCCCGCAGTAGACTGGCACTCGCTGTAGCGCGGCAAGTACTGCAGGTTGTATACCCGTCCTGTATGTCGCAGGCTAGCCCCGCAGTAGACTGGCACTCGCTGTAGCGCGGCAAGTACTGCAGGTTGTATACCCGTCCTGTATGTCGCAGGCTAGCCCCGCAGTAGACTGGCACTCGCTGTAGCGCGGCAAGTACTGCAGGTTGTATACCCGTCCTGTATGTCGCAGGCTAGCCCCGCAGTAGACTGGCACTCGCTGTAGCGCGGCAAGTACTGCAGGTTGTATACCCGTCCTGTATGTCGCAGGCTAGCCCCGCAGTAGACTGGCACTCGCTGTAGCGCGGCAAGTACTGCAGGTTGTATACCCGTCCTGTATGTCGCAGGCTAGCCCCGCAGTAGACTGGCACTCGCTGTAGCGCGGCAAGTACTGCAGGTTGTATACCCGTCCTGTATGTCGCAGGCTAGCCCCGCAGTAGACTGGCACTCGCTGTAGCGCGGCAAGTACTGCAGGTTGTATACCCGTCCTGTATGTCGCAGGCTAGCCCCGCAGTAGACTGGCACTCGCTGTAGCGCGGCAAGTACTGCAGGTTGTATACCCGTCCTGTATGTCGCAGGCTAGCCCCGCAGTAGACTGGCACTCGCTGTAGCGCGGCAAGTACTGCAGGTTGTATACCCGTCCTGTATGTCGCAGGCTAGCCCCGCAGTAGACTGGCACTCGCTGTAGCGCGGCAAGTACTGCAGGTTGTATACCCGTCCTGTATGTCGCAGGCTAGCCCCGCAGTAGACTGGCACTCGCTGTAGCGCGGCAAGTACTGCAGGTTGTATACCCGTCCTGTATGTCGCAGGCTAGCCCCGCAGTAGACTGGCACTCGCTGTAGCGCGGCAAGTACTGCAGGTTGTATACCCGTCCTGTATGTCGCAGGCTAGCCCCGCAGTAGACTGGCACTCGCTGTAGCGCGGCAAGTACTGCAGGTTGTATACCCGTCCTGTATGTCGCAGGCTAGCCCCGCAGTAGACTGGCACTCGCTGTAGCGCGGCAAGTACTGCAGGTTGTATACCCGTCCTGTATGTCGCAGGCTAGCCCCGCAGTAGACTGGCACTCGCTGTAGCGCGGCAAGTACTGCAGGTTGTATACCCGTCCTGTATGTCGCAGGCTAGCCCCGCAGTAGACTGGCACTCGCTGTAGCGCGGCAAGTACTGCAGGTTGTATACCCGTCCTGTATGTCGCAGGCTAGCCCCGCAGTAGACTGGCACTCGCTGTAGCGCGGCAAGTACTGCAGGTTGTATACCCGTCCTGTATGTCGCAGGCTAGCCCCGCAGTAGACTGGCACTCGCTGTAGCGCGGCAAGTACTGCAGGTTGTATACCCGTCCTGTATGTCGCAGGCTAGCCCCGCAGTAGACTGGCACTCGCTGTAGCGCGGCAAGTACTGCAGGTTGTATACCCGTCCTGTATGTCGCAGGCTAGCCCCGCAGTAGACTGGCACTCGCTGTAGCGCGGCAAGTACTGCAGGTTGTATACCCGTCCTGTATGTCGCAGGCTAGCCCCGCAGTAGACTGGCACTCGCTGTAGCGCGGCAAGTACTGCAGGTTGTATACCCGTCCTGTATGTCGCAGGCTAGCCCCGCAGTAGACTGGCACTCGCTGTAGCGCGGCAAGTACTGCAGGTTGTATACCCGTCCTGTATGTCGCAGGCTAGCCCCGCAGTAGACTGGCACTCGCTGTAGCGCGGCAAGTACTGCAGGTTGTATACCCGTCCTGTATGTCGCAGGCTAGCCCCGCAGTAGACTGGCACTCGCTGTAGCGCGGCAAGTACTGCAGGTTGTATACCCGTCCTGTATGTCGCAGGCTAGCCCCGCAGTAGACTGGCACTCGCTGTAGCGCGGCAAGTACTGCAGGTTGTATACCCGTCCTGTATGTCGCAGGCTAGCCCCGCAGTAGACTGGCACTCGCTGTAGCGCGGCAAGTACTGCAGGTTGTATACCCGTCCTGTATGTCGCAGGCTAGCCCCGCAGTAGACTGGCACTCGCTGTAGCGCGGCAAGTACTGCAGGTTGTATACCCGTCCTGTA
Organism: Stenoptilia bipunctidactyla; assembly: GCA_944452665.1. Taxonomy (NCBI): domain Eukaryota; kingdom Metazoa; phylum Arthropoda; class Insecta; order Lepidoptera; family Pterophoridae; genus Stenoptilia; species Stenoptilia bipunctidactyla. Next base: position 3,898,749 of record OX101743.1, on the reverse strand, counting down.
TGTCGCAGGCTAGCCCCGCAGTAGACTGGCACTCGCTGTAGCGCGGCAAGTACTGCAGGTTGTATACCCGTCCTGTATGTCGCAGGCTAGCCCCGCAGTAGACTGGCACTCGCTGTAGCGCGGCAAGTACTGCAGGTTGTATACCCGTCCTGTATGTCGCAGGCTAGCCCCGCAGTAGACTGGCACTCGCTGTAGCGCGGCAAGTACTGCAGGTTGTATACCCGTCCTGTATGTCGCAGGCTAGCCCCGCAGTAGACTGGCACTCGCTGTAGCGCGGCAAGTACTGCAGGTTGTATACCCGTCCTGTATGTCGCAGGCTAGCCCCGCAGTAGACTGGCACTCGCTGTAGCGCGGCAAGTACTGCAGGTTGTATACCCGTCCTGTATGTCGCAGGCTAGCCCCGCAGTAGACTGGCACTCGCTGTAGCGCGGCAAGTACTGCAGGTTGTATACCCGTCCTGTATGTCGCAGGCTAGCCCCGCAGTAGACTGGCACTCGCTGTAGCGCGGCAAGTACTGCAGGTTGTATACCCGTCCTGTATGTCGCAGGCTAGCCCCGCAGTAGACTGGCACTCGCTGTAGCGCGGCAAGTACTGCAGGTTGTATACCCGTCCTGTATGTCGCAGGCTAGCCCCGCAGTAGACTGGCACTCGCTGTAGCGCGGCAAGTACTGCAGGTTGTATACCCGTCCTGTATGTCGCAGGCTAGCCCCGCAGTAGACTGGCACTCGCTGTAGCGCGGCAAGTACTGCAGGTTGTATACCCGTCCTGTATGTCGCAGGCTAGCCCCGCAGTAGACTGGCACTCGCTGTAGCGCGGCAAGTACTGCAGGTTGTATACCCGTCCTGTATGTCGCAGGCTAGCCCCGCAGTAGACTGGCACTCGCTGTAGCGCGGCAAGTACTGCAGGTTGTATACCCGTCCTGTATGTCGCAGGCTAGCCCCGCAGTAGACTGGCACTCGCTGTAGCGCGGCAAGTACTGCAGGTTGTATACCCGTCCTGTATGTCGCAGGCTAGCCCCGCAGTAGACTGGCACTCGCTGTAGCGCGGCAAGTACTGCAGGTTGTATACCCGTCCTGTATGTCGCAGGCTAGCCCCGCAGTAGACTGGCACTCACCGACGGCGGCGGTGGTGATGCGGTCGAGCCCGTGGCCCACGTGGTCGGCGTGCGCGCGCGTGCGGTCCTCGAACAGGAACTCGCGCGCCTCGCTGTAGCGCGGCAAGTACTGCAGGTTGTATACCCGTCCTGTATGTCGCAGGCTAGCCCCGCAGTAGACTGGCACTCACCGACGGCGGCGGTGGTGATGCGGTCGAGCCCGTGGCCCACGTGGTCGGCGTGCGCGCGCGTGCGGTCCTCGAACAGGAACTCGCGCGCCTCGCTGTAGCGCGGCAAGTACTGCAGGTTGTATACCCGTCCTGTATGTCGCAGGCTAGCCCCGCAGTAGACTGGCACTCGCTGTAGCGCGGCAAGTACTGCAGGTTGTATACCCGTCCTGTATGTCGCAGGCTAGCCCCGCAGTAGACTGGCACTCGCTGTAGCGCGGCAAGTACTGCAGGTTGTATACCCGTCCTGTATGTCGCAGGCTAGCCCCGCAGTAGACTGGCACTCGCTGTAGCGCGGCAAGTACTGCAGGTTGTATACCCGTCCTGTATGTCGCAGGCTAGCCCCGCAGTAGACTGGCACTCGCTGTAGCGCGGCAAGTACTGCAGGTTGTATACCCGTCCTGTATGTCGCAGGCTAGCCCCGCAGTAGACTGGCACTCACCGACGGCGGCGGTGGTGATGCGGTCGAGCCCGTGGCCCACGTGGTCGGCGTGCGCGCGCGTGCGGTCCTCGAACAGGAACTCGCGCGCCTCGCTGTAGCGCGGCAAGTACTGCAGGTTGTATACCCGTCCTGTATGTCGCAGGCTAGCCCCGCAGTAGACTGGCACTCGCTGTAGCGCGGCAAGTACTGCAGGTTGTATACCCGTCCTGTATGTCGCAGGCTAGCCCCGCAGTAGACTGGCACTCACCGACGGCGGCGGTGGTGATGCGGTCGAGCCCGTGGCCCACGTGGTCGGCGTGCGCGCGCGTGCGGTCCTCGAACAGGAACTCGCGCGCCTCGCTGTAGCGCGGCAAGTACTGCAGGTTGTATACCCGTCCTGTATGTCGCAGGCTAGCCCCGCAGTAGACTGGCACTCACCGACGGCGGCGGTGGTGATGCGGTCGAGCCCGTGGCCCACGTGGTCGGCGTGCGCGCGCGTGCGGTCCTCGAACAGGAACTCGCGCGCCTCGCTGTAGCGCGGCAAGTACTGCAGGTTGTATACCCGTCCTGTATGTCGCAGGCTAGCCCCGCAGTAGACTGGCACTCACCGACGGCGGCGGTGGTGATGCGGTCGAGCCCGTGGCCCACGTGGTCGGCGTGCGCGCGCGTGCGGTCCTCGAACAGGAACTCGCGCGCCTCGCTGTAGCGCGGCAAGTACTGCAGGTTGTATACCCGTCCTGTATGTCGCAGGCTAGCCCCGCAGTAGACTGGCACTCGCTGTAGCGCGGCAAGTACTGCAGGTTGTATACCCGTCCTGTATGTCGCAGGCTAGCCCCGCAGTAGACTGGCACTCGCTGTAGCGCGGCAAGTACTGCAGGTTGTATACCCGTCCTGTATGTCGCAGGCTAGCCCCGCAGTAGACTGGCACTCGCTGTAGCGCGGCAAGTACTGCAGGTTGTATACCCGTCCTGTATGTCGCAGGCTAGCCCCGCAGTAGACTGGCACTCGCTGTAGCGCGGCAAGTACTGCAGGTTGTATACCCGTCCTGTATGTCGCAGGCTAGCCCCGCAGTAGACTGGCACTCACCGACGGCGGCGGTGGTGATGCGGTCGAGCCCGTGGCCCACGTGGTCGGCGTGCGCGCGCGTGCGGTCCTCGAACAGGAACTCGCGCGCCTCGCTGTAGCGCGGCAAGTACTGCAGGTTGTATACCCGTCCTGTATGTCGCAGGCTAGCCCCGCAGTAGACTGGCACTCGCTGTAGCGCGGCAAGTACTGCAGGTTGTATACCCGTCCTGTATGTCGCAGGCTAGCCCCGCAGTAGACTGGCACTCGCTGTAGCGCGGCAAGTACTGCAGGTTGTATACCCGTCCTGTATGTCGCAGGCTAGCCCCGCAGTAGACTGGCACTCGCTGTAGCGCGGCAAGTACTGCAGGTTGTATACCCGTCCTGTATGTCGCAGGCTAGCCCCGCAGTAGACTGGCACTCGCTGTAGCGCGGCAAGTACTGCAGGTTGTATACCCGTCCTGTATGTCGCAGGCTAGCCCCGCAGTAGACTGGCACTCACCGACGGCGGCGGTGGTGATGCGGTCGAGCCCGTGGCCCACGTGGTCGGCGTGCGCGCGCGTGCGGTCCTCGAACAGGAACTCGCGCGCCTCGCTGTAGCGCGGCAAGTACTGCAGGTTGTATACCCGTCCTGTATGTCGCAGGCTAGCCCCGCAGTAGACTGGCACTCACCGACGGCGGCGGTGGTGATGCGGTCGAGCCCGTGGCCCACGTGGTCGGCGTGCGCGCGCGTGCGGTCCTCGAACAGGAACTCGCGCGCCTCGCTGTAGCGCGGCAAGTACTGCAGGTTGTATACCCGTCCTGTATGTCGCAGGCTAGCCCCGCAGTAGACTGGCACTCACCGACGGCGGCGGTGGTGATGCGGTCGAGCCCGTGGCCCACGTGGTCGGCGTGCGCGCGCGTGCGGTCCTCGAACAGGAACTCGCGCGCCTCGCTGTAGCGCGGCAAGTACTGCAGGTTGTATACCCGTCCTGTATGTCGCAGGCTAGCCCCGCAGTAGACTGGCACTCGCTGTAGCGCGGCAAGTACTGCAGGTTGTATACCCGTCCTGTATGTCGCAGGCTAGCCCCGCAGTAGACTGGCACTCACCGACGGCGGCGGTGGTGATGCGGTCGAGCCCGTGGCCCACGTGGTCGGCGTGCGCGCGCGTGCGGTCCTCGAACAGGAACTCGCGCGCCTCGCTGTAGCGCGGCAAGTACTGCAGGTTGTATACCCGTCCTGTATGTCGCAGGCTAGCCCCGCAGTAGACTGGCACTCGCTGTAGCGCGGCAAGTACTGCAGGTTGTATACCCGTCCTGTATGTCGCAGGCTAGCCCCGCAGTAGACTGGCACTCGCTGTAGCGCGGCAAGTACTGCAGGTTGTATACCCGTCCTGTATGTCGCAGGCTAGCCCCGCAGTAGACTGGCACTCACCGACGGCGGCGGTGGTGATGCGGTCGAGCCCGTGGCCCACGTGGTCGGCGTGCGCGCGCGTGCGGTCCTCGAACAGGAACTCGCGCGCCTCGCTGTAGCGCGGCAAGTACTGCAGGTTGTATACCCGTCCTGTATGTCGCAGGCTAGCCCCGCAGTAGACTGGCACTCGCTGTAGCGCGGCAAGTACTGCAGGTTGTATACCCGTCCTGTATGTCGCAGGCTAGCCCCGCAGTAGACTGGCACTCGCTGTAGCGCGGCAAGTACTGCAGGTTGTATACCCGTCCTGTATGTCGCAGGCTAGCCCCGCAGTAGACTGGCACTCGCTGTAGCGCGGCAAGTACTGCAGGTTGTATACCCGTCCTGTATGTCGCAGGCTAGCCCCGCAGTAGACTGGCACTCACCGACGGCGGCGGTGGTGATGCGGTCGAGCCCGTGGCCCACGTGGTCGGCGTGCGCGCGCGTGCGGTCCTCGAACAGGAACTCGCGCGCCTCGCTGTAGCGCGGCAAGTACTGCAGGTTGTATACCCGTCCTGTATGTCGCAGGCTAGCCCCGCAGTAGACTGGCACTCACCGACGGCGGCGGTGGTGATGCGGTCGAGCCCGTGGCCCACGTGGTCGGCGTGCGCGCGCGTGCGGTCCTCGAACAGGAACTCGCGCGCCTCGCTGTAGCGCGGCAAGTACTGCAGGTTGTATACCCGTCCTGTATGTCGCAGGCTAGCCCCGCAGTAGACTGGCACTCGCTGTAGCGCGGCAAGTACTGCAGGTTGTATACCCGTCCTGTATGTCGCAGGCTAGCCCCGCAGTAGACTGGCACTCGCTGTAGCGCGGCAAGTACTGCAGGTTGTATACCCGTCCTGTATGTCGCAGGCTAGCCCCGCAGTAGACTGGCACTCGCTGTAGCGCGGCAAGTACTGCAGGTTGTATACCCGTCCTGTATGTCGCAGGCTAGCCCCGCAGTAGACTGGCACTCGCTGTAGCGCGGCAAGTACTGCAGGTTGTATACCCGTCCTGTATGTCGCAGGCTAGCCCCGCAGTAGACTGGCACTCGCTGTAGCGCGGCAAGTACTGCAGGTTGTATACCCGTCCTGTATGTCGCAGGCTAGCCCCGCAGTAGACTGGCACTCGCTGTAGCGCGGCAAGTACTGCAGGTTGTATACCCGTCCTGTATGTCGCAGGCTAGCCCCGCAGTAGACTGGCACTCGCTGTAGCGCGGCAAGTACTGCAGGTTGTATACCCGTCCTGTATGTCGCAGGCTAGCCCCGCAGTAGACTGGCACTCGCTGTAGCGCGGCAAGTACTGCAGGTTGTATACCCGTCCTGTATGTCGCAGGCTAGCCCCGCAGTAGACTGGCACTCGCTGTAGCGCGGCAAGTACTGCAGGTTGTATACCCGTCCTGTATGTCGCAGGCTAGCCCCGCAGTAGACTGGCACTCACCGACGGCGGCGGTGGTGATGCGGTCGAGCCCGTGGCCCACGTGGTCGGCGTGCGCGCGCGTGCGGTCCTCGAACAGGAACTCGCGCGCCTCGCTGTAGCGCGGCAAGTACTGCAGGTTGTATACCCGTCCTGTATGTCGCAGGCTAGCCCCGCAGTAGACTGGCACTCACCGACGGCGGCGGTGGTGATGCGGTCGAGCCCGTGGCCCACGTGGTCGGCGTGCGCGCGCGTGCGGTCCTCGAACAGGAACTCGCGCGCCTCGCTGTAGCGCGGCAAGTACTGCAGGTTGTATACCCGTCCTGTATGTCGCAGGCTAGCCCCGCAGTAGACTGGCACTCGCTGTAGCGCGGCAAGTACTGCAGGTTGTATACCCGTCCTGTATGTCGCAGGCTAGCCCCGCAGTAGACTGGCACTCACCGACGGCGGCGGTGGTGATGCGGTCGAGCCCGTGGCCCACGTGGTCGGCGTGCGCGCGCGTGCGGTCCTCGAACAGGAACTCGCGCGCCTCGCTGTAGCGCGGCAAGTACTGCAGGTTGTATACCCGTCCTGTATGTCGCAGGCTAGCCCCGCAGTAGACTGGCACTCACCGACGGCGGCGGTGGTGATGCGGTCGAGCCCGTGGCCCACGTGGTCGGCGTGCGCGCGCGTGCGGTCCTCGAACAGGAACTCGCGCGCCTCGCTGTAGCGCGGCAAGTACTGCAGGTTGTATACCCGTCCTGTATGTCGCAGGCTAGCCCCGCAGTAGACTGGCACTCGCTGTAGCGCGGCAAGTACTGCAGGTTGTATACCCGTCCTGTATGTCGCAGGCTAGCCCCGCAGTAGACTGGCACTCACCGACGGCGGCGGTGGTGATGCGGTCGAGCCCGTGGCCCACGTGGTCGGCGTGCGCGCGCGTGCGGTCCTCGAACAGGAACTCGCGCGCCTCGCTGTAGCGCGGCAAGTACTGCAGGTTGTATACCCGTCCTGTATGTCGCAGGCTAGCCCCGCAGTAGACTGGCACTCACCGACGGCGGCGGTGGTGATGCGGTCGAGCCCGTGGCCCACGTGGTCGGCGTGCGCGCGCGTGCGGTCCTCGAACAGGAACTCGCGCGCCTCGCTGTAGCGCGGCAAGTACTGCAGGTTGTATACCCGTCCTGTATGTCGCAGGCTAGCCCCGCAGTAGACTGGCACTCACCGACGGCGGCGGTGGTGATGCGGTCGAGCCCGTGGCCCACGTGGTCGGCGTGCGCGCGCGTGCGGTCCTCGAACAGGAACTCGCGCGCCTCGCTGTAGCGCGGCAAGTACTGCAGGTTGCGCAGCTCGTTTATGCCGGTCCTGTAACGTATACCAAATATTTGTATATACATACATGCTGGACTGGGAGCGAAAGAAAAACATAGAATTTGCCAGCTGATTCTCTTCCCGGGCATACTGTAAAATTCAGTTAAGGGACGGAGGTTTTAGTGGCTTTTTTGCTGGCGACCCCCTGTCACTGCAATAGTCATTATAATATCTCCAAAGTCAAACGCGACATCAGATTGTTTTATAACCTCTGATGTTCTACCTAACCCATATGGGATACAGCAGGGCTAGCACGGCCGCTCTTATCTCCCGATTTTATCCCTTTTAGAGGGAAAAATCTATACTCTCCACCGCCTAGAGCACGGCGACAGGAGAGAAGGTAGATTTTGTCACTTTGACATTTGTCTAGGGTTTATCTCTTCCGATTGTCTTCGCATTAGAGCACGGACTCCGTCTATCGAAGATAAATTGCTCATCGTTTGACATTAGGTTGAGACGTTATCTGCGATCATATTAGGTGGGTTTAAATTTGCTATAAAGATAAGAATGTCCCGTGCTTATTTTAATTATTATTTCTTGGCAAATTGAGGTTGCCGAGCGAAAACTGCGTCGGAAACGCATCAGAGATACTTCTAACCCATTTGAATTCCCAGACAATGAATTTCAAAGAATTTTCCGGTAATAAAAATTTATAAGCAGAAAAATATTATTAACATGATAATGTTTACCATGTGGTACATGAAACAGTTGTAGAGCCTAGGGGAGCTATATACTTGTTAATGGTGACTTTTCAACGGGTTTTAAATACAGCCCTCTCATTACTTACTTTTTTCCACTCATTTTAAAGATAAATATTGAGTCAATTTCAAATATTTAAAACTTGATTTCTTTGATCTTGAACTTGTTTTTTTATGTTGGATTGTTGACATAAAAACGATTGATAGAATGAATGAATATCAATATTGATGTAAATACTGATTGATTTCTTGATATTGATTCTATGGTTTAATTTTATATTGTCATTTTCTGTAAATGCAATACTAAAGGGAGAGAAGGCCCTATCCCCGGCGATGAGCGTTCTCCAATAACAAGCCCGTGCTCGCAGGGAAGATACAATTGACAAGCGGTATAAAATTTTATCCTCTCTTCAGAGGTATTTTATCCCCAGCCCGTGCTAGCCCGGCAGGCATGAAGTGATGTATGCATGTGTGTAAGAATATGTAAGAAATAAATAATACTAATTTGTAAAACGTAGGCTCAGTGATAACTATTTGTTTCGCAGAAAAAAAACACTAATTTTATCATTTGTGTTGCATAGCTATTTATGTTTATTTAGTTACTGTAAAAGAAACAAAAAAGAGTTTCATTAGAAATTAAAACTTGGCGTTTTTATCGCTAAAGAGCGATTTCTTCCAGACAACCATGTTTATAGTGATAAGTAAAACTCCTACCGTCGTTTTTTAATAGGGCTCTTCCCTAGCTCAGCGGTGGGCACCAGCTGCTCGCCCGGCCTGATCCAGAGGATGGGACCATCGTTCGATTCCTGCGGCTCCATTTCAACTGCCGACATCGGTCCCCAGGGCATTGTCTGAAAGAAAGAACGATTTTTTATAGCCACGCATATAACATACCATATAACGAATATAACATACCAATTACCAAAACTAACCGTATTACTGAAGTTACTTTCTGCATACTCGAGATAGTGTACTTTGTGCTTTGCAATTTGTAAACAAACGTAGCTAACCTTTTTGTTTTGTAACTTTTTTATATTTTTTTTTTGTATGAGTGTCAATTTATTTTAGTGATTAGATATTATGTGTTTTCATTCTTTTTATTTTTATTTTAGTTCTCTTTTGTTTTTGCTGCTCTAACCTGAATTCTTGGTATGTGTGTCTTATTGCTGTGGTACTAGGGTTTTAGGACTATATGTATTTATTTATGTAACTATGGGTTCCCTCAGAATATCAGCGCTAAAGTGCATTGCTAAATGGACTTTAGCTTTATGCTGAGAGGGATGCCCTTTTTCTACACCTCAACCAGGACTATATGTTTGTTTTTTAGATTTAAGTGTTAATAATTTTGATGTGGAAAATAAATGTTATTCTATTCTATTCAATTCACAAATAAATGTTGTTCTTTGTGGCTCCCTTGAAGCGGCAGATCTTACCAACACCTATAGACTTCTGTCTATACATGCTGTATGTATGGACCATTTTTATCCCATATTACACAGACAAAAATAGATTCTTTTATTGGGGACTAAGCCCACATCCATCTCACCTTTGTAAGTGAATATAAGGTCTAAGACGATGGGATACGTATTTATAAAGAAATGGCTCTTCATAAAACATTGTCAGAGCCAGGGACTGCATATCGGTATAATTTTTTTAAATAGTACTAGTAAAATTTCAGTACCCTTATTAGTGTACTGCTTCATCTAAAACAATACCTGTACAAGTTATTAAAATCTAACTTAATTATAACAGTACCCACATAATGTATACCGGATTAATTTCTGTAGATGTTTTCAGTACAGAAATATTTTAACCTATTTAATTTCTGTACCGAAATGTATAGGTCAGCATATGTCCCTACGCTATCCACTTCATTATTTAAAAATATTTTTTTAGTATCAATATTTATAGTATCAATACCAGAAAATTTCAGTTAACTGAAAAAATAATTTGTTATGCTACAATAATAAAAAAGGTACACGAATTATTTCAGTATGAATTCCTGTACTGTTATTTTTGAATACAACTAATTTAACGGTATGACGTCATACATAAAAAAAATGTACAGAAATTCATACCGGTATGCAGTCCTTGGTCAGAACACCACCGGACCTATGATATTTAGCGGCAGATATTATGCAGGGTAGTAACTAGCCAGTCGGGCCGCGAGGGGGTTCTACCACCAAAAGGGGGCAACTCGGACTTGTTGCCTCTTATGACATGCTTATCTGGGGATGGCAAGCTTATTCGATTTTCTTATAAAGGGTGACTGGTGACAAATTTTAGATTCTGAAGGACAGCACTCTGTACTCGATTCTGATCATAATTATGTAATAAAAGAGGGTACTTAATTTTTCCCTAGAATTCCCTATACATAAATACTACTATGTTACTGTTTACTTTACATACAACTGATACAATCGCGGCACGTGACCTGGCACGCCATGCGTTACCATGCGTTGCGAATCAATTCTTTAACTTTCGGTTAAGTTTACTCAGTAAATAATTAGTATTTATTTTTTAATATTTTTTTTCTCTTCATGTACGCTCTCAAACTATCACGTCCTTGAATTTCAAACCTGTAGTTATATATTCCTAAATGAAAAAAAAACAACAAAAAAACCAAACACAAATAATGAAATTACGAAATGCAAGTTATTTAGTAACACGGCATCCAAGAACAGACTACGGTAAAAAGAATATTCAATTTGAAGGTGTCAAAATATATAATAATCTTCTTACTACAATAAAGGAATAAAAAGTATGCCCCGCTTTAGACAAAAACTGAAAACATACTTAATAAATTATTAAAATCTCAATAGTTCATACAACCCGTATGATGTGATCAATACCTCATCCAGTTGATTTCACTCTAGATCTGCGTTCAGCTCGGTCTTTTTAGCATTCAACGTTTGTTGTTCAACTTTTTTTTAAATTACCCACTGTTTGGTAATAAGGTTCACTTTCGTATGCAGCGCTCTTGGTTAGAAAAATACGTGTTTGCTTGTAGATGATTTATTTGCGACTGGATTTAATAGAATTACATTTGGTTGATATAGTTTAAGGATTCACACACACATTCAAGCAGTTTACTAATACAGACAATTATAACCTAACATACCGCCCACCAAGGGTCTATGCACCCTTAACAATTTTGTATCAAATCAATTTAACACTTCACTAGATTTACTTTAACTTTTTAAATAGATTAAGTCCAAAAAAAATATTATGTCTCAATGTCTATGGGTAAGTAACAAAGTTTATTAAAGGGTCCTTGCACAACACTGTCACCACTTTTAACACTATACACACGCGTGACTCCGTCAGCGCCCGGGTGTTTTTCAATAATCCTTCCCATCAACCATTTTCCAGGGGGCAAGTTATCAGATTTTATTAGAACAATATTTCCTTTATCAAATTCTTGGACTCTTCTTTGCCACTTCGAACGCTGTTGCAATCTTAAAAGATACTCGTTCTGCCATCTGCGCCAGAAGTCTGCAAGAATTTTTTGCTGGTGCTGCCATCGTGAAAGGTGACTTATTGGAATGTCTTGAAGGTCGGGTGTAGGTACAGTAATAAGCGTTTCACCGACGAGGAAATGACCAGGTGTAAGTGGTTCTATAAGGTCGGTGTCTGTGTCTTCTAATACAGTAAGAGGTCGTGAGTTAAGGCATGCCTCGATTTGGCATAATAAGGTGCTCATCTCTTCATACGTAACATTATAGGTCATTATACGTTTCAAATGGGTTTTCATGGATTTAATTCCTGCCTCCCATAATCCTCCCATGTGTGGGCTATAGGCAGGGATAAAGTGCCATTCAGTTCCATCTTTAGCTAGCGTTTCAGCGATTAAACCGTCAAATTGAAGTTTAGCATCAGCCCACTCAGCGGTAAGTATTTTGTTTGCTCCGAGAAAATTACGACCTTGGTCGCTCCAGATATGAGCGCATCTTCCGCGTCTAGCCACAAACCTTCTAAAGGCACCGATAAATGCATCTGAGGTTAAATCTCCCACTAACTCCAAATGTATCGCCTTTGTCGACATGCATATAAAAAGAGCGACGTATGCCTTGTTCGTTTTCGCTCCTCTGCCTCTTGACATTAAAATCTGGTAAGGGCCAGCATAGTCCACACCTGTATTTAAAAAAGGTTTAGCTGGTGTGACACGAACTCGAGCCAAATCTCCCATTTGTTGTGCCCTTGTTGAAGCATTAAGTTTCGCACAAATGAGGCATTTTCTTAATCTGCTCTTGACTAGGCTCCTAGCTCTCAATATCCAGTATCTTGTTCTGAGAAAGCTGAGCATGACTTGAACTCCACCGTGCAGCGTTTTCAAATGGGCGTTAGCGACGATTAGAAAAGTAAGATGAGAGTCGTGATCAAGTATTATTGGATTCTTACTGTCTTCGTCTAGATGAGAATGACGCAATCGGCCGCCCACCCTGAGGATATCATCACCGTCAAGGTAAGGTTTTAAGTTTTTTAATTTACTATTTGTTTTAACTTGATTCTTTGTTTTCAGGTCCTGTATGTCTTCTTCAAAGCTATCTCTCTGGGTAAGTTTTATGCAAGTTTTCAGAGCATCATTTAATTCCGTCGTGGATGCAGGTAATTCTTTGTTTTCTAATTTCTTTCCCTTTAAAAATCTTTTGCAGTATAAAATAATATTTAGCAACTCCTGTAACGTATCGCAGTCTTCCAATTTTGAAAAGAAACCTATCTCTTTATTCATTTTTAAATTTACTTGTATAGAATTATTTCTTTCTAGGTCTGTCATAATTGCGTTAGGTCGGCTGTATTTAATTTCTCCCTTTAACCAAGCTGGACCTTTCCACCAAAGTTCATCGTTCTTTAGATCTATTATTGATTGTCCTCTGGAAGCAGTATCAGCAGGGTTTTCTAGTGTGTTAACATGGTACCAATTATGATTACCTATTGTGTCCAGTATTTCAACAACTCTGTTTCTAACATACGTATTCCATCTTAGAGGATCACCAAACAGCCATGAGAGGACTATCGTGGAGTCAGTCCAGGCAAATATTTGACAGGTAGGTATGTTTATTGACTCCTTTATCTTTTTCAGAAGACCTGCAAGCAGTACAGCACCACTGAGTTCCAGACGAGGTAAGGATTGAGGTTTCGTGGGTGCAACCTTAGTTTTCGCAGCAATTATAGATGTTTTCACTTCGCCTTGCTCTGTTCTCACTCTAAGGTAAGCAACGGCAGCGTAAGCTCGGGACGAAGCATCACAGAATCCGTGGATGGTCACATTACTCATTGTCGTTTCTAGTGTATGTAGCCATCGGTCAACTTCAATATTCGGTAAGTGCAGAAGAAGGGAATTTCTAATATCGTACCATTCTGTAGCAATTGTCGCATCTACTTCTTCATCCCAGGCCACGCCTTGTAACCATAATCTTTGAATCAGTAGTTTTGCAGGTAAAACAGCAGGTGATAACCAGCCTAGTGGGTCAAACAATCTTTGCAGATCGGCCAGAATTGTTCTCTTCGTAATTGGGTTACTCGTTTCAGGGAAGTTCAGGCTGTATTGAAATTTGTCTCTACCCATATCCCAGTGTAGTCCCAAGGCTCGCGTGGTTCCGTCTAAGGTGATATCGAGTTTTACGTGATTGCTTCTATCAGTCTTTTCAAATTCATTTAGAAAATCTGCATCATTGGAACACCATTTTTTGAGTTTAAAGCCTCCCTTCTGGAGTATCACGTCTATCTCCTTTGCTATTGTTATAGCCTCTGCGGAGCTGTCCTTGCCGCACATGAGATCGTCCATGAAAAAATCTCTCTTAATTATTTCAGCCGCTTCAGGATGGTTTTGGCCTTCGTCGTCAGCTACTTGGTGCAAGGTCCTTACTGCCAAGTAAGGTGCAGAAGCAGTTCCGAACGTGACCCTCGTGAGACGAAAATCTTTAACAGGCTCTTCTTCATTACTTCGCCAGAGTATGCGCTGTAGATCTTTGTCTTCTTTAGTCACCATAATTCTGAGATACATTTGCTGAATGTCTGCTACAAAGCATACCTTCTTCATTCTCCATCTCATAATAAGGCTTCTCATATCTCCTTGAAGCTGGGGCCCAACTAATAGTTCGTCATTTAGAGATATGTTATTGGTTCCCCTTTGTGATGCATTAAAAACAGTTCTAAGCTTAGTTGTCTCTTTTTCTTCTTTAACAACAGCATGATGCGGTAGGTATACAGATGGATGGGACATTTCTTCTTCGGGTACTTCTTCCATGTAATTGGTTTTGTAATCATTCATAACTGTAGTGTAATCATCTTTAAGTTTTGCATTTTTCCTAAATCTTTGTTCTAATTGACGTAATCTTTTCAGTGCTATTGCTTTTGTGTTTCCTTGGGTTGATAGAAGTATATCAGTTTTCTTAGGTAACGAAACAATGTATCTTCCGTCTATGTTTCTGGTAGTCGTATTCTTATATATTTCTTCGCACTTACGCTCTTCCGCTGTAGGCACTAATTTATCATATGCATCTTGTTCCCACATTTGCTTTAGAAGATCATTGAGGTCAAGATTAAGATGCATTACGATTAACTCTTCCGCAGGTCTGTCCTCTACGTTCCCAAACAAAATCCAACCTAGGGTAGTGTTTTGAGCACAAGGTGTTCCAGGTGGTCCCTTAATTACTTCGCTTTTCATAATTTGAGCACATACGTCGACCCCTAGCAGAAGGTCTACTCGTCCTGGTCTATTAAAGCTTGGGTCCGCCAAAGCCAGTCCTTGCAGATGAGGCCATGTTGAAGTAGAGAAAGAGTGCGACGGCAATTGGCTTGTTAGTCGCGTTGACATTATGTATGGTTTGATTTTTATGTTAAAACTTGAGTCGTGTCTTGATAGAAGCTCTATTTCCGTGGCATATTTGACAATAGTTTTGGTTGAGCCAACTCCAGTTATGGTGCCATTAACAGGCGTCCTCTTCACTCTCAGCATCTGCGCTGCTCTCTCACTTAAAAATGTCGCCTGAGAGCCGTGATCAATTAACGCACGCAGAACTGTCAACTGTCCCGTTTCGTAATCTCGTACTGGTACTAGAGCGGTAGCCAGTAATGCTGTGGAAACATTTGAAGCGACGTGCGATGAAACTGTTATATTTGATTGGATTGGTTGGGCTAAGGCTTCAGTTTCGTTATTCTTAGCTTGATTTGTCGTGACGTCTTGTTGTTTAGGATATGTCGCTTGAATTGTTTGATCTGAATGCGTGAGCGTATGGTGACGTTTGTGACATATTCTACATGACATCTTCAGTCGGCATCTTCGAGCGGTGTGACCTGGGGCCAGACAGTTAAAACACAGGTTGTTTTGTTTGATGTACTCACACCTCTCAACTGGGCTTAGTTTAATGAATTCTTCACAGTGGCACAATGTGTGGTTTTCTTTACATATAGCACAAATTCTTTGTTTCGTAGGAGTCGTGGCATCGTAAGTACTTGTAGATAAGTGAACCGCGTATTCGTTTCTTCTAGGTATTGGTTTGTCTCTGGTGGGTGGCGTGACAAGCTCGAGAGTACGGAATTTCTGTTGTAGAAATTTCTTAAGCGCATCCCAGGTAGGTAATTCTTCAGGGCTATCTTTATAAGCAACTTCCTCCCAATCACGGTGCGTTTCAGGATCTAATTTTTGCACAACGAGAAATATAATCAATGGATCCCAGGATGTGGTGGCTAATCCAAGGTTCTTAAGTGCATTGAGACATTCAGTCGTAGTATCTAATAAAGATTTAATATTATTTGGTGTTTGAATGTTTATTTTTCTTTGTGTAAATAGTCTCTTTAATATTGAATTAATTATAATCCTCTTGTTACCGAAACGTGCCTTAAGCATTTTCCATGATTCTTCATAATTAGCTTCAATGACTTGTACATGTTTTAAAAGTAAGAGTGCTTCTCCTGTTAGACTGCTCTTTAAATAATGTAGCCGTTGTACGTTACTTAGTGTTGTATTGTCATGCACTAAGGATGTAAAGAGATCTTGATAAGCGGGCCACTCATCGTAAATACCTGAGAAAGTTGGGAGTTGAATCCTTGGTAGCTTAACGTGCACTTCTCTCGCGCAACTCGTACTAATGTTACTATTATCTGTTTGCATAGGTATTGATGTTGTCGGTTTGTTTAACGTAAACAATAAATCATTAAGATCGGCTAGTAAACAAATATACAAATCTTCCTCTATAAAATAATCTTCATTTGCAAAGTACGGTATTTCATGGCGCTTCTCCTTGGGCGTGCACTTTACCAGGTCTTGATATGCACCTTTATACGTAGCCCAATATTCCTCAATGGCTTTAATACGTGTTTCAACGTAACCTTTAGTTAGGCGCTGTTTAGGACATTTCTTAAGATTCGCTTGAGTTTTTCTCAATAATAATGCCGTATCTTCTAAAACATTAAGTAATTGTTCTATTGTACTCGTCATCTTCAAAAATCATTAATCGTAATTCAAACTTGATTGTATATTCGTATGATATTATTTTCGTAATCTTCAAATTTCACTAAGATTTCAATATAATTCAATAAGATCATAAAAACTTGTTGACGCCAATTGATTCTTTTGTTCTAAACTCGACGCTCGACCCTTTCTTTTGTTAATGCTCTCGATGTAAAAACGTAACGTCGTATTGCAATCCGGTTCGATATGGACCAAAATGTTTGGTAATAAGGTTCACTTTCGTATGCAGCGCTCTTGGTTAGAAAAATACGTGTTTGCTTGTAGATGATTTATTTGCGACTGGATTTAATAGAATTACATTTGGTTGATATAGTTTAAGGATTCACACACACATTCAAGCAGTTTACTAATACAGACAATTATAACCTAACACCCACTTTTTTTTTAATATATTTTCTTTTGTTTTTGTTATGTATAATGGTCAAAAAATTATATTCTAAGATTATAAACACTCTCATTATAAATTTATGTTAAAGATTATTTTTCTCAGTAAGCGAATAAAGATTCTTAAAACACAACACAAATACATTCAATAAACTCACCAAGTCCAGAAAAGGGCACTGTCCCAGCAACTGCAACATATCAGGGAAGTATCCACCAACTTCTTCATGCACGGTGCCCACTAGAGAGATCTGATGCAAAGGCCCGCACCGGAACGTACCCGCCGCGTATGATTGTTGCACCTGCGGGGATAAAATATACAGTTTTATTAGACGTTCATTGTTGTTAGTTTGTTCGCTCAATGTTCCTAATAGTTATTTATTTACATACATAACTTCACACCTGTATCCCTCATGGGGTACGCAGAACACCAGAGGCTATAAAACCAACTCATGTCACATTTGAATTTGGAGGTAATGTTATGTATGATGGAAAGAGACTATTGCAGTGACAGGGGGTCAGCCTGTCGCCCGCAAAACCTCTGTCCCTAACTGACTTTTACAGTATGCCCGGGAAGAAAAGCAGCCGGCACATTGTATGTTTTTCTTTCGCTCCCAGCCCAGCATGGAAGCAGTTATTTATTTAATGGTCTAAAATAATCTTGGCGTTGTAAGTTAGGCTGTTGTATATATTAATCGATATAGCTGGCAAAGCAACGCTCGGCGCGGTGATACTAGGATGGGTGACCGCCAACCATGTTCAAAAGTTGATTGGAGTGGCTTCTCAACTGTGTAAATTAAAATGACCGATAAAGAACTACATACAAAAACTGGGCCTGCCTGTTTCTTTACGGCTACAAACTGTTTCTGAATAATAATAATAAACTTTATTTGTATCTCTCAAATATTCAATACAATAAGTAAATATAACTAAACAATAAACAAGAAAACTTAAGGTAAGTAGGTAAGTTAGACCGTAAATGGTAGAAATAAAACATAATATAGAAACAAGGTACACGTTTTTAAACAGTATGAAAATTAGCTATTATAACTTCTCGTCACTCAGGAGAGATATACTTTATCAAGATTGGAGTAAACTTCCAGAATCTATTTCTCAAGGCCACTAAAAACATTTGCCTGGTGGAAATATTGTTTCAATATTAGAGTGAATAGGTGCTTTTTTAGTTACTTATCCAGTGTTTGACTTCTATTTCCATTGTAAAAGCATTACTCCTGGCAAATAAACTTCTAAAAACACTTGCCTCGTAATATTGTTTCACGAGTCGAGTAAAAAGGAATTTTTTTATTTACTTATCCTGTATTTCAGCTCTATCTCACCTGTGGTAATTGCAGATTTTATTTATGTATTTTCGAAACAATTAAAGACATAAAATTTTTAAGTTTTTGCATTTAAAATCAATTATTCTTAAATAACTGAAAAAATGTGCTAAATTAATATCACCCAACCAGGACTCGAACCTGGGACCTCTCGCTTACCCGAAGAGTGCTCTTCCACATATATATATTGCATAAATACTTATTTTTTTTATTAGCATAAACTTAAAAAAACATACATCTATGACTTGACGACTAATATCTGTGTTCATCACACAAATATCAGTCGCCGCCGGGATTCGAACCCAGGACCTCTGGCATAAAAGGCAATGTAAGCTTTACGCCTGAAAAACTATGTAGATTAAAGTGTCCCTTTAAAAACATACCTGCTGATAATACTTCGTAACTGTTGTAGTCTCTATATCCGAAGCTCTTGCCAAAACACCCGCCTTCACCGGCAAATTGGGATGGGTTTCGGCCAGGTATTGTAACAGACAGGGGAACGCCGCCGCCGCTCCTCGGACGACGCCGCATACGAAGTGCGCCCAACCTTCGCTGTCTTCTGAGAATACTAGCTGTGGGAGCAGAAAAAATATTGGTTGATTCAATACTGTTATAAATTATTCACGATTAATAACAACACATAATCTTGAATAAAACACTTTTGAACCGAAAATACGTGAAGACTTTGAAACGTCGAGTTAAAATGTAAAACATAACTATAATACTCGTTAACTCTTTTTTACTTTTATTTATTATTTTATTTTTTAAAAGAAAAATGAAACATGCTGGACTGGAAGCGAAAGAAAAACATAGAATGTGCCAGCTGCTTTTCTTCCCGGGCATACTGTAAAAGTCAGTTAAGGGACAGAGGTTTTACTGACGTATTTGCGGGCGATAGGCTGAGCCCCTGTCACTGCAATAGTCTCTTTCCTTCATAATATTACTTTCTAAAGTCAAACGTGACATCAGTTGGTTTTATAGCCTCTGGTCTTCTACCTACCCCATGAGGGATACAGGCGTGAAGTTATGTATGTCATGTATGTATGTAAAAATAAAACATTTTCAATTATTATTTCTTCTGTACATTCTGTACTGTAAATAGTGAAAACTAAAGACAATAGAAGAGTTTATTTGTTGAACTACCGGAATCTAATAATAATTCTATAGTTTTTGAATAATTTGTACATTTCATAATGAAAAATTTATCAATGAATACTATTTGGGTCAAAAGGTTATTTATTCTTTATTGATATACCTATTATATGTATATTTCAATAAACCCAAAACATTGCTAACTAATCTTTTAATTGCGTCGAGATTGCAGTCCTGAACATTGGATATTATTGACATTCACAGGTCTGCTGGTAGAAATTGCTTTTAGAAATAAGCAGTACCTTTGTACATATGTTAGATTTAAGTAACCCTGTATTTTTATATCTGTGTGTACATAAATAATTAATTAAATAAATATTAATTTCAACTTGTTACCAACATCCATCCATCCCTGAGATAAGGCTCTTCACAGACGGTAAAATTGGGCAGCAAAGCTATCTTATTGAGTCACATTTTTACTTGAAAGAAACAACAAGACTTTATACAGAACCATTGCTTACCTTCAAGAACTCATGCGCCAAGGACCTCTGTTGGCGTTCGTTTAGCATATCAACATCCCTCTGATGTAAGTATACGACGCTGGCGCCCCCGTTCGGGTGGGTTTCTACCCGCATTATCCTGAAAATAGACACAACATTGCTTTAAATGATACGATTATATGTGAAATTAGCTGTGCAGGGTGTAATTGGGGTAAAAAATAGCTATAGGGTATGCTTAAATCGCAGTGCAATAATCCGTCTGCGTCACTAGTATACATTTTATATGAAATGCGACCCGCCCCACCCCGGCATAGTGTGCGATACTGGGTAGTTCCCAGTAGTTCAACTGCTCAGCTCAACTGGGTGATCAGTACAACTTTGGTGTCCCAGTAGTTCAACTTTGTACAATCCTCCCGAAAGTTGAACTACTGGGACATCAAAGTTGTACTGTTTATATAATATTTATTTTAGTATGTTTTGAAAGAGAAGTGGATCCCGTAAGAAGTTAATTATTATTTATGTGTTTAAGAGAAACTGAACACACATTTTCAAGTGTTAATCAGATACCTACTAATAGTGGTCTTTTATATTGAATTTCAATCCAAAATCCTTGTTTGTAAACTCATAAATGTCTAAGCGTTGCCATGGCAACCAAAATCCAAATTTAATTGGGTATTTCTTTAAAAAAAATAAAAAGTTGAATATTTTTTATGATCCTCTTCTTTTTCCGTAAAGAAAGAACAAAGTGGTTCACAAAAAATATATTGGACATTGGAAAGTAAAATTTCTATATCGAGTCTTAATTCAAATACAATATACCAAAATTATAATACCAAACCAAATACCATGTAATACCATACCAAAATTAACCTGGATTTTGGTGGTCATTTATGAGTTTACAATCAAGGACTTTGGATTGCAATTCAGTAAAGAAATATACTATATTTGAATATATATTTGATCAACTCTTGATAAATACGTATTCATTTTCTAGAGTCTCAAAAAAATAAAAAAAAATCTTGCAAACGATTGAACTGACCAGTTGAACTAGTGGGAACTAGATGCCAGTACAACTTTGATGTCCCAGTAGTTCAACTTTCGAGAGGATTGTACAAAGTTGGTTGAACTGAGCAGTTGAACTATTGGGAACTACCCGCGATACTTCTTATAAAATGTATGAGAGGCTCGCACGCGGATTTTTGCGATGCGATGCGGCCCGGCATAGTGTGTGCGCACCTTAATAAGTTTATCATAAATAAGGTTTTAAAAAGTTTGATATTGTTCCGTTTTTGAAAAATTAAGTTTGCTAGTAGTTCGAATAATATTAATAGACTACATTTTGAAATTACGATAATTCAAATTTTGATGAGACATTCGTCAAATATTTTAATATAATTAAAATATGTTTATTAGTTTAAAAATATTATTGTATAATTATTTTTTTCGTATCAACACAACATTTAAGTTAGTAAGAACAAATCGTGCGAGAAATTAAACATGACACTTGCGTGAGAAGCTAAGTGAAATTGTAAGATTTTTTCTGCATTTTAGAATAATTATGTTCTGCGAATTATGCTCAAAGACATGACAACAGACTGTCTCTGTCTTGTTTGTATTATAAAAGATTATAAGCCAAAAAGGGACGTACTTGAGCTATACATATTTTAATTACTTACTTACTTACAGAAAAACTTTTGTACATAAAGAAAAACAATTTATAATGAAAAATATTTTTTATTAACCAGGAACACAATTTACAAGAAATACTTAATATCTAGTGGTTGCTTCACTAGGCCATAGCCTGTATCGAAGCAGATAATGTGCAACAATATTTGCTAATATCTTTAAACATCTTAACAGTGGTCACGAGCGACTGACCGTCCTTTATTTAATAAAATGAATCATGAAAACTAACGACTAACATTATTGGACTGAATTTGTCATAACATAACCCTCTCAATTTCAGGTCTATCTTATGTCAAATTATTCAATTAGATTTCAAATTCAAAACCTGCTAACAAAAACTGAGTTTGAAATTGAAACCTCTAATTTTGACATTAGAGAGACTTTAAATATGGGATATAGGACCCGGTACCTAAGTTGGTAGCACACCCGCCCGGTAAGCGGGAGTCAGATCCGCTGCCTTATCACCTGAATATTAGCGATCAGCTATAATGGCGCAGTCATCACGCCATGGACGCGCGATCCATTGCTTTACATCGTATTATGTAAGCGATAGCTGTTCAATCGTTCGTTGATCGCAGAATGCATTTATTGCTACGATACTAGCGCCAAAAACAATTTGGTAGCTAAAAAAGAAACTATTAAAATGTGAAACAGATGTTTGCTTTTAATATTTCGCAGAAAAGTACACACGAAAAGTATGAGAGTCAAAGGGATTATATGCACTTTTAGTACATCGATTGTACGATAGAGGCAGCACAGTGGTCGGAACGCTATGGCTTTGTTTTTGCTGTAACGTAATACGGATTAGTTCTTTTTTAGCAAATCTTGCGCAATTCATGCCATCGCTTTGCTCTTGCAAGTTGCGTGATAATTCGAGGACTATTCTATTCAGTATTTTTATCTATAACTCCCCAGCGGGGCTAGCATACTACCGTCGACAACGATAAATCGGGCCTTTTATCGATATTTTCTTAGAATATGGTATTTAGTGTATGAAATTGATTAAGATTATGACATGCTTGGTTCTGTGGTCTTAATCATGGTATCAAATCGAGTAATTACATCTATTATGGTGCGCATATTAACTTACATAATAGGATAAAATAACAAAGTAATATTTATCTTGTCGATTCGACTATTTATCGATGTGAGCATGCTAGCCCTGCTGGAGGAGGTTGGTGGATGACAGAATTTTCAGAGTGCCGAAATGGCTTCTGACAAACCCTAACGACTACTGTACACAAGTATACAGCACCCGGAACCGATTGCTTAACGTGCCCTACCAAGCACGAAAGTCGTCGTGTGAAATAAATGGTCGGCGGTCACCCATCCTAATACCGGCCGCACCGAGCGCGCTTAACCTGCGATATCGTTTGATATGCACAGGACCATGACATTAAAAAAAACATATTAGAATACATTTAAAAAACATTACCTATGATACTTGAGTCCTTTAAGGTCCACACTGGCAGCCAAGGGCCCCCAGGACACCGAGGGCCTGTCCCTTCGGCACTGCACCCCGATGGAGCACCGAGTGATGCGGTTGCGTTTCTTGCAAAGCTGGCAGGTGGTTCTTGACGAAGATCTGAAAGCAAGATTGTTGTGGGTCAGTTTTTTTTTGAATAATAAAATACGAAGATCGGGAATAATTATGTATACAAAGTGTTCCTTTTGATTTCCCATAACTCTAGGGTATAAATGGGACCATGTAATAGAATCAAATAAAATGTGGATATATTTTTTGTTCGTTTTTATTTTTCATAGAAAATAATTCAATTACTTAAGTCATAACATCTTATGTAAAACACCTTCATGCGAAGTATGACAACGTGGTATTTTCTATCCCTTTTTATCACCATGCACAGGTACAGTTCGAAACGTTTTGCGTGGTACATTGTATGCAACGTTCCTAAACGTTAAAATGTTTTTGTTGTTTATTGTATGGCTTCAATGACCTATTGAATGAATGTTAAAGAGATTTTACAAGAGTGATAATTTATGAACTCATTATATTAAGATTGATTATATCTTGGAAAGTATGCACTTTTGAACGAAATATTCTTTGGCACAAAGTATTATTTTTTAGTAAGGAACAAACCCTCAAAGTTATGGGATATCAAAAAGAACACCTTGTATACGGTGTCTTGTAAGTCGACGTCGATTCGGAAACGGGAACAAACAGGTACTTCGATACAAGTTTAAAGTTTTTTGGCTCTTTTATAATTATGGAGAAATCGCCTGTGCAGACTTGACGAGAACACCCGGTATAAACGAACAAAGTTATTGTCTTTTATTATTGTGTTCAGTATAGTATAGGATCACAATAGCAAAAAAAGTAAGTAAATAAGCACCTACTGATTGTACGCCTAAACATTTGTCTTCCATAAGACCCCAGCTACACTGATGGAAACAAAACATCAAACCAAGGTGACCTTGCTAGTTTACAACGTGTTTACAACAGTGAAGACGGCTTTTGACAACCAAATTACATGACCTTGGCGGGTTGTAAACGGCGGTGTTTAGAAACACAGACATACATCTGTGTTGTGACAACGCAAGTGCCACGATTTGTATTGGAACCAAGCGTGCCGATTTCTTAAGACCTATTGTGACGTCACAGCTGATATTTATTACTGGGAAATACAAAAAGTCTCGACTTTCTAACAGACATACATACACGAGGATTAAATCTAGAGGCGACCGACCTTGACGCTTGGTCGGGGTTCGGACACGCAAAGAACATGCATTTGCGTTATGCATGTAGATGTATGTCTGTGTTTGGGGAAGTGTGTATGCTTGTTATTGTATATTTTACTTTGTAACTATAACTATAAATGACTCGAGTTTTGTAGCTTTTTAGCCTGCGTTTCAATCTTCATCCTCAATTGCATACCAAACTGCCATCGCGAAGATGTTGCCAACACGAGAGATCAAAGCGCACTGACGATTTGGGGCGTGGCCTAGCGTGATCTTGGCTTGTGTTCTTGTTTGTCTTCTTGTTGGCAACCACCGTTTGTAACAGTGTGGATGACTCGGAATTAGTTGTCAACAACTTAACCTTCCTTAACATTGGTTGGAAGCATTGGTTTTCAACGTGTTTTCAACAGTCTGGCTGGCGCTAAAGTCGACGTCGATTCGGAAACGGGAAAAAACAGGTACTTCGATACAAGTTTTAAGTTTTTTGACTCTTTTATAATTATGGAGTAATCGCCTGTGCAGACTTGACGAGAACACCCTGTGTAAACGAACAAAGTCATTGTCTTTTATTATTGTGTTCAGTATAGGAACACAATAGTACAAAAGTAAGTAAATAGCACCTACTGATTGTACGCATAAACGTCGAGTTACAATTTATCGTAATACTAGCTGACCCGGCAAACGTTGTTTTGAAATATAAATAAAAAAAATAAAAAAAAAGATGTTGGCCGATTCTCATAGATACCGGATAAGCACAAAAAATTTCATCAAAATCGGTCAAGCCGTTTCGGAGGAGTATGGCAACGAAAACTGTGATACGAGAATTTTATTTATTAGATAAATAAATATAAGGTTTGTTTGTTTATACGTAGCTCTAAGAACATGCCGGTTTTTAAATTATATTGGATAAATGGATCAGCTCTTTGGGGAAGACATATTTTATGCAGATATTTCTACAGGAATATACAGGGTGACTGGTGGGTCACTTTTGAAATTCAAGGACGTGATAGTTTGAGATCATACATGAAGAGAGAAAACAAATATTAATTGTTTACTGAGTAATGGCAACGCATAGTTACACTAGCGTTGGCAGCGATCCGCGTGCCAGGTCACGTAACGCGATTGACTCAATTGTATGTGAAGGAAATAGTAACATAGTAGTATTTATGTATAGGGAATTCTATTGAAAAATTAAGTACCTATTTTTATTACATAATTAAACTCAGAATTAAGTACAGAGTGCTCTTCTTCAGTATCTCAAATTTATCACCAGTCACCCTGTAAATTACTTTGGTAAAATGGCGGCTCATGTAAAATACAATTAATCCGGTTATAAACGTATTTATGTTTATGCTGGTTTTTGAGTAATCCTTCTATATAAATATTAAGATTTTTATCGCTCTTTTACGCTAGAGCGGCGAAGTGGAATAAGGTATTTGACATCTTTTTTTTTTATAATTAAGAATGGGACATTTGTCTTCCATAACACCTGAAGGTAAGTGAACAATGAACATGAAGACTAAGGTGGTACACGTCCATCCAAAAGAAACCTGTTTCGATTCACTCGACGCTTAAAAGTACTGGTCAGGAAAAACAGACGCCAGCAGTTCATTTCAAACCTTGGCGACCCGTATCAAAAAGGGAACTGTCAAAGCGCTTACTTCGACTTTTTAGAACGTCCACCAATATGGATGAAAGTAAAGCAAAGCCTGATTCTTGTCAAAATGTAGTTTTTTCCAAGTCCTATAAACGTTACGATGATTACTGTCGGTGAGATGGCCTGGGTGATTTATAATTTAGTTCGAATTTATTTCTAGCAAATTGTATCATCTTTCTTCTTGAGGTACCTATATTAAGTGTTTTTTCTTCACATCTTAATATAGCTACTGGTAGCACGTAACCTTTCTCAAGAATTGGGCTATCAAATAAAGATTTTTATAATAACGCGTTCAAAAAAAAAACGGAACCATGTATAAGAAAAAAACGGTTTTCTGTGTTTGGTACTAGCAGTCGCGCACGCTTTAACCCGCGTTATTTTTGATACCATAATAATAAGAGATGAAACGGATAGTAGTTTGGCCGGATACCGGATATCCGGCCAGTCGTGTGGCCGGATAGCCGGATATCCGGCAGCCGGATATCTGGCGGGACTTAGCCGTTTGGTGCTCGGTTCGATTCGGGTCTTTTCGTTGATGAGCGAAGTTAAGTACCTAATTGTTTCATTCATTCATTCATTGTCGTATTGTGTTGATTCTTCTTTATCAGCCCATATACGTCCCCATCGAGGGGCACGATTGTGTTGAGTAAATTAAAAAAATATAAACTTATTATATTTGTTAAGTGATACTAAGACTAACTAAATAAAGCTAATAAATACTTAAAGAAATTGTCCACTTTTATTTTTGCGCAGAATGTTATATTACAAGTTCCGTTACAGCAATCTGTACGCACCATTACGAGTGTCAACGGGCGTACTCATACAAAACTGCTACGTCTGTACAGTACGCGAGTACGGGCTAGCTCTCGCGGGTACTGCACGCCCGTACACCGTTTTTTTAAATCGAATTTTAGCCTAATAGTAAGATGTTAGGTATTCCAGTGTAAAGCACTGTAAAGCACTAATGAAATTTTACTAGCGAAATTGCATTCACGAGTGCCATACGCGCGTGACCCAGCGTTGGCCCTATACAAAATATTTTTTTTAATAAATAACCTTGGAACAGTTCGTCCAGAATAGGTAACAGAATCAATTGCAATAGTTTTACATCATGTTATATTTTAACTGATATAAAAAGTATTGCTAACTGCTTCCATGCTGGACTGGGAGCGAAAGAAAAACGTAGAATGTGCCAGCTGCTTCTCTTCCCGGGCATACTGTAAAAGTCAGTTAAGGGACAGAGGTTTTAAAGGCGTTTTTGTTGGCCATAGGCTGACCCTCTGTCACTACAATAGTCCCTCTCCATCTTTATAATACCTCCAAATTTAACAAACGTGACATCAGATGGTCTTGTAATATCTATCTGGTGTTCTGCCTACCCCATAAGGGATACAGGCGTGACGTTATGTATGTATGTATGTATTATATTTTAACTCAATAATCTCTCTGCAGATCCTACGTCGTCGCATGAAAGGGTAGCGAGCAAGCGCCCCGCGCTCTGGTTGTCCTCACTTGCGCGACAAAGTTAAAACACCACAAGAGGCTTGAAATGTAATATTTAATACATATCTATATATCTATCTGAAAGTTTTTAACATAATATTAGATACAATATTCTGTATACGAAAATATTTGACCCATGAATTAGGTTTCGCATAAACAAAAAGTAATGTTATATACAGAGCTTTTAGGGTTTGTAAGACGGGCATTATTTCAGGTATTATTTTTGATAAGTTTATCCAACAACCATCCAATGTAAGTATAAGGGCACGTAACTAACGTTACTCTAAACCAGCAGCGGATAGTTCCATAAGAAAGCAGGCGATGCAGTAAAAACGCACGACGCGACGCCTCTCCTATCTTCAAACGTGCCTTAAGGGTAGGGTTGACAACTTTTTTTTTCTAGAAATAAAGTATATTTGAGTTTGAAAAGAATATCAAACAGTATTTTGGAAAAATAAACTGGGGCCTTACTCCCGGCGCGATCGAGAATCAAATCAACTCGATCTCAAGCATTTCGAAACCGATACTGGCGCCGAATCGAGCGGTGGCTCAAATTGTAACTAATCAGCAGTGCGAGCACAGAACTTTATCGAATCGTATGTTAACGAATGTTTACGAATGCTCGTATAGTATGGAGTCGGTTGCAAGTTTTGAGTAACATTGTAATTTTTTATTTTACAGATATTTATGAGTACAACATGTTTACAAACATTCAAAATTTACAAGGCACACATTTATTTAAGCTGGCTGTGCGGCAATGGATAGATTTCAATTTTTTCTTAAAAACCGTCTCCATACTATACGAACATTCGTTAACAAATGATTCGATAAAGTTCTGTGCTCGCACTGCAGGATCGAATATAACTGTTTATAGCTTGTAACAAATGACCAAATCTATGGTACAATTTGAGCCACCGCTCGATTCGGCGCTAGTATCGGTTTCGAAATGCTTGAGATCGAGTTGATTTGATTCTCGATCGCGTCGGGAGTGAGGCCCCAGTATTCAATTTATTTAATGTTCTAAATACATATTTTTAGAACTTCTTGCACAAATGATTAATTAAAGCCTAGCATTAGTCCATTCATTCTAGATTTCAACATATGGGGAAAGCCGCAAAATTTTCACCTTTGTTTTGTTGCCACTATATTATACCATGAGGTGAGTACACCTCGCCCTCCGGGTTCGGCTTCACCCCTTCCCCCCTTAAGAAGTGTCCCATTTTTCAGTTCATTTAAATTTTCAGGAAAACTATATAAGCGAAGACGAAATTGTCAAAGGCTGAATTATTCATTAATAAATTCCCTACAAAGTCCCAAGATTCATTTTAATAGGATTATATATAAATTTAACTTTTTATGCTGAAAACAGTATTTTTTATGCTTTTTTTCCCAACAGTAAACAGTATAATAATGTTAAAAACAGTATGGTTGGCAACCCTACCTAAGGGCATAAGTTGGGTGGTATAGGATACCCTCTAGTTCCTCCATAGACATACATCTGCATAGACCACGCAAATGCATGTACTTTGCGTGTCCGAACCCCGACCAAGCGTCAAGGTTGGTCGTCGCTAGATTCAGTCCCCGCGTATGTATGTCTGTTCAAAATCTATTTCACGATATCGATATCGTTCTTAATAAGCGATTTCATCGGCGGCATCGGTGTGTTTGAATCGGTTTGTATTTCCCAGCAATAAACATCAGCTGTGACGTCGCAAATGATGTTAAAAAGTTTCAATACAAATCGAGACACTTGCGTTGGTTATATAGATATATGTCTGTGGGTTCCTCTGTGTAGTCTCTTACACATCAAAAAAATCGAAAACATACAAAAGATATTTTTGAAAGCAGTAAACTACAGACCATGGTTTTCCATGGTAAGTCATTGTATGATGATCTAGTAAAATAATTTAGCATAACTAAATTAACTGATAAACGAGCTGCTTCTGACGTAATGACTCTTTATAAAATATGTTCCAACCACTATAACTGTTTCGAACTAGTGCAAAAAATTTAATTTATTGTTCCCAAATGCAGACATTCAGCACCTTTCGCTTTGTCAACCCCTAAAACTAACCAAGAACGAAGAGCTCCACTCTTTAGGATATGGGCAACATAGGTATAATACTAAACTTCCTAATATTGATATTTTTCACACAAAATCAACTTATTCACTTAAACAACACATTTTCAAATCTAATTATAGTTGAGAGTTGTCTAATTATGTTTTAAATTGTTAATCATTACATTTGTTACTCATTGATGAGTAAAAACTCAAAAGAGACTACTAATTTTATATAATTTAAGTCCTAGTGAGATTTTCTTTGGATATATATGTTAAATAATACATTTCCTCTTTTTATGTATAACTGCAATGTATATATCTGTGTATTCTCCAAAATCAATAAATAAATAGATAAACACAAAATTGTTTAAAAATCTTCTTTGGAGCCAAATTTTTGGTATGACAGTATCAATTCAGGTAATTTACTATTTATTATAAGTAAAGAAATATTGCTGCTTCTGAAGCAATGTTTTGTAAAATATACATGCATAACTTCACACCTGTACCTGTGTAATGTTACTAATGGGGTAGGCAGAACAGCAGAGGCTATTAAACCACCTGATGTCACATTTGAGAAATTTGAAGGCATTATAATGGTGGAGAGAGACTATAGCAGTGCAAGGGGTCAGCCTATTGCCCACAAAAACGCCAATAATACCTCTGTGCCATAACTGACTATTACAGTATGCCCGGGAAGAGAAGCAGCTGGTACATTGTATGTTTTCTTTTGCTCTCAGTCCAGCATGGAAGCAAGTTTTGTAAATCAATAATAATATTGATAGCTTGTTATAGTATTTTCTGAAGTTTATTATTTAAGTTATCAAATGTACATTAGGCACAATAGGAGTCTATTATTTTTTTCCTATTTGTTAATAGATTTTTAAGGATGGTAATAAAGAAAAGTAAAATATTTAAAGTCTATGGGGTTATAGAAGTAGTTCTCCTGAAAATTTCAAGTTCAGTAATACTTTTTTGATACATTATTTTCTTTTATGAAAATGTTATGTATTTTGTATGAGCTGTAAAATGTTAGATTTAAACTGTATACTAATAGTTTTACAGTTACAGTGTGATATTAAACTGCAGAAAGACCAATTTTAGTTTTAAATATTTTAGCTGGTTGTTTTATGTCCCGAAATACAACTCATTAATGGAACATCAACACTTTTGTTGTATAAGTTTTGGAATAAATTGTAAACTTAAGAAAAAATTGTTAAGAGCTTAATACATGTATGTATTAAACGTCTTTGATGTAAACTATAGTCAATTAAGAATCACCTGGATTTGAGGATATTTTTGTATAACAATACTTCGTTGCTGTACCTAACTATATAAATATGTGACAAATATTTTAACTGTATTTATAAATGTACCAAAAGAAAGAATATTCATCCAACTGTACAAGTTGATTATGATTTAGATTAAAATAATTGCTGGTTGGTGTTATGGTAACAACATTGCCTTCTTGCCAGAGATCCTGGGTATTAATCCAGTTTCAGTTTCGGTTTTCAGACTACGAAAATGAAAAATCATTATTTTACATAAGCAATAACAAAGCTTATCAACTAAGTGCTGGTAGTATCCCTAGCACAAGTTCTTTTTTGAACTTAATTTGCGCTAGATAATGTAGTGCTATTGTAAGAAATATTTATTATTTATCTTAAAATTGAAGTAAAATCCTGAAGCTGCTGAATATATGAATATTTAACTTCTTGGTTGTTATAATATAAAAACAGAATATGTAAGTTGTATGCCTATGGAATAAGGATTATTCATCCAATAGAGTATAATTAATGTTTTCAGATGATAAATAATAATAGATTAAAATATTCTTACCTGTCTTTTTCCTGCTCTTTGTCCCGATCCCGATCTCTGTCTTTGTCAATATTTTCTTTTTCCACCTTTTCTACTTTCACTCTATCACTTTCCACTTTCACTTTAGTCTCACTTTGAACTACAGGGTCTTCTTTAATACTTCTTCCGTAGGAATTATATATCTGTGGGGATGTAGCCCTTTCATGTTTAATCATTTTGAATGGTAATTCAAGATTACCATAGCATGGTAATTCTCTCCTCGGTGTTGGCTGGAACTTGATGGCTCTCAATATTAGGCTGAGATGTGTAGATGGACGTCTTAAATTTGAGCTCTCTAGAAGTATATTTGATCTTGTCACTTTCGGATACTTATATATATACATGGATCTTTGGAAATGTGAATTAATGATTCTGAGTTGTCTTGAAACTGATGTAAAGATTTTCTTTGATCTGTCATTATTGGGGATCCATGGACTCATTTGTGTTTGTCTCCAAGATGCATTCAGGCCACTGAACCAGTCAGTCAATGGTTCGGAATCCAACATGTTTTCAGAATGAGAAAGGTTGAAAAGAAGAGGATTTACTCTGCACTCAGGTATTTTTTGAAGGTGAAGTGTAGTCACAGTTGTATTACCATATCCTCCTGAATCAAAAACAGGCCATATCTTGCTTAGCTTTGCTGGTCTTGCATTCTCACCCCACACACTGAGATCGTTTGAGTCTTCACTGCTACTGAGTTTGCGCTTTTTAACTGGAAATGGTAAAAATCAAATTTAGCATACAAAATAAAGAAGTACAATAAAAAGAACAAATAAAGTATGGAAATGTATCATTATGATGTAGGGTGCAAATTTCAAAGGCATTCAAGTATTTTTTTGTAAAATAGAAAGCAATCCAATGCAGCACAAGGCCATGCACTGGTGCAATATCTAAATATAAAACTTTGCATCGGTAGGTACTTAAAAAGATCTCAATAGATGGAAATAAATACAAAATTATTGGTCTTAAGAAATAATTGAATTAGACATGGATATGTTTATAAACACATATGACCTCCACAATAATGATGTAACTAAAACAAGATAGGTTACCATTTTCCCACCAAAATTTCTCTTGTTATATTCTGATTCACATATATACGTAACTATAATTACAAGGTGCATCATGAGTAATAACGACTATTATGCACAAATTTCATGTTCTTTACCTTTGAAATCTGTAGAAGAGGCTGTTTTAGCATTAGTTGACACACTTGGATCGTATCCCATTATTGAAAGTTTCTTGTAGTTATGAGCAGTTCTGCGTCGTTTATTATAGTCACCGGCATCCATTCCATTGTTGGAATTGCTGCTGTCATCACTTATATCGCAAATTTCACTCACTTTTACACGAGATTGTAAAGGTTCACCAGACGCCATTGTTTCACGGATAAAGATGAAACAACCTCTAAGTCATGATGACTCATAAATTAAACGGTATATCTGATGTCCGTCATTACACTTTTACCAAAGAAAAGTAATTTAACTTGCACGTAAAACGATTAGAAACACATCGATTTTACCAAAAAAAAACAAGTTACGACGCCATTTACTTGACTCCCACTTTTTTTTTTAACACTTTTTACCACTACTCATTTGACACACGGCAGAAGCAAAGATTTTTATTGTAGAGCTTCAGATTGTAGCTACTAATTTTAAATAGTATATTATTTTAGATATTATGTTTTTTGATCAGTAAGTAGTAACTGAGTTACTACTTACTAATGGTTTTTTGATTACTTTGTCGTAATGTGCTAATTACTTTATATTAAAAAAAAGTTATGTTAACGCCATCTATTCCTTTTACTCAAAAACTTAAAATGTGGCAAACACGTTAATATAGTAAAAACATAATAGATGTCGCATGAGTCATTTGAGCAATTTGTGACTTAAATTATAATAGTTTCTAATAGTTTCGACAGGGTCGTTTTTTTAGTCACAAGCCAAAAAATGTTATATACACGTACCTGCATATTTTTATGAGTATCGCTCAGTACAAAAAAATAAAAATATGGCACCAGGAACTTTTTGACAAAAAGTCGCTGTTAATGAACACAGCTACTACGACGATGCATTTCATTGATAAAAAAAATGATAAAAATATTTTGTAGTAGCGCGTAGTCGTCTTTATTTTAATGGTATTCATGCATCATTTAGAGTGACCATGCTTTGCTTAAGGCGAGATGGCAACGTTTTTGCACTTTTTTGAACGATAATATACCCAATAATGTGTACATGTTGCGTCTGAAAAAAATATTCTGAAAAATTAACCATATTACCAACCGCTGTGTAAATGTAGAAACATGATTTATGAAAATTTGCTCTAAAAAAAGAGTGACAAAAATAACACTAATTTACCATTTCAAACGGATATTGCTACGAAATGATTTAATAGATTCATATAATACTTACACAAAGGATAAAACGGACTTCTTTTAATCGATGTGTAAAGCAAAATTTTTCAATAGTTATAATTTTTGAAAATAAACCAGTTAAACGTATTTTCGCTTGCTCACCTCTTCGAAATGCGCTAGCGACATCTGGGCGCGAAGTATGGAAGTACGCACCGCGCTACAAGAAGCCCTTAATATGTTAGCGAACATATTATCTATTAATTTGCTTGTAAAAAAAACATACTTACTTACTTATATTTTTTTTGCAAAAACGGTTTCTATTGTGAAAAAAAAATTGGCCGGTGTTTAAAAAAAACTACCCTGTGTAAATCCGGGCTCTTGTTTTTATTTTTGAACAAAACAAAACATTACTTCACGTACAGGCGTGGGGTGGGCAAAAATTTAAAGGCTATACAGATTTAGATATATATCTAAATCTAACAGCCTCCTGAATGCTATAGCAGATCACTGGGACTCTCCTATGGTCGCTCGGTGGATAAGACTGCACGCAATAAAATAAAATAATATTTACGAATGTGACATATATTTTGAAATTATAATTATGTTCAACTTGAAAATTTACAATTTGGACTTAATTTTTATAGTGTTGACATTGTTTTTAAATTTGAATTTATGATGATTAAGTAATGATAAAATTGATTTGAATTACTAACATTAGTATTTAAGTTCGCATTGTTACTAACCTTTAATATGTAATTTCTGAAATAACGATTTATTATTATTATTATGCATATCCAAATCAACTCGCCTTTCGGCGGAAAAGACCCCACAATAAGAGCAGTCGGTCGGGTATCAGGGCAAGAGAGAAAGAAACCGGCGAACGATTCGGGCAGTATCGAGCAGCACCGCTTTCTGCATGCGTTCTATTATTATTATTAAGTATACTTACAGCTACACGCCTTTCGGCGGGAAAGACCCGACAATCGGACCAGTCAGTTATTATGTTATTATACAGGATTAATTTTAATTAGCGCATCACATCTTGCAGAAAGCGTCTCCACATCAATCCCAACAACATTTGTTCTACAACTATTTAAAATTAATAGTATTTAAAATTTTAGTCTTCCCATACAAAAAATATTTAAATAGCCGCTGTTTAGTTAGAGACGTAACTCTATTGACTCTGAGCGTAGGTATGCCACGCACCTTGCGCAGTAAAATATCGCTTCATAATAATAATAGGTACTTACTTCTTACAAAATGTAGAGTCATCATCATCACAACTCCGTGTAATGAGCCCACTGCAGGGCTATGAGTCTCTCCTCTGGGTGACGTGGAGGATTAGGCCGTAATCCACCAAGCTGGCCCGGTGCTGTTTGGTGGATGTCAGATATGGCTTCGGCACGAAATGGCTTCTGACAAACCCTAACGACTACTGTATACAAGTATACAGCACCCGAGACCAACTGCTTAACGTGCCCTCCGAAGCACGGAAGTCGTCGTGAGAATAAACGGTCGGCGGTCACCCATCCTAATACCGGCCGCACCGAGCGCGCTTTACCTGCCATATCGTTTGATATGAACAGTAACCATGGCGCCACGACGATTTCTTGTAGAAATGTAGAGTAAAGAGCTAAAATGGTTTTGTTTTTATATTTTGTGTTATCTATCAAGATTTGTAAAAAGTCGTAGAACAAATGTTGTTGGGATCAATGTGGAGAGGTTACCCACAAAAGGTGATGCGTTAATTAAAATTAACCCTGTAAAATCATCTGATGTTACGTTTGATAGGTATATAGTGATGGAGAGAGACTATTGCAGCGACAGGGGGTAAGCCTATCGCCAGCAAAAACGCCAATAAAACCTCAATCCCTTAACTGACTTTTACAGTATGCCTGGTAAGAGAAGCAGCTGGCACATACTACGTTTTTCTTTCGTTCCCAGTCTAGCATGGAAGACTTTTATTTTTGAACAGAAAAATATATTTTAAAGTACTTTAACAAAGTTACCTTGCTAATTCCGCGACTTGTACTTGCAATAGTGATAGCTAGTGGCGTGGGTTACAGTATTCCAAGTGCGTGTTTGTTGCTTATCTTGCCTTTTGTTTGAGGGAGGGAGGGCGGTGAACCAACGCAAGGAATTCCTGCATCACTAGTGCAAGTACAAGTCGCGGAATTAGCAAGGTAACTTTGTTAAAGTAGTTGTCATGGATTTCCGCAAAGTAACGCCTGATTCAATCAATTATATTTTAAAGCTTTTTATGCTAACTGTACTATTTGTCAATGCATTTAAGTACTACAAGCCGCCACTTATGATTCCTTTCTTTAATGCATCGGCTTATACATAATAAATTATCCTAGGTGTTGCCTGCGACTTCGTTCGTGTCTAAGCTTTTGATTATTTATTTATTTATTTATTTATTCAGGTAATGTACAGCGTTACTTAAATATTATGTAAGTTACAATTTGTATAGCATAAGGCCAATTAAACATTACCACAATTTGTATAAAATTAAAAGCAAACCGATAAAAAAAATCCAAATAATCATTGCCAATCTTCTCGAAATAAGAAACAATAATAGAGAAATAATATTAAAGAAAAAAAAACTAATAAACTAATAACAGTAAAGACAACCAAGAACAATTATTATGTACATTTCATACAAAAAAAAAAAATGAGACTGTGTAAAGGTGTGGGTTTGTGTGTGTGGATGTGTACGTGCTTTGTTAGATATGTTTGTGTGGCTGTTTTATTTTGTTTATTACATAAATTGTTTAATAAATTCAAAGTGCGATTTCATTATGTTGCTCTTAAAACTGGTCAATGTTAAATTAAATAGGTCTAAACTAGGATAGAATTTATTATAAGTACGTGCCAGTCTACACATGACTGAGTTTTGTGAATAGTTGGTTCTTTGGAAAGGAACTGCTAGAAGACTAGTGTGTCGAGTGCGGTTTTTAGGAACTTGTAGCATTAATTTGCCTAAAAGCAATTCACAGTCAACTCGACCGGACCATATCGAATGAAGAAGAACCATGTCATATTTACGACGTCGAAGATTGAGTGGTTCGAGGTGGTAATGTAGACAGGCATCATAGTAGCTGTTGAAGTACAAGTGATCTTTAAAAGCTAAAAATTTCAGGAATTTTTTTTGAACTTTTTCAATCCTATTTATGTAGGTAGTATACTGGGGTGACCAGACACTGCAACCATATTCAAGGATACTACGAACATATGCAGAGTATAGTACTTTTATGCAAGAAATATCACTGAAATGTTCACATGTACGTTTAATAAACCCTAACTGTCTGTATGCCCTGTCAACAATTACGTCGATGTGATCGGACATAAGAAGTTTGGAGTCCAATTGAACACCCAAATCTCGAACTGAAGACGATCTTTTTATGTTAACTCCGTTTATACTATAGTCAAAAATAATTTTAGTTTTTTTTCGGGAGTAAGATATTTGAACACATTTGGCAGTATTAATTGTAATTCTGTTAATTTTGTAATATTTAGATAAATTGTCCAAATCCCCTTGTAACCGTTGACAGTCATCAACTGATTTTATGGTAGCAAAAAGTTTTTTATCGTCAGCGAACATAAGACAGCTGGAACTATGGATGAATGTTGTAATGTCAAAAATGTAAGCATTATAAAGAACGGGGCCCAAAACAGAACCCTGTGGAACACCAGAAGGTATAATGACGTGATTGCTAAGTGCAGCACCAATTCGGACAGCTTGTGTTCTATTCGATATATAAGAATGAAACCATCTATGGAGATCACCCTTGATTCCTAAAGCTTCTATTTTGTGCAATAGAATAATGTGGTCTACCCTATCGAAAGCTTTTTCATAATCGGTGTACACGACGTCTATTTGGTTGTTATGACTCATTTGGTCCAGGACTTGGTCGCTAAAAGTCGCTAAGTTTGTGATTGTAGAACGTCCTGGTAAAAATCCATGTTGCTCGTTTGGAATATTTTTCCGAAGTGTAGGTGCTATTTGATTATGAACAATTGTTTCTAGTATTTTTCCATATGTGTTTAGTACTGAAATAGGCCTATAGTGTTCCACTTTCGCTTTAGTCCCACTTTTATGAATTGGAACAATCGTGGCTTCTTTCCACTTTGAAGGAAATGATTTGAATTTTTTTATAGATGCATTATAGATCAGTGTAAGAGGTTTCGCAAGACTACTGGCACACTTCTTTACAAATATCGGTGGTATACCATCACTACCTGCTCCCTTGTTAATATCTAATGACTTGATCACTTTTATAACATCTGTCTCTGTGATATCAATAGTGTTAATACTGTCGAAAGTTTCAGGGTATTGTAATAAATGATCGTTATAGTTACTGACTGGCTTAATAAAATTACTCTCAAAATAAAAGTTATTTGTGTCCGCAGCTGGAAAGTTGCTTCTAGAGAGCTGTAATTGAGCTGTAGTCTAGTAAATCGACGTCAAATGACGTAGTCCTTATGATATTTAGGAAAATTATTCAATAACGCATGGACGTACACTTTTCTAACTTTTATGGTTAATAGAGATATCAAGTCGAACTGAATATATGTTGTCTCTTGTAGGCCCTGTGATTATTTTTCGTTTATTCTAAAAAGCTCGATTACTCAAAAACCGTTAATATTTTATGAACGTTATTTCCGGCACAAATAACACAACTCAAGAGTAACTTATGCATATTTTTTTCAACAGGTACCTGCGCATGCACAATGCACGACCATTCGTTTAGACAGAAACATTATTTTACACCTGGAACAGCATAACTCTAGCAGGAATCGTTGTTTTCCATTTTTTTAAAAAACGACAATACCCACAATTTTTTTATTTCGTGCACAATTACAGCACCTATAGCCGACGCGACGACGCGGCGAACCTTGATCCCTATGACACTGACAGTAATTTCCACAACATAACCTTGTAGTGTCGTCACCTTTACATTAGAATCGTATTGGAGGCTTCTAAAAATGGCATTTATTTATTTTACGTAGCTATGTTCCAATAAAATGATATTCCGTTGGAATTATAACAATTCATAACATTTGCAAGAAATTATCTCAATCACACTTTACGTTTACGTTCTGCAAAAGTTACTTCGTCGGGTATCTATTAAATCATACCTTATGAAGTAACTTTTGCAGAACGTAAACGTAAATTGTGATTGAGATAATTTCTTGCAAATGTTATGAATTGTTATAATTCCAACGGAATATCATTTTATTTGTGCACCCGATTACAGCTCTCTAGAAGCAACTTTCCAGCTGCAGTAACGGACACAAGTTATTATGAGATTTACTTACCTAAAGAGCAATTTCTTGAAAAGTCATTCTTCAGATGATCAAGTTTATTAAGCGATTCGATCACCCACTGCGCTAACTATCAAAGCGTGAAATCATAGGTACTCTTCCTTGAAACAAATCTATCGCGTAAGAATAATTCATTTATTATGTTACTACCTACTTAGTAGGTAGTTATATGTATGAATTAGATTATTCTGTAAGGGCTAGAAAATATCAAAGCGTTTAGCGTTTCCCAAATTAAGGCTGGCTAAAAGCACCCAATCATGTATTGGAATTTCAATAGGTACGTACTTATTACATATACCTATCATATACCTATAGTTGAATTGTTTTCAAATGAGGCATATGACACTAAAAGTAATTTCCACAACATAACCTTGTAGTGCCGTCACCGTTACATTGGAATCGTATTGGAGGCTTCTAAAAATGGCATTTATTTATTTTACGTAGCTATATTCCAATACAACGATATTCCGTTGGAATTACGTTGGATTTCTTAAATCATACCTTACGAAGTGACTTTTGCAGAACGTAAATGTAAAGTGTGATTGAGATAATTTTTTGTAAATGTTATGAATTGTTGTAATTCCAACGGAATATCATTGTATTGGAATTGTAAATTGGAATTAAATAAATAAACGCCATTTTTAGAAGCCTCCAATACGATTCTAATGTAACGGTGACGGCACTACAAGGTTATGTTGTGGAAATTATTGTCAGTGTCATAGGGATCAAGGTTTGCCGCGCCGACTATAGTAATTGGGGAAAAAATTCAAGTCAATTCAATCCCTGCCACTCGAAAAGCTGACTAAGTTATGGATTATTTAGACGACAACAAGGCGTGGTATTGATGTCTCTAAGTTGTACTGCCAAATCGTAGCGTTCCAAATCAAGCGTTCCAAATCTGTCAAATTTTCCCCAAACAATTTTTAACTTAATATCTATGGCATCGAGTTCACATTAAATTTTCTTTTAACAGGTTGGAACGCTTGATCTGAGGCATTGTGTCAGTACCTAAAAAAATAGTACCTTACTTACTTTGGTTGCACAGAGGAGTGCCGAGTTTTTTCCGCCGGTTTTTCCTCTTAGGGTCTGCATAGGGTTCTAATTTTATTTCGTTTTTTAATGCCAAAGTTCGCATTAAGTACCTATAATCATAATTGACGACCAATTTGGCGATGGGTTAAACCTGTCTTCCTCAAAAAATTGACTCAAATGGATTAGCTTTTTGTCTTGTTACTTTCAAAGAAATTCAAGGACAAAACCTAGTAGGTACTTCATTATACATATTCACTTAAATAGATAACCTCTTGTCAGGATGAAAAGTCTTTGTTTGATATACATTGTATTGAAAGAAGAGAATAAGCTACGAGAAGGGCTCCCGCACCGGAAGGCGGAGTCGGTACGGTTAGATGCGACGATGAGGGCAGCGAGGCGGAACAGTTAGGTTGCATATAGTTATCCCCGTGCGCGAGCCGAGCGAGCGAAACGAGCGCTATAAACCTGGTCAGCTATTATAGTCAACCCTGGACAATACCGACATGTTCAAAATTCAAACGATAAGTCATCGGAAATAACGATGGTTATAATGCATGCACATTTAATTTCTATCTTTGAAAATCAGAACAATTGCCATTTATATATTAACCTATTATTGAAGGTAAAGATCGTTAAATATCGATATCAAATGGAATAGCATTTGTTGCTGCATTGTTAAATTGAAGTTAACTCACAAAGTCTACGCGACTTAGGTCAATTTCCGTACTAGAATAGATTAAGGTTTCGGCAAGTTTTTGCCACAAGCTAAGCCAGTTCAGTTTGCACTTTCGTTAAGACACCAATCGATAGACGTCGACTGTTCGTTTCGTCCGTCGATCGATTGGTGTGGTATCACCCTAATGGTATAGCCTTTGTAAATACGCATCCCAGTAGCCCGCTCTAGGAATTCCCTCTTGGGGGCAACTGGGACACGAGGGCGCCTTGAACGTTGACCAACCAATGTGACCAACCGAATATGTCGTATGATCACAGTGGGTGTTTGAACTTGTAAAGACATTTCAGTATCATGCACTTTGCATAAGCATATGCAAAGTATATGCATTACATTTTTTATATGCAGCGCATACAATAACAAATTTATATCTTTTCCTTATACCATTTACAACTGTTTTATTATTTATTGGATTGTGGTGTGAGGATAATATAAATGAAACATCTGTAATTAAATATCAACCATTTATTTGGACAGTTACACCAAATAGTAATTATTATTAGATTTAAAAAACCTTTTAAGTACAAACAGATTAATTAACTTTCAAAATCAGTCAGATTTATATAATTCTCTAATAAAAAGTCTAAATTCACATTTCTTATATTGCCATATTTTAATAATTTAAATTTTTAATCTTTTAGTATTACTATTTAAAAAAATGATACAATAGTAATAAAAAAGCAATCAATACTTTTTTTATAATAAAGTTTGGAGAACTTTAGATATCAGATCTAATTATTGTCATGCATGTATTACTTAAATATAAAATGAAATGAGAAGAAAACATTATTGATTTATTGGTAATTCACAATTAAGTACAAAAATCAATAAAAGGAAAATGTCACAACAAATGAAATAATGTCAGAAATGAAACTTATAATAAACAACTTTCTAAGTTGAGGTGTAAATATGTATTAATAATAAATATTTATTTTGCACGCTTTTTATTGTTCTTAACAATATAGAA
The DNA here is from genome assembly GCA_944452665.1 of Stenoptilia bipunctidactyla. Taxonomy (NCBI): domain Eukaryota; kingdom Metazoa; phylum Arthropoda; class Insecta; order Lepidoptera; family Pterophoridae; genus Stenoptilia; species Stenoptilia bipunctidactyla. The sequence goes on along the minus strand of OX101743.1, from coordinate 3,857,423 downwards.
TATAATTTTTATTTATTTTTTCTTTTTATGTGTAACACCAAATTTTTTTCATTGTATATAAAATATCTTTATGTAGTCGGTCAGTTAAAGGTGTTATGTGCCTTTCCCATTAAATAATTGATTTAACTTATAAGTCTAATGGTTAAAAAAACAGTTGCTAGGTACACATAATAAATATTTTTCCTAACTATAGGTTTGTGTGAGAAACACACAACAAAAAACTACTAAACTATTATTTTTGCAGATGTAACATATTGGGAGATGTAACGATAATTAAATCTTCATTGGCGGTTTTGCCTTTAACTCTTTTCTATATGTAAATATGTATAAATAATCAATATATCTCTAACATACGTAATAAGGCACTTAGTGATCTCCCAAAAAAATGCAGTACTTATCAGTCCTAAAAGATAAAATAAATATTCCTATAATTGTAGTATTATTTGTCAAATTAAAATAAAAAATAAGGTTACAACCATTTTTACTAGAATACAATAATATTGGCAAGTCTCCCAAACACAGAGTGCTTACAAAATTAGGGATTAAATTGATACTTTGGTAATCAGTTGTGGCAGGTTCGATTTGGAGATCACTGAAACAGAAATATAATAATATTATACCGAAGTTTGGAATGAACTGCCTGCGTTTTTCCTGACCAGTATAGTTCTGGTATTTTTAAGCGTCGAGTGAATAGGTTTCTCGTGGATGGACGTGTACCACCTTAGTCTTCATGTTCACTTAACATCAGGTGTCATGGAAGACAAACGTCCCATCCTTTCTATATAAAAAAAATAAAAATAAAAACTATCTTAAAATGTATAATGAATGACAAGTTTGTGAGGACAGATATTTATGGTATTGTCACGGTAAAAAGGTTCTTCATATTAGTACGACAGGCGATGTTAAATTAGGAAATTAATCAAAGGAAATTTAAAGAGTTACCACTGACATTATTTAAATTATAAAAAAAAAGTATAAATGTTTGGCTTACAGAAAAATGTTTCTACAGTTTAAAAGAATATTTGACATTCAAAGAACATAATATAATAAATTAGGCAACCAATCTAGAATTTAATAAAATTTTTGCCATGTAATGAGCATTATGTACTTAAAAAAATAAACTTTACTGTAAACTACCATAGTCTTCATGCGCACTTTCCATCAGGTGGCATGGAAGACAAACGTCCTATCCTTACAATATAAAAAAAAAACTTCTATTTGACATACTTATTAATATAATTCAATAAAATTTTTGACTTTAGGAATTTTTGATTATAAGCTTATATTTTTTGTACCATAATAATAACTTAATATGTTACAATAATTCTTTATAATTTTTTTTTTCACATATTTACACACCATTGTTATGGTAGATTGTGAATGTTCTGTATTATATTTTGACACCCTTATGTAAACCACAAATCTGGTAAATAAATTGATTTGATTTGCTATGAATAAAAAAGTCAGATCAAAAGTCAAATTCCAAGTCATTTAAGAAAAATACAATAAATAATACTCACGACAAATCTGTTGACTTTCGGGACAAATGGTTTTGCCACCGATGACGAAACCTTCATGCTCTCAAACTTGGCACGGAGGCTGCAATAAAAATAAAACATTTATTTATTTATACACACAGAGATTTCACAAACATTAAGTAATACAGGGTTGATTTGTAGTCATCGGCCAAATTTTTTAAACAAAACATGGTCCCTCTAAATTTTCATTAAAATAAAGTCGACTACGCGCTACTTACTACAAAGCTTTTCTTAGTACTAGCAGGCCTGGCTCACTCCGCGCGGTACATCCGTTATTTACCTACAGCGAAGCGCACCGCCGGCGCTACTCGAATGGGTCGTGTATCACGCGCGCGCCCATCGGGACGTTGTAGATACCTACCTACCTAATAGCACTCACAGTAATTCTATGATCGAGGTCGCAAATAGTATTTAAAAATGGACATAAAAAGAAACAAATATTCAATTAGATTATGTTTGGATTTGATTATGTTCAATTTAGCAAACAAAACATATGTAGTATTACTAATTATTCGTCGTCACTTTTTTTTCATTTTGTACTGTAGGTAAGTTTAAACAATATTTTTTACAAAGGTAGAATAACAGTAATACCTACATCGGTAGATACTTAATTACAAATAAGGAGATTAATTATTCTTCACTAGGCAGCAACCCTAACAGCGTAAGAAAAGATAAGAGGCATGCGATAGAAAGAGACAAAACTTCTAGGTATATAAATTTGCAGGTACGTAATGCTGTGCGAGCTGAATTCCACCGTATCGCGTCGTAGCAAGACTCGAATTTATTTAGATCTTCTTGCGGAGTAATTCTTCTGTACCAACTATTACTTATCTGTGGTACTACGTCGTAGTATTGTCAATGAAATGCCGCGTCGTAGTAGCTATGTTCATCAACAGCAACTATTTAAAAAAAGTTTGTGGTTTCATATTTCTTATTTTTTGTAAGCTATCTATACCATAAGATGGAGCTACGTTAGCAATATAACGTAAAAACAAAAATGTGTTAAGTAATTTCGAGACGTACCGCCAGGCCCCGGAAGCTCAGTGGGAAAGCACTCGTCCGGCAAACGAGAGGTCCTAGGTTCGAGTGTTGGTCGGGTGATTTTTATTTAACACATTTTTTCATTTATTTAAGAGTAATTAAGCATTTTAAATGCAAAAACTTTAAAATAATATTTTTCTTTCTTTTATCACAGCCGGTATAGTCTTGTGCTTTACCCAGTGCCCACTTGACGTTGAGTTTCAGAACACTCTTTATAATAAATTTTTTTTTTTATTAATTTCTCACCTCTTAGCAGTTTCAAGCTGACTTTCTCCGTCCTCATCTTCAGTCCTCTCTAGTACGATGCTAGAGTTGGACCGCTGCGGTTCGCTTTCGGACCAATTCTCGAATCTATCGCGGAAGCTCTTCGTGCGAGCTAGCTGTTGTGCCTAAAAGATGGACAAAATGTCGTTAATTTTAAGTATATGAAAAATAAAGAATAAATTTAAAACTGCTTCCATGCTGGACTGGGAGCGAAAGAAATGCATAGAATGTGCCAGCTGCTTCTCTTCCCGGGCATACTGTAAAAGTCAGTTAAGGGACAAAGGATTTATTGGCGTTTTTGCTGACTCCCTGTCACTGCAATAGTCTCTCTCAATCATTATTATACCTCGAAATTTGTCAAACGTGACATCAGATGGTTTGATGACCTCTGGTGTTCTGCCTACCCCATTAGGGATACAGGCGTGAAGTTATGTATGTATTTAAAATTAAGTAAAATGAGAAATGTTTGTTAGTGATATAGAAATTGCTTTTAGATAATAAAACTTAGATACAGACGTACTTTTTAAACCGTTAAAAGGTTATAGATAAAATAGGGCAAAACAAACCCTTATTACAACAGCGGTGAACCTACGCATGAAAAACCTGCATCACTAGTGCAAGTACAAGTCGCGGAATTAGCAAAGCAACTTTTTATAGTAGTTGTCATGGATTTCCGCGAAGTAACGCCTGATTCAATCAATTTTTTTTAATGAATTATGCAAACTTAATCGAAAATAATATTGTTCTGGTTTGTTCACTTTTTATGGTTTTTTCTCTTCGTTTTTTCTTCTTTGCCATATTTGATCAACAACATGTAAGCGAATAAATTAAAGTTTAATTCATTATTGACAGAATAGTGTCTCCTAACGCAATCTATGCTTTAAAGCCAGCAATAAGTTCAAATCTTTTTAAGTGTTAAAATATATATACTTTTAAATTGCTAATAAATTATAAAAACGTTTTTATAATTAGTAATATAAACAACCAGAAGCCGCCCTAGGCAGACGTATGTCGACCAAATTGGCGATACACTGAAAAAAAACTAGTTGAAAGTATCCGTAATCAGCGATCATATATGAAACGATTAATGAACGTGGAGGAAGCGAAAGAGGTATGTCTGGATCGGAGCAGTTGGCGTTCCTTAGTCTCTGCATATCCCAAAAGGAAACAGGCGTGAGTTTATGTATGTATGCGTGAAAACTTAAGACAAGTACACATTCTTACCTGTTTCAAGGCCTCATCATCCCTCCTCATGTAGGTTTCTTCCTCCTCACTGTCGTCGTATTCGGATCCAGATTCCGACGAGTAGTCGGGATGGTGGGAATCTTCTCCCGCGGGAGGCGGGGTAAAACGTTTTAGGGGTTTCGGCCCTGAAATGGGGAAATAATAGTACTTTTTAAGTTTTTGTAGAAAAATGTTTTATTAAATACAATTTGACAGTCTTCATGGTGCATTGGTTTAGAAGCTGCTACACCAATCATGAGGTTGCAGATTCGATTCCCGCACGGAAAAATAATGAAACAAGTAAAAAGTGTTCCAGTTCGGGGCGTTTATCTATATTTCAATAAGGACGGGTCGATTTCAAAATGGAATAAAACAGGCTGTTTGCGAGATTATTAACGAAATTATTATTTTCTTTGAAAGACCTATTCATGCCATTTTGTTTTGATTATAACATCATTCAAATAGCATGGCACCCTCAATATAAATTAAAACACCAGCATATATTAGAGAAATAAGTTATAAAGCACTATTTAAATCTGCACTTAATGGCTTCCTTGTTGAAAAAGCTTACTATGAGCTCAATGATTTTTTGACCGACAATGATTGTAAATGTAAATAAATGATGTTTTAATTACTATATTTTTATTATGTAATTTTAATCTATCTCTTTCTAATCTAATCTATCTAATCTAATCTATATCTTTGTCTAATTATAATTGTTTTTTTTTTTTGTCATACTTTTATATTTGACAAAAATGTTCATATGTCATTAAGGCGAATCATGGCTGTACTTATTATTATAAAACCATCTCTGTAACATTTCCTGTGATTATGAATAAATGAATTAAATTGAATCATTCAACTGCCCGCACAAAACACAAAACCTCAAAGTTAAGGGATATCCAAAAGAACACCTTGTATAGTAAATGCTTACCTCATTACTTTGCTTTTATTTTTATGATATAATTTATATTGTGAATATTCTATTTCAATTGAAACTATTCCTAATAAGATAAATTACATACTTATCTCAGCATGAATTAACAAACTGTGGAAACTTCAAGTCAATCTGTTATTAATGTAATTAACTTTAAGGGCCTACACTACCTCAAACACGCTCCGAATCCAAATTTTGATCTCAATTACTGAACTAATAATTTTAGGAAAAACATATAGCAAAGTTAAGAGTATGAACTAAGAACCATTGTTTTGAAAACACGATTAATGAAAAAAAACTCGATAGAAATAAATCACAAACTTACCTCTAAAATTAACAAAGAAACCTTATTACTTAATTAGTACTTAACCTACACTAATGTAACTTGGTATTTAGTTTCAAGGTATGACAATACGTGTACTATATGATCTGATTTTAAAATAATTTTATTATTTTTTTTATTATAAATCTTAAACCTAAAATAATGTGTTTGGCACGACGGGTGACCTGCGCCCGCTCAAGGATTCAGTTGCGCTCCGGCATTCGTACGAGGAACCTGTGTCGCTTTCACGCTTGCCGCCGCCGCTACAACATCACGTAAATATCGTGTTTTCCATGAATAAATTTATGGTGTGTTTTATTTCAAAATGGGCAATGAAAGAAATGAGATACGGAAAAGGCAGAGTTGGAGAAAACAAAACGCGAGTGAGTAAGATAGCTCCGACGCGCGTTGCGGGGTGCTTCACGGCCGGGCGGTGAGGTGGTGGCGAAATTCAGATTCTAGCTGGAGTAGTATGGGCTCTTAAGTACAATATCGCACCTCCAAAAATATAGAGACTTATTAGGAAAAACAGTTTTCGAGAAAAACGGATGTAAAGTTTAGCAAATTAGCAATTTTTTGATCAAGTCAAGTTTTTCGGCAGATTTATTTAAAAAGTCTAATTTCTTTCTTTTTCTACGTATCTTGGGACTTTAGTGTATGTTAGAAACCATAAATTAATTTAATATAATATATTTTTTTTAACTACAAAAAAAAAATCACTTCCAAGTTAGGCCTTAATAATAAGACAATTTTTTTTTAAAAGACATATTTTCTATTAGGCCTTCTAAATTCTGAGAATATTTTTTTAAAGAAAATATCTTCAGTCACTCTAACTCAGTAACTAAAAAGTCACACATGCGAGACAAAACTTTAACATAGTAAAGACTCAATTATAAACTAGGTCATTATAATACAGTAAACAAATAGTATATTTCATTACGAGTGCGGAAAGCCTGTCATTGCAAAGAGTTCCGACAAATGTCTACACGAGCCGAGGCGCAGCCGAAGGCGAGGGTTGACAGTCGGAACGAGTTGCAATGACGGTTCCGCACGTGTACTGAACGACTATTTTTAATACAGTTGCGAAAAAAAAAGCAATTTTATAAAATATACAAAACGGCGCCAGCCGTGAAAGATTATAAACAGAGATTTTTTTTTTGTTTACCCATTCTGGGTAGGCAAAGGGAACTATGCCCATACAGCCAAGTCTTTAGTAGTTTTTTTTTGTATTGACATGAAATGAAAATGAATTTAATGAGATAAAATGAAATGAAACCTAATCTAACTCATTGCATCAAATCATTATATCTGATATTGAAACAAATTAGTAGCTTCTTTTCAGAAATATTTGCATGAATCGTAAAAACTTCTATGAATTTTTTTTTTGTAAAAACTTCGTGGTTGATTTTTTCTTTTTAATAGATATTATTTTGACATTTGGGAAAGAGAACGCACGAGTGCGGAAAAGGTAAAGAAAAAGCACAAGTGTGTAATAGCCCACATCCCGAACGCTAAACGTCCCTGCAATACGCCACTTTTTGAGCAACTGTATTAAAAAATATATTCTTACATTTATTTAATTTTTAGAAAAGCTTTTAGTCGATTAGGTCTTAGTCTTCACAATATTAAACACGTAACGACTTCCTCGTAACACTTGCGAAACAATACTAATTGCGTATCAATGAAATTAAAAAGACGCGGCGTATGGCGAGTGTGTTAGATAGAACCAATAATGTATTTATCCTTTTCTACGGTCTTTTAGGTCACTTTTTTAAAACTATTCGATGAAACAAGTTTGAAACAATGTCGAAAAGTCAAATACCAAAAATTTCGGTTCAGTCTTAATATTTCTGAGGGTGCGATATGTAACTGTTTGTTTTCCTAATAAATAAACAAAATAACTTAATAACTTACCTTGATTCATCTCATGATGCCTCTGCTCCTCCATACTCCGGAAGACGTTAATCATCCTCGAAGCGGTATGAGCTTTTGAAGCAAGGCTGGTATCAGCCACACTTTCATCTTCCCTAGCCACGCTTGGCTCTTGGTAAATCTCTGGTGATGGGGATTTGGCAAACTGGAAATTAAAAAAATAAATTATTAGAATATAATTCAACTAGCTGTTGCGCGCGGTTTTACCCGCGCAATTTCAATTCCCGCGGGATTTTCGGGATAAAAAGTAGCCTATACGGATTAGGAAGAATCCCTCTAAGTAATGGTAAAAGAAATTTTGAAATCGGTCCAGTAGTTTTTGAGTCTATTCAATACAAACATACAAAAATACAAAGGTTTCCTCTTTATAATATTAGTATAGAAGTATAGAGAGTATAGATAATAATAACCCGGGTTATAATTTTTTGGCACTGTTGGTCTTTTAATGTGAATTTTTTTTACATGTTATATTCTGTAAATTAGAGTTTTTTTCCAGAATAAAAATAAAAAATTAAACTGAAAGTAAACTAAGCGAAATTGCGTACCTTAAAGTACTTGTGCTATGAGGGTAACAGTTTATTTTGTGTGACGACCGGCTGGTGTAGGAGTAACTTACATTGCCTTCTATGCCAGAGGTCCTGGGTTCGAATCCCGGCGGCGGCGGATATTTGTGTGATGAACACTGATATTAGTCGTCAAGTCATGGACGTTTATATGTTTATTTAAGTTTATTATCTAATAAAAAATATGTACCTATTTATTCAATATGTATGTTTATATATTTCTTACGTATATCAGTTAACTAGTATCCATAACACAAGTTCTTTAAGAAAATTAATTTGGGCTAGATAATGTTGTGTGAGTGTCAGAAATATTTATTTACTTTAGAAATCCAAAAAGCTTAGTCTATTATGTTAAATTTCGGGCCTAATTGACGGTTCATGAGAGAAACTTAAAACTAGAGAGTGAAATGTCTATTACGGCCCATTAAGTCACATCACATCACACACATCAGAACTCCGTGTAATGAGCCCACTGCAGGGCTATGAGTCTCTCCTCTGGGTGGCGAGGAGGTTTAGGCCGTAATCCACCAAGCTGTCCCAGTGCTGGTTGGTTTAATAGCTTCTGGCTATATGACTATAAGACCGATTAGTTTACAAAGAAGCACCGAAATTGCAGCTTTATCATAACCAGTGCTATGCGATGTGCGTTAAAATTTACTATGCTTTACCAAGACAGTTAAAGTTAATGCCACTAAATAAGTTTAAGTTTGAAATGACTAAATGGTTAAACGATAAGTGTTTTTATAGCCTGAAAGAATATTTTGAACATAAAAAATATTAATCGATACTGTAATTGTTATAAATAACCCATGTTAATGATATAGTTATAATTCTTAATTTATGTTAAGTTTATTCTTCATAGTAACAATTATATAAATGATGAATTTAATCTTAGAAATGTTATGTAGACTAATTATGTCAATGATGTTTAACCTATATGCGTGACACATTCTTCAAATTAATTATTTTGTATACCTACCCAACTAAAAAGATTGCATGCTGTTAGACAGTTTTGTATAAGGAACGTATCATAGTATAACCACCTTTTTGTACCATACATTGAAGCAATAAATATGATTTGATTTGATTTTGAGTTGATTTCACTTTAACCTCGACTTTCGGTAATTATTAATGATAAAAGATAATTATTAATAATCTTCTGTTATTCACTCTTGGAATTTGAACTTTACTGTATATTTTTATTTTTTATTATTATCTTATTTTTGTATATTTGTTAAGATTTTAAATTCCTAAATTATTATTACTATTTCTACATACCTAACTATATTTGTTTGAATGTGTCTTTTTGTATAGGTGTGCAGTAACTCCGAATAAAGTTTTGTCTATGTCTATTACAAGTTATTAAGTTGCTAAGTGAATACATATTGTTAGACGTCACTGTACTCTCTGTAATTGAGTAAATAATAATATTCATATCTTAATAATGTTTTAAGTTTTTGCATGTAAAATGCTCAATTATTATTCTCATTCTTAAATAAATGAAAAATGTGATAAATAAAAATTACCCGACCAGGATTCGAACCTGGGACCTCTCGTTTGCCGGACGAGTGCTCTTCCACTGAGCTACCGGGGCCTGGCGGTACGCCTCAAATTAATTAGCACATTTTTGTTTTTACGTTATATTGCTAACATAGCTCCATTTTATGGTATAGCTTTGTAGCTAAGACCACCCGAGACCACTCGAAGAGCACCGGCAAACGAGAGGTCCTAGGTTCGAATCCTGGTCGGGTAATTTTTATTTATCACATTTTTCATTTATTTAATATTCATATCTACCTGAGTCTGCCTAGGCGGAGTCATTCTGAACTCTTTCTTCTCTACTTTTGGCTGGTAGGTTTCGAAGAACTTGAATTTATTGGAGATGTCAGCAGTCTCAATCTTCACGTCTTCGACTTTGTCTGACGCTCTTACCACGTCTTTAGGGATGAAGGGCTAAGGGAAAAAGTAAATAAATTAGAATATTAACACTTAGGAGGGCAGTGAACGCATCATTGACTAGGAAAAACTTAAAATATACCAGTTGCTTCTCTTACTACGCATACTGTAAAAGTCAGTTAAGGGACAGAGGTTTTATTTGCGACTTTGTGGGCGATAGGCTGACCACCTGTCAGTGCAATAGTATGTCTCCACCATTATAATGCCTTCAAATTTGTCAAACTTGACGTCAGATGGTTTTATAAGCTTTGGTGTTCTGGTACATAGATTAAATTAACCGTGGTTAATAGGTGTTTTTTTTTTAATAAAGTCTAGGCCCCTAAAAGAATCAGGGATGTTATTGATTCTTTTGATTTTAGCAGCATATCTTTCTTTTTATGCTTTTTTCCCAATAGAACCACTGCGTGGCATACAACTTAGTATCTAATTTTCTTATTTTATCTTTCATCTCTTACATACGATGGTTTACAAACTTAATATCAATTTCTCTTATACTTATCTTTAATTTTTACTTAATATACTTTTACTTTTCTACAGTCGTTAATGGGTGGTTAGGTTAAGCGAAATTTGGTTTAAAGCAGGGACTGCATATCGGTATAAATTTTTTAAATAGTACCAGTAAAATTTCAGTACCCTTATTAGTGTACTGCTTCATCAAACACAATACCTTCACAAGTTATTAAAATCTAAATTAATTATATCAGTACCCAAATAATGTATACTGGATTAATTTCTGTAGATGTTTTAAGTACAGAAATATTTTAACTTATATAATTTCTGTACCGAAATGTATAGGTCAGCATATGTACATACGCTTCATAGGCTTCAACTAAACTATCAAACATTCTACAGTTATTTAAAAATAAAATTTTAATATTAATATTAATACCGGAAAATTTCAGTTAACTGAAAAAAAAAATCAGTTATGCTACAATAATAAAACAGGTACAAGAATTATTTCAGTATGAATTCCTGTACTGTTATTTTTAAATACACCTAATTTAACGGTATGACGTTATACAGAAAAAAATTTACAGAAATTCATACCGGTATACAGTCCTTGGTTTAAAGGTTGGGTTGAATACAGGTTAAAATTACGTGAAAACTTACGATTTCCTTTCGTTTAGGCGCTTCTTGCGGCGGTGGGGAAGTGGGGGCTACATTTTTAGCGTTTGCGTCTAGCTCTAGGAAGATAGAGCGAGATTTCTTCGATATACCTGAAAGATATAAATGTTTACATTTATGTAAAAATATATTTAAGATAAAGATAAAAGATAAAAAAAACGTTTATTGTTTCCTTAATATACACAGTTACAATTTGGAACATTATACAACGTGTAACAAAATGGAGAGATAAAACTTTAGGGTTAGCTTCTATACCATACGTAGAATGTACAGTAAAAGAATTAGCATGATCAGTGCTGATATAGACTTTCATACAAATTTTTTAAAATATTTTACAATAAAATATTTTGACAACCCTAGTCAACCTAACAAGCTAAAAATAGACTTGCGCCGCAATCAGTGACCTTATGACCTTTCCCGCACCGGCTGAATAGCGAGCGATACGCCGCCGCGCCGCCGCGGCCGCCCACTGCGAGTAGCGCGGATATCAGCGCAGCTGATTGTTGCTTACCTATCGTTTGGCACATTGAATGACACAATTTTTATCACACTACCTAGCTAGTGAAAACAAATAAAACAACATGTTAGTACAACTTTCAAGTTTCTATTTATTAATAATAAACGGGTTGCCCGGAAGAAATCGGGTTGCCTGAAAGAAATCGCTTAAAGCTTTTTAAATGGCTTAAATATTGTGTACATAATTATTTCTACGTTTAATGACAATAAAGAGTGTTTGTTATAATTATTACAACTTAAATTTGTAATATCTGACAAACTCTTATGGCAAGTATCGCACTTATTTCAATCGACATTCAGTTCACTTTGCGTAAAAACACTCACAACTGTATCTAGGGTTTCCCTTACACTTGGCCAGAACTACAAAAACGGCTCACAATTTCTGCCTTCTTTTTAAATACACACACATCCACATGACGTTTGTGCCACCGACAAAAGCCTAACCGAGGAGGTCACAAATCCGCTGGTATCAGCTCTTGCGTCCATCGGGAATGATAAGGATGTTGGCCATCATCACTAAGCGTGCGCCATATCACCATGTGATTGACATCCAAAAGAGCGCCGACTCGTCGAGTGCTGCTCCTCGGATCCTCCTCGAAATGATCCAAGACTTGCTCTTCAAGTTCTCGGAACGCGAAGGTGGCCGCGCTGGGTTTCGCGTGAATAGAACCGGCGCGCTGAGCCGCAGACTCATGCTTTGAAACACGCCATAGCCGGGTAAGTGGCGCTGTTCAGCTGCCGGCCTGCACTCCACAAACCGCTGCCTGTAAAGTCTTCGAGCTTCGTTGATGCTGTGGTTACTAGCGGCTCCAACATACAGAATCATATCGTAACATTTGTTGTTTGAATACACATGTCGTCGTGCATTACCTCCAATACTTTCAAGTCGAGAAATTTTAAGAAAACTTCGAATAAAATAGCGATAGCAACTGACGTGCACACTTCAAAACGGACATGAAAGAACTGAAATAAATTTCTATTAATTTTACTAATAACCGAACCAAACAGTTCTCTAGTACCTATTTTTTTTAGGGTTATTCCGTATAGCGATGTGATAAACAAAATCTTAGTTCCCAATTTATTTCATAATACAGTGAAATGACTTCATTATATTATGTTTTTGTATTGTTAAGTTATTCTGTTACAAATAAATAGTTTTCAATCGTGAAATCACTTAAATAGTTTTTAAGTTGTTTGTTCAATATCAAAATATTAAAAACTGTTATTTGTTACTATACGTAACTTATTTTTACGCTTCACACATTTTAAATAAAGAAATTAATCCATTTTGTTTCTCAAGAAAGAGAATAACAATAAAAGATAAAGATTCCTCATAAAAAAATTAAGTTTTAGGACAGGTATACTTAGGATATTTTTCCCTATAGCGTTTGAAAATAATTTCAGCTGCCTGAAACAAACGCAACTAAATACAATAATTAGTTATTTATCAGTAATTTAACTTTTTTTAATAAAAAATTTAGTTGAGTTGAGAATTTGTTCATTATAAATATTGAACGGAACAACCTTTAGTTTGGCTTGGAAGCGGCGGCGGTAAATCTCAAAGGGTATAATTCCGAAAGGCGCAAGTTCGCGTCGAGACGCCGAAAGAAGTCCCGCGATTTGAGCGATAATACACCTTGTGTGTTTGTTATAAGAGCTATGCACGGGTTATCTTTTATGAAAACGACTTTACTTAGTTGCTAATTTTATTAATTTAAAGCTTTGTTGTCGTATGTATTGATAGTTATAAGTATGTGAGAATACAAGAAGTACAAGAAGCTGTAAGTATTGTATCATAGTTTGAGGTTACAAAATCATAGGTATTTACCGAATATGTTTCCTATTATAACCAATTCTTAGAAAGTTTGAATGTAAGAGAGAGAGGATATTTCTTCGTTTTTTATTAGAATTATGGGTAAGTTTGATTGTCTATTTGAGTCTCTCTTCATTAGGTATAAGTTGCGATTTGACGCCGTGCGAAAGAATTTCCACGTCATACCTACCGATAGATTTGTAATAATTTCATTGTAGTTTCTTGCAATAGCGTATTTCTAAAGAAATGTGATAATTTTTTGTATGACAAGTTTGATATCATAGTTTAATGAGAGTACCTAAATTAATGCTTGGTTTAACGTTTCTCTTAAATTGATGATTACTTATGCTTAATTTGATAACATCTTTATTTTAGTCGTAAATGTATTTCGATGTTGTTAAGTACTTATTAGAAATAGAAGGCTACCGAGCCTCAGCATCCGTTCATAACCACAAACAGTGCGACTAAGAATAAGTACTTATTAAACGTTTTTAAAATACGTAACACTTAAACGTGAGAGCCCGGGAGTAGCGAGCGAGCGATCCGCGGCAGACAAAGGGCATCGAACTTGCTATTTCATAGACTATAAAAATTATGCAGAATGCTGGATTACTTAAAATTTATTTCAAGCTTTATTGTATGGTGGTGATGATAGTTGTAAGTGTGTGAGAATAAACAAGAAGTTAAATATCCTTATTAGTGATGCATCATAGTTTAAGGTTAAAAAAAAAAAAATTCTCACGGATAGTTAAAATTAACGTGTTTTCGGTTCGAACGTGCAAATCTATTATTTCAGTTGAGTTTTAAATTGGTAAACCGCGTGATAAACGCACATATTGGTGAAAAGGTAGTTTTAAAAATATTCTGCACTTAGATACTACCGAAAAAAACATTCCCGAGACGTTGTTGTCGTCTAATTTAGTAGGCACAAAATTACACTTTGTAGTATCTCTCTTGGTTACTTATCGCTTTATTTTAACGCCATCTGTTATCGAATAGATTCTATCAAAAGGTAACAGCTGTTTTTAGGGTTGACACTTAGATAGTTTGATCTAAACTTTGAACTTGTTTTCCGAACCAACCGTAAGGATTACAAGTTAATGTTACTGTTACTTTTAAACTACAATACCAAACATACAATCCCCTTAAGTATTATCTCTTCATTATGTTACACGTTGTATATACATTTTATGGATTTAAAAGATAGCAGAAGTATAATATAAAACTCATAGACCATACAGGAAACAAAAGGCTTCAACTCAGCGTAAGCGTTGCTGCAGAAACATATGGTAACATTTTCATTTCTTTAAAAATATTTTAGAGACATACAACCATTTTTTACACAAAAAAACGCATTTTTCAACCCACTTCCAAAAAAGGAGGAGGTTCTCAATTCGTCAGTATGATTTTTGTTAAAATTTCATATGATAGAGAATACTTTTCAAAAATTAAATTTCATCGAAATCGGTTGAGTACTTCATTGAAAATTTCAAATTTTTGAAAAAATATGTGTATGGCTTCAAAGTTGTGGCTGTGGTTGATGGCTCAGCCAAAGTTTTGACGTGAAGTCGGTTATTGCTGGTCGCTAGAAAATTGTAGATTTTTTTTATTACCTTCATTAAAAAGGGATTGATCCTCAATCTCCCTGTTCTTTGGCGGTAGATTTTCATCATTAAAAACTTCACCGTTTTCGAACTTCTGTTTGATAGCGCGTGCTTTTTCTGCATTAACATCAAGTCGAGCGATTTTATCTGCTGAGGTCACGCCTGTAACAAATAATAAAATGTCATGTAGTTACTATACCTTGGAAAACAATTCAATGCAAACAACTTACAGTTCGAAATGTCAAATAGAAAAATAATGATAATAGTCTAGTAATAGTGACGAAAATTGAAAAGGGTATGCTACGGTGGTTTGGACATTTTTAAAGGATGAGTGAAAGTAGATTTACGAAAGAGGTGTACAGAGCAAGAATGGATGGTGCTGTCGGAAGGGGCCGCTCTAGGCGAACGTACGCTGATCAAATTGGCGACGTTCTTAAAAAGGGCCTAGTTAAAAGTACCCGTAACCGGCGATCATGTATGAAAAGATTAATGAGCGTGGAGGAAGCGGAAGAGGTATGTCTGGATCGAAGCAATTGGTGTTCCCTTGTCTCTGCGTACCCCAAAGGCGTGAGGTTATGTATGTATCAATATATATAAAACTGTTCCGTTACTGACTGAGTGACTGAGGTACTGAGGTACTGAGTGACTGAGTGACTGAGTGACTGACAGACAACGTACAGCCGTAACTACTGGGCGTAGAGAGCTGAAATTTGGAACATACATTTTTTAGGAGATGTAGGGGTGCACTAAGGAAGGAATTCCCGAAATTCCCACGGGAACGGGAAATATAGGACTTTTTAGTTTGTATGAAAAATGTTATTCCTTAAGTGCTCCGATGTGAAATTTGGTGTAAAGGTTTTTCAATGTGTGTCTGGTTGTGTTATGAAAGGAATTCCCGAAATTCCCACGGGAACGGGAAATATTTGATGTTTTAGTTTGTATGAAAAAACCCATCCCTTGAGTGCACGGATGTGATACTTGATATAAAGGTTCCTCAATAAGTGTCTGTTTGTATTATGGAAGGAATTCCCAAAATTCCCACGGGAAAGGGTTGGACTTTTTAGTATGTGTGAAAAATCTTATTCCTTAAGTGCACCGATGTGAAACTTGGTGTAAAGGTTTTTCAATGTGTGTCTGGCTGTGTTATGAAAGAAATTCCCGAAATTCCCACGGGAACGGGAAATATATGATGTTTTAGTTTGTATGAAAAAATCCCATCCCTTGAGTGCACGGATGTGATATTTGATATAAAGGTTCCTCAATAAGTGTCTGTTTGTATTATGGAAGGAATTCCCGAAATTCCTACGGGAAGGGGTTGGACTTTTTAGTTTGTGTGAAAAATCTTATTCCTTGAGCGTACGGATGTGATACTTGGCATGAAGGTTCTTCAAAGAGTGACTGTTGTGCTACGAAAAAAATTCCCAAAATTCCCACGGGCACGGGAAATAAATGAATTTAGTTTGTATGAAAAAAACTTATTCCTTCAGTGCATGGGTGTGATACTTGGTATAAAGGTTCTTTCAGTGGGTGTCTGGTTGTATAGTTTCTGAAATTTCCACGAGAAGGGTAGTTAAGCGCATATGAAGTTGCGGGATAAAGCTAGTGTATGATAATAGTCAAAAACTTCGTATTAAAGTAGTGAAAAAGAATGATTGAAAATGAACGAGTCTTTGTCATTTGTTTTGCACAACATTTTAAAGCCATTTGTAAAAAATTGAATTTAATGTGTGTACTTTATCTTCGGTCTTAACTTGTTCGAGAGATTGGAAGTCGTCAAACCTGCGAACGGTTCGTAATGACTCTTGAAAACAGTACACATAGCTCAACAAAGTAATCTATACCTAGGACATAAAATCTAGTTAGGTAGGTCCAACTTTGAGAAAGAGTTCAATCGTCGAATCCAATTCACTGTCTTAAAATCCATTCTTTTGAATATCAAGAAATTATTTACAATTTGAATATTAAAACGATTATAAAATATATATTATGTTAAATTTTGATTCAATAATTAGTTCTATGTAGGTATAAAGAAAATAAAGATGGTTAATTATAATTCAGTATGTATCTTTAGAATATTCATCAATTGTATAGTAGCATTTATGTACCATTTTTGGTGAAGTCGTCGTGGCGCTGTGGTTACTGTGCATATCATACGATATCGCAGGTTAAGCGCGCTCGGTGCGGCCGGTATTAGGATGGGTGACCGCCGACCATTCAATTCTCACGACGATTTCCGTGCTTCGGAAGGCACGTTAAGCAGTCGGTCCCGGGTGCTGTATACTTGTATACAGTGGTCGTTAGGGTTTGTCAGAAGCCATTTCGGCGCCCTGAAATATCTGACATCCACCAACCAGCACCGGGTCAGCTTGGTGGATTACGGCCTAAATCTCCACGTCACCCAGAGGAGAGACACATAGCCCTGCAGTGGGCTCATTACACGGAGTTGTGATGATGATGATTTATGTATCAATAAGTCATATATTTTACGTTTATAGTCATTAAAATGTAAGTTTTTTATATTTTAAAGGCAGAAGAAAATAAATATTTATGCGGGCGCTCACACAAAACATGATTTTTAGGCTGTTTTTTATAACTCACCCTGTTCACTTTGCAGCACCGATTGCTCGTACATTTCTTTTATTTTTGCTTGTTTACCCTGTAAGAAAAAGTTTTTATACATAAGTATAATTATAATACATGAAGTCGTCGTGGCGCCGTGGTTACTGTGAGTATCATACGATATCACAGATTAATCAACGTTCGGCGCGGTCGGTACTTGGATGGGTGACCGCCGACCATTTATTCCTCACGGCGACTTCCGTGCTTCGGAAGGCACGTTAAGCAGTCGGTCCCGGGTGCTGTATAATTGTTAATACAGTAGTTGTTAGGGTTTGTCAGAAGCCATGTTGGCGCCCTGAAAATTCTGGCATCCACCACCCAGCCCTGGGCCTATACCTCCTCTTCACCCAGGGGAGAGCCTCATGCCCTGCAGTGGGCTCATTACACAGAGTTGTGGTGATGATGATGATATTTACAATAATAATAATTAAAATATTTGTTAACACTTATTGTACAGTTAGAATATCAATCATCAATATATTTAATAAATAAACAATTACATTATTGACTAGTGATTGAGTGACTGACAGAGAACATACAGCCATAACTACTGGGCGTAAAAAGATGAAATTTGGAACATTCATTCCTTAAGGGTTCTAGGGCTGCACCAAGGAAGGAATTCACTAAATTCCCACGGGAACGGGAAATATTGAAGTTTTTAGTTTGTATGAAATTTTTTATTCCTTGAGTGCATGGATGTGAAACCACAGAAACAGTGGGGAAATACACGTACAATTTTTATACGCGATCGAAGTTGGAGGCAAAGCTAGTATTAAATAAATATTACTTACCATAAACAACCGGCTTCTAATATTTTGAATCTCCTGTTTTCTCTCGCGATGCCGTTCCGAAGTATCGTGCTGTCCCGTTTCAAATTTGCCAACTATCTCGCTCATATTGCAGAAAGAGACAGGCTGCTCTCTATTCGTTGTATGTTTATATGATTTGCGAAGAACTGAATCTTCGTCTACAAAAAAAAAAACAACATATAAATCTAGTTCGAAAAAGGTATTGATACAAACTAAATATGGGAACCATGCTGGACTGGGAGGGCCTGGGTTAAATTTTCATACTACGTGGTGTTCTTTGAAGCCAAACCAAAAACAATTCCTCGAAATTTCAGTTGACAGATGACATTTTTTTGTTGCCATATGAAAATCGCAATTTTTCAAACTTTTTTTTTGCCATCATTTCCTGATAGACCAATACCTCCCATTTTCGTATGTTCAACGTTCCATCGACAACCCTGTATTTGTGATAACGTCTATCTATGTATATTTTTTTGTGAATTTAATTTTATGAGTAAGTGTAAGCATACATTTTGAATATGATTCAGTGTTTGTGTTTGCGGATTGAGAGTTCCTCCGTTTGAGTCGTAAAATTGTCTTAGCTGTTTATTAGAATCCTTCCCTTTGCGTAATAAGTAAAAAGCTTACTTTCGGGCAACACAGCTGGTTTGTGAATTTGGATAATGTAATTCAATAAAACCTTCCTTTCAACCGATTTTCAAACGAGGCCTCCTCCTTTTCAATTCACGTGTATGTTTAAATTGGAAACTATTTTGGCTAATGAAATATTTATTGTTAATCTATACATATAATAAAATGGTAGGAAAGTCAAAACTGTACATTGAATATTTTTTTAAAAGAATACTTGGGGTATGATCTACAATCGAAACAGAAACAAAAAATATAGTTTTTAGAATTTTTGTCTGTTTGTCTGTTTGTCTTTCCGGGATAAACTCAAAAAGTACTGCATGGATTTACTTCAAATTTGGCATGAAGATAGTTAAGAAGTCGGGTCAACATATAGGCTACATGTTATCACGCTAGCAGTGTTATAATCGTAGGTGCGTTTGGTGCTGCATAGCGTTCACGCAGACGACGTCGCGGGCAGCAGCTAGTTCTGTTTATAAGTAATATTTAATAAATAAATAAATGTTTCTTTTTTTTGAATCTTTGTTACAGCACAGCATGATCCGTTTTACTGGATAACGTATCCATTACTGGATATCTTTTTTGTATGGTAAATACATATACTGAATATTGCCATATGTGAAGTCGCTTATACAACACCATGTGCCATCGATGAAAAAAAAACGTGTCCGGTAAAACGTATCCAGTAAAACGGACAGTGTGTGAACGGGCTGTGACGTGAGTTTTTGGATTATGAATCGATTTTAAATATTCTTGTTTCATATGATAGAAAATACTTCAGAGGTTGTCTCATATACATTAAATTGTAATCAATTAAGTACTTTTTGAAAAAAATTAAATTTTCGAAGAAAGATGTGAGAAAGGGAGAATGTTTACGTTGATGATCTTATACTCCAGCCAAAGTATTTATAAAAAGGTTTTTTTTATGGATTTTAATAAGTACGATTTAAAATGTTAGTAGTCGTATTTATATGCTCTGCATTTGTTGATAGCAGGTTTAATAGTTTCAATGTCATTTTCAGTAATTAATTTATATTATCATACATACATACATAATACATACATCATTTCACGCCTGTATCCCTTATGGGGTAAGCAGAACACCAGAGGCTATAAAACCATCTGATGTCTCGTTTGACAAATTTGGAGGCAATATAATGATGAAGAGACTATTGCAGTGACAGGGGGTCAGCCTATCGCTAACAAAAAAATGTCCAATAAAACCTCTGTCCCTTAGCTGACTTTTACAGTATGCCCGGGAAGAGAAGCAGCTGGCACATTCTATGTTTTTCCTTCGCTCCCAGTCCAGCATGGAAGATATTATCATTGAATTATGTCATACCTTCCTCATCTTCCGGCTCACTGGAGCTAGCTTCTACCGGTACTCCATTTAAGTACTCATCAGAAACGCCAATATCCATGCCTTTAGCTTTGAATCTGTAACAAAAATAGTTTTAATGTTAGTATTTTAGGTTACTTTTTTTAATAATATAAGTTTGTCTTCTGTGACATCTGATGGTAAGTGATACACGTCCATCCACGAGAAACGTATTCACTCGACGCTTAAAAGTATCAGGACTATACTGCAGTGCGAGCACAGAACTTTATCGAATCGTTTGTTAACGAATGTTCGTATAGTATGGAGACGGTTTTTAAGAAAAAATTGAACTCTATCCATTGCCGCAAGGCGAGCTTAAATAAATGTGTGCCTTGTTAATTTTGAATGTTTGTAAACATGTTGTACTCATAAATATCTGTAAAATAAAAAAATACAATGTTACTCAAAACTTACAACCGACTCCATACTATACGAGCATTCGTAAACAATCGTTAACTTACGATTCGATAAAGTTCTGTGCTCGCACTGCTGGTCAGGAAAACAGACGCCGGCACCGTTCATTCCAAACTATGGCGACCCGTATCAAAAAGGACTGTCAAGGCGCCTTTTTGGAATATCCAAGACATAGGAATGGAAGTTGTGACTGCGTCTAGTAGGTAGTTCGATGTTAAAAGGGCGTGAGTTCAAAAAGAACACTCGGTACTTATGATATATTATAATTTTAATTCCTGTTAGGCAGGGATCTTTCGAAACATCTCTCAATTCTTCAAGCCCTTTAAACATCGATCCATTCACATTAATAGAAATTTAAAAGTTACTAACCTAATTTAATTATAACCGAGTCGTTAATCAAAATTGTTTTCACTCTTATTAAATAAAGCACTGTATTCAAAATAATAAAAAAAACAGCATTGAAAAAATATTCAAAAATTATTTCAAATTAACAATATGGAATGCTTTCTACTCGCGTTCCTTTTTCAACTGGCCATTCAATGAAAGATTATAAATGCGGGTAGCTGAAACCACTTGTAACATAATTCATAATTCCATTACTACTCACCGTACTCTAAACTAGCACTTATCGCTTACGTCTAAA
This sequence comes from Stenoptilia bipunctidactyla, assembly GCA_944452665.1. Taxonomy (NCBI): domain Eukaryota; kingdom Metazoa; phylum Arthropoda; class Insecta; order Lepidoptera; family Pterophoridae; genus Stenoptilia; species Stenoptilia bipunctidactyla. The sequence continues at coordinate 3,836,098 of OX101743.1, read as the reverse complement.
GCTTAGTTTCGCATGTTCACTCTAACAAAAAAAAGCAAAAACAGAGAGCACATGTGCGTTCAAAAAAAAAGTAAGTCATTCATAATGGGATTAGTTTTAATATGTTTTCAATACATTTCGTAGCCAGTTGTAATTTAGGTAGATGGTTTATCTAATAAGAAAGTAATGTATGTTAAAATAAGTGGGTTAACGGAATTCCTAGCATACTGTGCGGACTTTCTTCAGGGTTTTAAAAATAGAACGCCAGGAAACAAGGTTGAAAAGACGCAAATGATATAAGATAGCGTTTGGTAAAGTGATATGATATTATTTCAACGTGTTTTATTATGTATTTTTGAAATCTATTTTTATGAGTTTTTTTAGGTAATAAACTAGGCTGGAGAAGTTATGAAGATCTTTTTCAAGTATTTACAATTAATACGATATTTATTGTTAATGAAATCGGCAAGCGAATTATTTAATTATTTAAGGTTCCGAAATTATTGTTATATGTATTTTTTTATTTATATTAATAATTTTTTTTGGTTTAAATTATAAATAAACGAGGATTATTGGTTACATACCAATTAAATGTTATATTAATACTAATATGAATCAATAAAACAAAACTATGTCATATTTGTTTTGTAAAAAATATATGTAATAACAAATAGCTGATCAGCGCAACTGTTAGAATCCTGAGCGACGCGAGTGATTCATGGCCCTCGATATAAATTCGTGCTTTATTCAGGAGTTGAATATCATGACATACCATGAATACTTAATACCACAAGAAAAAGACATAATTTAAACGAAAATAGAAATTTAATAAAGAAATAAGAAATGTTACATTTTTGAAATGGACATTACAATAAGAGCAATGACTGAAATTAAGCGTAATTTTCTTTGTGACCGTACAATTCACAGTAAGTATTTGAAATGGCGCCAATTCACTATTTTTTTTTCTATAATAATAATATAACAGTTTTTATTTATTTATTTAACAATTTATGTACACACTACAAAATAATCTAATGCCAAACTCCTTGTCGCAAATATCGACCAATCAAATCTCGAGAATTTATTTGCACCAAAGAGTTTGAATTTCGAATCTTAGCGCAAGTATTTTGTGTACCTAAGCATTGAAATGGACCGTTAAATAAAATAACATTGAAATGGAGATCGGATATATTTTTGTGTTCCAAATTCAAACACCAAAACAGTGAATAAAATAAGCTTTTTAGAGTAGGTATGGTATAACGCAAATTAATACAATATGAAAATATAACTTGCAGCGAATCTCTTATACATATAATGAAACGGTATCTCCGCGTTTCAATTGTCTTCGAACGCGGGCTTAGTCTTTACTAAATAATCAACGAATGCAGAGCATTAAAAAACCGACTACACGACAAAACTTTGGCTGAAGTGAATTTTATCATGAAGTACTCGATCAATTTCAATGAAATTTATATGGGACCAAATGGGAAGTATCCTCTATAATATCATCAAAATAAGTTTACCCAGTCAAAGTTATGACGTAACAAACATAACAAAAAACATACAGACGAATTGAGTAGGTACCTCCTTCTTTTCAACCGACTTCCAAAAAAGGAGGAGGTTCTCAATTCGTCTGTATGTTTTTTTTGTGTCTTTGTTACACGATATTTCGAACAATTAAGAATAGATTTTGAAAATTGTTGTTTCATATGATAGAGGATACTTCATTTCATCGAAATCGGTTGAGTACTTCATTGAAAATTTCAAACTTTTGAAAAAAATTGTATGATTCCAAGAGTTCATCCAGTTAAAAGTTATGAGGTAACAAACATTAAAAAAAATACAGACGAATTGAGTTCCTCCTTCTTTTCAACCGACTTCCAAAAAAGGAAGAAGTTTCTCAATTCGTCTGTATGTTTTTTTTGTGCCTGTTACACGATATTTCGAACAATTATAAATTGATTTTGAAAATTGTTGTTTCATGTGATAGAGGATACTTCATAGTTGGTCCCATTTAAATTTCATTTAAATCGGTTGAGTACTTCATTGAAAATTTCAAACTTTTGAAAAAAATTGTATGATTTCGGAGAATGTTTACGTTGATGACATTCTCAACTCAGCCAAAGTTTTGACGTGAAGTCGGTTTTTTAATGCTCTGCATTCGTTGATTATTTTAAAGTCGGTTGAAAAACTAAACAAGTACCTTTTTGGCAGAATTTTACATAAAAAACTCAAAGTTATTTATAATGACTCAGTTTCCAATACATTTCTTACTCAGTTATAATTGACGTAGATCTTTTATTTAATTAAAAAGTAATGTTTATAAAAATGAGTGTGTTAATGGAATTCCAAGCGAACTGTGCGAGCATTTTCAAAGGTTTTATAAATAGATCGTCAGGTGAAACTGTGTTTTATAAACATAATTCACAGATACAATGGGGGAAATTTCAGACGGAAGTGGTAGCGGGTAAGATTCCCGCACGGAAGAAGAAAAAAAAAGACGTGTGGCACTCGGAGACTGCCGCGGTAAAGCTATTGCATAGCATTTTTTATCAACTTATGCAATTATAATTATTTATTTATTTTATTAATGCAGTAATGTTTGATCTAATATGAAGTTCCACAAGTTCCTAGTAGATGGCGCTGATTGTTTATTGAAAACCCGCATGAAAGTTAGGAAATCAAAGTATCACCGCTGTGCCGGTCGGAGTGGGGGGTGTTAGGTTTTTTTCGTTACGGAATTTCTGGATTCGGTCCCCACGCTTAAGGCCCGCGATAGAAGGTATGCAATAGCTTCAAAATGTTTCGGGTGGCGTTTATCTACAGGGATGATTTTCGCAAAATATAACGATAATTATGAAGATTTGACTAAGTATCAATATTCTTTATTTAGAATATCTTTGTACCCAAACAAAAGCAAAATTGATAAGAAATACCAATCATTAAGATTTATTAATAGTTCAAGATTCTGAGTAGGATTTTTTTGTGAAAATCTGTAAGTAGATATATCTTGGAAAGGATTTACTTTAGGATAGTAGGTCCTTTAATAACTACGACTGGAATTAGCCTATACTATCACTCCTTAACGGCTCCGCCACTAATTACCAATCATCCTGTATATGTATTTTCTATTCTAGGTATGTACGCATTAGTTCGCTACATGGTAGCTCATAACACAAGCTTTGCTTATTTTGAGGCCACGTTGTTGTATTTAATAAGTAAAAGTTAAGAAAATGCTACATGCAGACAGTATTTCTATCCCTATATGATCGTTATTCCAAAGAGTCAAACTTTTAGAGTAATTTTTTGGGCACATGTCGCCCAGGTGTTGCCCAGTACTTTTAAGCGTCGTCGTCTGGTGAATAGGTTCCGCCTGGGTGGACTTGTACAGTCACGTCTTATAATATGTAGGTATACATTTTCATTGGACTTTTAACCTTATAAAGGTACCGATACACGGTGCCACTGACACCGACACTAGTGTCGACACAAGTGTCAGACGCGTCCACACGGTGAGCACTTTGTAGTGTCGACACTGGTTCTGAGATCGAGTGTCGCGGTCGAAGTGTATTGGCCGTCTACACGGAGCGATGCGCAATTCAGTGTCAGACATTCCATCGCCATGAATCGATATTTACGGACTTAGTTAAAATTAAGAAATGAATATCTACTATTAATTTTACATAACCGGGAATCAAACCTGGTCAAAATATCGTTTGCATTTATGAAAAGGCACATTTTATTTAAAATATATGACATCAGTTGCAAAAAATGTATTCCATTTTCAAATTTCAAATGAAATGGCACGCCCGCTGAATAAATGCGTTCTAATTAACCGACTTTTAAAAAGGAGGTTATCAATTGGACCCGTAGGTATCTGTCCCTATGTATGCTTAGATCTTTAAAATTTCGCAACGGATTTTGATGCGGTTTTTTTTAATGGATAGACTGACTCTTAAGAAAGTAATAAGTAAAAATGTATAATACATGCATAATATAGTAGAGAAACACTGATATTAGATGTTTCTAATGTGATGTCGTAAATAAGCACGTTCTTTTGCGCTTATATTGCAAACGCTGGCTGAACCCTACGAGATAGACCAAAATGATGTACTACAGTATTGTCTACTTTAAAAAGTTCAACAAAAAAAATTGCGATGGTATATGTCTATCTCTTAGGGATAACCCACCATAACCATTTTTATCCTTTATTAAAAATGGTTATTTACGACGTGATTTTAAAGAATACATTATTAATTATTATCCAATTAAGTACCCTTAATAAATTGTGCATTTATTAAAGATCAATATGCTTTTTATAGCATGTAATTTAAGTGAATATTTCCGAAGATATAACAAATTTTAAATGCACGCGCGTGCCGCCTCCATGTTGCTCTAGCTAAAAGTTTCGCGCACGACCGAAAACCGCGACACTGGTCTCAGACACTGCGCACGTCGCGTCTACACGGCAGCTAGAGCGACATTAAGCTAGAGCGCCCCTAGAGCTGCAACCGAGTGTCGCGGCACATGACACACACGGACACTCGGTGTATACACTGAGTGTCAAGTGTCAGGTGTCGTCGTGTATCCGTAGCTTAAGAACGGAATACGTTGCGAAGTGTATACATATCATTAGACGTGACTGTACAGAAGGCAGCAGATCAAGCGTTACAAATCTGTCAAATTTCCCCAACAATTTTTAACTTAATGTGGAGGGATTAGAGTTCAGATTTAATTTAAAAAAATTGACAGTTTTGGAATGCTTGATCTGTTGCCTTCTGTACCAACTTAATGTTCACTTTCCACCGTCTGACCATTAAAGTATTGCTCGGCCTAACATTGTTGTTTTACAATAAACTTGAGTCGAGCTTGAAGTTATCGAGTAATTATTTATTCATTATAACTTTTATCTGACCGTTGAAAAATCAGGCCAAAACTGAAGTTTAATTAAACCGAGATTTTCCTAATTTAAAAAAGGATGTATTTACTTAAAATTATATGCACAAAAATTAAGAAATTACGTTTTAAAATAATGCATAAAAAACATAGCCTATTTTTAATTACAAAACTTATCACGGTGCCTTAAACTTGAGGTATAAAAGTGAGGAATAAAAGAAATTTATTTCCTTCTATTAATATAAACGAACTAGCTTTATCCCGCAACTTCGTATGCGCTTAACTACCCTTCTCGTGGAAATGTCAGAAACTGTACAACCACACCCACTGAAAGAACCTTTATACCAAGTATCACACCCATGCACTCAAGGAATAAGTTTTTTTCATAAAAACTAAAAATCGTATATTTCCCGTGCCCGTGGGAAGTTTGGGAATTTTTTTCGTAGCACAACCAGTCACTCTTTTAAGGACCTTCATGCCAAGTATCTGAGTGTATCCGTACACTCAAGGAATAAGATTTTTCATAGAAACCGAAAAGTCCAACCCCTTCCCGTGGGAATTTCGGGAATTCCTTCCATAATACAAACAGACACTTATTGAGGAACCTTTATATCAAGTATCACATCCGTGCACTTAAGGGATGGGATTTTTTCATACAAACTTAAACATCATATATTTCTCGTTCCCGTGGGAATTTCGGGAATTCCTTTCATAACACAACCAGACACACATTGAAAAACCTTCACACCAAGTTTCACATCGGTGCACTCAAGGAATAAGATTTTTCATACAAACTAAAAAGTCCTATATTTCCCGTTCCCGTGGGAATTTCGGGAATTCCTTCCTTAGTGCACCCCTACATCCTCTAAAGAATGTATGTTCCAAATGTCAGCTCTCTACGCCCAGTAGTTACGGCTGTACGTTGTCTGTCAGTCACTCAGTACCTCAGTCACTCAGTCAGTAACGGAACAGTTTTATATATATTGATAAATACAGATAAATATAAGTTTATTGTTGTTTTCTTTCTTTTGTTTGTACGTATAACTCATTAACATTATTCATTAACGGCAACACTGATATTGACTATGTTTTCATAATATTCCGGGCCATTCCGGTATAGACAGCAACAAAGCCGCTGATGAACTCGCGAGAGCAGTGGGTAGTCGATACGGTCCAGAACCATTCTGTGGCATCCCGAAGAGCTTGACGCGTTTAATACTCACCACCCAGTGCCTCTCAGAGAGCAAAAGCCTCTGGGAACTTTCACTAGGCATGAGACACTCAAGGGAACTGATAGAGGGATACTCCAAGTCATACACAGAATCGGTAGTATCTCTTAACAAACCCCAACTACGCGCAGTGGCAAGATCACTAACGGGACCCTGCAAACTAAACAAGCATATGTCCAACCTGGGTCTCACTGACACGGCGCTCTGCAGATAATAATAATAATAATAAAGGCGTGCAGCTGTAAGCATACATAATAATAACAATAAATACTCTTTATTGTCAAATAAAATACAATTTTACAATTAGGTACTATAAATAATAAATATATTGACAATGTGGCGGCCTTATCGCTACAAGCGATTTCTACCAGGCAACCAATATTGCGAAGATACTGCGAAAGCGCAGAGGAAACCCCTCTACACCTACTGTGCCACTGCCCCGCAGTTATGCACAAGCGCTCCGCTCACCTTTTTATTTTTAATTTTAATTTTATTTTCGTTGTAATATGTGTGTGTTTGTGTCATCAATAAATGAATTATCTATCTATCTATCACCTGGATAAGCAAAAACAGGATCCAAAAGAGATTAGGAGCATCGCCGTAAGGAAAATCTTAAATTTCCTGGACTCCACTGGAGTGTGTGACAAGTTATAAATTGGGACTCACACAATAGATCTTCTAGGTCGCAGAGTGACGAGCGGACAGGACTGCTCATATAGTCCCGAAGCCCCCAATAATAATAATGTTTTCTTACTTGGCAAGTTTCGAGAGTAGTGCTGTACTCTTCTCTCTCGGACCTAACGGCTCCAAAGGCAGAGACTCTTCTTGCTGCTTGCTCTTCTTCTCGAAAACTTCAAAACGGGACTTTACATCCAAAGAAGCCAGCTCTTCTAAGCCAAGGTCAGGTTTGTCTGACGCTGTTGAAAAACAGTTTTTTTTAATAATAGAATAACAGGAAAGTAATAATCGCTAAATGTTTTTTTATTTAAAAAGGTATACAAAATACATACATCCATACTGTCGAAACAACTGAATCGTGACCCATTTTGCTCATAATTAATTTAAAACTGTCAAACTTGTAAGGTCTATTGCGACTAATGCACTTAGGACATTTTAGATACTGTACGAATTCTGTACTCAGTAAATGTCAGTGTCGAATGAAATGATAACAAGTTCGTCACCAATTAAACCTATCTTCTAGCGGATTTCGACCAAAATCTAAATCAAAACGCTGGTGTAAAGGTAACATACATACATTGCCTTCTATGCCAGAGGTCCTGGGTTCGAATCCCGGCGGCGGCGGATATTTGTGTGATCAACACTGATATTAGTCGTCACGTCATGGATGTTTATATGTTTAAGTTTATTCTAATAAAAATATGTATTTATTCAATATGTATGTTTATATATTTCTTAAGTATATCAGTTAACTAGTATCCATAACATTAGTTCTTTTAGAAACTTTATTTGGGCTACATAATACTGTGTGAGTGTCAGTGTCAGAAATATATATAAAAAAGAAGCACTTAATGAACGTCAAACGGTAGATGAGGGCTGCGCTACGTGGAGTCTTTGGGGAAGCCTCTGTCCAGCAGTGTGCGTCTCTCGGCTCACGAAGATGATGATCGCCCATTATTTTTCAATATACTTACCTACTTCTTCCTACTAGCGTTTAGACAGTTTGGCAAAATGAGCTTCATGAGTGGGTCATTGGTTCGTTAGTACATAACTTCAAGCCTGTATCCCATAAGGGGTGGGCAGAAGACCAGAGGCTATTCAATTGAATTCTTTGGGCTGAATGGCTACCAGCCGTCGAAACCTTTATATACAGGGTGACTGGTGTCAAATTTTAGATACTTGGAGAACTCTCTGAACTTGTAATAAAAGTAAGTATTTAATTTTTCACCAGAAATCCCGATAAATAAATAAAGAGACATTACTACACTTTTCCCGCCGCGCTGCCTCAGTCAACACGCACACAACAGTGTTCCCGCTACACGCACACCACCACCCGCTAAGTATTTATTATTTATTTATTTACACTTTATTGTTAACCTTATATTATAAAAATTACAATACATTCAAAGTGACTGAGATTACACAAGATTAAGTATCAATTGCATTAAGCTTATGTAACCATGCGTTGCGTAATGAATTCTTTAACTTTCGGTTAAGTTTACTCAGTAAATAATAAATATTTATTTTTTCTCTTCATGTATGATCTCAAACTATCACGTCCTGTAATTTCGAAAATGACTAACCAGTCACCCTGTATCAATTATTAATTTATGTTTAGTTCTTTCTGATTGTAAAATATTTTCACTGTCGAATAAATATTTTTTTTCTTGTTTCCTAGAGTTCATTTGAGTTTCATAATTATTCCTACATACATACTTAACTTCACGCCTGTATCCCTTATGGGGTAGGCAGAACACCAGAGACTATTAAACCATCTGATGTCATGTTTGACAAATATGGAGGTATTATAAAGATGACGAGAGACTATTGCAGTGACAGGGGGTAAGCCTATCGCCCACAAAAAAAACTCCAATAAAACCAGTGTACCTTAACTGACTTTTACAGAATGCCCAGGAAGAGAAGTAGCTGGTACATTCTATATTTTTCCTTTGAAAATATATTGTTAAATAAAGGTAAATTGAATCTCTTACCCCTGACGACATCGGGAGGTAGCTCCACTGGGTTGCTCTCACAGATTATTAACTGATGCTTTTTCGGTGTGGCTGTAATCAAAATAATATAAGTTACACACAGAGTATATGCACATAGGTTATTTTTTTAATGAGACACATTTTAGAGTTTTAATGGTATTGGAACTGTATGATGTTTGACTAAAAAAAATTCAATATACAAAATCATTGTTTTAATTTTTTTAATGCTGTATTATAAATTATTATTGGGCAATGTTTAATCTTACAACTTATTAAGTGGTATGGATGGATAGATAATCAAAAACTTGACTCTAGTAAAAAGTTGCTATTTTATTAATTGACTAGCAGGAAAACAAGTATTCCAGCATTTTATTCGGAATAAAGCATGTAGGTATTATGATAGATAATGATTAGAAAATGACAGTTTTCATTAGAAGTTTAGACAGTTTTCATTAAATTTGAAAAGAATAAGTTAATATTAATATTAATTAATAATAAATAAAGTGTTTTTTTTTTGTTAATTTGTTTAATACAAAACTATACAAAAAAACTAAACTCCATAAGATAGCAAACACACTTATGGCATGAATTTACTAACTGTGGAAACTTCCTTATGTATTTTTAGTTCAATTATATTTAGGTTTAATTTGTAGAATACCTACATTTAAAAAATGTATACTTTATGAAATATTATTATGAACTTGGTACAAAAGCTTGCAGATTAAATATCGATTTATGAAATAAGCATTCATACAGTTCGCGGAAAAAAAATATACTTAGTTATTTATAATTTAATTTGTGATATGTAGTCAAGAATCAAGAATGACCAGAGTTCTTGCGGAGTTTCTGAAAAGGATACGTCCAATAGGCTGAAGTGGAAGGACATAAAATAAGAAGAGCAGATGGAAAAAATATTTTTTTATGAACAGAGAGAGAGAGAGAGAGAGAGAGAGAGAGAGAGAGAGAGAGAGAGAGAGAGAGAGAGAGAGAGAGAGAGAGAGAGAGAGAGAGAGAGAGAGAGAGAGAGAGAGTTTCTTATAATTCAATAAATGATGGAAATCTTACCGTCTGGTTCATCATTATCATCCACAGGTTTAGGTTCAAAAAGTTGTTTAAAGTGGTTCTTACAGAACAAGGTTGTATGGTCGCTTTGATATGTCTCCACCCTGCAAATAAATGATTATTTTAGTATTTATTAGCCTTTTAAAATGTAGCCTTTGAGCTATTTCAGACTGTACACTATCACAATTCCAAATAACACGTTTCATTTTAGTATGGACGTCTGGCCGTCACCTGTGCCAAATAAAATAGTTGTGGAATACCATTAACACTTAAAATAACTATTAATTGAATTGTTTGTTACTTTTCGTGTACATTAAGAAAAACTACTTGAATCGACAAAGACCACAGGTGACTGACGGTGCCATATTTAAGTCATATCATTCACTGACATTTCTATATTTTTGATTTCCGCCTGGACGTAAAAGATGATTTCAATAAAAACACTAGGAAAACAAATTCCTATTCCTGAATTCATAAAATATTGTATATTTTTGATAAGTAGTTAGTACTGGTGAAATATCACATCGGTACATTATGTTGACCTTTCAGGATCATCTCTCATTAACCGTTTATAACTTTTTGTTTAAAAAGTCGTATGCTTCGAAGTAATAACATATTTTTTAAGTTTTTTGTTATTTTTTTTATACATTCTAAGAACAAAAGACAAATCTCTAGGTATAGGTTTGGAACACATTTTATTGATAGATTGAGTACGTGCATACAGTAAGTACTTACGACCATTTTGTAAAATTGTGGAGATTTATGGCAATAACGTCATTTTGTTTTTTTCATTTGTACACCTAAATTACTGATTCAACTTTAAATTTGGTATTTTTGTACGGTTTGTGAATAATTTCCACGATCCTAAAATTTGGCACAGGTTGCGGCCAGGAATGCAACGGAACCTTTCATCCAAATCTTTGAGCTGCTCTGCCGGGATTGAGGAACAAGAAGCCATCCACTATCACATTTATAATATTAGTAATATTGTAGGTACGCAGCGATAAGAAAGAAACTAGTACAATACCTATTAGAAAACAAGAACATGAGCATCATAGAGAGATACAACATTTTTTGTAAAATTAATTAATCATACTAAAGTTATTAGTAAAGATGTCCCGTGCATTGCTCTTATGTTCAAACACATAGGGTGTATTATCGCTCAAATCGCGGGACTTCTTTCATGAAAAGAACTCTAGCCAGTGTAATCGTATGTTTAGATATTATTTAAGGTTATTTTTCTGTTATCTATCATAGTAATACAGTTTTTTTTATAGAAATTTAGACTAGATGAGGTCGTGTCACATTAGAATTTACTACAAAAAATCTCCTGTACACTTTTATCTGGTTTGCACCAGGCAAAACGTAGGTAGGATTTAGGGTTCACTCTAGACTATTATACAGGGTGGAATTTTTTAATGCACCTGGAGGAAAGGTACTCTTAACAATAGAGATAGCAAATTTTACTCCAAAGAAACATTCCTTTATTTTGGAAAAGAAATATCCACACCACATTCAAAGATTTTTCGAAAATTTTCTTGCTTTACCAGGAATCGAACCGACTTAAATCTAAAAATGAAGATTGCATGGTTTTCCTTTCATTAAATTAACCTAGTACGTTAGAGAGTTCATTATTATGATTGACCCTTACAATCAATGCATATAAAATTACTGGGTGTCATTTTATACATTTTAGTCGGTTCGATTCCCGGGTGAAGCAAGCGAATTTTTGAAAATCTTTGAATAAGTTTTTATTTCTTTTCAAAAATAAAGCACGTATAATAAAATACAATTCACGAGTCATTCGGTTGTAACAAGGTTACAAGTGCAATGAAAATCTTATTGGAGGTGACTGCATTACAGTAAAGATTATTTTGTCGTTGGGGTAAACCTAGCTGCCTCAGACGCCAATGATAGCGGGTTCAATTCCCGCACGGACCAAGAAAAAAAATGTTTCGGGTTTGGGCGTTTGAAGCTAATTTGAATATACAACGTGTAACATAATGAAGAGATAATACTTAAGGGAATGGTACATTTGGTCATGTTTATAAGTAACAGTAACATATATTTGTTATCCTTACGGTTCGGCATAAAACAAGTTCAAAGTTTAGATCCAAATATCTAAGTGTCAACCCTAAAAACAGCTGTTAGCTTTTGATGAAATCTATTTGATAACAGATGGCGTAAAAATAAAGTGGTGGGTAACTAAGACATATACTACAAACTTCGGCCGGTGCGGGAAAGGTCATAAGGTCACTGACTGCGGCACATGGTTTGTTTTAGCTTATTAGGTTGACTAGGGTTGTCAAAATATTTTGTTGTAAAATAATTAAATAAATTTGTAAGAAAGTCTATACCAGCACTGATCATGCTAATTATTTTACTGTATATTCTATGTCTGGTATAGAAGCTAACCCTTAAGGTTTACCTCTCCATTTTGTTACACGTTGTGTATGTATTTTCTATTCTAGGTTCCCCCCTAGTTCACTACATGGTATCGCATAGCACAAGCTTTGCTTACTTTGAGGCCATGTAGTTGGTATGATTGTCTAGGGATTTTTTATTTATTTATAATACTACTGACATTATAAATACTTACGTCAACTGCTTGTTGCACTGAACACATCTGAAGCACTCTTTGTGCCAAATCCTCTTTTCTGCCTTGATTCGCTCCATGGCATAGACGGGTCGGGAGCACTTCTCACATGACGGGTTCGATTCCCCGTTCGCTTCAGCTTTTATCTTTTTGTATAGCTTCTCGGAGCTCTTGGACTGCGATGGAAAAAGGTTTTAATTTAATAACTTCATTCTTATTTGATTATTACATTGTATTATGGAAAATTTGGAGGAACTAGCTGTTTGAATATCGAGATAAAAAGTAGCCAATTCGCTATTCCAGACTGTAAACTATCACTATGCCAAATTTCATCCAAATTCATTATGCCGTTTTGCCGTGATAGAGTAACAAACATGCATACATCCATCTATCTAAACTGTGTTTTAAATATAACATACATTAATAATACAAAATTTTATGCTGGACTGGGAGCGAAAGAAAAAATAGAATATACCAGGTGCTTCTCTTCCCGGGCATACTGTAAAAGTCAGTTAAGGGACAGAGGTTTTATTGGCATTTTTGTGGGCGTTAGGCTGACCCCCTGTGACTGCAATAGTCTCTCTCCATCATTATAATACCTGATTTGTCAAACGTGACATTAGATGGTCTTATAACCACTGGTGATCTGCCTACCTCATACAGGCGTGAAATTATGTTTGTATGTACAAAATTTTAGTTTGATTTTATTCGATAGATGTCGCTGTACTGCGCAAGAAGAGTTATAATTGAGTTAGCTACATTTACTTCGTAGACTACCTTTATTCGTCCTCATTTTCACAATAATAATATTAGTATGATTAATCAGTCACTAGATTAAGATAAGGAGAGTAAGCATAGCCACGTAGAGACTTAGAATAGTTACCCAATAGCTACTTGGGAGTAGGACCCCCTTCCATGTTCGCATGGCTAGCAACCACCTCCCCTATAAAATTTGCCGCCAAATACCACTCCTCTGCCAGTGATGTATTCCAGCAATATTTTAAGAAGCCACTGCTAATGAGTGTAAATTTTGTTTTTCATTTTATTCTGTAGATTTTATTACTATCTTTCTCTTTCCTATTTTAAAAGCGTAATGGAAAACAATTCACTAAAGTATGTCGTCAGACTTCTGAATTTCGATTATTACAATGAAAACAAAATGGTGAGCTTTGTATAGCAGTTGATTAAAAAGTCGAACTAAGCGCATTGATAGTTCCTTTTTGATACGGGTCGCCAAGGTGTGGAGTGAACTGCCTGCATCTTTTTTTTTTGGATCAGTGTAGTCTTTGTTGGTTAGTGTAGACCACTTTTAAGCATCGAGTGAAAAGGTTTCTCTAAGATGTCACCTCAGTCTTCTTAATCACTTACCACCGGGTGTCATGAAAGACCAACCTCCTATCGTTATTTAATTTTCTCAACATGAATGGAAATTTGAGCATTATTTAGACAACCTTCTTTGAGATAAATCGAACTTGCTGTACTGGTCGAGCAGCGGCCGGCAATAGTATGAAAATCCATATCCGTCGTGTTTAGCGGCCAAATAAATTAGTATGTAAAATCATGATGTCGTGTAATTTAAAAATGGAACGATCTTCTACTCCGCAGCATGGCGACCAAAGACGTCACTTATCAAAAGTTTAATTTAAATTTCGAACTGGCTTGCGCACAGAAAAAAATACTTTGGCGCGTAAAACCCACATTAAATCTTAAAAAATGTACATTGCACATTGTTAATATTATTTGAGAAAAGTACTATACAAGCCTTGGCCGCAACTAGGCATTGATAAACTTACGTTCGTACATCAATGCCTCTCTTGCCGGCCGCTGCAGTTATGTACTATTTTTTTAGTTAAAAAAAAACAACTCACAACTGAAATGGACCCCTCATCCTTATGCCTTCTTGACTTGGTTTTCATTGATTTCTTTTTAACTTGCTTCTGTTCAGAAACGTGTACCTCCTGGTAGACCCTGGATTCTGTCTGGATCAGACTCTGTGAAGACTCCATTGAAGTCACCGCCGTTGCCATTTTGTTTTGATCTGGAATAAAAGAGATACAAATGTAAGTTGTAAGGTCTAAAACTTCTTATAAAGGGACTAGAAGATTTTTTTAATGTGCCTACGACCTCGAAAACCTTCATCTTACCTGATGGTAAGTGAATATGAGGTGGAAGTAGAGTTGTAAGAAACTCGAGTCCTTTACTCTTCATTTCGAGACTACAGTCGTTTTTCAAGACTAGTCCTTTGAGTCAAGGACTGTATACCGGTATGAATTTCTGTACATTTTTTTTCTGTATGACGTCGTACCGTTAAATAAGGTTTATTTAAAAATAACAGTACAGGAATTCATACTGAAATAATTCTTGTACCTTTTTTATTATTGTAGCATAACTGATTTTTTTTTTAGTTAACTGAAATTTTCCGGTATTAATATTAATATTGATATTAAAATTTTATTTTTAAATAACTGTAGAATGTTCGATTGTTTAGTTGAAGCCTATGAAGCGTAGGTACCTTCATATGCTGACCTACATTTCGGTACAGATTTTAAATAAGTTAAAATATTTCTGTACTTAAAACATCTACAGAAATGAATCCGGTATACATTATTTGGGTACTGATATAATTAAGTTACATTTTAATAACTTGTACAGTTATTGTGTTTGATGAAGCAGTACACTAATAAGGGTACTGAATTTTTACTAGTACTATTTAAAAAATTTATACCGTTATGCAGTCCCTGCTTTGAGTCTTCTGAGTCCTTTTGAGTCTTAAGTTCTTTAAGCTAGACTGAGTCATGAACTTCAGTTGGTGTATTATATTATCTAATGATTTGCGGTTTTTGCACCACTGTAAACTATTTACGGTACTCACTTCAGTTTGGTTAGAGCAAATGAAATTAAACTGACCTTAAAGTAAAAGTTGTGTTGACACATTGTGTCATTTTAATTTGGTCTTTAAGTTTTATTAAGCTGTTCTATTGCTAAACTGTATAAAGGACACAGTCTTTGAGTTCTTTTTGGCAGGACTCAACTATTTTTACAAAAGACTCGAAATTCTGAAGGACTCGAGCTGTAAGTTATATTTTTAAACCTTCAAAAAAAGACTCAAGTCTTATTAGACGACCGGCTGGTGTAGAATTAACGTGCATTGCCTTCTATGCCAGAGGTCTTGGGTTCGTATCCCGGCGGCGACGGATAATATTAGTTGTCAAGTCATGGATGTTTATATGTTTATTTTCTAATGAAATATGTATTTATTCAATATGTATGTTTATATATTTCTTTAGTATACTAGTTAACTAGTATCCATAACACAAGTTCTTTAAAAAACTTAATTTGGGCTAGATAATGTTGTATGAGTGTCAGAAATATTAATTTGTTTATTTATTTATTATTTAAAAAAAAGACACGACTCCAAGCAAACAGGTAAAAAGAAGAACTGGCCCAGCATTAAATAACTATTTTCTAAAACATCACGGATGGACCGATGATAACATTATTTCCT
The DNA here is from genome assembly GCA_944452665.1 of Stenoptilia bipunctidactyla. NCBI lineage: Eukaryota > Metazoa > Arthropoda > Insecta > Lepidoptera > Pterophoridae > Stenoptilia > Stenoptilia bipunctidactyla. The sequence goes on along the minus strand of OX101743.1, from coordinate 3,820,162 downwards.
TGCTTGCTCGTAAACCTAAGTACATTCACGTGAAATTAACATGTAAGTATATATTTTAATTGGACTTTGAACCCCCCTTATTAGAACCGAATAAGTTGCTAAGTGTACACATATCATTACACGTGTCTGTACCTACTTGTTTGAAGAGTTTAACATTGTTCATCAAATAATTTTATACTAGTGACTCCAGCTAGATCCAAATGAAATTTCTAGTTATACAAAATAATTTTAGAGTTTTCTGCCATCACAAAAACTCTAGTTTATTTATTTATTTCCTTAAAAATACAACTGAAAAACAATTGAAAACAAAGAGGTAAATTTTTAAGAAACCGGTAATTTTCGTTAATCAGCTGATAATATTAATTACAGCGTCCTTGCATACAAAATACTAACGGCTTTGCGTACCTTTTTTCTGTTAATCGTATATTTTATATTATGATCACCCATGTTTTCCACGAAGTTTAGTTACAATCCGTATCGTATTTAAAATACCAATACCACCGTTTAATACTAATCAACGACTTTCCAAAGTACTTAGCTCGAATTCCATGTTTAAAATAAATAGACAATCCAGAGCAAATAGTTGCAGTCATTCAAAGTTCACAAAGATATAGTTAGGAATCACAACAGGAGCACGTTAACGCCAAAAAGTCAGCGACTATTTTTAAACGTGCCCTAATTAAACACTCGGTACCGTCTGCAGAACAAGCACAGGTAGATATTTTAATTTTTTAGGATATTAAATTAAATTTTAATATGTTAGTTCTTCTATGCTGGACTGGGAGCAACGGAAAAACATCGAATGTGCCAGGTGCTTCTCTTCCCGGGCATACTGTACAAGTCAGTAAAGGGACAGCGGTTTAACTGTAGGCTTTTTGTGGGCGATAGGCTGACCCCCTATCACTGCATCATTTTAATGCCTCCAAATTTGTCAAACGTGACATCAGATGGTTTTATAGCCTCTGGTGTTCCATTGAATTTACCCCATAAGGGATACAGGCGTGAAGTTATGTATGTATGTTATGTAAGCGATAGTTATTATTGAAGTTTGGACTAGTTTTGGGTTCTTAAGAAGTCTCAACACGTCGCAGTCGCAGCTAGAGTCTGGCCAATGAAAGCAGTCCAAGAAAAGACAGTAATTTTAAAAATTCAAGGTCAGGCTACCAATATAAATAGTAACAACTTCACTTAACGCGTTCGCTGTCTTGGACACTCGACGTGGAATCAGTATTGCTACATTTCAGGGCACGCGAACCCACGTCGAGGGCTCAAGTTCAGAATTGATTTTTCAATACTATATATAGAAGAACTATAACCATTTTATTGAATACTACTTAAAAACGAGGGGATTTTGTATTATGAGTTTGAGTTATATACCACGATCCCACGTCGTGGGCACAAGTGGACACATTTGTAATACCGTGGACCCTCCTGGAGAACTCTGTAGTAAAATGTATGGCATGATTGCGTATGAAGTGTGTTAAAGTTGACAAGGATGCGAAAGTGTTAAGCAGCGTCAAGCCAGGGTTGCCTGATCAGGAATTTTTCAAATTCCCGCCATGTTTTCTTGGACAGCTTTCGTTGAACATCTCCGACAGTAAATAGTAATCAAAAGTCGCTTGATTCATTATAAAAACGTTTCGTCTTTTATTCGTTAATCATTGGTCAGAACATGACGGCGTCAGAAAAAGCGTCAATACATCGAGTTAAGTATTCCTATCAAATCTGGTTAGTTACGTTTATGAAAGATATTTATAGTTTTGCGTCGCTAACTAACGATGTTTATTACATTTTAGTCTATACTATTAGTTTAAAATTTAAAGCCAATGACTGCTTTATAGCAAAATAATATTTTAGCTTACCAGGCGACAAAGTATTACCATTATGGCGGCCAGTGTATATGCTAATAAATAAAAATATTTTTCAAAAAAAGTGGCGATTAGCCAAACAATCTACATTCGATTTTTATAGGATTTTAATTTTACTGATAAAATATTACGAAAACCTAATGACACATTAACATGATTCCAACATAAACTACATATCCAAAGTCTAAATAAATTTAAATCAAAAAACTAAAGTCAGTTTTTTTTGCTGACGCTACTGTAACGTGACACTTTTATTTTCCTAGGCGCAAGAGTTGCTTTTAACCCATGTATCTAAACGAAAGGATTTTGGTGATTTGTAAACGTGTTTTTAATTAAATCATCTCAAATTGCTAGTATTGCAACAAAAACTGGCGGAGAAGAATTTTACATGAAATAAAAGAATGGACGAAACATCTTGCAGATTTTGATTGTAAATAAATAGATTTATTTTTATTACTAATATCCTTAGATAATTGATGAGCATGAAGACAATTTTACACGTTTATTTTATTATGTGGCTACCCACCCCTGCACTGGGCCAGCTTGGTGGATAATGGCCTATAGTATACCTCCTCGTTAGCCAGGGGAGAGACTCATGCCCTGCAGTGGGCTCATCACAAATAGTGTTGATGATGTTGATACATTAAGTGAAGAATGCTGGTGAGTGAGGATGGTATGACGAATATAAACAATTTAAATAATGACTTACTGAACGCTTTTCTTCCCGGGCACACTGTAAAAGTCAGTTAGGGGACAGAGGTTTTTTGTGGGCGACAGGCTGACCCTCTATCACTATAGATAGACTCTCTCCATCATTATAATACCTCCAAACTCGTCATACGTGACATCAGATGGTTTTAAAGCCTCTGTTATTTTGCGTACCCCATACGGGATAAAGGCGTTAAGTATATTAACAAGCAGTGGTTCTATTGTTAGATAAGTATTTTATAGTGTTTCCTTAAATCGCGATTTAATCTAAATATTTTTTTGCATTACACTGAAGACTTGTAGATTGTATTGATGGTGTAGTGGACGCAGATATCTGTTCTTGAAGATAGAAGAGGATTTTTCATATACAATGTCCGAACTTTGAGTTAATGGAAGTTGGGAAAAAATCCGGGTATTATCTATTAGTGTTTGCCTGAGTACGATAGCCGCGAAAACTAAAGATTACAGTTTCACTAATGACTGATAGCGAATGATTTTAGTGAATAAAGCAAGATTTTATGTGAATTTCCTGAAATATTATTTTTGTAAAAGTCGGGAAACCAAGCCGACTGGGAACTTTACTTTGATACCCGAATTCAAGGCAGATTGCTAGTTCATTTAATATTAAACTCTCGTATCTAAAAACACATTTTAAAAGCTTTTAAAAACAATTATTCTTAAGAAATGGAAGTTTTCCAGGGGACGTAACAATTTGTTACAGAAATAGGCGAATCATTGCTCGTGTTATTTTTAAGAGTTAATTTTACATCTCTGGACGCGAATCATATTAATAGAAGTCACGTTTTCTTAAATAAAGTGTGACCACGGTGTTTAGAAAAGGTATATGGTGGACTAGCTGTCTCGCTTGGTTTTACCCACGCAATTGCGAATTGCGCGGGAATATCGGAATAAAAAGTTGCATATGTGCTAATGAAAATGAAAATGAAAACTTTTTATTAAGCTATTGCATAGCTTCTATCGCGGGCCTTGAGCGTGGGGACCGAATCCAGAAATTCCGTAACGAAAAGAACCTAACACCCCCCACTCCGACCGGCAAAGGGGTGATACTTAGATTTCATAACTTTACAAGCGGGCTTTAATAAACAATCAGCGCCATCTACTAGGAACTTGTGGAACTTCATATTAGATCAAACATTACTGCATTAATAAAATAAATAAATAATTATAATTACATAAGTAGATAAAAAATGCTATGCAATAGCTTTACCGCGGGGCAGTCTCCGAGTGCCACACGTCTTTTTTATTCGTAGTAGGTAATTTTATACACTTTACGAACGTCAAACACTGGATGAGGGCAGAGCGGGTCCGGACGACATGACGAATCCTGGGGGAGGACTCCGTCGAGAAGTGTGCATCTCTCGGCTCATGAAGATAATGATCGCCCGTTATCCACCAATGTCTTGGTGCTGTCTACTACTACTTCTTCTTCGGCTTTAAAAAACTAAATGAAAGTAGAACCCTAGGTAGACCGAGAGGAAAATACTCTCGGCACTCTTTTGTAAAAAGTGCTTATTATAGGTATAATTTGGCAGAAATACAGCTCTGCTATGACATGAACAAACAAACAGCTATTCAGACTGTACACTATCACTACGCCAAATCCGTTGAACCGTTCTGCCGTGATTGAAGAACAAACATCTATAAATCCGTCCACCCAAACTTTCACACTTACATATAATATTAGCAAGAAGTAAGATAAGCATCGGTCGATGGTTCGTCTGCGTCAGTTTTCATCCGACTTCCCAAAAGAGGATGTTCGTAATTCGTCGGTAAGTTGGTTACGTTATTATTTCGATAATTTTAATATTTCAGAGTTAGTCTCATATAAATTTCATCAAAATCCAGAATAGCCGTCTTTGGAAAAAATGCATTAAAAAAAAGATGGAAACGTAAAACAACATTAGCACAGTACAGATATCTACAGTAATTCAACTCGGCCGCATCTTTGAAATAAATGCCTACAGCAGCAGCGCCGCGGACCGTTCACATGTGATAGGGCTTCCGCCTTCAGCGTTTAAATTACATTTGCTATAGGAATTTTAATCTTTACTTTTACTTTTTGCAAGTTATTGGGACCGGTCCTAGGCGATAAAACGAAATGTTGTAGAGATTCGACAGACTTTTGATTGTTTTATCAGCGCTGTCCAACTTATCATAGCCCTCGGGTCATAGCTACTTTATTCATCATACATTTCAGGGGCTAAGAAGGTTGATAACTGAACTGTATTCAGCCAGGTTAAGTGGAGTTATGCACTTGTCGTTGTCGTTGTATTCCACTGGCTTGTAATATATTTTGATATTTTCTTGGAATTAGAAAAAGTGAAAAAGGTAATAATAAAAAATACCATTATTATGAATTTTAGTTTTATATTGTCTTAGCCACCACCTAATCATCGATCCCTGAGCTACGCGGAGTTTACCTACTTTAAATTCAAATTCGATTTAATTGTTCACATAGTAAATAATTATTTATTATTTAGTAGATAACATAAATTTATACATAGTAAAACAAACTCGCGGCCGTAAAAATAATTTTCGGTACGTACGCCGTGTAACGGCACGGTGGCGCGGCGGCGAATATACAAAGGCTATACTATTTGAGTCACGAGTCAGACTCTAATAGAGGAGCTTTTGTTTATGCATATTACACGACAATACCTAATCGAACTCAGTAAAAAACTTGACTGAAATGGATTAGCTTTTGCTCTTGTAATTTTCAAAGAAATGCAATGACAAAACCTAGTACTGTATAATACATATTCACTCAAATAGATAAGCTTTTGTCAAGATGAAAAGTAGGTATATCTTTGTTTGATATACATTGCGATGAAAGAGATAAGCTACGAGAAGGGCTCCCGCACCGGAAGGCGGAATCAGTACGGTTAGGTGCGACGACGAGCGCAGCGAGGAGGAGCATGTTAGGTTGCATATAGTTATACACGTGCGCGAGCCGAGCGAGCGAAGCGAGCGGTGCCGCGGCAGCGGCCGGCGAAGCGCCATAAACCTGGTCAGCTATTATAGTCAACCCTGGACAATCCCGACATGGTCAAAAGTCAAACGTCAAGTCATCAAAATAACGATGGTCATAATGCATGCACATTTTATTTCTATCTTTGAAAATCAGAACAATTGCCATTTAAGTATCAAATTGAAGCCAACGATCGGTAAATATCGATATCAAATGGGATAGCTTTTGTTGCTGCAATGTTCAATTGAAGTTATCTCACAAAGTCTATACGACTTCGGTCAATTTCTGTACTAGAATGGATTAGGGTTTGGGCAAGTTTTTGTCATACAAAAGCTAAGCCAGTTCAGTTTGCACTTTCACTCTAATGGTATAGCTTTTGTAAATACGCGGCGCGGCGCCGCACGGTTCCACGGCGTCGGGCATGGCGCAACGCACGGCGCTTCATATTTGCTCTTAAAATTATCACCATTATGGATCATTATTGAAAAGAATTGGGTGGCGTACGGCGCCATACCGTAACGCCAGTTCGACAGTTCTATGTTATTCTTAACATCGCATACAATGAATTGTAAAAAGACAAACTTGTAGGTAGTCTAAGTCAGTATTTTCTGAGAAATTTACTGAAAAAATCTAGATAAATAAGTGTAAATGCAGAGGTAACAGAAACATAAATATAGAAAACAAATTTTTAGATCGTGCTACTGCGCGAGAGTACATAAAGTGCACACTTTAACAAACATACACAAAGAGGCTACATATGTATGCTATCGATGTGTGTGTGTGTGTATAACCATAAACGTGGTTTTGTCACAGTAACACTAAACTAGATCCTTTGTTATGAGAACTTATGTCACCATAATAACCAAACCGGCGTCATACAATTGGTCCATTCAATGAGAAATTCAAAAAAACTTTCACGTAAAGCGAAAAATGCTTGTTTCTTTTTAATACATTTTTCACATGTCTCCATTACACAATTGGTGATTCAGATTTAATTGGAACACGCACATTTAATGCTGTAATGAATAATCGGTATTTGTTTTAGTTTTAACAGATTAATTGCTGTTATTTAGAATTTTACGGCTAAGAGTTCTGAAAGTGTCTTTTCGAATTATGCATTTTAAAGGCAAGTATTATTATTTGTTTCGATTTCTTTATGTGAGTTGTCTATTGTAATTATATCAGTATGTTTCAGTCGATTTAGATATTATCATACACCTATCATGGGGTAGGCAGAACACCAGAGGTTACAAGACCATCTGATGTCACCTTTGACAAATTTGGAGGTTTACAAAGATGAAAAGAGACTATTGTAGTGACAGGGGGTCAGCTTATCGCCCACGAAAACGCCTTTAAAACCTCTGTCCCTTAACTGACTTTTACAGTATGCCCGGGAAGAGAAGCAGCTGGCACATTATACGTTTTTTTTTCGCTCCCAGTCCAGCATGAAAGCAATTAGCATAGGTTAATATTAGCTTTCTAGGCACCATCTTCGAGATTTGGTTTTCCATAACACAGCAGCGATTAATTGGAAGAAGTCTCTATCTAGCATTAAGTTTACCTGTGTGTTTTCATTATGTAATAAATAAATCATGACTAATATTAACACCATAATATTTAGATAGATCTTATGGGAAGAAAAATTCAATAGGCATCAGCTCAGAAACGTTTATTGATACCTGTTTGTATTTGATAACAATTCAAATCTCAAAACAAAATACCTAGTTACAATTAGCTAAAACAACACTGTTTATGGGAAAACACTGTCAATATTGCATACATACATAACTTCACGCCTGTATCCCGTATGGGGTAGGCAGAACACCAGAGGTAATAAAATCATCTCATGTCACGTTTGACAAATTTGGAGGCATTATAATAGTGAAGAGAGACTATTGCAGTGACAGGGGGTCAGCCTATCGCCCACAAAAAAGCCTCCCATAACACCTCGGTCCCTTAACTGACTTTTACAGTATGCTCGGGAAGAGAAGCAGCTGGCACATTCTATGTTTTTCTTTCGCTCCCAGTCCAGCATAGAAGCAATATTGTTGTCAATATTGTTTACGTATATTATCTTATTATTAAACTGATCACGAGTTACACAGTTCAATAATCTTTTTTATTTCTTATTGGTGACCAACACCTGTGTTAGGCCTCGATACCACGATGCACTTGAACAAGACGTCTCTAGCCTCACGTCACTTGCTTATTATGATCAAAAAAACTATCTGTCAACTTGGATCCCAAATTCACTTACCATCAAGCGAGATTGATCCCTAAACGGACTAATTAATATTCCATTCTCATTATTCGTGTTCATCACTTTTACCTATTCTTAAGTTTTCGATTAACTTATAAAACCAACACTACAACCACATTTCAAAAGTACATCGCGAATTTTAGATTTAACGGCTAAATATAAACAAATATAGCCAATTTTCACATAATATTCATCATCATCATAACTCATTGTAATGAGCCCACTGCAGGGCTATGAGTCTCTCCCCTAGGTGACGAGGAGGTATAGGCCATAATCCACCAAGCTGCCCCAGTGCTGGTTGATGGATGTCAGAATTTTCAGAGGGATTGAATGGCTACACATCATATTATATAGCATAAATTAAATATCACCAAGAACTAGTGTTATAATAAAATACCTATAACAAATACTGTAAACCTACTAACATACTTGGCTGTAGAGCAAATATCTGTTTTTATCATGCGAATATCTGTTCATACCGGAATTCGAGGACGTCATGCAGGGTTACAAAAGGGAGCGTTGTTTTTAGGTCTCAAAAAGACGAAATAACAGACATAACTTTACACCTGTCTCCCTTTGGGGTAGGCAGAGAGTAGAGACAGAAAATGCCCATTGCTACGATCCAGGTGTACCTCTTTCGCTTCCTCCATGTTCATTAATCATACGAAATAACGAGCAAAAAAAATAGATTAATAATAAACAAACGATGAGCCAGAATTACTTTAACCTAGTTTTAACACTATTTTACTTAGAATTTCTGCTGTTATCAAACTAAATGTTGTTTAGTCAACATGTGGACTTTGTCAAGTATAAGGGCGCCAGTGTTATAGTTTATTATACAGTGTGTCTGGTCACCGGTGTCGGACCCATTAAGGCGAAGTAATGTACTAAATGTTAACGGAAAAACCACAGTAAAAAGGCATTTTAATTTTTTCTTTACTGAGTTCGGATGAGTTTATTTAGCAATATTTTCCGATGTAAAGGTCCTACAGGCATAAAAGTAATGTCGTTTGACAGTTAAAAAAGTTGGCAATAATATAGCACAAAAAAAATTTGATCGTTTTTTTGCACTTTAAATGTTTTGAAAAAAATTAGACCGTTAACATACCATTTTTATTTATTTTTTGAAGCGTTAAGATATTACTTAAGAACTAATGTCAAGACCTAAGCTTTAAGACAAACAGTTGTGACTATTTGAATATGACCCTTTATTTTAAGGATGTAGGACCTTTACATCGGTTAATATTACTAAATTGCTTGGCTGCGACAGCTTGGCTGCGACATGATATTGGCAAGCACGAATAGCTGTCTTCTGTTTGTTTGTTCATGTCATAGCAGAGCTGTATTTCTGCCAAATTGTACCTATAATAAGCACTTTTTACAAAAGAGTGCCGAGAGTTTTTTTTCCGCCGGCTTTTTTCCTCTCGGTCTACCTAGGGTTCTACTTTCATTTCGTTTTTTAAAGCCGAAGAAGAAGTAGTAGTAGACATCACCAAGACATTGGTGGATAATGGGCGATCATTATCTTTATAAGCTGAGAGACGCACACTTCTCGACGGAGGCCTTCCCCTGGATTCTTCATGTCGTCTGGACCCGCGCCGCCCTCATCCAGCATTTGACGTTCGTAAAGTGTATAAAATTACCTACTACGAATAAAAAGTTTTCATTTTCATTTTCATTTTTTCATTCAAATATATAAAGTCAATCCGAACTCAGTAAACAAAAAAATAAAATGGCCGCCGTTTCTAAACAGTAGGGGCAAAATGCCTTTTTACTGTGATTTTGTCGATAAAATTTATCATATTACTTAGCCTTAACGGATCAGACACCGGTGACCAGACACACTGTATAGACGGATAGTTTAGATACCCCTACCGCGCTTTTATTTTGATCTATAGTTAGTGGTACCTACTTCGAGTAGTTATCCTACATTTGCCTTATAATTTAAATTTATAAATCAAAGCAATGCACACTTTCGTGAGCCCAAATCGGACCCTTGTTATTCAGGCAAGTACAATAATTATAACTAAGCAATCGTGACACGATTGAAATCTGTTGAAATAAGCAAGTGAAAGTAATTGAGCATTATAAAACGCGAAATAAAGATTTCACCAGTTATTGAACATTACAAAATGCTGAATAAGGATGAATCTTACTGGAATAGTTTTATTTGATATCGGAGAAACAGCAAATAAAACTAGATACTGTTATGTTTATAGATCGCCTCCCCAAAGCACCAAAGGACCTTTTCAAATAGGATAACGATTCCTTAAGAGATTAATGATTAAGGAGAACGATGTCTATACTTTGTATGCTCGCATACTACATTATTTATGTATGAGTGACATAACCTATATTTTATTTTTTCCCAATAGGTATGGTATAAGTTAAGATTGGATGGATGGATGTATGGATGTTGGTTCCTCAATCACGGTAGAACGGGCATAGTTATAGCACGGTAATATTAATTATAGTTATAGTGTACAGTATGGAATGGGTACAGAGGCTTTTAATCCAGATATTCCCAGGGGATTCGAAATTGCGCGACTAAAACGGAACAAAACAGCTAGTAGAAGAATAAACTCCCAATAATGTATACCAACCAGGCATAGTATGCACATTTATATACTGTATCTAAAATTCATAATTGTTTGATTACACTTAATTAAATATAGAAGATTTGCAAGCTTATAATTAAAGGTTAAGAGAACGTTTAAGACTTTGGGTTGTCGACATCTCAGTAGTCAAAACAGAAGAACAATCTGGAAAAACCTTCCATAATCAGAACTATCTTATACTTGTAACACAATATGTGAATATCACGGTGAATCAATTGTGTCAACAAAGACGCCAATAAAGCCTGGTTGAAAATTCTGTAATCTAAGATTTAGATAACCGAGGAGTACTGTAGTAGCCATTGGGATGGTTTTGCCAAATACCAGCTCGAAGCGCTAGACTCTGTTGACCCAAGAGCCCGGAAACTTATTGATAATGACAACCTTGCAAATAAAAAAATGCTGACCTATACAGTCCTGGTAATTTTAAGTGTCGAGTGAATTCATGTGCACTTTCCATCAGGTAGCATGGAAGACAAACGTCCTATCCTTATAATATAAAAAAAACCTTTGTAGAGTTAAATTTCATGTCCAATGCTGGACTGGAAGCAAAAGAAAAACAACAAAGGCATAATGTCAGAGTCAGTTAAGGCACGCAGGTTTTATTGGCGTTTTTTTGGGCGATAGGCTCTATGATACTAACACTAGTAGGTTAAACCTTGTTTGTTTTTTGTCGGTGATGGTTCTAACTGTGATGTCTTATTGTTTTAGGTAACTCAACGTCCGGTCTGCGTCGTGCACCACTTGTAGTGTTAATTCCATTTTGACCTTTACTCTTAATGTCTATCCCATCGCATGATACTGGCAGTTATAGGCTTGTCGCCTCATATCGGAGGCTGGTTGCCAAATTGTCAAGAATTGAATTGAATTGACCCTGCTGTCACTGCAATAGTCTCCCCCTATCAAAGTAATACCTACAAATTTTTCAAACGAAACATCAGATGGACTTCGGTATAGCTTTGGTGTTCTGCGTACCCCATAAGAGATACAGGGGCGAAGTTATGTAGGTATATAGTTAAATTCCACTAAAGGCCTTTCACTTATTTCGCAAATAACTATACTTTTGAGGAAGGAAACCTAAAAATACTTTAATAACAGAAAATTCCGAAACCAAATTCAGTTTTGCTATAGACGCAAAGTGCTATACGTGTGCCAAGTGACTATTGGCAATGTTATGTCACTATTGTAACACCAGGCACATAACTATTACAGTAACTGAGCATGAGATTATACTAAATCCGTCGTAGGTACTTTCAGTCTTATAAAATGTATGAATAATCCTGTTAATACCGCTTCCTAGTAATATTTTACACGTGATACTTTGTGATGTTGAAAGCTTGACTTCTTCTTGGTGCTGAAACGAATAAGCAATTCTTTTTTATTGTTGACAAAACGAGTTGTTCCTATCTGATCCCAAAAAGAAATCCCACCGGGGATCAGTTTTAATTTTAATTTATTTTTTATTCCTAACTGATCCCATGAATGTGAGATCAGACGGGAATTGACATTTTTATTACATTTATTGTTCCTAACCGATCCCAGGTGAATTTTAGGTAGTAATTTGGTACAGACAGTCTCAAAATGTTAATAATTCTTCAAGAATTATCATTTTATGTTTTAATTTTCTCTCTAACCTAAGAAGCATAATAGTTAGCCGATGGTCGTAATCGTAAGGACTTAGCAAATCCGCTAAGCTTGAAAAATATTCTAAGAATTTGTTACCTGCCTACTCGATAACAGACCATGCAGTGCAGTGCGGTGTGCAAAATCTATTGTTATACAAACAACCAATCAGGAAGGGGATGCGATGTAACTTTTCTAAAAATAGAACAAATGCTTTTTGCACTGGTAAAAAAGGGTCAAGACAATATCATTATCAGTTGAACTTAAAAACGCCACGCGAGTAAAAGTAAGAGTGTAAAGTGCATAGTGTGTAAAGAATAAGTAAGTTATTTATTTTATATTATTCGCTCTTTTTGGCCCTAGATATGATATTTTTATTTTTCATTATATTGGCCTGTTGGTGTAGTCGGTAGTGCGTCTGCCTCCTACACACGGGTCCCGGGTTCGATCCCCGGCGGTTAAAGCCCAAATACACTGTTGGAAACAAAACATCAAACCAAGGTGACATTGCTAGTTTACAACGTGTTTCCAACAGTGAAGACGGCTGTTGACAACCAAATTACATGACCTTGGCGGGTTGGAAACGGCGGTGTTTAGAATCACAGACATACGTCTACATAGACAACGCAAGTGCCACGATTTGTATTCGAACCAAGCGTGCCGACTTTTTAAGACCTATTGTGACGTCACAGCTGATATTTATTACTGGAAAATACAAAAAGATTCAGAGACACCGATACCGCCGATGAAATCGATTATTAAGAACGATATTGATATTGTGGACTCGATTTTCTAACAGACATACATACACGCATATTACAATACATATTAAATCTAGAGGAGACCAACCTTGACGCTTGGTCAGGGTTCGGACACGCAAAGGATATGCATTTGCGTTATCTATGTAGATGTATGTCTGTTTTTAGGACAGTGTGTACGCTTGTTATTGTATATTTTACTATGTAACTATAACTAGAAATGACTCGAGTTTTGAAGCTTTTTATCCTGCGTTTCAACCTTTCCTTCTTTGTATCCTCAATTGCATACAAAACTGCCATCGCGAAGATGTTGCCAACGCGAGAGATCAGAGCACACTGATGATTAAGGGGCGTGGCCTGGCGTGACATTGGCTTGTGTTCTTGTTTGTCTCCTTGTTGGAAACCACCGTTTGTAACAGTGTGGATGACTCGGAATTGGTTGACAACAACTTAACCTTCCTTAACCTTGGTTGGAAGCATTGGTTTTCAACGTGTTTTCAACAGTCTGGCGGCCCTCTTACAAATATTTCTATGACGAACATAAATGTTTGTTCTGTGTCTAATATAATATTAAAAAAATATAATTAAGGACTGATTTTTACTAAAAAGTGTATAATATTTAATTTCCCTAACCTATTGCGCTATACCTACTTACAATCAATTTATCAATGCTTCTTTTCACTTATAAGTTTTTAATTCCATTCCATTGCTTGAATTCTACCTAAAATCATTTTTTGCCTGACTGTACCGTCAATCTAACGTTGTAGGTAAACGGGGATCGGTTAGGAATAACAAAACGCATAGGGGATCCGTTAAGAAATTAAATTCGATGTGGGATTTGTTGGTGGGATTAGATCAGAATAACTCGACAAAACTCGGTTTTTCCTCAATCTCAACTGATGATAAGTAAAAAAGCTCTTTATAAAATAGATCTGTAACACGTCACCGACGCCGAAGCGGTGATATTTGACAATATCATAATAATTCAGATGAACAACTGCACACAGGTCGTAAAACAGCTCCTTAAAACAAGGACTGTATACCGGTATGAATTTCTGTACAATTTTTTTCTGTATGACGTCATACCGTTAAATTAGGTGTATTTAAAAATAACAGTACAGGAATTCATACGGAAATAATTCTTGTACCTTTTTTATTATTGTAGCATAACTGATTTTTTTTCAGTTAACTGAAATTTTCCGGTATTAATATTAATATTAAAATTTTATTTGTAAATAACTGTAGAATGTTCGATAGTTTAGTTGAAGCCTATGAGGCTTAGGTACATATACATATGCTGGCCTATACATTTCGGTACAGAAATTAAATAAGTTTAAATATTTCTGTACTAAAAACGTCTACAGAAATTAATCCGGTATACATTATTTGGGTATGATATAATTAATTTAGATTTTAATAACTTGTACAGTTATTATGTTTGATGAAGCAGTACACTAATAAGGGTACTGAAATTTTACTAGTACTATTTAAAAATTTTATACCGATATCTTAAAGATTAAGAGTTGACGGGCTTGATCACAAGTTACCACCCAAAACATTTATAAAATTTACAGCAATGCAAAATTCAATAACTTAATAAATTCAAAACAACAAGGAAATTATAAATCGAAATGCAAAAATAGATCAGAGAATTGCATTTTCCTTAAATGAAGCATATTCTAATCGTTCACAAGCCACCCACTTCGTGTTGAAATTAGTAGAGTAAACAAGCAGTATTTTGTTTTGAAACACATATGAGCCACAGATGGAGGTTATATAAATAGAACCACATAAATTTGCTCTCTTTACCACTTATTACTATAGTTAATTCTAAATAAAATAAGTTGTGATTGCAAATGGACGAAAAACAAAAGAAGAAAGTCAGCGCTCTTTTACAAAGCTGTTTAAAAAGTAAATTGTTTGATGGGTGACTGTAAAACAGTTAATATTTGCGTCTTTCTCATATGAACAAGTTGATATAAAATACGACTACAATTTGTCATCTGAAAGGTACGGTCTTATAATGCCGACTTTGGTCAAATTAATTTGCAATTGATTTTGTACATACATACATAACTTCACGCCTGTATCCTTTACGGGGTAGGTAGAACACCAGAGCTATAAAACTGATGTCATGTTTGACAAATTTGGAGGTATTATTATGGTGGAGTGACAGGGAATCAGGCTATCGCCCGCAAAAACAACAATAAAACCTCTTTCCCTTAACAGACTTATTACAGTATGCCCGGGAAGAGAAGCAGCTGGCTAATTTCTTTCTTTCTTTCACTCCCAGTCCAGCATCTAATAAGTTGATATAAAATACGACTAGACTGTTTGCTGTCATCTGAAAGGTAAGGTCTTATAATGCCGACTTTACAGCAAACGAAACTAGTTCTCGAAAAAACAAACAATCACATTAATTTGCAAACGATTTTGTATAAGTAATAAATAAATGTCACTCGGATAACTTACGTTTTATCTAGCGGGTGTATGGTTATTTAAAACTGACCCTAAACGGGAAATTCCTATCTATTTATATTCACGACATTTTTTGCTATGGCGTGAATATAAATGTTATGGCAAAACGTGTGTTCATTCATACATCGGAAGTCACATATTACAGTAATAACAAGAGAAGTTAAAAAGCTAGTAGGTACCTAGGTACTTCACTTTTAAGACTGAGCTACGAGTAAAAATTGGCGGTCAAATCTGGGACAAACTATTTAAGAAACTGAAACTTAGCGAACTTGAACACTTAGTGAAGGATTAAAGGCGGAGTGCCTACATCAAAGTGGTGCAATACTACCTACCGTAAACTTATGTTGTCTGGTCTGTATTAGATCAAATGTCGCCCTTGAATAGATTTAGCACAAATTTTTTTCGAAAATACTCCACGAATCCTCTGTTACAGACATCGTTATACGTATGAATAATCAAAATAATTTATTCCAACAGCAAATGTATGTTGATAATAAATATCAGCAACTTTTCCTATTTATAAATTAAGCAACATTTAAAGCAATCTACCCAACTATTCGTACAAGATGTCGGCAAGGTATTCCGCAATTGAAACCGCAGTTTACACCTGCAATTTGGCACAATTCCCGTTCAAAAATAACCGCATAGCTTATAAAATAAGCAGTGTTACAATTTTGAGTTCAACACCCGAAATTCAGGGAGAATTTTCGCGTGCGGCAGCACTGGGGCACCTGCAGCGATGCGCTTGCGCGGCCGCCCGCTCGCTAATTTTAGCCGCCATGTTATGTCATCCAGTTTAGACAATGCTTCACTACTTCATCCAGTTTTATATTTACATTTCCTGGTTTACACAGTTGTTCGTGAAGCTCTTTAAATAGGGCATAATATTCAACAAAGTAATTTAATCGTATAATTTTGATATTTTTATAGACCGTAGAAAGACAGTGTGTGGTCTCCATAGCTCAAGTTATTAATCCTGTTCTTCCACGAAGTGGATGTAAAAGTCAACGTTTATTATTTTAAAATCGCAAAATAAAGGTTGGAATTATTTAGGAAAACTATATTGTCATCATTTATTGAGATAGAAGTATGCAAGACAAGTATTTTATTAAAACTGTGTGAGATCTATTTGATAAAATAAATACTTAATCTGCAATATAAGCAACAAAAAAATCATTGGATATCCTAAGTAAATATCATGATATATACGTTTTTGTAAATTGAAATATTCAAAAGAAAAGGAGTAAGATTCAATTACTTGAACAGCGTAAAAAAACAACAGCAGAATTCGGTTATGAAAAAGAAAATTAATTAAAAATAGGTACCCCTAGATATGACGGTAGCAATGTTCGGTTTAGAATAACAGTTTCGCCTCTAAATAAGCGAGACAAAAACTTCAGATGATAGCCGAAAAGCTACCACAAACCTACCTCCTACCACTACACTTAAAACACACTCGCGGAACTTCACTGCACTTCATGCGATCGTGTTTTCAAAACAAAATTTGGCTTCGCAAGACACGTTCCGGAGCATGAGCGAAGACAGATTCCGAGCAACTGACAGGGTGCCGCCGTCGACGGATACGTCTGAGAGGACATCATCATCATCATCGGTTATTTTATTTATTTATTTATTTTATTTTTGTTGGACAACGAACAGTGATATAATTGCTAAACATATATCTTAAAAAAATATTTAACACAATTTCAATGTTGTCGCAAATTACTTACAAAACAGTAAAACAAACTTATATAAAACAAAAATAATCTAAGTAATAGAGAGATCAAAAAAAGCAGAAACAAGAAACAAACTCAATCAAAACAAACAAAACAATAATCAACCCCAAAAGTCATGCATTCACGGTAATTGAGGAGCTAAATGCTAAATTGAGGAGTTCTGATGCATGATTTAAACCTTCAATAGTTCCTTTTTGGTACGGATTGCCAAGGAGTGGATCTGCCTGCAATCTGCCTGCGTCTGTTTTTCCTGACCACTACAGTCCTGGAACTTTTAAATGTCTCGTGGATGGACGTGTAACACCATAGTCTTCATGCGCACTTTCCATCAGGTGGCATGGAAGACAAACGTCCTATCCTTACAATATAAAAAAAAAATCAAATATCATGAAGCAATATGTTTTTTTTTCAGGACGGGCGAGTATAACCTGCCTACTCCATTTTGTTTTATTGTTGGGTGGAATTAAGTGTGAACAAATTTCCTCACATATTTAAAATAAGGTGTAACCGAATATTGAACGTAGGTGCTCTATCTAAATTTAGTTTTAGGAATAATGCTTAAACACACAAGATGAAAACAGATATTTCTGTATGAACGTCACAGAAAGCATTTACGAATATTCTACTTATATTTAAAGAGGAGTGACTCGACGGAAATGAGTCGTCTAAAAGTAAAGAATGACCTTGCTCTTTACCTACTTTTCGGACCATTTTTTGATAAATTGGTAAAAACGTAACATTATGGAATACCTAATGCCGAAGGGTTGATTTTTTATTTTGTGCTGATTTCGGGTTTTGAAACAATAATTTTGTTTTAGATAGCCAAGATCTTTGGAAGCTTCCGCAGTTATTTCGTGATAAAATGTAGCTTATGCAAATTTCATATCCTGTTATTTTTTGAGTTTAACGCGTTCAAGTAAGCAAACAAAAGTTTATTATATTGAAATATTATGTGCATGCAATATCTACGCAGAAATTCGTATACCTACGTATTTTCCTTTAGGAATCATTTTGTCCAACCGTTTTGGTCAGACTAAGAGATTTCAAAACTATCTAGTTAATAAAAATAGGCTTATCTGTCTGTAAAACCTATACCCGTAAAAACAGTAGCTGCGATATCACAACTTGAGTCTTAAAATACTCAATTAAATTTCGCATCAAAGCTAAATAAAGATGTTACGTTGCATACTTAACAATCCTTATTACATTTAAATTCCACGGTTTTTAATATCTATGTAACAAATCTTCTAAGTCCTTGTTAATAAGGTTGCTTTTGCTTCAACCGAGGCAGAAAGCAATATGACACCGCATACTTACAATGAATTGACCACACAATGTGTACCTTCTTATGTGTTTTGTACGTGTACAGTCACATCTAATAAAATGCATTCATTTTATTGGACTTTCTACCTTATTACAACGGAATAACTTGCAACGTGTATGTATTTTTTTAGAAGTGACTGTACCTTCTTTCGTTATAAGCACAGGGTTTAAGTGTCCGACTGTGATTCATATGCGTAAATTATTGGGTACAAACAGATTTTGAATCGATGCCTTTTGTGATTGGTCTTTTCGAAATCTGGTTCTTTGGACTTTTTTTGTTTCGAACTCTTTAAATTTATAAGTGGGGACGTTTTTAATAAGTACGGCCATAGCCTGGAATAACACAAAGAATCAATTTTATCCTGATTTTAATCTTTGAATTTTTTTTTTTGAAAAATTAGGTCAACTTTATCGAGTTAAGCAAAAACTGATACTTTTAATTGAGAAATTCTAATTAAGGATTGTGTCTATCTTAAACTAGCCACCGCGCGCGGTTTTACCCGCGTAACTTTTGATCCCGTGGGAATTTCGGGATAAAATATAGCCTTTAACCTTCCTCAAGAGTTGGGCTATCAAACGCAAAAATAATTTTTCAAATCACACTTGTAGTGTCTGAGATTAGCGCGTTCAAACAAACTCTTCAGCTTTACATATTAGTATAGATTTGTTTAACAAAGAAATAGCCAAAACGAATGCGTAATAAATACATAACAATTATCAGAAATATCACTCTTATTTTCAGCAAAAGAAAAAACTGCGCATCGAAAGAACACTGACCGATAATTAAATCTCTGTAGACGATGCTTGTCAACAAACGAGCGAGACTCGTTTAAATTGTAAATTACAACCGCCACGTACAATACTTTCACTCACTCAAGCAAGACTTGAGAGTAATCGTGAACGATATGAACTGAGATTTAAAAAACAATGAATGCAGAGCGTTAAAAAAACTGACCCTTGTCGAAACTTTGGCTGTATTAAGTATAAGGTCATCAACGTATATTATTCTCCGTTTTCGTACATATTATTTCGAATATTTCTTTTTTTTTCAAAAAGTATACTATCAATTTCGATGGAATATATAGGGTATAATAGTCATTATAATAGTCAATAATATTTTAATAGCAGATCAAGACTGCAACGCAATCGGGTAGATCATGTAATCTAATATACATAAACATAACGTCACGCCTGTAGGTATCCCTTATGGGGAAGGCAGAACACCAGAGGTTACAAGACTATCTGATGTCACGTTTGACAAATTTGGAGGTATTATAAAGATGGAGAGAGACTATAGTAGTGACAGGGGGTCAGCCTAGCGCCCACAAAAACGCCTTTAAAACCTCTGTCCCTTAACTGACTTTTTCATGCAAATAAATATGATTTAATTTGATTTTTTTGATTTTGATTTGAAAATCATGGTCTTTGCCTGGTAATTTATAGGGGCCAGGATTTACTGACGCTTACTGTACGTGGCAGCTAGAACAGACAGAATGAATAATATGACGACCACTTTGGCGATGGGTAAACCTAACTGCCTCAGACGCCCGTGGCTGCGGGCTCGATTCCCGCACGGAACAGAATAAAAATAACTGATATACTTAAGAAATATATACACATACATATTGAATAAATACATATTTTTTATTAGAATAAACTTATAAACATCCATGACTTGACGACTAATATCTGTGTTCATCACACAAATATCCGACGCCGCCGGGATTCGAACCCAGGACCTCTGGCATAGAAGGCAATGTATCTTACCGCTACACCAGCCGGTCGTCAAGAGTATTCTTCATCTGAAGGTTGAGCATTTTTAGGACATTTTTGCTGATTAAGATTTTGGTTAAGGTACTTGGTTGTCTATAAGTATCATTTATTTACGCTATGGGACCTCCGTAACAAATTTTTATGTACCTAGGCTTACTTTGGGATGATATGTAAGACTCTTGAGTATTTTTAAGTCAACGTGAAATTTTTATACTTAATGTGATTAATACATTTTTATGTACCTAGGCTTACTTTGGGATGATATGTATGACTCTTGAGTATTTTTAAGTCAACCTCATGTATAAAAATTACCTTAATGTGATTAACACTTAAGTTTAGGACGATTCTCATGGATTTTTTCCCAGCAGTTACGCAAAAATGTTATAATAGTGTGTAAGAAAGGTAATTATAATATTATTACGGAATTATAAACCGACAACGTTTCTTTCGTTAATTAGGAAGTAGCAGGAAATTACGGTAACGAGTTAATCTCATGGCTGACCATTTACGGACTCTATGGCGGCGTTGAAGCTTTGATATACGAGTGGTTACGGGTTTGAAGTCCGTTTGGCAAAAGTTTTAAGTTATTTTACTAAGGATATAGTAACGTGAAAGATTGTAAGGAAATATGGAGATCTTTTCAAATTTTAGCACAGACCGTGTATAGATTTACGAAGAAGTCTTCGTGGAGTTATGGCTTCTGTGTTTATCTGTCACTAGCCAGATTTTTCAAATCCCACTTGTAGTTTCTGAGATTAGCGCGTTCAAACAAACAAAAAAACAAACTCTTCAGCTTTATACAACATGTAACAAAATGGAGTGACAAAACTTAAGGGTTAGCTTCTATACCATACGTAGAATATACAGTTAAAAAATTAGCATGATTAGTGCTGGTATAGATTTTCATACAAATTTATTTAATTATTTTACAACAAAATATTTTGACAACCCTAGTCAACCTAATAAGCTAAAACAAGACTTGTGCCGCAGTCGGTGACCTTAGGAACTTTCCCGCACCGGCTGAACTTTGTAGTATCTGTCTTAGTTATCCGTCACTTTACTCTGCGCCATCTGTTATCGAATAGATTTCATCAAAAGCTAACAGCTGTTTGTAGGGTTGACACTGAGATATTTTGATCTAAACTTTGAACTTGCTTTTCGGCCGCACCGTAAGGTTACTGTTACTTATAAACTACATCACCAAACATACAATTCCCTTAATTAAGTATTATCTCTTCATTATGTTACACGTTGTATATTAGTAATATAGATTCAAAGCAGCAGTTGGGCTATCATGCGACATCGACAACGATAAATCGGCCCCTTATATCGATATTTTCTTAGAGTATGTATTTTTTTATAATATGGCAGCTTTGGTTCTGTGGTATCATGTTAATCAACCAGCACTGGGCCAGCTTGGTGGATTACGGTCTAAACCTCCTCCTCATCCAGAGGAGAGACTCATAGCCCTGCAGTGGGCTCATTACACGCAGTTGTGATGATATATGGTATCGAATCGAGTATCTATTATGGTGCGCATGTTAGCTAACATCAATATACAGGGTGACTGGTACCAAACCCGCCATAGCAAATTAGCATATAGAGGAGGTCATTTGCTAATTATTGGACCTTACTTTCCCTAACTAAAGTTTTATACTTTAGGAGATATGTCAATTTTTATACATTATTGAGATTTTTCCAAAATTTGACCTTAAAGCATTCGTAACTTTATTTTTCGTCATTAGTTTAGAGTTTTTTTATTATTTCTTGGTAGTCATTAACATTTGTGAATAAAATACGTCGGAACTTCCCTCAAACTAGGGTTAAAAAATAAGACGCTTATGCTTTTAAAAAAAATCAATAAAGAAAAATTACTTTGCGATCAAATTCAACCGGAAATAATAAAAAAACTACGGCGTTTTAATAATTTATTCTACTCTAAATTAGTTCTCTAGTTTGTCACCTTACCAACGGTACTAAATTTGCAACGGAAAGTTTGATTCGCTAAACATCGGTAGGATTTTCAGGTCAACCAGTCATTTTGATCAAAAATAGTGAAGGTCCCAACGACAGGATAAAGCTAATTTAGCAAAGTAGTTTTTGCAAATTTATGAGTAGGTATTAGATAATAGAAATTGAGTGCTTAGTGTACTTAATTTTTTTTTTTACTTTTACCATGTAAAGCAAGAAATCAGGAAAAGATATCGAGCATCAAAAGAAAAATTTAAATAGAGTTAAAACTAAAAATTCTGCTCGAATTGCTGCCCGCGATTTCTGATACATGCCCGATATCTTTTCCTAATTTCCGTGGTGGTAAGACTGAGTCTAATTTCTTGTTTCATAACAGAAAATGCATTATTAATTTTTTGAATTAACTCATCTTTTGTGGTTACTTCTTCATTGTAGACCAACTCTTTGGCCCGGCCCCAAACGTAGAAATCGAGAGGTGTCAAGTCTGGCGACCGAGCTGGCCATTCAATTGGCCCACCTCTACCGATCCATGAATCGGGGAATGAACTATTTAAAAGTTCTCGGACGTCCAGCCTGAAATGCGCCGGGCACCCATCGTGTTGAAACACAATGGGCGTGTCGTCGGTTATTCCATCCAACAGCAGATCAGGCAAGACGTCCCTTAAAAATTCTAAATAATTTCCCCCATTTAAAATGTCTGGTAGGAAATAGGGTCCAAAGATATTACGACCAATAACGCCACACACATAGGCCCACACATTAACAGAAAATTTCCGCTGGACCGATGTAACCCTCTTTTTATGGGGGTTATCATGGGACCAGTGGTGCAGATTGTGGAAATTGGTGATGCCTTCTCGGGTGAACTGTGACTCGTCGGTCCAAAGGATACGCTCCAGAAATGTTGGGTCGTCGACATCGGTGTGAAGAACGAGGCGACAGAAATTCAACCTCCTTTCGTAGTCGCCATTTTCAAGCCCTGCCAACACTCCATTTGTTAATTATTTACGTAAATGTTATTCTAAAGACAAAATTTGATTTGGATTATGTTACATCGAAGCTCGTCGTAATATTAATAATTTCTTTAATTCTAAAGATAACACTGGTCGCTTTAGTGTAAGTAGGTACATAAATAAACTCAAAATTACCTTGAACTGGCGTGTAATGATACGGGTGTTGATGGTCCCCATGCATCACTGACCAGACTTTCCACTGGCTGACGCCCAAAGCGGCAGCTACCACTCTGGTGCTAGTCGTGGGATCTTCTTCAAAAGCTGCCAAAATCTGCTGATCAATTTCAACAGGTAATTGTCGCACAGCTGCTTGGGGTACCCTGACGTTCAAGTTACCCGTTTCTCTAAACCGACGATATGTGGTAGGAAATGTGTCACGGTCAGGTAAGCGTCTATTTGGATATCGCTCCTGGTAAATTCGCCGCGCTTTGCGGGCGTTACTGTGTGCAGCACCATACGCCAGCAGCATGTCGGCGTATTCTTCCCTTGTGTATCCCGGCATTTTAAAACGAAATGTCTTATTTATTTATACCTGTGTCTACTCAACTATTTGTGAAAGCACACGAAACGGAAAGGAAAAGCATATATGACAACAACTTAAATGTCATAGAGATGGGTCCGACCTCATCTTTTTCATTTGACGTCTAAAAGTCATTGAAACTGTCATTGCAAATGAAAAGAGTTGGTCTACAATGAAGAAGTAACTACAAAAGATGAGTTAATTCAAAAAATTAATAATGCGTTTTCTGTTATGAAAGAAGAAATTAGGCTCAGTCTTACCACCACAGAAATTAGGAAAAGATATCGGGCATGTATCAGAAATTGCGGGCAGCAATTCGAGCAGAATTTTTAGTTTCAACTCTATTTAAATTTTTCTTTTGATGCTCGATATCTTTTCCTGATTTCTTGCTTTACATGGTAAAAGTAAAAAAAAAAATTAAGTACACTAAGCACTCAATTTCTATTATCTAATACCTACTCATAAATTTGCAAAAACTACTTTGCTAAATTAGCTTTATCCTGTCGTTGGGACCTTCACTATTTTTGATCAAAATGACTGGTTGACCTGAAAATCCTACCGATGTTTAGCGAATCAAACTTTCCGTTGCAAATTTAGTACCGTTGGTAAGGTGACGAACTAGAGAACTAATTTAGAGTAGAATAAATTATTAAAACGCCGTAGTTTTTTTATTATTTCCGGTTGAATTTGATCGCAAAGTAATTTTTCTTTATTGATTTTTTTTAAAAGCATAAGCGTCTTATTTTTTAACCCTAGTTTGAGGGAAGTTCCGACGTATTTTATTCACAAATGTTAATGACTACCAAGAAATAATAAAAAAACTCTAAACTAATGACGAAAAATAAAGTTACGAATGCTTTAAGGTCAAATTTTGGAAAAATCTCAATAATGTATAAAAATTGACATATCTCCTAAAGTATAAAACTTTAGTTAGGGAAAGTAAGGTCCAATAATTAGCAAATGACCTCCTCTATATGCTAATTTGCTATGGCGGGTTTGGTACCAGTCACCCTGTATAAAGCTGTTCCGTTACTGACTGAGTGACTGACAGACAACGTACAGCTGTAACTACTGGGCGAAATTTGGAACATACATTCTTTAGGGAATGTAGGGGTGCACTAAGGAAGGAATTCCCGAAATTCCCACGGGAACGGGAAATATATGATGTTTTAGTTTGTATGAAAAACCCTTATTCCTGGAGTGCACGGATGTGATACTTGGTATAGAGGTTCCTTAATAAGTTTCTGTTTGTAATATGGAAGGAATTCCCGAAATTCCCACGGGAACGGAAAATATGGACTTTTGAGTTTATGCGTGTACGAAGTCGCCGGCAAACGCTCGTGATAATATAAAATATTCGGTAATATTATCTTGTTAAGGTTAAGCATCGCTTAGCCCAATTAGAAGTATGGGTGACCGCCGATCACTCATTTCTTACTGTGACTTAATTTATTCGGAGTATAAGGTAAGCAGTCGGTTCTGGGTATACTTATGTATATGCTCGTTTGTCATCTATTTAAACAGGAAAAAAAAAACGGTACAACAATTTGGTTTATGAAAACCGTTAAACTCGTAAAATGCACATATTACAAACGTTTTATTGTAAGGATAAATTATTCTTAAGAAACATTCGCCAAGGGAAATATTGGTCAACGACTTTAAATGTTTTAATGGTCGATCGGCCCCGGTGCGCCGGCGCCGCTGAAGGCAAATATTTCGAAACTGTTCATCCGAAGTGTGACTCATTCAACTTATTGGTTGGTCTCGTTGTTTTACTTATTTTTTTAAATGACCATATTTATTCATTTTGGATGCTTTTTTGTTGTTAGCGATCAAACGGTAATGGGTTGCTTGGTGTGAAGTCATCAGTACGGTCTTAGAGGACCTACCAGATTCTTCTTGCTGTCCTTTAAGGAATATTAACTTTTTAAGCTACTTTTTAAAGCTCTCAGACCTGGTATTTTAAAATTAGAGTTTGAATTTTTTAATAGATTATGAATGAAAATCGTTAAAACACCTTTTTACGGCGACTAAACCTGCGTTTGGGGATTTTTTTTTCTTTATTATTTTATTGTATGTATAATATTTACATACATAGTTTAATTAAACAATACAACAGAGTACAATTGGTGCCCTTATCATCAAAAGATGATGTCTTCCAGGCAACCTTTTTGATATGATAAGGACAATTAGAATAACAACAAACTGTACGCCCTTACCTGATGGTAAGAGGAGATGAGTACGAAGATGACACATCTTCGAACATATTATGGCAAGGGCTATGATATTATTTGTATATGAAGGATTTGTATTTCAAATTAAAATAAATATTTAGGTAAGTATTACACTTGAAATAAGTCAAATTAAACAGAATCCACCGCCACTGCGGAAAGTAAGAAACTCTTCAGCAGTCATCTTTTGCAGTTGAGTTTCGTATTTGGAAGTGTAGTGCGCAGAATGTTACATTAAAAGTTCCATTTCGACGACCACTTTGGCGATGGGTCTAACCTATCTGCCACTGGAGTCGCGGCGGGTTCGAAGAAAAAAAAATGTTCCTGGTCTGGGTGTTTAGGTATATGTGTATTTATATTATAGGTTCCCCTCTAGTTCGCTACATGGCATCCCATAACACAAGCTATGCTTACTTTGGGGCCATGTAGTTGGTGTGATTGTCTGGGGATTTTATTTTATTTTTTATTTATTACAGCAATCTGTACGCACCATAAGACGGCCCTACGCGAATAAGCCCCATCTTTTGAATCCCTATCGTTACGATAAGAAATTCCGGCAGAATCAAAACTGTAAATCCAGTAAGAAATAAACATAAAACAATACGTAACATGTGGGAGTGGACTGGGATATAAAACGAAGAACATTTGTTCCGTCTCATGAAGAACAAAGAGGAACACAAGTAACGAGTGAACTTCACAAAAGTACGTTCCACTATAAGATATTACAGCTTCAATTATTGTCTGAAGTGACGAACTGCACTTTTTATCTTAATCTACATATACTAATATATTAAGCTGAAGAGTTTGTTTTTTTGTTTGAACGCGCGAATCTCAGAAACTAAAAGTGGGATTTGAAGAATTCTTTTTGCATTTGATAGCCCAACTCTTGAGGAAGGTTATAGGCTATATTTTATCCCGAAATTCCCATGGGGTCAAAAGTTACGCGGGTAAAACCGCGCGCGGTGGCTAGTAATATTATAAATGTGAAAGTTTGGAATGTATGTTTGTTCCTGAATCACGGCAGAACGGCGTAACGGATTTGGATGAAAATTGGCATAGTGATAGTGTACAGTCTGGAATAGTACATAGGCTTCCATTTATCCTGATATTCCCGCGGAATTAGAAAATGCGCGGGCAAAACCGCGCGTTAAATATAAAAGGTTCTCGCATTTAATTATATTTAATATTTAATGACGACCACTTTGGCGATGGGGTAAACCTGTCTGCCTCAGACGACAAAAATGTTCCGTGTCTGGGTGTTTATCTATTGATGTATTTATATTCTAGGTTCCCCCCTAGTTCGCTACATGGTATCCCATAACACAAGCTATGCTTACTTCGGGGCCATGTAGTCGGTGTGATTGTCTGGGGATTTTATTTTTTATTTTAATACAAAATGATTGTATATTTATTTAGGAAAAAACAAAGTAGAGAGCTAGATGGCGCTGTGTGAATAAATATACCAACAATATTATTAAAAGATGTGTTACATCATACCCTTATTTTAGGTTAGTGGATTTTCGATAAATAAACAAACATATCCACAATAAATATTTTAACATAATTTAACTCTTATATCATATTGGTTTGAACCTTGAACTATTGTCTTAAACCAAACATTACTCACTGCGCCACGAAGGCACTATAATACAATCATACAGATACTAATACGTGCTTACATTTCAAAACAAAATAGAAAATATGATTCATAATTTGAATATATTTGCCTACGACCATAGTTACTAGGTCACGCGTGAATCACTTAATATATTTAATTTAATTAATTACATTAACTAGTAATTAACTAGAATAACAGCCACAAAGTCGTCGTGGCGCCGTGGTTACTGTGCATATCAAACGATATCGCAGGTTAAGCGCGCTAGGTGCGGCCGGTATTAGGATGGGTGACCGTCGACCATTCATTTCTCACGACGACTTCCGTGCTTCGGAGGGCACGTTAAGCAGTCAGTCCCGGGTGCTGTATACTTGTATACAGTAGTCATTAGGGTTTGTCAGAAGCCATTTCGGCACCCTGAAATATCTGACATCCACCAACCAGCACCGGGCCAGCTTGGTGGATTACGGCCTAAACCTCCTCGTCACCCAGAAGAGAGACTCATAGCCCTGCAGTGGGCTCATTACACGGAGTTGTGATGATGATGATGATGAACTAGAAATTTACTGTGTGATCTTAATTCGTAATTAGCAACGTGAAAGTTTGTATAGATGGAGAGATTGAGTTAAAATTTTGCAAACAGTCAGGCAAAGACGGGCAATACATAGAGGATACGTACTACTCTACAACTAGTCCCGTAGAATATAGATTTAGCGAAAACCAGTAGTACCTAGTTATATTTCAGTATTAAATACGGGATACAAACATTTTTTAATCCTAAGTTATTTTCACAGCTCTCTATTGAGTTAAAGTTTGTTTTTTTAGTCAATTAGTTTGTCTGAGATTATTGATTATTAGTTAGTATGTCTGACGTAAACTACAATATTTTTTTCCTGTCTGCGAATATAAAAAATATCGACTCAAAATTTGCAATATCTTTCCCTCTCATTATTAATGAGGTTTCGAAAGTATAGATATATAAGGGCAGGACATGTAATATCACTATAACGAGGACTTATCGTCGAAAGTCCCAAAGGTCGGCAACGTATCATATCCATCTTTGATAATTAGGGAACCCACAGTCCACATAAATATGTAAAAATCAACGAAAACAAGAAATGATGATATCCTCCCAGACGTATCCGTCGACGGCGACACCCTGTCAGTTGCAAGAAATATTTATAAGAAATATGTACATAGGTAGACATTAGAAATATTAAGTATCTTCGAGGTAATTTCCGACGCCACTTATTTACATACATAACCTCACGCCTGTCTCCCTTTGGAGTAGACAGAGACAAGGGAACACCAATTGCTTCGATCCAGACATACCTCTTTCGCTTCTTCCACGTTCATTAATCTTTTCATACATGATCGCCGGTTACGGGTACTTTTAACTAGGCCCTTTTTAAGTCGTCAAGTTGATCGGCGGCCCTTTCCGACAGCACCATCCATTCTTGCTCTGTACACCTCTTTCGTAAATCTACTTTCACTCATCCTTTCCAAATGTCCAAACCACCGTAACATACCCTTTTAAATCATAGTCACTACATCTTCTTTCAATCCGCATCTCTTTCTTATTTCACTATTGCGCACCCTATCACTCAATTTCACTCCACACATGCTTTTCAACGCTCTCATCTCCACAGCATTAATCTTGCTTTCATGTCTCTTCTGCCACACCCAAGATTCACTACCATACATAAGCGTTGGCGCCAAACCTCCCTTAAGTACGGCAAGACGAGCCTTATTTGGTATAGTTTTGCTTGCCATTATCGAGTATATGCCACTTATTTAAAAGCCTACAATGCCTATGCGAAACACAGCTAAGCAACACCAAAGAAATAAATATACAGGACGAGTGTTACTACAAATACCCCCAAGCTTTACTTCATAGCTGCCCTAAATAAAAAATGCGACCTATTTATTCACTGTCTTTATTAGTTCGGATAATCTAATCGGAACCAAGCACAAGTTGCGAAATAAACTTACCACATTACCTATCAAATGCCTACACGTGTTTCGGAAAACAGCTTTTCATGCCAAATTCCACAAAATTAACTGTTTGTTTATGCTGAAAAACAGCACCTATTTATAGATTAGAGATTCTATAGAGTTTCAATTCTGTAAGTAAGAAGAAAGTTTGCTAGAATGCTAGTTTCTATCTTATCCTATCTGTGTAGCTGTGTTACTGTGTTACCTGCTTTCATGCTGGATTGGGAGCGAAAGAAAAACATAGAATATGCCAGCTGCTTCTCTTCCCGGGCATACTGTAAAATTCAGTTAAGAGACAGAGGTTTTATTGGCGGTTTTGTGGGCGATAGGCAGACCCCCCGTCACTGCAATAGGCTCTCTCCATCATTATCATACCTCTAAAGTCAAACGTGACCTCGGATGGTTTTATAGCCTCTGGTGTTCTGCCTACTTCATTTAAGGGATACAGGCGTGAAGTTATCTATGTACTCTACCTAACGCTTGTACAAAATGCTTGTGTTTTACTTCCAAAAAGAGGTTCGCAATTCGTGTTTATGTTTTTTGTCACGATTTTTTGGACAACTATCAATCGATTTTAAATATTCTTGTTTCATATAATAGAGAATACTTCAGACAGAATATACATTGATGACCTTACACTTCAGCCAGTATTAACTGACAAGGATTTAAAAATGTTAGAAAAGTTGGTTTTTTAAATGCCCTGAATTCATTGATTATTGATTTTAGTATAGGTACTAAAACTAAAACGAACTTAAAAGTTTAAGCTTTTTTATGTCTGTTGAACCAATATAGTTAGCCGATTGAAAACATATTATGCTTTGGATTCGAGTGCGCAGATTCAAAAAAGTTCTGACAATAGTTTCCAAAAGAGACACAAATTTATTTTAACTTACCCAAAATATACACCAAAGTAAAGGGATAGATGAAATGAAAATGATATATCATTTTGCATGGGCCGAACTAGACTCTACCCATCCGATTAAGTAATAACTTGTCTAACTTCACAGAACCGCTGTCTTTTTCATAGAGAAGTTCAGAGTTCAAATCCTGCCAAATGTACCAATGGTGCTTAATATATGTTATTAAAAATGGATGGGAAGTAATACTTATTCATACAAATTAGAATAAAAAATATTGTAGAGAGTGGTGGTCAGGAAAATTAAGACTTTTTTATTCATTTACAGTGAATTCTAATATTATAAAATCTCAATTCTAATTATTCAAAATCCAGTACTTTATGATTATGATTTAAGTAAATTTTTTTATTTAAATTCAATAGAGATAGTAAACAATCTAATAGATTTTTTTAATTATGTAGGTAAAAACTCTCAATGTAAATGTTAAAAAAATTTAAGATAATTTTAGATGCTTGAATTTTTTTGAAATTGATAAGGCCTATGGTTTAAAAGTAGATGTTGTTAAAATAGACAAAAAAACATGGACGTTATAAGCTGCATTACTTATCAAATTGCACATTTTAAGAACAGTTAGGAATTTATGCATGTACAAGAGTACCACCCATTTATTCAGAATGTCAAAAAAAAAACCATCTATGACTAAGAGAAGAGAGAATCTAAGTACATCTTATATTTTTTATAATAATTATTTAAAAAAAATAAGTATTTGTTTAAGTTGCTTTTTATAAAAAGGGGCAATCAAGCATTTAGGTTACCGGATACTAAGTAATTACCAACAACTACTAATACCTGCAAATCCAGGAGAACTGACAATGCCTTTCCGAACCTGGTATATTAAATTATATAAGCTTCTGCCAGTTATTATTAAATTGCATTTTCTGGCTTTCTATCTACAGCACAGGAATATATACTTTCTTACTATTTATTCCTGTCATTGGAAATTAGTTTCAAAATCCAAAAAATGCCAGTGCCATATTTTAAAAACCAAAAAATGTTACAAACTCTACTCTAGCCGACCTCTAGCATAATGTCCATGCATTTATTATAAGCAATATATCCATCCACTATATGTTTGTTTATATACCTAATTGGTTCTCAACTTATAAGCCTTTTTCACTTTCTTAGCTATACAAGTTCCTTTTCTATCCAGTACCATAAGCGGTAGTTACAACTCCAGCAAATGGAATGGTTGCAACATATAAAGATTTTTAATAAATTTGCCTTAAGTTATGCATACATAAAGTTCTTTTGTGTACATTTATAATACACAAGTCAAAATATTGTATACAAATGAAATAAGTGAACTATTATAAAAAACTTGAGTATAACTAAATAGATGTGACTTTTACAACAATTTCCTTTAAAACTCACTTAAAATGCAGTAAATTTAGCCTAACTAGGTACCATTATCTCAAGACAGAGGTAATAATTTTGTGCGCAGACTAATGAGTTAAACAATAAGTATATGTTATCACTTTTGTTGTAGTTACTTAAGTTATGTAGCAGTTTAGATTAAGTATTCTTTATTTAAATGTTCATAAAGTATTTTTACATGTCAAAATAATTAGAACAAACAGTAATTTAAGTATCCTTGTAATACCAGAATTGATTACAAAAGGTTGTTTTTCACCTTTTACACAAAGAATTCCTCAGCTTAAAAAACTCTTGACCATAAGGCTACATACAGCATAATTTAAGTTCATTTCTAAGATTCATATATATGCATGTATGATGTTCATTGCATATTTGGTTTCTATAACATAAGTTTTTATTAGAGTACCTGATTAGAGCTTGATGATGTAGTGTCAATGTTGGAAATATTTATTTATTATAGTTGGTCATTGGAATATTATGTAACCGGCAATCATGTATGAAAAGATTAATGAATATGGAGGAAGCGAAAGGGGTATGTCTGGATCACAGCAATAAGTGTAGCCTAGTCTCTGCCTACCCAAAGATGTGACAATATGTATATATGTATCACAGTAAATTCAGTAGGTATAATTTGATGTAAATAGCAAAAATCCACCACTAGTCCAATACTTAAATAAGAAAATTGAAGAAAAATTATTTCCTAAAATCAAATGTATGCAAGTTTTAAAACTATCTTGAAAACTCAAAAAAGTAAAGAGGATAGTTAAATAATAATAACTAACATAATTCGTTTAAAATATACCTATACATATTTGTTAAAACTCACATTGATTAACAATAACTGCATCGTAAAAAAAGTAAGTAAGTAAATTGAAGTTTAACGAAAGTTTTATAAATAAAAAAATATTTTTGCGGGTATTTTACTATCTCGTTAACATTCTTAGTTATTAAGGTGAAGGTAAACGAAAATCCAACCCTCACCTACTGACACATTTAATTTGAAATGGGTTGTTTGCCAATAACTCACTCATCTTTCTTACACCATAGGTACCTATATCCCAACTATTTTTAGGAATCGTTAATAAAATTCGAAACGGCAAAAATTCCGGACTGAACAATATCCATGCACCTCATATAACATTTGATTTCGAAAAAGTGCAAGCGTAATGAGATCGGAATGTAACAGATGATACTGGCCGGTACAAAACTTTTATTTTAAAACTTTTTTGTGACTAACAAGATTTTACGGGGAACTTAAAAAAACGTAATTCCTTTGAAATTACAGTATAAACTTACTTGAGCTACTTAAAAATACACATAAAAGCAAGCTTTAATTCAAAACTACTTACATTTTCTGCAAAACTCTACATAAAATTAAAAAAAATATTACAATTCAACAATTTACACGTTCACAAGCCACTGTTTCACTGGCAATCTGTCAAAAGTTTGGTGTTGCCCGTGTAGTAATCAGACATTTTACAAAACAAAATATTGTAAATTAAATCAAAAATTTGTAAATGTTAGACTATTTAAATACATGATCGAGACTAAAAACTATGATCATGGTTCTCTATTGCAGTTTATGTGCCTGCAAAAATTTATATTGGAAATAATCACAAGTAGTGTTGGTGTTACCAGAAGTTAAAATTAATCCTATTTTAATGAACCAATATGTAGTGTCTGCTCACTGCTATAATAGATCAGTTTAAAAGTTAACGTTACTATAACTTTCTTATTAATAGCATTTTAGATCCTAAAAATAGGCCAAATATCTGAGTGTCATCAGAATAAGCCCTGAAGAAATCGAAATCGCTTTAACGAGTTGATTAATAGGTATCCAGATTCAATAGTGGACCAAAACTCCATTTTCAAAAGTAA
This sequence comes from Stenoptilia bipunctidactyla, assembly GCA_944452665.1. Classification (NCBI taxonomy): domain Eukaryota; kingdom Metazoa; phylum Arthropoda; class Insecta; order Lepidoptera; family Pterophoridae; genus Stenoptilia; species Stenoptilia bipunctidactyla. Next base: position 3,786,520 of record OX101743.1, on the reverse strand, counting down.
GTAGGTAAGTACCTACTTATTTGACAAAAATGTAGTACATATCTGATTTTAGTTAAATTGAGGTGAATCTAATTTTCAATGACTAAAAGAGAGTCATGCATGACAGCGTTGCAATTTTTTTGTCACGTAGAACATGATAGGTGTGGTTGCAAGCTTTTATTTTTGACCTTTATGCCTATTAACTTAATGGGATTAAATAACGACTGACGAGGGTAAATTAGCACAAGGACCAAGGAAGAACCTGTCCAAAACCTGGCTGTCTCTCTATAACTTGGCAAATAATTCAATGCAAGTAAAATGACAGTTCCAGTGTGCCCACTTCAGGGAAGAACGAAATGGTCATGCGGTTTAAGTGAACGAATGTTTTTTTTTTTTTATAATATTGACTGATTAGAAAATAGATATTTTGAATCACAAAATGTGAGCTTGCCGCGATTCGGGCTAGTGTTGGTTTTTGAAGACATATCAAAAAGAGCTTGCCTTGCGGCAATGGCTTGCGACCTATTCACACGTTGGGGCATATGCCTCGAGAAATATCCAATAATGTCGATAGTGGCGCCTCGCTGAACTTTATTATTTACATGTAACATTAATGATTAAGCTTTTATGTTTTCAAATCACAATCACGGCTATATTTTGGTAAGTGTGCGAGTGCTCTTTTTGACCAAATTGAACCCACTCCTTTTTACCACCGGACTACCAGACGCAGACAGAATTTCCATCCCTATACCTATAGATAGTGGATTTACCAAGAAGTTGAACAAAACGCGTCGATAGTTCCTTTTTGGTACGGATTGCCAAGGTGTGGAACAATCTGCCTGCGTCTGTGTTTCCTGACCACTACAGTCCTGGAACTTTTAAGTGTCGTGTGAATAGGTTTCTGGTGGATGGACGTGTAACACCATAGTCTTCATGCGCACTTTCCATTAGGTGGCATGGAAGAGAAACGTCCAATCCTTACAATATAAAAAAAATATATGTTTAAGATAGTAGCGTCAAGTCTATGACTCGGATGTAGCCGATTCGACACGGGGCTGCACTGGTTTCCTTATTATGTTGGTAGTCTGGAACCAACCAATAGCAACTCATCAGGTTGGACAACTTAGAGAGTTTAACATGCGTGTGGTGAAAATGGTGAATTAATTATTACACCGGCAATATAAATCAAGCAAGAATCTGTTAGACGATAACGTACCTACCTAATACTACCTAATAACCCCGTAACGAATTCACCTCGCTAGTCATTCTTTCGCCATCTTATTTACATAGAGTAAATAAATTCTTTCGTTACTGTAATGATTTTTTAAAGTTAAAATAAATCGTCAACAATAACGATGGGATTACCTTCTACCGCATACAAATCCATGTGTATGCGGTAGAAATTCTATGCTGGACTGGGAGCGAAAGAAAAACATAGAATGTGCCAGCTGCTTCTCTTCCCGGGCATACTGTAAAAGTCAGTTAAGGGACCGAGGTGTTATGGGAAGCTTTTTTGTGGGCGATAGGCTGACCCACTGTCACTGCAATAGTCTCTCTCCACTATTATAATGCCTCCAAATTTGTCAAACGTGACATCAGATGGTTTTATTACCTCTGGTGTTCTGCCTACCCCATACGGGAAACAGGCGTGAAGTTATGTAGTATGTATATTTTTAAATATACCTACAATTGTCATTTTTATTAAAACGCAACTGAATCTCGTAATCACTCATTTTTCAACTTACAGTTATTTTTTGTTTCCAAAGATACAATTATTTTTCAGTTCTACCCGCAGTTGGTTAATAAGCGTGAAGTGTGAAGCAGTGCTGCGGTATATTCTCCATTTTTAAATTGTCGTTTTACATATGTAATAAATATTTTCGTGATGATTAGAATGTAATCTTCATGTGAACAGTGTTTTTAGAGTCTTAGGTATATTGAATAATATCTGTTTTTTTAGGAAGGTTTTTTTGCACTCGCCAAAAATGGCTTAGAATGCGTTAAGTTATTTCAGCTTAAATATTAATTCACTTATATTGGCTGTTTATGCATCTATAGGATTTTTTTAATTTTATAGATATGGATGTTTCTAGCTTCTTGATCCTGGAGATGATATCATGAGTAATGATGATCTTGCCTCTGATTCTGATAGTGAATTGAATCTTGAACACCAGCCTCTCCAGAAGATCAGTATTTATCCCCGAGTCTCATATTGTTATTGATTTGATGAAGAATTTGATAATGTACCCCTTTCTTTATTATCCAAACGGAAAAAGTTGACAAGAAAAGCAAAAAAGTGAAAATAAATTATGTTAAGTTTTTCAATGAGGTCGTAGTACACTATGTGCGGGAAATGTAATGTACATTTATGCTACAACGACAAACGTCGGTAACTGTGTCGATACGTAAAAACGTAAAAATGTATCATTTCCAGTGGTAATTTTTCATAATAATTGCCATTATTCATTTTTGCACCATAAGCCATATGTGATGGTTTAGTTTTGAGCATTTATATACCTTAACGCATAAAAATCTACATATGGCTTCCTGAAATAACTTTTTACATGAGATGTGTAAATTTATTTTTCGTTAATTTTCATTGTTTTTTTTTTATTTTTTATTTATCTTCCTTCATAATTCATGCAGTAGTGCATAATTCATGATTGCCCTATATCCGAAGGATGTAAACCAAAAAAATAACATCCACCATCTTATCTAGCGAACGTTTCGTTTTCTTTGTTTCTGACTATATTTGAAATAAAAATATGTTACATTAAAGAGCAATAACCAACATTACTTCAACGCCTACCACACATCCGCCTTGCTTGCTTGTCCGGAACCATAGAAAAATATGCTCCGACCACAATAACGTAATCACAGGCGTGTAAATAGCATCCCAGCAATGGCATGCCGAGACTGAAGCTTGTTGAGGCTTCCCAAGCCTCTGTAAGCGTGTAGATGTAGCATTAGGCCGTATACAGAAAGAAAGCTGGAAACTTATAAGCGCTTACCAGCGCTTCAAAGCGCTGGTGACCCGCGCAGGAAAATATATGAACGCGCGCCGATAAGCACTGAACGGTGCCGACAAGTTCCGACAAGCTTCAACACGCGCTGGTCAGCGCTGGGAAATCATCGTCCGATGAGTCCGATATTTTGCTTGGTCTGCCTCAACCTGCTTCCTTTGTGTAGAACGGACCAGCGCTGTCAAGCGCCGGTAAGCGCTTATAAGTTTCCAGCTTTCTTTCTGTATACGGCCTTATATTTGCGCTGCAGTAGGTATGGTGCGGGGGTTGACGACCACTTTGGCGATGGGGTAAACCTGTCTGCCTCAGACGCCAGTGGTTGCAGGATCGATTCCCGCACGGAACAAGAAACAAAAAATGTTCCGTGTCTGGATGTTTATCTATTTATGTATTTATATTATAGGTTTCCCCCTAGTTCTCTACATGGTATCCCATAAAACAAGCTATGCTTACTTTGGGGCCATGCAGTCGGTGTGATTGTCTGGGGATTTTTATTTTTCAAGCCGCGGAATGAATAACCCAAGGCCTCTTTTTTATTGAGTCAATTCGAACCGCAGAGAGGAAATACCTACTTATACAGTTTTCTTTTTGATGCGTGAAACCGGACAAACTGATGCAGCTTTTTTCATATCTCATAAAGGACCTTCCTAAACTCGGGCATATTTTTATATTTTTACATTGTGACTGGTGGGTCACTTTTAAAATTCCAGCACATGATAGTTTAAGATCATACATGAAGAGAAAATATAAATTAAAAAATAAATATTAATTATTTACTGAGTAAACTTCTCCGAAAGTTTAAAAGAATTCATTACGCAACGCATGGTTACATTAGCGTAATACAATATTACGATATTACAGTATTTAATTCATTTAATGTTCAGGATTTATGCTGAAAACAGTATTTTGTATACTTTTTTTCTGTTCAACAGTAAAAAGTATAATGTAGTGAAAAACAGTATAATACTGTTTTAAACAGTATGGTTGACAACCCTAGGTGTGCGTGTGGCGGGAACACTGCTGTTGCGTGTTGACTGAGGCAGCGCGTCGGGAAAAGTGACGTAAGGTCTCTTCATTTATTCATAGGGATTTCTGGTGAAAAATTAAGTACCTACTTTTATTACATAATTATGATCAGAATCGAGTACAGAGTGCTTTCCTTCAGTATTGCAAATTTGTCACCAGTCACCCTGTATAAAATGCGAAGAAACTTTTCCTCAAACTCATATTTAGTTTTTTGCTTGTGCCAAGGAAGGTAATGAGGACCCAGTAATTCTTATTTCTAAAAATAAATGGTGCGTTTTATCTCTCTGCAACACACACAACAATACAAACCTACGCAGGCGACACCGTCCTAATTTTAAGTCCTCGAAACTGGAATTAGTAACTAACAAACACAGACATACATCTACATAGACAACGCAAATGCACGTACTCCGCGTATCTGAACCCCGACCAAGCGTCAAGGTTGGTCGCCGCTAATTGTTTGTTATAAAATCAATATCACAATATATGTAGATAGATATCGTTCTTAATAATCGATTTCATCAACGGCACCGGTTTATTTGAATCGGTTTGTATTTTATAACACAAAATATCAGCTGTGAAGTCACAGTAGGTGTTAAAAGTCGGCACGCAAAGTTTTCCAAGAAGAAAACTGTTGTATATGTGTGCGTGCGCGCTATAAAGGCACACGCGTATCGTCCAATAAAGGAGTGTAAAGCTAACCATCGATCGTTTCACTTGCCACCTCATCGCATATCAAATAACTGGCGACGAGGATGGGATGTGAAACGATCGCTGGTTAGCTTTTGTAGCTTGTTAGCTTTTGTATTTTTGTCCAACAAGCTACGATTATAATAGTTTGTTGGACAAAAATCCTTAAACAAGAACTTCCAATATGATAGTTGCATCGTTCTATAGGCCTGGGATAAGCGTGCTGTAAGAAGCGACTATTCCGAGCGACACAGCTTGTTGGTGAGACCCCTTTTTTTATTTTTTACTTGGGGAAATCCTCATGGATACCTGTCGCCCGAGGGAGCGGCCAGGTTATGTGGGACTCTTACTGACCAAGGTGTTACGTCACGCACTTGTTGGCGGGCGCACGGAGACGCATACGTATTCTTCCGCGAACCCGCCGGTGACCTGGTGGTGAGACCCCGGGGATATAAGTTTATTAAAGTATTGATTTTTTATACAATAATATAGGAACCACTAGTGAAAATGTCAATAGGTAGATACATCTTAAATTCATTCTCAGGTCAGATTACCTTCCATGCTTTATGTAAATTCTGCTTAAAGGAGGTACTCAATTCATCTGTATGTTTTTATTTAATGTTTGTAACATCATAACTTTTGACTGAGTAAACCGATTTTGAAGATTCCAGTTTCATATGAAAGAGTATATTTCCCATTCGGTCTCATATAAATTTCATCGAAATCGATTAAGTCCTTCATGATTTATTTTTTAAATATGTATGAGTTCGGAGACCGGATTACCTTCTACTTAAGCCAAAGTTTTGACGTGAAGTCGGTTTTTTAATGCTCTACAACGTTGCTTATAATGAATTTAATTTAACATTTCTAATAAAAAATTTAATAATAGATACTTATATTAAAAGATAATAATAATCTAGTTAATTAGTAGGTAAGTACCAAAATAAACTTAAATCAAAAAAGATTAATTTTAATCAAACTTTTTTTTAAATCAATCACCTAAGTAAACATGAGGTCGAAGATAAAAGCATAAATAACCAATAATTATTTTCTACTTATTGTAAAATATAAAAAAGTAATAGAGTCACTACAAGCTAAGTCATCGTGGCTTCTGTGAGTAAGTACATACATAACTTCACGCCTGTATCCCTAATGGGGTAGGCAGAACACCAGAGGCTTTAAAAACCATCTGATGTCACGTTTGACCAATTTGGAGGTATTATTATAATGGAGAGAGACTATAGCAGTGACAGGGGGTCAGCCTGTCGCCCGCAAAAAGGCCAATAAATCCTCCGTCCCTTAACTGACTTTTACAGTTTGCCCGGGAAGAGAAGCAGCTGGCACATTCTATGTTTTTCTTTCGCCCCAGTCCAGCATGCTAGCATTTTATGGGCTAGGTACTAAGCTTCTGTGAGTGTAACATTGATATCACTGGTTAAGCAACGTTCGGCCGGGTCAGTACTAGGATGCTGTATACTTGTATACAGTAGTCGTTAGGTATTGTCAGAAGTCATTTCGGCGTCCTGAAAATTCTGACTTCCACCACCCAGCACTGGGCCAGCTTGGTTGGTTTACGTTCTAAACCCCCTCGTCACCTATAGGAGAGAGATAGCCCTGCAGTGGGCTCATTACAAAGAGTTCTGATGATTAAACGTGAAATAATTAATAGAGATGCTGTTTATCTTATGTTTTATACAGTCGTGGAGTTGATTACAAAGAAATTAAATAAGTTTAGCAATTTAAACAAATTAAATATTATCTTTTATAATTTTATGAAATTTTATATTATTACTTGAATATTATTACTTGGAACAAGGTGTTCGTTCACATACCCCGGAAGAGGCTGATTGGCCGCGACCCACGGCCCAAGCAACGGTTGATGTCGGGATGTTGTATATGTGCTAGTCACTATAAGAACTTTGATAGCGCGCTGTAGGAATGACGTCGTGTCGTCATTGTTCTATGGAGTGTCGCTAGATAAATAAATAAATATTTCTGACACTCACACAACATTATCTAGCCCAAATTAAGTTTCTTAAAGAACTTGTGATATGGATACTAGATAACTTATATACTTAAGAAATATATAAACATACATATTGAACAATACATATTTTTTATTAAAATAAACTTAAATAAACATATAATCACACAAATATGTTTATTTAAGTTCATCACACAAATATTCGCCGCCGCCGGGTTCGAACCCAGGACCTCTGGCATAGAAGGCAATGTATGTTGCCGCTACACCAGCCGGTCGCTACACTAATTGCATAATAATAACTAGCTGCTGCCCGCGACGTCGTCTGCGTGAACGCTATGCAGCACCAAACGCACCTACGATTATAACACTGCTAGCGTGATAATATGTAGCCTATATGTTGACCCGACTTCTTAACTATCTTCATGCCAAATTTGAAGTAAATCCATGTAGTACTTTTTGAGTTTATCCAGGAAAGACAAACAGACAAACAGACAAAAATTCTAAAAACTATATTTTTTGTTTCTGTTTCGATTGTAGATCATACCCCAAGTATTCTTTTAAAAAAATATTCAATGTACAGTTTTGACTTTCCTACCATTTTATTATACTTATGTATCGATTATGTTGATTGAATTGTATACTATATGTACAGGGGATAGGTACCTACCTACGTTTTGCAGATAATTTTTGCTCTATCTAATTAAAAACGTATTTTTTTATGGACTAGGTATTAATTAAATAGTTTTTCATATTATTTTATTTAAAAGAGTAATTTTAAAATGATCATCATAAAATATTTGAAATTAAAAATAAACGAAATTTTATCAAAAATACTTGATTTAATTCCGTTATAGTGTTACCAAAAAGGTCAAAACACGAACTATAACAATTTGTATACTTCACTCACGCCTCAAATATTTGCCTTCATTATTCATGGTGTTTTTTTTTAAATAAGTTAGCCATCAGTCAGAGTATGACGTCATGCTGCAGGAGCAATGACCATGGAATCCAGGGTATTCTCAACATACGATGATCTCATCGTTAGCACGTATCATAATTTTGAATAGAAGGAAGTCTGGGAGTTATTTAGTATGGTTTGGCGTCATTAAATATAATTAATATTTTAAAGTTCGCTCATTGGTATTAAAAATGTAATCTTATCAAATCATTTTATTGCTATATATTGGTACACAAATAGATCTTATATGTTATAAATAGTTCTACACTACGCTGTATAACAGCATGCAATATAAGTTTTTCGAATTACCTAATGAATACAATTAGAGAGAAAAAAAACTTTAAAAACATTTCAAAACTTTAAAAGAATTTAAAACAGTAAAATGACAATCATTTCAACAATTAACACATTATAATAAAACAATTAATTCCAACTTTACTAGCATGTCAATATTATAAATTTAGTGTCACACTGTTACATACCTATAGTCTAATTTTATCATGATAATATATTAGGTTAAATCAAAGTAATTAGTTCCATATAACTTGAGATTCTAAAATTCACAATTAGCAAGTTTCCTTGTATGATAATATTATAAATTTAATGTCACATTGTTTTATTCTAACTACTAATTATAATAATAGGCGAAAGAAGTACATATCATGTAAGGTCTCTTGTTCCTATTCGTTAAACAGTACCTGCCTACCTATTCACATCCCTCATTGGCTAATCAAGGCATTTTCGTCGGCTACTTTTATTGACTGGGTTATAATTTAGCGCAGAAAAAAACAGATAATTTGTTGGTAAACCATTTGATTTGATTTTGAAAACACCAATTGACCCATTCAATAAAGTCTCTCCTTTCTCCATTTTAATTAAATTTTCGGAGAGGGAACTACGAAAAAGGTTGGTTTGCTTGGGATTTGGTGTTTTCTGTATCAGTTAAGTACAAGAAAATATGATACATTATAGAATATTCCTACATTACATTATAGATTATAGAATATTCCTGTCTGCATCTGATATTTGCTTTCTTATTTAATAGTTGTTACTTCAAATGCATTTACATAATAATATTTTGTATTTGCTGCTTAGGGCCTGTATTACCGTTTGCTGATAAATAAACGTTAGATAACTAACGGCTGCATTGGGTAGGATGCCTTTTGTATTTTCATAATAAAGCAAAAATCATTTCTTCCATGCTAGACTGGGAGTGAAAGAGAAACATAGAATGTGCCAGTAAAGTCCGTTAAGGGACAGAGGTTTTATTGACAGTTTTGCGGGCGATAGGCTGACCCCTTGTCACTGCAATAGTCTCTCTCCATCATTATAATACCTATAAATTTGTCAAACGAGACCTCAGATGGTTTCATAGCTTGTGTTCTGCCTACCCCGTAAGGGATACAAGCGTGAAGTTATGTATGCATAATTCGTAATAGCCCACCCACTTGGAAATTTATCAGGAAACCAAATTATGCGTTATATGTCAAATATCATTATAGTGAATTCACAATTTTTCTAGAATGGTATATTTGCGATATTCAGGTAGCGTTGGGGGCATTAACTATTTTGCCTAAAGAAAAACGCCCCATACTAAAACGTTCCTTTTATAAAACATTATTTTTAAATCAATGCAATGGCAAGAAATTAAGTTTTCCTTCTCGTTAGTATGCACTTCTATGATATCGTTAAAATGCACTTCAAGGATATACTTTTAGATATTTATTTTATACGAGTGGGTAAAAGAATGATGGGTTTTTGTTTCCATCCTCGTCAATTGGCATCCATTTTAAATTTTCTAATTATTTGCTTTAAATTAAATATCTACTAATTGTGCTATATAAATAGTACCTACTTTAAGATTACCTTACTTTAAATTGCGATTGTATGAACCTACCTATAAATTACCTATGTACCTAACTTATATTAGCGCAAGTATAAACCTAAGTGGATTTTTGTCGCTAATTAATTAAGAGTTTACAAAAATATAAGTATTAAAATCTATATAATACTTATAATAAATCTGTAGAAGCAAAAATTCTGTACATTGAAAATATCAAAAAAATAAATGGTAGGAGGTCACCGAACCCAAAAATGTGACTAAAAAATTTTTGTCCGTCTGTTTGTTCAGGCATCACGCAAAAATTACCGGGCCGATTACGATGAAACTTGGTATAATTATTTTTTAATATCCTGGGCACCCACTAGGTACTTTTTATCCCGAAAAATATATACAATAAAAACAAACTTAATTTTGCGGTTCGATCCCTAGACCCGATTACTATACCAACCGCAAATAATAAGTTTGTCGTAGGTTACGTCACACGCAGTTCACTAAGTTCCAAGTAATTCTGTAAATGTAGTGCTGAAGGTTGAATTTGGCTTGCACCGTTCGCAAAACCCGTGATCCCAGGAGATCCGTGATCCAGGTAGGTAGTAAAAGGACGGTTTTTTTAAATTAGATTTATTTATTTACACTTTATTGTATGCCTTACAAAAAATCCAAAGATTGAAACACATTAAAAAAAAAAGATATACAATTGGCGGCCTTATCGCTGTGACGCGATCTCTACCAGACAACCATGATCTCTACCAGACAACCATGATTTGAACGTGTCAAGTGGCGAGCGTACGTTCTTATTAGCATTCTATAAATTGTATGTTTTAACTGTTACTTGCAATTCTAAACCGTGCTTTTCAGTGCGACCTTTTTATTCCTTTTAGTTTTTACTAAGTACAGTTTGGTAGAGTTATTTAGTAATATTTCTATAAGTCGCAGGTACTTATAGATTTTAATTTTAAAGTATAGGTAGTATATGTGACATTGTACGTAGACACCGTAGGTTATTTTATTATACTTTTAGAAAGGATTAGTCATTCGTATAGATATTAGTATTTAGGGATTTTGCTTATTTATTAAATTTTGATAAGTTATCATGAGGTATTTGCTTATTTAGGTAGGTATCTAGATATTTTATTTTCTGTTATTATTATTTTTTAAATTAGGTAGTGTCAACGCACGGGGTTTGATAATATGTATCATCTACGCAGAACGCAGCTATGTTGTTTGGCAGATGTCAAATGAGTACCTGGGAGGGGGGCGCCGGCCCTTTTTTCATACTGACAAGCAATCCACGCAAGCACTCATCGCCGCATACGATTTTCTGCACAGTGTTAAAATTACCTATACAAATTTTGTTATACTGATTAAAGTATTTGCAAGAATAATATACATATTTCATTGAAGTCTACACACGACGACCCAACCATTGGTCCTTTGATTCGGATATACGCAAGATTTCCAGAAAAGTCGCGAAAAGAAATCCCGGTCCACGTGTCAAGAACAAAGAGGTTCCCAGCGGTCAAGAATATCTAAGGAGATAACACGAAAAGCCTGTATTGCAGCCTAGTAAGGCCCATCAAGAGCGTGTGACGGAAATCCTATCAAAAATACCACATTGAGGTCCACGTGTCGCCGCTTCGTCAATTGGTGAGACGTGCCAGCCAGGCTATAGTATCCAAGTTCCACCTGTCAGTTGCTTAAACCAAGTGCCTTTTCTATTTCAGTGTCAAGGAGCGTGTTGCCAACAATATCGAGGTCTTTGTTAAGTTGCTATAACCTATACAAGTGAATCACAAGGATAAATTGTAAGTAGCCTACTCCTCTTTTACAAGTCGTCATTATGTCTAGATCAGAGCTCACTTTACCTAAATCTCCAAGTTTAGATCCTACGGCGCAAATGATTAAGGAATTAGTTAGGCAAAGGGGCACTTTGAAAGGTCGATTAACTAAATTATCTTTGTACGTTAATTCTTTCGATGACGTTTTAGATAGAAATAAACGCGTTGAACTTAAGTTACGAATGCAAGGCGCAGCTAATTTACTTACTGAATTTAATGAAATCCAAATAAAATTAGATGGTGTTCTTCCAGAGTCAGAGCAAGATGAACAGTTAGAGGAGAGAGATTCGTTTGAAAGTAAATATTATTCGATCTTAGCTCAAGCTAATTGTATGCTAGATGATGACGTGCATACAAATCAAAATCTAGATACCACAAACTGTGACGTTAATCTTCAGTCCGTAAAGTTACCTACAATCTCGTTGCCCACCTTTGATGGTTCATACGAACAATGGCTCGAATTTAAAAATACGTATTTGTCTCTAGTCCACAACTCGCAACATATTACAAATATCCAAAAATTTCATTATTTGAAATCATCCTTAAAAGGGCCCGCGCAGATAGTTATTAACTCACTGGAGTTTACATCCGACAATTATTTTATTGCATGGGAGCTATTGATGAATAGGTACAATAACAATAGATTACTGGTACAAAATCATATTAAAGCACTATTCACGGTTCCTATGTTGACAAAAGAATCTCCAGTATTATTACGTAAAATAATTGATAACGTATTAAAAAATATTCGATCGTTAAAACTGCTAGGCGAACCAACTGAACACTGGGATACCTTAATTATTTACTTGTTAGTTAGTAAATTAGATGATACTACGGAGCGCGAATGGGAGAAATATCGGAGCGATTTAGTTTTGAATGATTCGCAAAATAACTCTAAAGCACGAATATCAGTGGACGATCTCTTGCAGTTCTTAAAAGCCAGAGCAGACATGCTCGAAACGTTACAAAATAAATTTGAAAATAAAAAAAATACTAAAATGTCACAAAATACTAATAAAATTCACTGTAATATTTCCACTTCAAATTATAAAATCGATAAGAACTGGAAGCGGTCCTGTTCGCTATGCGGGGCTAATCATCCATTATATTCGTGTCAGAAGTTTTTAGAATTAACTGTAGAAAATAAAATTAATTTTATAATTAAAAGTGCGCTATGTCATAATTGTTTACGTCCCGGGCATAAGGCAGACGCGTGCAGGTACGGACCATGCAGGAAATGCAACGTAAAGCATAACACCCTTATCCATCGCGAGCTCGCGTCGACTGAAGACAGTCACACGGAGCAGGCTCAGGGTGCGCGGGCGCGTGATACCAGTCATTCATCGCAACAAAGCACACAAATGCAATCCTATTCATCACAGGTAAACAACTCGACCGTTCGAAGCGCGCATGCGTCAAGTGTAGAACCTGTTTTGTTATCGACCGCGCAGGTTAGGATAACAGATGATTTAGGTAATTATGTGATATGCCGCGTACTTCTTGATAGCGGGAGTCAATGCTGTTTTATTCGTAAATCCATATGTGATAAAATCAAACCACAAATATTACAGTCCTGTCATAAAATACTAGGGATAGGAAACTCCGTCACGCAAAGTTTTCATTCATGTTTAGTAAACATAACTTCACTAAACGGAGATTACTCTACCCGTTTAAAATGCTTAGTTTTACCGCGCATAACACCCAAGTTAGCAACGATTCCTATCGGTATAAATAAAATAAATATACCATCGGGAATCGAACTAGCTGACCCTTCATACTTAGATTGTCATGACATAGATATTTTGATCGGCGCAGATCACTTCTGGGACCTTTTAAGTGAAGGAAAAGTTCAGCTTGACAGCGGGCCCGTTTTACAAAACACAAAGTTAGGTTGGATTATATCGGGTCCAATATATAATCAACATAATGTTGAAAAAATAGTTCATTGTAACTTTTCACAAACAGTTGACGCGCAGTTACGTAAGTTTTGGGAACTTGAGGAAATACCGTGTCGATTTGATACGCGGTCAGAGGTCGAACAGGCATGTGAGGTACATTTTTTAAAAAATACTAAACGCAACTCGGTCGGGCGTTTTATAGTTTCGATTCCTTTTAAAGAGTCTCCAAAATTACTAGGTGAAAGTTACACTCAAGCGCATAGGCGGTTTATTTCACTCGAAAAAAGACTTCAACGCACACCTAAGTGCAAAGCAATGTATACCGAGTTTATACATGAGTACATACGGTTAGGTCATATGGAGAGGGTCGATAGGTACAGCGATATTCATTATTTCATGCCTCATTTTTGCGTATTTAATGAAAACAGCACTACTACAAAGTTACGAGTTGTGTTCGACGCGAGTGCTCGAACGTCTAGTAATAAATCATTAAATGATTTGCAAATGGTAGGGCCGCCGATTCAGGGCGACTTAATGGCAATTTTATTGCGTTTTCGTGAAAATACCTACGTGGCATGCGCTGACATTCAACATATGTATAGAAATGTGAATTTGGTAGAAAACGAGCGTGACCTTCAGCTCATCGTGTGGCGAGACGAACAGTCCGCCCCGCTAGATATATACCGTTTAAATACAGTTACTTACGGAACAGCGTCTGCGCCGTTTCTGAGTGTAAGGTGTTTGCGACAATTAGCTGTAGAGAGTACAGATTTTGACGTAAAAACACTAATTACGCGAGATTTTTACGTTGATGATCTGGTGACCAGCTTGAATAATAAGGATGATCTTTTAGAATTATGTAAAAAAACTACACAAGTGTTAGCTGGAGGTTGTTTTTTATTAAGAAAGTGGGTCTTTAACTTTGAATGTAACAACTTTACCTTATCAAATAATAACTACAAGGAACTATCACTTGGAGAACAAACCCAACCAAAGACTCTTGGTTTAGGTTGGCTTAATAAAACCGATGAGCTAAATTATCACTCAAAGATAGAAATTCATTGCACTAAAATAACAAAGCGTGTAATTTTATCAACCATTGCACAAATATTTGACCCTTTGGGATTACTTAGTCCCACTATAATGATTATGAAAATTTTATTACAAGAGCTGTGGTCTTTAAAAATTGATTGGGACTCAGAGTTACCGATTGAGATAGTTGACAAGTTTTATGTTTTTTTGCGTAAATTGAGTGAATTGAACAAGCTTCGAATACCTCGACATGTTATGTGTGTTGATCCGACTCACGTAGGGCTCCACATTTTTACAGATGCCTCCCAAAAGGCATACGGTGCATGTGCCTACGTACGGTCACAACATTCCGACAAAATTATTATTAGGCTGTTAAGTGCAAAGGGTAAGGTGGCGCCTTTAAAATCGGTGACAATACCGAGACTCGAACTGTGTGCTGCGCTAACAGGGGCTAGACTGTGTGAAAAAATAATTGACTCACTTCGCTGTAAATTCGATGAAGTTGTTCTATGGACTGATTCGACAATAGTACTGGGGTGGTTACGCATGGCTCCGAATCAATTAAAAACGTTCGTACAAAATAGAACAGCGGAAATACAAGAGCTCACGAAAACGTATTCATGGCGACATGTTAGTACAGTGGACAACCCTGCTGACTTACTCTCTAGAGGTCTAGATTTGCCTGCACTTCAAAAATCGAGTTTGTGGTGGAATGGTCCGCCCTTTCTTTTAGGAACTTTACAGCCTCAGAATCACGAATTAAACATCGAGGATATAACATTACCAGATATAAAAAAAGAATATTTGAATAGTTTTGTATCTCACGATATTAATAAGGATATTTATTTCCCATTTTCCAGGTTCTCGCAATTCAGCCGCATGCAGCGCACCGCGGCGTATGTACTACGGTTTGTACACAACGCGCGCAAGTGCTACGGATGTACTCTTACGGGTGCGTTGAGTGTGGATGAGTTGCGAGAAGCCACACATATACTTGCTCGGTGGTCACAGCGTGAGTCTTTTATCGAATATCCAACTTTAATACAAAACAAACAGTTAAGTAGTCACAGCAATTTAAATAAATTAAACGTATTTATGGACTGTGATAAATTAATTAGAGTAGGTGGTCGTCTCTCTAATTCAACTGAATTTAGTTACAATAAAAAGCATCCTATTTTGCTCTCAGCGAAACATCGGTTTACATACCTACTGTTTTTATATAAACACAAAGAGTTAATGCACGCGGCACCACAACTACTCCTATTTACAATACGCGAATCATGGTGGCCGCTAGGTGGTAGGAACCTTGCAAAACAGATAGTTCACGGCTGCGTTGTATGTGTAAGACACAGTGGCAAAACCATTGCCCCGATTATGGGCAATCTACCTGCTAAACGTTTGCAACAAGGCTTTGCATTTGAAATAACGGGAGTGGATTATTTCGGGCCATTGTTTATATTGAACCGTAAAGGTAGGGGTGCTAAATTAATAAAGGCCTACGGGTGTTTATTTATTTGTTTTGCGACACGAGCCATCCATCTTGAGTTGGTAGGTGACTTATCGACTGAACATTATTTGTTAGCATTAAAACGATTCTTTTCACGACGCGGCAAACCTACTGAAATCTTCTCTGACAACGGTCGAAACTTTGTAGGTTTAATGAAAGAATTTTCAAAATTTATAAGTGATTGCGCCGAGGATGTTAAAGAATTTGCTATAAAAAATAGTGTTAAATTCAGTTTCATCCCTCCATATGCTCCGCATTTTGGCGGCTTGTGGGAAGCAGGAGTAAAATCTTGTAAACACCACTTAAAACGCGTTGTTGGCAACATGCACTTGACATTTGAGGAAATGAGTACGACATTGTCCCAAATTGAATCCATCCTAAATTCCCGTCCCTTAACTGCCCTATCCACCGATCCTAATGACTACTCTCCATTAACTCCTGCTCACTTCCTGGTTGGCCGGCCATTGACAGCTCCAGCATGCCAGGACTGTAGCACAGAGCCTATACATCGGTTGTCGCGGTACCAGAGGGTGGAACAAGCACGGCAGCACTTTTGGACCAGGTGGTCAAAAGAATTCATTTCAGAATTACAAACGCGTTGTAAGTGGAGTAAAACAAGTGAATCTCTTGCTGAAAACACGCTAGTATTAATAAAAGAAGACGGAACACCACCTTTACAATGGCGTATGGGACGAATAGTACAAGTTCATCCAGGCAAAGATGGTGTAGCTAGAGTAGCTGACGTCCGCATCGCTCCCGAGAAGATCATCCGCCGAGCATTCTCCAAGATCTGCCCACTTCCCGTTACAAGTACATTGGAAGTAGATACTTCCAAGGTTGGGGGCATGTCAACGCACGGGGTTTGATAATATGTATCATCTACGCAGAACGCAGCTATGTTGTTTGGCAGATGTCAAATGAGTACCTGGGAGGGGGGCGCCGGCCCTTTTTTCATACTGACAAGCAATCCACGCAAGCACTCATCGCCGCATACGATTTTCTGCACAGTGTTAAAATTACCTATACAAATTTTGTTATACTGATTAAAGTATTTGCAAGAATAATATACATATTTCATTGAAGTCTACACACGACGACCCAACCAGGTAGAGACTTAAGTTTACTATTATAAGGCGTAGACCGTATAGATTTTATATTTGAGCTTAGCCGTAAATCAGTGTTGATAGCTATTCGAACGTATTAAGGCGAGTATTTTCGACCGCAGTAGGCATTAACGCTATATGGGACTGCGTGGCGGGCAGTCGCGTAAATGAACACGTCAGCGCACAGAAATGTCACAGTATAATTAATAGCAGTAATATAGTAGTACTATACCTATGGTGTGGCTTGTTATACGAAATTCGTTTCTACGATGACTAAAACTTATGTCAAGGATGATATAATAGAATCTATATTTTTTATTTATCTGGATTTAGTATTGCGATACCTATACTTACTATTTTATTTTTTATAAATATTGTAATTGCCATTTTATAGATGAAATCTTTTTAAATTTATATCCTTACTGAATTCTGTTGTGAAAATCGTGCTATTTTGACTTAAAAGTATATCGTGACGTTAATTTATAAATTTCATAAATTATTTGTTCCAAAATTCATTAAAATCAGATAAGTAGGCAGTTGAGATCTTTTACGTAAGCTTTTATCTCTCATTCCAATCCAATAGGGCTGGTGTTTGAAAAAAAGTAGGGTTTGGGAGCTATTTTCATTACTAATTTTCTACAAATCGGTCGGATGGTTTGGCTGAAATAAAGGAACAGAAAGATAGACTTTCGCATTTATTATTTAGTATGGATCCGTTATTTAGTCACTACAACACGAGTTAATTTGAGCTAAATAATGTAGTGTGAATGTTACAATTTTTTTTTTTTTTATGAAATGAAATTCAATCCACCCCTTCGGAATGTGCACCTGTTTACACGAAGTAGTAAATTTGTAGTAGTTAATTATATCTAAAAAATAGTAATGTATGATTATATTCTTAAATATCTATGTATCGTCATAATGTATTAGCCGTCTAATCTATAAAGCCGAAGGGTTTGTCTGTTTGAACTTTGTACTAGATTATTCGTGAAAGAACCGATCAGATATAATTTAATGTTACTAAAGTTGATGTATAAAGCTCCAAAACACTATATTTTTGAAAAACACAGCATATGAAAGTTTAACCACAAAATACATAAAAGGTGACCAATTTAAACTAACTTTTAACACTGTGAAATTATAACTATCTGGAATCATAATTTCAACACACAGGAAAATTGGTGGTAGATGCCATCTACATTCCCTTTCAAGAACGAAGTAAGTACTTTTTATATTTTAATAACTAGGTACATCAAAAGAATTGTAGGTGGCAGCATTACTCAAAAACATATTTGTTGAAATTATAAAGATACCAAACTAATTTGATATCTGGAACTTTTGAAATGGAGTCTATTTTACTCGTGTCGAAAATAAATATAAGAAGGTATTTTAACGGACAGACATTTTCAATCCATTATTTTATTTGACGTTTAAGTACAGGCAAAGTAATATTATTTGAACGTTACCCATTCAAACAAATTAATTGATATTCTTTTCGATATTAATAACTAATACCCATCTTAATCTCACCATCAGTGCTAATGTCTTATCAGCACTCATCAGTACCTATAAATTACCATTAGTACCTATCAGTAGTTACCCATCTGCACCGATAAACACCTATGAGAAGCCATCAGCACCTATCAGTACCCATCGGAACCCAATAGCATCTCTCAGCATCCTTCATTACCCATCAGCACCTATCAGCACATCTGAGCACCCAACCTATCAGTACTCAACAGCATCTATCAGCACACATCAAAAAGAACACCTCTATAATATACAACTTTGCATAGGTGTTCTTTAATACTTATATAATATATATCCCATAACTTTGAGGTTTTGTTCCTTACTTAAAAAATAATACTTTTTGCCAAAGAATATGTGGTTCAAAAGTGCATACTTTCCAAGATATCCTCGGTCTTAATATAATGAGTTCATAAAATATCACCCGTGTAACATCTCATCCACGCAATAGACGCGTGTCACTGAAATCATACAATAAACAACAAAAACATTTTAAACGTTGAGGAAAGTTGCATACAATGTACACCGCAAAACGTCGCAAACTGTACCTACCTGTGCATAGCGATAAAAAAGGTGTAGAAAAAGCCACGTTGTCATACTTCGCATAAAGTTATTTTTGACTTAATTGAATTATTTTGCATGAAAAATAAAAACCAAAAGAAAATTGAAAAATTATTCACATGCTATTTGATTCTATTACATGGCCCCAGCAAGACCCTAGAGTTATGGGAAATCAAGCAGAACATATTGTACATAATATACATGGCAATTTTTTTAATGTCACTTGGGGGTAAAGTCCTCTTAATAATAGAGATAGCAAATTCTACTCCATAAAACATTCCTTTATTTTGGGAAAAATTAAAACTGTATTCAAAGAGTTTACAAAAACTCGCTTCTTCACCCAGGAATCGAACCGACTTAAATCTAAAAATGAAGATTTCATGGTTTTCCTTTCAATGAATTAACCTAGTATGTGAGAGAGATTTTATTCTTGTGATTGGCTCTAACGAACCACACAATAAAATTACAGGGTGTCATTTTTACAGATTTTAGTCGGTTTGAATCCCAGGTGAAACGAGTGAATTCTTAAAAATCTTTGAATGCGGTTTTATTTCTGTTCAATAATAAAGGACAGTTTCTTTGGAGTAAATTTTGCTATCTCTATTATTTAGAGTACTTTCCTTCCAGATGGCATTAAAAATTACACCCTGTATATTTATCGATGTGCACCTATCAGTATCTACGTTGGAATTGATGTGCAGAGGCAGCCCACAAGTGGTGATGCGTTAATACTAACCCTGTATACGTACGTATAGAATAATAATCCTCCTTTTGTTTTCGTCGGGTGATTACGTAAGAAAAGATTTATCGCAAAAAAAATTATATGCTTTTTTGCACTTGTTGTCTAATAAACATAAAAAAAATATCAGAAACAAGTTTATAATACTCCTTTAATTTATCAATCAAAATATAAAATGTGACTTAACAAAAATTAAATAATTAAATTGTCGTACTGTTATGTGTACGCTATGGTCAAAAAGACGATCAATTACGCGGGAAAATTGGGAGCAAAAGCGACACAGGTCCTACCTCCATGACGCCTCGCGTGGTACCATGCTAGTTCGTCTTCCATACAATTGGGAAATTCTGATATAAACTAACGCCACCATACCCTTGGGCTCGGAACTATTACGAGTAGAAAAAAAGCGTTCAAATAGCGTTCATAATAGAGCTGCCACTCAAAAAAAGTAACAATTAATAGTAGATTTAATAACACACTATTAAGCTATTCACTTTAATTCAAATAAACCTATTGTAGCTTGCTTAATGAAAAACACGTATTAATACTCACCTAATTATTGAGTAGGTAATATTTGGTTTACTAAAATCTTGAATAAGCATATCTATGGCTACAATTTTACAGATCAACATGGTCTGAGTTGTCCCTTAGTGTTTTTTCATTTTTTTTTATCAACTTTGGTGTTTTTTTCATATGTTTCCTGTAACAACTTTTTGTGAGCAAATAAAAAAAAACTACTAAACTGAATCAGTATCAATAGCTGGGAGGAATATTTTTTTAAATCCTGGCAACACAAATTTTGTGTTGTATTACGCACTATGCGATTCAAAGACGTTGTATCACTGAGAATCCGTTGGTTTTCAGTGAAATACGTTTGCGTTTTCAACTTTTTACCAATTTAGACTTTTTGTTGTTCGAGGATAATTCGAGGATTATTTCCATTTAGGCTGAAGTTCTGCAAGTAGTTCTAAAACTTTCTTTAATATTTTAGATGAAGCATCCCCCGCCCGCACCCTTTCCCCGCTTTTTAGTTCCGGTCCCGGGGCCTAGTTGGCGCCCAAGTGCAAAAACGGCGAGACGGCCATCTATACTTTAGTACTTATTTTCATCTATGCGTGGTACTGAATTGTATCGCACCGTCGTCTTTATTATATTATATTATATTAGAAAAAATAGAACGATTTAAGAAAGAAATTATCCACAGCAATTAATTTAATGCTACATTACCAATATTATGACAAGTTTTTGTAAGTATAAAATTGATATTCTCTTAGAATATCGGAAAATCACTTAAAATTTTCATCTTTTTCGTAATTTTTTATGATCGAGTAAAGTTTTCAGTATCGCATTTTGATCCACAGATTTATAAAATATATTAAACAAACTTCAACATATATTTTTATCCGATCCAGACAAACAATATTGGCCGGTTGTAATGAGTTTGAAAACGCATAGATTTCGCGAATGGGGCCCTTAATAGGGAGTACGCTGCAGAAACTAACTATTTCTACCTAATACTGCAGAACTATTAGAAACTTTGGAAAGCAGAGTTTCAAATATAGCATCTGAGCAAAAATTGTTATTTGACCGTGTCTGCCTTGGTGCTAATAATACATTGGGAGAAATTCTATTAGAAACATTTAGCAGGAATAGCAGTGTCATTGTTACCAGGAGGAAAAATAATTCAATCGTTATGACAATAAATACGGCATAAGGTGAGACTCTAGGCGTTGCTGGCGTTGATCTTAGCGTGAGTTGTTTTTTACATGATCAGCTTTAGCGTGAGTATTCCAAGAGACCTTTATGTTCATAGTCCGAACAGGCTTATTGGTAATTTCGTGAATGCTTAAGCTCTCAAAATTGATATCATACGGTGATAATCTGTCGTTACCATTATATTTGTGAGCATTCGTTGCAATGAACGTCAACTTCGCTATCGGTTATCCTGCTAAACAGGTACCAAAGTAGAATTCTATTACAAAAAAACGTAAAGAACGCGAGCAAAGATATCATATACCTTCGTAATCACCGCTAATGAGACACAGTTGTCTTTCTATTGTAATTAGCCACAAAGGGCCCGCGTCGGGACAGAAGTATCAATACCGGTATGCTCGATAAATTACGTTCTACACAAATACTTTCCACAAAAAACTCATTGATAAGTTTCGTCGTCCACGCGAACGAAGTCGCGGGCTCAGCTAGTGATAAATAAATTAAAGAATGATAATAATAACAAATCTGATTTTATCCTGATAATATGCACGGGAGTTAAGTTGTTGCTGTAAACTTGCTATTAAAACCTCGTGCAGTGAAATTATGACCCGATAGACGTTTTTTTATTAACGGTAACTGCGTTTGTTGACACCAATGTTCACTTAAGTGAACTTTCTTTAAAACCTTAAACAAACTGATGAAGCCGCAGGGTTTCGAGGAAGAAAAACTTCTGGCGATCCTCAACTTTTGTTTATTTTAACTTTACAAACAAGAATATTATAAATACTATTTTTACATTTTGGATTGTTACTTATACAAATGACGTGCGCTCTGTGTCGAAGCGCATTGGAAGAGTAGCTGCTCCGGCGCTTCGGTGATTATATACCAGGGGCGCGGGGAGTGCGGGCGGTGCTGTCGCGATGCTCGAATAATGATGCCGAATTTCCGGCCGTCGTGTTTATTTGGCGTAAACATCCTCCGGGGCGTTGAAAGCCTGCTTTCAACTTATTCTTCAAGCAGAAGGCAAATGCGGTTCAGCGCTCGTCTGATGGTTCCTCTCTGTGTGCGTATATCGGCGACTCTAGGCACACCATCAGCTCCAGGGTACAAATTGACTATGCGCCCTAGTGCCCATGACATTGGAGGCAGGCCTACTTCTTGAACCAGCACGAGGTCTCCAAGCTTTAAATCCAACTTTCTGCTTTTCCATTTGTATCGGTGCTGAAGTTCTGTGATGTACTCCGCTTGCTATCTTTTTCAGAAGCCTTGTTTCAATTGTTCAAGAAGCTTGAAGCGATTCAGCCTTCCTGGATTATCCTGAAGTAAGTCCGGACCCGGTACGGATGTCAGCGACCTGCCAAGGAGAAAGTGTGTGAGCGCTGTGGTATCATTAGGAGAGGAAAAAAAAGGGGGGGAGAGGGGTCGACTATTTAGGATGGCCTCAACCTGAACAAATAGTGAGGAAAGCTCCTCAAAAGTTAAGTGTGCATTGCCCATAATCCTTTTTATATGGAAGGCAGATTAAATGCCAGCCTCTGCATAGCCATAGTAGTTAGGAGTGTAAGCAAGTCAAAACAAAAAAGGTTACATCCTGATCAGATGCAAACTCCAATACAGGTGCAAAATGTTTTATAAAAATACTATGTTTCAAAACCTAAAACATACTAAGGCTTACTCCTACATAAAAAATCTAAGAGGCAATCTATACATCTAATCTAGCAGAAGGCATAATATATTTACTTACAGCAAGTTACAAAATAAAATAAAAATGGTTGAGCCGTGCATTGTGCCAAGTTGCAACCCCTGTGACAGTGAGCTCAGACATATTGTATAATTGCTATAATAAGACCTGCATGTAAGAGGCGATTGTGTGTATGTGTGAATATGAGCTATGTAAAATAGTGTTGTGAGTAAGTGATCACACATAACCTCCCCCCTGCTCTCAAGAGTCACTTGAGAGGCTATCAATGAAGATAGATACTATGCTTCAGTCATCATAATATAAGTTTAAACTGATAGTTGATTTGTGAATTAAAGTATATGATTTACTATGTGACAATGCATTTATTTAATATTGTTATCTCATTTTGAGTGAACTGTATGTGTTCCTATGAGAATAAAAGAGAATTTATGTTACAGAATAATTCTGTTTTGGTTAATTATTTTGATTAAATTTTTGTTTGAATTTGTGTCTATATTTATATGTGTCTGTGGGAATTTTATGTTCAAAATTGTGTCGAGATTTATTTAATCTATAGTTATTGTGAAATTTGTTTGATTTTAATTGGAAATTATCCTTAGATTTAGTTAAGTTCTGAACTTGGTTGCATAGAATTGAACCAGTAATCAAACAACCCAGCTTAATATTTTCAAGTCCCTCTGCACCATCCCTATGGTCTGTCTGACCCAAAGAAGAGGAAGGTGGGGGTGTGTTTTGTGTTGCTTGTGAATTATGTTTGTGTTGTTTATGTTTGTGACTTGTTTGTTTATGTAATAAGGTGTTGTGTCGCCTCTTACATACCTTGCAACTGCCATATAAGTGACATTTAGAAATGATGTGGCCTGAGCGCAGGCAGTTCTGACACAGTTTATTATTTTTAACATGTGCCCATCTTTCTTCTATGTCTAGGGCCATGAACACCCTGCATTTATGAAGTGGGTGCTGGCCTTGGCAAACAACGCACGACTTGCAATTGTTTACTGAAATATAAAATGATTTCACATAATTAGAAGGTTCAGTATAACTAAATTTATTATTATAAGATTTTTCAATCGTGGTCCTAGGCGGCAAAGGTTTATCGAATTTAGATCTGAACATGACCTCTAAAACATCAGCACGAGAGCTTAAAAAATCTTTAAAGTCAGCGAGTGAGGGAAGTTCTGATAAGCTGCCTTGATGTTCCTCCCACTTAACACGGGTTAATTGATCAAGCCTCTGGGTAGCTAAATGTATGATAAGGCTGTCCCAATATTCAGTGGGTTGACCTAAGGTCTTAAGTGCTCTTAAATTTTTAGTAATGTGGTCACCCAGGTTTCTAAGTTCCTTATCAGACTCACGCTGTATGGGAGTGATATTTAAAAGTGAATTAATATGGTAAAAAGTTAATTGCCGCTTATTATTATAGCGTTCGCAGAGCAGCTGCCCAGCAAATATTAGAGCTCTCAAAGCCTGATGTCCTTGATGGATGCGCGTGACGTGGATGCGTGTCGGGACGTCACACAGCCGGCCACAGGAGATTACGGCGGCGCGGCGGTGAAGGAGGCAATGGCGTCACTCTACAGCTGCGGCGGCGGCGGCGGCGAGCGCAGCCTCAAAGAGCGCACATGTGCGCAACGTGGCGGCGCGGAGCTCGGCGTGATGATGGCCCACCCGGGGGCGCCAGTATGTGAAGACCTTGGCGAAATTAAACTATTTCATCTCCACAGAAATTTACGTATATTTTAATTATACAAACAAGAATATTATACTACATTTTAAACTGTTGGCGACGACGGCCGGAAATTCAGCATCATTATTCGAGCATCGCGACAGCACCGCCCGCACTCCCCGCGCCCCTGGTATATAATCACCGACGCGCCGGAGCAGCTCTCCTTTTCCATTGCGCTTCGACCCACTGAAGCCGCACTTCACCGCGTCATCGCCAACAGTTTAAAATGTAGTATAATATTCTTGTTTGTATAATTAAAATATACGTAAATTTCTGTGGAGATGAAATAGTTTAATTTCGCCAAGGTCTTCACAATCGCGATGCTCGAATAATGATGCCGAATTTCCGGCCGTCGTGTTTATTTGGCGTAAACACAAACAAAACGTAATTTTCTATTCAGAGCAAAATATTAAAGCTTAAGTTTTGCTAATGTTCGAGGTAACCAGCTGAAATAAATTAATTCAAACTTTTCCAGTAATTAACGTTCAGATTAAGCATTTTAATACAAAGTTTGTGTTGGGGTTAATAGATATTTAAATAAAGTAATGAAATATAGTTAAAAAGCAAGTAATTAGTTTGAAAACACCCTTTAGTTTCACTTTAGAAAACACAGTTTAAAAACTATAACCCGACTACTAAAGACACACTCTTAAGAGTATGAAACAGGAAAATTGTCTCCGCTGAAATATTAATGCTCCTTATTTTATACGACTGATAGAAATATATTGATGTACACGAATGAAGATAGTTTTAATTTGAAATTAATATAATCCTTAATATTATGTAAATAAAGATAACTTTGAATTGATTTAATAGCTTATAAGAAATGTATAGTTGTTGTTATAATAGTTTATTTTCATATCATATAGGAATTACAGTCCACTTAATTTGTATAGTATAAGTTTATTTTGAATTTAATAAAGAAAGAGACAATACGCAGACGGAGTAAAGAGTACCATACTTTAAGCGTGGTAGGTAGAAACACGCAGAGTTGCTCGCCCGCAAGCCTACACTAGTTGCGGGCCACCCAAATTAAATATATAGTCGGCGAAACCTCAGTATGGCACTCCGTATGGAATCCAAAACAGGATTCGTTACGACTGCCGTGTTTGAAGAAACTATCTCGACCTGTACGGATCCTTAGTTTGCAAGTGCGTTTTTGCTAATCCGCGCCCGCGTATCGCGGAGGGGACTGCCTCAAGCAAGTCGACCAGGTCGGGTGGTTTGTCCGCCCTTGGTACCTGCCCGGTCTGCCACCAGCGGCAAGCCCCGGGTAAGGGCCTTGGGCCGGCAGCTGCCATCTGACCCAGGATCGCAGGGGCGTCGTCCTCATTTCGTCTTCGTCTTAATCCCGCTAGAGTTATAAATGTCTGAGCACCCGCCACCCCGCAAGGCGACGAAGCCGGCCCTGCCCTCAAATGCGCGCCGCCCTACGGCCGACGCGCCAGGAGAGCAGGCGCCGCCTAGCCTCGAAGCCATGCCGAGAAACCCCGCCGACCTAACGGCCCCACCCCCGCCCACGCCGCCGGAGCTTCCACCGTGCGCGCTGTCGGCACCTATGCTGGTCACGCCACCGGGCCAAATTCTGTCCGCGTCGCCCGCAACCCACACGGCCGCTCCGCCGGCATATTCGCCAAACGCGCCGCCGTCCTCAGACTCGGGGATACCGCCGACCTCCACGCCGCCCGCCGCACCGGCTATACATCCGGGAGCATGGCCGGCGCGGCCGTCGTCGTCGTCAGCGTCGACCGCACCCCCGACTTCCGCACCGCCCACGCAACTTGGATATCGCTGGAGACCGACGACGCGCCGACCTTAACACTGGCTGCGACGTCGGCCCGGCCCCAAGAGCAAACTTTCTTGGTTCCGGCGCCTGCGCCAACCAAAACGTCAAAACAAGACGACCTCAAGGCTTATATACTCCAACACGGAATCAACCATGAGGAAGTAATGGAGTGCGCCATGGACATGATGAAGCGGTCCGCTGCGACCGCTATCCGATGGGCCCCTATTAGGGCCGCCGAACGCGACGGATTCTCATCGCCCTCCTGGAGCTGGCGATGAATTTTTCACACCCCGCGCTTCGGTGACCTCCGGTGCATCTACACCAGCAGCAAACTCGCCGCTGCGCTCACCGCCGCTAACAACGCCGCCCAGACAAAACATCCCTCGGTACGCTATGCCGCCGCCCAGACAGCGCCGAGATCAGACCGCGCGCCGCCGCAAGGCACCTGCGCGGCGCCACAACGCACCGAGCATGAAGGACTTATCCACCTCACCGGATAGGGACGACAGACCGGTCCCGTCCGCAGTTATACCCGCCCCCGCATCCAAACCCGCCTACGCCGCAGTGGCGGCCTCACCAGGGACGCCCTCGCCGCCGGCCAAAAGACCGGCGTTCACGACCGGATCACAGGCGTCGCAACAAACTGCGGCCGCACGGGGACCCACGCCGCCAACCGTGGCGACGTACATGGACACATCCCCCGCGCCCGCGCCCTCCATTCTGCCTACCACCACCGCCCCGACTGCCGTCGCACCACCCGTTCAGCTAGCTGCAATCGCGCCGCCGAACCAACCGAACAATGCCACACTTGCCGCCACCCGCGGCCCCTCCCCCCCGAAGAAGCCGCCGAAGCCCCGGTACCCCCCAGTGGTTGTGGAACACCTACCTAACTGGCAGGTGCACCTCCGCAAGCTGAAGGAGATACTGGGGCACACACCGAACGCCCGCCCTTACGGGCAAGGCATACGATTTACTCCGCAGGACGAGGTCGAGTACCGACAAGTCCAGCGCTACCTGACGCAACTTGAAGCGACAGAAAAGGTAGCCTGGTTCTGTTACTCCCTCCCTGCGGAGAGAAGCCTAAAGATCGCCATACGCGGCCTCCCAGCGGATACACCACCTGCTGAAATAGAAGAGGAACTGAGAGAACTAGGGTTCGCCCCCGAGTATGTCCGCCCAATCAGGGCGCGACAGGGCAGACCCGGTTGCATATTTTACGGACAACTACAACGCACGCCGAACCTGACCCCAGGCATATATGAAGTGACGGAGTTACTTTGTATGCCGGGGGTCAAAATTGAAGCTTGGCGGGGCAAAAGGGGACCTGCCCAATGTCACCGTTGCCAGCAATTTCGCCACTCCTCCCACAATTGCCACAGGCGGCAAGCCTGTGTTTGCTGTGGAGAGGAGCACTCAGCGAAGGACTACCCAAGGCCCCGGGAGGAACCTAAGTCTGTCCTGTAACCCTAGTCCTGTCTAAGCAGAAACTCACACTGCTTAGACGACTAATTGCCGAAAGAGAAGTGGATGTGGCTCTCCCCACTCAGACCCACCTGAAGACCAGTGACCAACTAAAGGTACCAGGATACCACGTGTACCGGAAGGAGGAGACCTCGCCGCACGGCATCGCCTACAGGGGATTGGCGGTGCTTGTGCGAAGGAACATCGTCCATCAACCGCTGCCAGTGCCTTTGGGACTCCAGTCGACCTACGCCCTGGGCGTTGAGCTCTGCGTCGACCGGCAACCGCTGCGTGTGTTTGCCTTTTACAAGCCCCCGCAAAACCGGCTTGTAGTGGCAGATGTCCACACCCTGCTGGACTCGCCACTACCCACGGTCATAGCCGGGGACTTTAACTGCAAACACACGGCGTGGAACTCGACGCTCGTCTGTCCAGACGGGCGCTGACTGCTGGATGACGCAGAGCGTGGCCAATACGAGGTGTGGGGTCCTGAGGTCCCAACGCACTATCCATACGTCGCAGCCGCATGCCCCGACGTCATAGACCTAACTGTGACGAAGGGGCTTGGAGACCACCAGCCCGAGCAAGTAGTGATGGACGACCACGTCTTCTCCGACCACCAGCAGGTCCTGGTCACATTGGACGAAACGCCCACCCGGACGAACCCAGCATCTTCTCGACGGAGACTGGATTGGAGCATCTTTGCCGACTACATGGCGAACCAATGCCCGACCTTCCCCATCGAATCCGCCGCCGACGTGGACAAGCTCGCGGAGGAGTTTGCGCTGTGTGCTGAGCAAGCACTCGGCGCCGCCTCCACTGGAGCTACGAGGAAGTGTCGGCCACCTCCGACTCCCGCACACATCCTGTCTCTGATCGAGAAGAAGAGGAAACTGCGCAGACGGTGGCAGCGAACCCACTGCCCCGCCCTGAAGACCGAGTTGAACGCTCTGGCGGCAAGGGTTTCAGACGCGCTGGAAACAGCTGCGACGGAATCCTGGCTCGCCGCCATTGAGCGCGCCGGTGAAGACTGGCCAGGCATCCACCGCCTATGCCGCCAGCTCTCCAGGAAGCCACCTCCGATCCGGCCCCTGCTGGCTAGTGACGGTACCCCCCGTTACAAAGCCGCGGACCGGGCGGAGATCTTTGCAGAACACCTGGAGACGCAGTTTCTACCGAATCCGTCCAATGACGTCGAGCATGCAGCCAAGATCCAGCAGCACTTGGAGGAATACTTCAAGGCGCCGATGACTCCCGACGAAGATCCAGTTGTCTTCACCCCCGGTCAGGTCGCACGCATGATACGTCGACATCCGCTGAGGAAGGCCCCAGGTCCCGATGGCATCCCGAACGAAGCCCTGCGTCACCTACCCACGCGAGCAATCGCGACGATGACGCGGCTGTTCAATGTGATCCTTCGCACAGGGCACTTTCCTCATGCCTGGAAGCTTGGCCGAGTCATCATGCTGCCGAAGCCGGGGAAGAACATTTTGAAGCCTGAGAGTTATCGGCCCATCACGCTGCTGTCGACCACTTCGAAGTTATTCGAGCGGCTGCTGCTCAGACACCTTATTCCGCATATCCAGCCACGCGAGGAACAGCACGGCTTCAGAGCCGAGCATTCCACAACGCACCAGCTCACTAGGGTACTGCACTTAGCAACCTCCGCTTATAATAAGCGTGAGCCCGCTGTTGCAGTATTCCTGGACATGGAGAAGGCATTCGATCGCGTCTGGCACCCCGGCCTGCTGTACAAGCTGTCCACGTCGACTACTCCTCGTCGAGTAGTGCAGACTGTGGCCACCTTCCTTCGAGACCGGCGTTTTCAAGTGGCGGTAGAAGACGCCCTGTCTACAACGAAGACCACACAAGCTGGAGTGCCCCAAGGAAGCTGCCTCTCACCCGTGTGCTACGCCAGGTACACGGACGACATCCCGGTCGCCGCTGGATCCACACTAGCGCTGTACGCTGATGACGCGGCGTTCATCACAACGTCGCTGAAACCCGTACATGCTGCCGTGAAGATGCAGCGGCAACTCGACCTGCTTCCCGCGTGGCTGAAAGACTGGAGGTTGACAGTCAACGTCACGAAGACACAGGCGATCGTCATCGGCCGCGGCATCCTAATGACCCTGATAGGGGAGACCATCGACTGGTCGACGAAGGTGAAGTACCTTGGCGTCACCATCGACCGGCGTCTCACGATGGGCCCCCACATCAGTAACGTCGTCAACCAGGTGCGCTCTGCGCGCCACCTCCTGCGCCCAGTACTGCAGTCCAAGATGCCGCTACGTGCCAAGTTGGGCGTCTACAAGGCCTACCTCCGCAGCCGTCTGACGTACGCCGCTCCGGCGTGGTACGCGCTGACAGCAGAGACGGCTAGGCGCAATCTACGCGCCCAGAAAGCTCTCGCGCTGCGGACGATTGTAGCCGCCCCACGGTACGTGCGGAATTCCGTCATCTCAAGGGACCTGCGCATGGAGTCGGTTGACGACTTCGTCGGCCGCCTGACTGCCAACCTCTTCCGGCGCGCGAGTACGTCGAGCTTCGTCCCCGCGGACTCTAGCTCCGTACCACGCGCGCCCCCCGGACCAGAAACCGTTTCCGCGGGAACTCATCCCCGCGGAAACCAACCCAGGACTAGACACCGCGCCGCCGGCTGGAGGATCGCTCACGGATGGGAGCTTGAACCTCGCCGGCCCCGCGCCCCCCTGAACAGACTCTGCGCCATCCAGATGGCGCCCCCGAATCACGACGTGGTGGCCAGCTAGAGAGTCGCCCGCCCGCCGCGGGCTTGACACTCGCTAGCCCCCCCCCCTGATTGACAACCCGTGCGCGCCGGCTGAGCGATCACTTGCTCGCCAGGCACTCCGCACGGCCGCGGATGAGACACCGCTGCGGCCGCAGGCTAGAGGATCGCTCGCTAGAACTTCTAACGGGCTTGAACCTCGCCAGCATGCTGCGGCATGACCAATGGGCCCAGGACACCAATGTCCGCCCCAACGCCCCTCCTGTCTTTACAGGAGGCGACTGCAACCGCAGAAAGAGGCCAATGCCTCGAACTGCCTCCACCGTCCCCTCTAGGGGGGAAGAGTGAAGATCCGAGTAGTATGGCACTCCGACCTCCCGAAGCAACAAGTGTCCTGAAAAATAGAAGAAAAGTGTTTAAATCAAGATTCCTGAATATAATCCCTGCAGAAATAATTCCTGGCGAAAATTCCTGACGAAAATCCTGACGAAAATCGTGTACAAAACTGAACTGTATAGAAGCGAATAAAACCCTGCCGTGTTTGTCCAAGCCATTAGTCGTTCACATTTATGGTCCTGTCGAGGCGCGGATATTGTTCCACACAAACAGTTCAGTTTATTGAAGAAAGAAAATGCCCGTAACAAGATCACAGCAGTCGGAGAATGCAGTCGAATACGCAGTCGAAGCCGCAGTCGAAGCCGCAGTCGAACACGCAGTCGAACACGCAGTCGAACACGCAGTCGAACACGCAGTCGAAAACGCAGTCGAACACGCAGTCGAAATTCCAGTCGAAATCGCCGCCACCATGACCGCTACTTCCACCAGCGCCACCGACACTACCACCTCCACCGAATCTTCAATAGTAAAGAAAAAGAAGAATAGAAGCCGACCACCCAGCGTCGCAAGCACTGCCAAAACACGTTCACGCCGCGTTGAAATAGCGAAAGCGCGAGTGGAGCTACTACAAAAAGAAATTCAACTTTCGAAACACAGAATAGCCCTGCTGGAATTAGAAGAGGAAATATCAGATCATGATTCTCAAGAAACGCTTCTGGAGGAACGGACGTCGGAATAGGTGATCCAGAACACCAAATCGAACAAGAAAACCACGAGGGAAGCTCAACCCATACAAAATAGTCAACTTCCTCCGTGCGTCGACGAGTTAAAAGAAACACAACCTTACCAATCGACCGCGCCGGGTATCGAACCTACCGACACGAGGGATTCGTGTTTCGACTACGACAAGTTAGCCGCCGTCATAAATACAGCGGCACGTGTGAATCAACCTACCATACTTCACACGCAGCGAGTTATGGAACTACCAAGTTTCAACGGCTCATCGGGAGAGTGGCTTCCTTTCAAAGCCGCATATGAAGAATCCGCAAGCTACTTAAAAAGAACAAGAGAACTTATCGAGGTTAAGAAGATGCCTTCGCGGAATAGCAAAAGACGCCGTTCAATGTTTATTCATCGGCGCTACAACTACGAAAGAAGTCATGAAGTTACTAGCAGCACGGTTCGGCCGCCCAGACGCACTCGTCGCCGCCGAACTCGAGAAATTGAGAAGCCTGTCGCGACTTCAAGAGAACCCGAGAGATATTTGCAACTTCGCTTCGAGAATAAACAACGTCACAGCGACAGTGCGAGCGTTACAGAAGCCGCACTACTTATACAATGTGTTAGGGTTCCGACTTTTGATACTTTACCTACGTGATATACATCAAATTTCATCGACAAAAGTCACCTTAGGGGGGGGCGCACCCCTCACCCCTCGTGATGGGGGCGATTTAAAAATTTCGTTTCTCTGGTTTGCTTTAAGTTCGTAAAACCATTTTTTTTTCATATTTATTGTGTGTATCTTGTTGAATTACATCTCATTTTAAAGCTTATTAAATTTACCAACTTTTGATACCACATTCACTAAAAAGTCATAAGAAGAAAAGAATTAATTTTAATGACTTAGAAAAAAAATCTTACTTTTTTGTAGTATTTTTTTAGTTTTTTGTCATTAAAAAAAAAAACGAAGCCCTTAACAATGCATTTTTTTCTTCTTAACTAGTACTATTTGAGTTTATCTTTCTAACGATACAGAATACGACAGTTTAACTTCAAAGAAACAGTCCTAACTGCTAAGCTAAAATGACATCAAAATAAAAGACACGAAATTTACAATCTCTTTTTTATTTAGTTTTGCCGATTTTAAGTCAATTTAACAATTGTTCAAAGTGACCACCATTGTTTAATAAACAAGAAGTAGCCCTTAGTAGCATTAAGGGCTACTTCTTGTTTATTAAACAATGGTGGTGTTGTGTAGCTCTTTTAATCATAGCTCTGTCGGCTTTTAATTCATCAGCTGCGGTCATAATTTTTTGCAGCAGCTCTTCTCTTGTTGTAGGCACCTCTAGGTAAACCCGCTGTTTCATGGTCCCCCACAGGAAGAAATCTAGAGGTGTCAAATCAGGGCTACGAGCCGGCCAGGCAATTGTTCCTCCTCTTCCAATCCAGGGGGTGTAGTGTTCATCCACATATGCTCGTACATTCCGGGCAAAATGGGCAGGAGCTCCATCCATTTGCAAATAAAAAGACCGGCGTTCACGTCTGTACTCCAATGGTAGCTCATGTAGGAAATCCCCTCTTAGAAATTCCAAGAATCTCTCACCATTAAGATTGTCTGGTAAGACGATGGGACCTAGCAGCTCATCATCAATAATGCCTGCCCACACGTTGATTGAGAATTCGTGTTGGAACGAGGCGGGCCTCACAGCATGGGGATTTTCATTAAGCCACAAATGATGGTTTCGGTGGTTGGTTATCCCAGCTCTTGTGAATTTGGCTTCATCAGTCCATAATATTCGCCGTACGAAGTTTGCATCATGTCTCACTTTCCTATTAAGCCACGCACAGAACACAAAGCGAGCAGCATAATCTGGTTCAATTAAATTCTGAACTCGACGAAAATGAAACGGCCGTAATCCTTCCCGACGTAGAACTTGCCACACCGACCAATGC
The DNA here is from genome assembly GCA_944452665.1 of Stenoptilia bipunctidactyla. Lineage (NCBI taxonomy): Eukaryota > Metazoa > Arthropoda > Insecta > Lepidoptera > Pterophoridae > Stenoptilia > Stenoptilia bipunctidactyla. The sequence goes on along the minus strand of OX101743.1, from coordinate 3,752,666 downwards.
GAAATCCCAAGTCTTCTGGCAATATTTCTAGTGCTAAGTCGCGGGTCACTGGCAATCATTTCAATGATTTCTTCTTCCATGTCTGGTCTCCCCACAACAGCACGTTCATTAGGCGGCTGTCGGATTCCATGAGTGCGCAATCTTGCAAAAACGCTTGCAAAAGTTGGAGCAGAAGGTATGCGCCTTGTAGGGAATCTAATTCGATATTCCCGAACAGCAGCCGCAGCGTTTCCATTGGCGTATCCATAAATAAATACAATGTCGGCCACTTCACTTGGTGAATAATTAACTGCCATAGTATCGAGTAAGTAGTACTAAGCTAAATTCGAAAGTAAAACTTTGTAGCAATCGCAACGAGAAACGAAGGACAACTGATTAGCAAGTAGAAATCCTAACCAGTACCTTAGTATTGTTATCTCATTCACTATTAGACTGAAAGAGATTCATGTTTCGACTCGTACGATGCGCGGGGCGACGTGATTGGTGCGCTCTAGCCTTTCGGCACGGGCCTCGCCCTGATCATCCCTCGCCAACGGAGCGAGCGCAGAGGCAGTCAGGCGAAAACCTGAAGCAACCTGCTACCGCATTGCGCGCGCGCTCTAACTCGCGAGTCTTGATAGTACTTAAATTTTGTAACTAGGACGTATTACCTTAGTAAAATAAACTTTTGATATTTTAATTTCGTGTTTCCTTTTAACTAATTACTGAACCGGGCCTAAATTTTGGCATCGTTAGAAAGATAAACTCAAATAGTACTAGTTAAGAAGAAAAAAATGCATTGTTAAGGGCTTCGTTTTTTTTTTAATGACAAAAAACTAAAAAAATACTACAAAAAAGTAAGATTTTTTTTCTAAGTCATTAAAATTAATTCTTTTCTTCTTATGACTTTTTAGTGAATGTGGTATCAAAAGTTGGTAAATTTAATAAGCTTTAAAATGAGATGTAATTCAACAAGATACACACAATAAATATGAAAAAAAATGGTTTTACGAACTTAAAGCAAACCAGAGAAACGAAATTTTTAAATCACCCCCATCACGAGGGGTGAGGGGTGCGCCCCCCCCTAAGGTGACTTTTGTCGATGAAATTTGATGTATATCACGTAGGTAAAGTATCAAAAGTCGGAACCCTAACACATTGTATAACGTAGAAATAGTACGCGTTATTATAGAGAAGCTTTCAGCTGTGCTACGACTCTCTTACTTCAACTTCGTAGCAGAGCAGCGTGAAGATCAACCAGATCTCATCATCATGGCAAAGTTCTTCGATAGACTAGCAGACAGATGCGGGAAGTTCGCGCCAGCTGAAGGGACACCGACTGAAGACCGGCGGGAGAAGCGTCAAGCTCGAAACTATCACATAGAAAGCACGCAACAGTCGAAAACACCTTCAACAAACACCTGCGTCGTCTGCAAGAAAGAAAACCATCATCCATCAGACTGCTCCATGATGAAGAAAGCTGAAGTTTCAAACAGATGGGAACTAGCTAAACAACACAGGCTATGTTTTCGATGCTTACGACGCCGACTTTACCGCCACCTTTGCAAGACGAAGATATGTGATATTGACGGGTGCAACTATTCTCATCATCCACTCCTTCATCACATTGCAAAAGAAAACGAGAAAAGCGAAGACTGCACCATAGTAACGTCGGCCAAGGAACGAGTACATTCAACTGCATTATTGAAGATACTTCCAGTTCAAGTTTCGGGACCTAAGGGCACGATAGACACCTACGCCCTGCTGGACGACGGCTCAACCTGCACCCTCATAGAAGCAGATGTAGCGGCGAAGATTGGAGCATCAGGGCCACCATCCCCTTTCTACATTGAGGGGGTGGCTGGTGCCCGCGTAGACGCCAAGAAATCCAGGCGCGTCTTCTTCGAAATCCAAGGCCGCGACACTGAACGCCATCGAATATCAGCACGCACGATGGATGACCTGCAACTATCGCCTCAATCCATCTCATGGCAGAAAATAGAAACCAGCTCACACTTACAAGACATAGAAAAGTTCATTGTGAATGAAACACAGAAGCCCACAGTGCTCATAGGTTAAGATAATTGGAGCTTGTTAGTCACACACGAAATGAGAAGAGGAAGGCAGCATGAACCAGTCGCGTCCTACACAGAGCTCGGATGGGTCCTACACGGCTCAAACGGGGCGAAGAAAGAAGCTATCCATAGAACTACGCACATTAATAGTTTCGAAGAGCAAGAGTCGTTGGAACGTATGATGAATAAACACTTCGCACTCGAGTCAAAAGAAATAGAAAAGAAACGCTCATACAGCAGAGAAGAGCAACGTACGCTTGAAATACTCGAAAATAAAACTAAGCGCATACCGGCGGGAGGTTGCAAGATAGGACTTCTGGGAATAATAGGCGGCCGCGTACAACATAATAGTTACGAAAGGCCAGCAGAAAAACTGTCAGAAAACCGTCCCCGTCGGTAAACAACATTGATTATAGTGAAGAAAGAGTGTGTGTTAACACAAACAAACACACACTCACACAAGCCCTACCGGATATTTCAAGATATTCAAGCTGGATCAGACTTCAGAGGGCGACCGCACGGGCCCTACAGTTCATAGAAATCATTCGTAGTAAAGAAAAGTGTTCAAATACACGAAAACGAACTAAGAAAATAGAAAATATAGATCCAGATTGGAAAATAATACAAAATTCCGATAAGAAAACGCAAGCTTTCAAGACTAAAATAGAAAAAACTCTCAACTTCAAGCCCTTAGAAGCTCGCTTATTGTTACAAGCTGAGATGTTGTGGGTGAAAGCTCAGCAGCAAGAAACCTTCGCGGATGAGTTAGAAGCCTTACGTAAAGGAAACGACGTAAACACAAATAGTAGATTACTTCAACTGTCGACTTATCTAGACGCTGAAGGGATCATCCGCCTTCGTTCAAGAGTAGCTGCCGCCGCCGATATCACAGACTGCCAGAAGACGCCCATCATAATCGACGGAAGTCATCGCTGGACTCGATTATACATAAAACGAGTCCATGAACAGCTTCATAATGGTGGATTCGAAACAACGGCGAATGAAGTACGTCAACGCTACTGGGTGCTACGCCTACGCTACGCAGTTAGAAAAAAAATAAAAACCTGTCAAGCGTGCCGCATAAGAAAGGCGAAACCAGCGTGGCCAGCTACGGGAGACCACCCTCGAAGTCGTCTCACCCATCACAAGCGACCGTTCACCTTCACCGGTCTGGATTACTTCGGCCCGCTAACAGTCACAGTCGGTCGTACACATCAAAAACGCTACGGAGCGCTCTTCACATGCCTAACTACGAGAGCGATACATTTGGAGCGAGCCGGCAGCCTCAGCACGGACTCGGCTATCATGGCCCTGCGCCGCTTTATAAATAGAAGAGGATGCCCTACAGAACTCTGGTCAGACCACGGAACTTACTTCCGCGGCGCCGACATAGAGCTGAAGAAAGCAGTGCACGAAGCCTTAAGAGACGAAGCCTCGACGCACTCGATACATTGGCGTTTCATCCCTCCTAGCGCGCCGTTTATGGGCGGCGCGTGGGAACGGCTGGTTAAAAGTGTGAAAACCGCGTTAAATGTCACTCTACATGAACGAGCCCCCAAAGAAGAGATCTTGCAGACGCTGTTGGTTGAAATAGAGAACACAGTCAACAGCAGACCTCTCACACACGTCTCGACAGAAGCTGAAGACCCAGAGGCGATTGCCTCTCCAACTGACAGACTCCAAACCACTTCCTACTGGGTGGTACCTCGCGAGTACCCGTATCTGGCACCTTCACCGAGGAAGACAGCTGCGGACGTCGGGATTGGAGGAAGAGTCAGCGCCTGGCTGACATGTTCTGAACACGTTGGGTGCGCGAGTACCTTCCAGAACTCCAAAGAAGACGCGAACCTACGTCCAAGGGTACCATCAAACTCAACGACCTGGTACTCATAGCTGATGGAACTCTCCCTCGAAACGCCTGGCCCCGAGGCATCGTCATAAATATCTACCCCGGACCAGACGGTGAAATTCGAGTCGTCGACGTGCAGACAAACAAAGGGACTCTGCGAAGGCCTACAAAGAAGCTGGTAATCCTGCCCTGCAGCAGCCACTCCGAGGATGATGTCTCCTGAACGTGTACCCCTGATGGTTCCAGTCAAGACTGCGGCGGGAGATTATGTACACGACTGAAGATAGTTTTAATTTGAAATTCGTATAATCCTTAATATTATGTAAATAAAGATAACTTTGAATTGATTTAATAGCTTATAAGAAATGTATAGTTGTTGTTATAATAGTTTATTTTCATATCATATAGGAATTACAGTCCACTTAATTTGTATAGTATAAGTTTATTTTGAATTTAATAAAGAAAGAGACAGTACGCAGACGGAGTAAAGAGTACCATACTTTAAGGCTGCCTGTCCATTGATGCGGTGCGAGGCAGCAGAGCGGAGCGAGCGAGTATGGCGGAGCGGAGTTGCGGACAGTGTCTGTCCATTGACGCGGAGCGTGGCAGCGGAGCGGAGCGAGCGAGTATTGCGGAGCGGAGATGCGGACTGTGCGGAGCTAGGCCGAGTTCACGGGACGATTCATTTGAGCGAAGGGCAACGGGCGGTCAAGTCAGTTATACGCGATATATTACGGAAAACAGACATGTTGTCGACACAAAAGTTGAAATGTTACTACCTCGCATTGCTTGAGGAAGAAGAGCTGGACTCGGACCCCCGAGGCCGCCGGCCGGTCCGTTTCCCCGCCCCGCCTCACTCCACCGCCCCGCTCTGCCGCCCCGCTCCGCCGCCCCGCACCGCTACCACGCGCAGTTTCCAAAAATGTATGAATTTTAAAGCCGGCTCGCAAATCCCTGTCCACTGGAGCGGAGCAGAGATGTTATGCAATCCTATTATGCAATCCTATCCTAAGGTAGAAACACGCATAGTTGCTCGCCCGCAAGCCTACACTATTTGCGGGCCGCCCAACTTAAATATATAGTCGGCGAAACCTCAGTATGGCACAATAAAAAACACATCACTTCCCGTTTGCGTTCGCTCCCGAACGGTCGTGTCTGCACTTCGCGTTCGGCCGTGCCAGCCACAGAGTACATTACTTATACTGGTGCCAGCGTTCGGACGTGTCACGGAGTGCTTAGCGTACAGTGCGTCTCGTTATTCATTTATGCGATATTTAATATATTATGTTTAGTTCCTAGTGTTTTTATAGTGCTTGTTGTTTTTTGTTTTTTATTTTTTTATGTTTTTTATTTATTTTTAAACTTGCGTGCTGTGTTTGTCTTAGTTTTTAATTGTGCACGTGGTGATTTTAATAGGCACGTGGTGTCTATAAAACACCACCCGTTTGGGCGAGCGGGAATCTGACTCGTTACCTGGATCGAGGGGGATTTCAGGTATTGGGAGATATAAACATTTATGGTTTTTTAGAACCGGTGAGTAGTTAATAAGTTTTTATTTCACAGCAAACACGTGGTTTTGAGGTTATCTTCATAACCCGTGGGCGCTTTTGTATTGTATATTGTGTGAATAGTGGTATTTAGGTAGTTAGTTTAGAGTTATTAGTTTAAATTTACGCGTTCCCTCCTGCCTGGGACACGGTGGGGTCCGTTTTTGACTTCCACGTGTTTTAGGTTAGGAACCGCGTGCGTGGTGACAGTGCCTGTACGGGCTGTCAGTGTCGCTGTCGTTTTGACGTATGCCGGGTTGACGTTTGTCAGACGCCATCTTGGTGTCGTTGGATCGGTGGTGTCACTGTCGTCTTGACAGTTGCGTTTAGTTTTAAGTAGTCATTACGCGAACACGTGAGGTTCATCTACTTTAAGTTTGTGTTTTGTTTTAATAGTTTATTTTGTTTTATTTTTCTAAGTCCTTGTATTTTATTACGCGAACTGAATCCTTACTGTTATATTTTTACTGTTGTCTTTATTACGAGAACTCTTGGGTGTAAACTGTAATTGTTATTACACGAACACTCGGGGTTCATATTACGCGAACTCAGGGTCGTTGGTATTTGGAGGGTGAGTGATGGAGGACGAGGAAGAGGCCCGCCGGCTGCAAAGTCTCTTTGAACAAGAGATGGCCCGTAAAGAGGAGGAGCTCCAGGCACTCCATGACATAGGGAGGGAGTCTGGATTCAGCCCTAGGCAATCACTGGCCCGCACACCGCCAACCGGCTTTTCTACACCGACCCCCCCCAACCTATGTCCACCACACCAGAGGTCGCCCCATCTTCCTCCAACAAACGGCCCCTTTCGTCTCCGGAGGAGCTTCAGGACGCAGTGCGTCGCCGTGTAGCGGAGAAGCAGAAGTCGCTGGTGCCACCTGTTGGAGGCATACTTACCTCAGCCGCCCCTTTTGCCCCATCCCAGTCACCGGCCCCTGCCGCCTCATCAAACCTGGCCTCCATGGACAAACTGCAACTACTTGACCAGGTACACAGCTCCATTAAAGGCATTGCCGCAGTGGTCAATGGCGGTAACAAGTTGAATATTGGAGACAAGTCCACCATTGCATCCCACAGCCAAAACATCTTAGCGGTGGTTGCTGCCCTAGAGCTGCGTGTTGCCGACCTGGAACACCAACTGAGCGCCACCAAACTCTCGGCCACTACCTCTGAGCTAGAATTTAGCAAGAAGCTACTCGCAGCCCAGTCCGCCCCCGCACCAACTTCCTCCGGTCCCCTTGGCTGCAGTGCGCAGACACCGTCGTACTCTGCGGCTCTGAAGCCACCTAGAGGTAAGGCCCCAATTGCAATCCAGCATCAAGGTCCAGCCGTCATCTTCTATCCAGCCTCTGACTCTACTAAGAGCGCAGAGGAAACAAAAAAGGAGCTGCAGAAGGCTATCAGCCCAGGGATCGAGGGGATCAAGATCCAGGGTCTCCGGATGGTAGGAAATTCGGGGGTAGTGGTCCGCACGACTACAATGGAGGCGGCACAAAAGTTGAAGGCAGCAGCACCATCCACGCTGACAGCCACAGACCCCAGGACCCGTCAGCCTAGAGTGGCCCTGCGCTATCTCAGATCCGATGTCGGAGAAGAGGAGCTCTTGGAAGACCTGCACAAGGTAAATCTTGCCGATGACCCGAATTGGCCCCTCACCAAACTGCGGGAGAACTGTAAGATAGCCGTCAAGAAGCAGTTAGGCCCCAAATTTCTCGTGGTCTTGGAGTGCTCCATGTCTTTAAGAGACAAGCTTGTCCAGCTTGGCCGCATCTACATTGGCTGGGACGAGGCGGAAGTGAGCGACCACATCCGAGCCACCTGCTGCAACAAATGCCAGCAATACGGCCATCCAGAAAAGTACTGCCGCGCAAAGGAGATGGTTTGTGGTAAGTGTGGGGACGCAGGACACAAAGGAAGTGAGTGCCAATCTGCAACCCAGTGCTGCGCCACCTGTCGCCGCTTTAAGCGAAAGGATGCGCATACGCATAACACCGCTGCGGCCTCTTGTCCGGCTCGTCTCGCAGAACAGCAAGCCGCTAACATGCTCCAGTATGGATAAGTCCAGCACACGTAGACTTCAGATTGGGCAGCTGAACATCCAAGGGTCGGATGCCGCCACCACGGAATTACCGGTAATTGGACGATCCCACCAACTCGACTTTGTTCTTGTCCAAGAGCAATGTGGGAGCATCACCGGCCTTCTACAGTATGGTCCGAATCCTAAGGCTGGCATTCTAGCGTTGAATCCAGCCATAACCTTCACCGTGCTACATCACCTGTGCACGTCGCACTGTATGGTAGTTCACGTTGCGTACGAGGACTTCAGCATGCATGCAATATCCGCATACTTTCAGTACAGCGATGACATCAGCGGGCACATACAACACCTGGACGATGTGCTAACGCAGCTTGCAGGTAAACCTGTACTGATCGGCGTCGATAGCAACGCGCACTCACCAATGTGGTACTGCGAGGAGAGACAGTGTGTGGGTCGAGGACGTGACTCAACGTACAGGGGGAGCAACATGGAGGAGTTCATACTCGGAAGGAACCTGGTCATACACAACGCGCCCGGTCAACCACCAACCTTCTGTGGACCTAATGGCAGCTCTAACGTGGACCTGACGCTATCGACCCGAGGGATTACCGTACGTAACTGGACTGTACACGTAGGTGCCAGCCTTAGCGACCATCAGCTGGCCACATTTGTTATCACCCACGATCAGCAGTCGTCTTACGCGGCTCCAAAAGAAGATGGATTGTCGGCACCGTTCAGAGTTAGGGGGGTAGACTGGGACAGGTTTTGCTCGGCGCTGCATGCTCGTGTTGGGAGTCTGAGTACCAGCCTTCCTGCATCTTTATATTGCGAGAGGTTTACGGGTATTTTACTGCGTACGGCCCGAGAAGAAATAGGATACCAATCGCGCAAGGATGATGGTAGGTACGAGTGGTGGTCTCCCGAACTGGACACGTTGCGCCGGAGGGTGGGTAAGGCCAGACGTGACTGGCAGCGATCTCGTCGCACAGGTGGAGCCCAAGAAGAGCTACTTCATGGAGCACTGCGCTCTATCCGTAATTCTTATAAGGAGGCCATGAAGAAGGCAGAGCTGGAGTTCTACCGCAAAATCGCTGAGTCAGGCAACGACGACCCCTGGGGAGCAGCGTACCGAGCTGCTAGCGGCCGTATTCGCCCACCGGCCAACATCATTAATGGTATGAAGCTACTGGAAGGATACGCGGAAACATCGGACGACACCATGAGTACCCTGCTATCATCACTGTACCCGGACGACTGCCCTTTGGTGGACACCTCCTACCACAGGAAAGTTCGTGTAGCAGCTGCCTTCGGCCCTTCTGGGTACGATTCAGAGGAACTCAGCAAGGAAACGCTGGAACGCATCATCCGAGCGCTGCCGAACACTGCTGCAAGTACGGATGGTATTACCGCGAAGATCATCAAATGGGCCTGGAAGGCTGCGTCTGACGAGATGTGGCATATGTATAGGTCGTGTATCGCTCAAGGTGTTTTTCCAGACATTTGGAAGAGTGGCAAACTGCTGCTCCTGCCGAAGGGGAACGACAGGCCTCTGTCCGATCCAAAGGCATATAGGCCTATCACACTTCTACCAATTTTAGGTAAGATCCTGGAACGCGTGATTATCTCCTGCTCCCCCTGCTTGCACGGTCACATATCAGCGGATCAACATGGTTTTACCCGTGGCCGGTCAACGGTCACGGCGCTCAAGTGCATTAACGCAATAACAGAGAGAAGTCTCGCTCCGTACGTGCAACTGATCCTTTTGGACATCTCTGGCGCCTTCGATAACGCGTGGTGGCCCATGATCCTAGTAAAGGCCAAGCAAGCTGGAATCTCACCCAATGTTTACCGGGTACTGGTCAGTTATTTTACGAACCGGCGAGTAGGTCTTTTTGTCGGGAAACACATGGCGTGGAAAAAGTGCACCATGGGATGCCCACAGGGATCAGTACTCGGCCCGACACTTTGGAACCTCCTCCTCAATGACCTCCTGCTGTTGCCAAAACCCGAAGGAGTCCAGATGTTAGCGTATTCCGACGACGTGACGGTCGTTATCGAGGCCCTTTCAAGGGCTGATATTGAACGGAAGTCTGCGTCTGTGCTTGGGGCCATATCTGAATGGGGAGCCCGGAATCGCCTTGGGTTCTCCCCGGGTAAGTGTCTCAGCCTAACTTACAAGGGCAGCTTCAAACGTTCACCAACAATCAGGTTGAATGGTGCCCCGATAGCGACCGTCACTCAGGCGAAGGTGTTGGGCATTACTTTGGATGGAGCAAGGTCCTATGTGCCGCATGCTAAATTGATTGGTGAAAGTGCCTCCAGAAGCTTCAGCAAAGTCGCGCGGGTGTCCGCATCGACATGGGGCGTCAAGTATCGTGCTGTTACATCCCTAACCTGTAGGGCTAATAGCTGACTCAGTGCAGTATCAGCAAACGGCTGTATGTGTGGTCATTTTCAATGCAGCTTGATGGAGGTCTGGATAGTCAGTCTGGATCCTGTCGCGACAACTTGCACACGCTCTTGCAAATTAATTTAAAAGTGTTAATTTTAAAAGTTATTCTTTGTTAAGTTCAAATAAATCCTAGATCAGTTTAAAATCTTTTTTTTAAAAACTCTTGGAGCAAGCTCGGTATAACATTTGGTGGCAGCGTAAAAGGGATCAGATTACAGATCCCAGGAAGTCAAAATTAATTTACGTGTATGTGAAATAGTGCGAAAAGCCAAATTTGTTTAGTGCAATCATCAAATACGGGTTTAATTTTTAAAACCTGTCCACGAGTGATCCAGACCCATCCGTAGCGACAACAGCTCGCTCCCCTGAGTCTACTTTACCCTGGAACCAAAATCACGGAAGGGTTCCAGTTCCAGTACCTGTTTCCAGTTCCAGAGAATCACCATGAGGTTTCTATTGGTAACCTACTTCCTGATCGTCAAACTCCTGTAAGTCAGAACTTTCTTCATTCTTTCAAAACATTAACATTTTAAATCCATCCTAAAGTGACGTGCAGTGATATATTTAAGCGTTGTGTTAATATTAAGTTCCGTTACCATCGTGTCGAAGTCATAACAAGAACATTAGACTCTTATCTGTAACTTGTAAGTCGTGTGCCAAATCTATAGTCTTGTTTTGAACTAGTTAAAATCTTTAAACTTTAAATTTAATCTTTAAATTTATATTTTAGTTTACAAATATCTAACTCACTCAATTTATAAATACTCGATAATATCTTAATCCAAAATGGCAACAGAAACACGTTCTGATAAGGTAAAACTAGATAAACCTTTACCTGTTCAACCGGTAAATATTGATTTGAATGCACTTTTTCGATTTGTTAAGCCCTTCGACGGATCTCGGGAACAATTGACACCATTCCTCAATAATTGCACAAATGCCTATAATCTAGCAGCGGAAGGTGAAAAACCCGTCCTTTTTAAGTACATATTAAGCCAACTCCAAGGTCGTGCGGAAAGTGCCTGCGCTATTAAAGAATTCAATACTTGGGACCAACTTAAAGAATTTCTCACAACACAATTTGGTGAAAGAAAATGTTACGCACACCTTTTGACGGACTTACAGGAATGCAAACAAAACTATAATGAAACCGTAGCTCAATATTCTCTTCGTCTTGAAACATGTTTAAGTCAACTCCTTACAGAAATAACCCTATCCAATACTAGGAAAAGTGAATTAGCAGGTAGAACGGCAGCTATGGAAGATTTAGCCCTGAATACTTTTACACTGGGCCTTAATCCAAAACTTGCTAATAATGTTCGCCTCCGAAACCCGAAAAATTTAAATGAAGCCATAAACATAGCAATCTCAGAAGAAAAAATAGTACACTTCTCTAGTAAATCTTTTACGCCTCCTGAAAATAGACCCCAACGCAACTCAAACTTTAGACCTACAAGACCTTCAACATTTAATAATCAAGTTCAAGTTTTTCGCCCAAATATGGGACCAATTAGATCTACTTTCTGCAGATATTGTAAATTACAGGGTCACACGATTGAAAACTGCCGGAAACGTCAATATAATAATAGCCGACGAAATACGATACCTCAAACTAATGGCGATAGAAACATTCATGTAGTTGAAGCAGAACAACCCCTTAATAGTGACTATAATCCTGAAAATTCAAATAATTTAAACTAAATCCTAGTCCGAGCTGGTGTCTATCGGACTCAAAAATAATAAATGACACCTATGCAAACTCTAAAAATATTATTAAATCCTTGGGTAACCAGTCCCGAATAATCATTGCTAACAAACAGGGTAACCAGCCCCAATCTTATAGCACTAAATCCTTGGGTAACCAGTCCCGAATAATCATTGCTAACAAACAGGGTAACCAGCCCCAATCTCATAGCACTCTTAAATCCAATGAACTTCATAATGCTAGCGGTCCTCATACAGAGGAATTATCTCCTCGTTCATCTAATTCGTGTAAGCCACAACAGCTGGTAACACGGAATATCCAAATACCGCACTATTCTTTAGAAACTAAAACTCCTACAATCGAGAACAGCATTAATGAAATTTACGAATTAAATATAAATCATTTAAAGAAATACTTACCTTACATCATCGTCACGTCATCAATTTCTCACAAACCTCTTAAACTGCTCGTAGATACAGGTGCTGCAATCAGCTTGATACAAAGACACTCCGTGCACAATTTTAACGAAATAAAAAATAAAACTGTTAAAATTAAAGGTATAGACTCTGTTCAACCTGTGGAAACTTTAGGACTATTACCGATTTCTTTACTTATAGAAAACAAAAACATGATTCATAATTTCCACGTAATTGACAAAATTAATCTTCCTTATGACGGGATTATTGGCACAGATATCCTTGATTTAACAGAGAGCAACATCGATTACAAACTCAAAACATTAAAACTCAACGACAAAACGGTAAACCTTAATTTTAACGAACCCGTATATACAATCCCTTCCAGAACTGAAGCTATTATAGAATGTACCGTATCAAACCCAGAAATCGGAGAAGGAATCATTCTTGATGCTGATCCAATAAATTCACTTTTAATCGCGAATTGCATTGTCAAAGTAAAAAATAACAATCGTGTCAACATTTCTGTTGTAAACACATCTGACCAAGACATGACTATCAAATCTGATATGAAATTAACTCTTCTTCCAATAAATCTAATCGATATGTCTCAACCCGTAATGCCTTTCTATGATTCCAATTCCACTTGTTTGGTAAGAACAAAAGAAGTCCTCAAGTCCTTACGTACTTCACATCTTAATCTTGAAGAAAAAGACCATTTGACTAATATATGTTCAAAGTATAGTGACATTTTCCACCTCCCCGGGGAACCACTTTCAACCACTACAGCTATAAAGCATGAAATAAAAACAACTTCAGATCATCCGATACATGTTAAGTCGTACCGATTCCCCGAGTGCCATAAAAAAGAAGTAGAAACCCAAATTACTAAAATGCTTGATGAAAACATCATCAAACCCTCTACTTCTCCATGGTCAGCACCAATCTGGGTAGTTCCAAAAAAAATCGATGCTTCGGGGCAGCGTAAATGGCGCGTAGTCATCGACTATAGAAAACTAAATGACGTGACTATAGGTGATTCTTACCCAATACCCAACGTTACTGAAATTTTAGACCAGTTGGGAAAAAGCAAATACTTCAGCACTCTAGACCTCGCTTCAGGGTTCCATCAGATTGAAATGTCGCCAACAGATTCAGAAAAAACTGCGTTTTCCGTCCCACAGGGTCATTTCCAATTCAATCGCATGCCGTTTGGCCTAAAAAATGCACCTTCGACATTTCAACGTCTTATGAATACTGCATTATCAGGACTACAGGGTATACAATGCTTCGTCTACTTAGACGACATTATTATCTATTCTTACGACCTTCCATCCCATATAAAAAACCTTTTAAACATTTTTGACCGACTTAGAAAATTTAACTTGAAACTGCAGCCCGACAAATGCGAGTTCCTTCGAAAAGAGGTCTCGTATTTGGGACACATCATTACGGATAAGGGCGTGCATCCAAATCCTGAAAAAATTAAATCTGTCAGAGAATTTCCTTTGCCCAAGTCTCCCAAAGACATCAAGTCATTTTTAGGTTTAGTTTCTTATTACAGGCGTTTTATCCCAGAATTTTCCAAAATAGCAAAACCATTAACATCTCACCTAAAAAAGGATGTCAAATTTATGTGGCAAAACGAACATCAATTAGCTTTCGAAGATCTAAAATCAAAACTTACCTCCGCTCCATTATTAGCTTACCCTGATTTTCAAAAAACATTTATACTTACTTGTGATGCGTCAAATTTTGCAATCAGTGCCATACTTTCCCAGGGTGAAATAGGAAACGACCGTCCCATCTCCTTTGCGTCCCGTACTCTCAACAAAGCCGAAAGTAATTATAATACTACTGAAAAAGAATTGCTTGCTATACTGTTTGGTTGTAAGACTTTTAGACCCTATCTCTACGGACATCAATTCAAAATTGTAACCGACCATCGTCCACTTAAATGGCTATTTAACCACTCCGACCCCAGCAGCAAACTTCAACGCTGGCGGCTTAAACTTGAGGAATACGAGTATGAAATTGTGTACAGAAAAGGCAGACTCAATAGCGCAGCAGACGCTCTTTCACGATATCCAGTTAACCCAATAGTAAATGACTCACAAGTCCCTGGTACTCTCGACCCTTTAGAAAATGACAATATATTCAACGAAGACAGTTATAGTAAATTTTTGAAAGACTCTAATGACCCTCTAACAACCTACAACACAGTCATTATGGAACATAATGAAAACCTTATTAAAGCAAATCAAAAGTACATCATAATTCCTACATCAATAGACCTTGATGAATCTAATCCATATGTACAAGAATTTATGGACCTTTACCCTGAACAAGATGCCCTTACAAGTCTAGAAAGAACACTTAACTCCTCTTTAAAATTTAACATTAAAAACAAACAGTGTTATTTTCTTTTTACAAAAGTCTATCATTTCGACAGTTGTTCTTACCCAGACATTTTTGAAAGTATAAAAAATATTAGAAATGAATTACTAATTTCAGTTGATGAAACAGTTACTTCAGTTGCCATTTCCGACTTTAGAAACCCTTTTGACAAACACTCATTCATAAAAATATTTAGTATTATTTCACATTTGTTCCATAACACTAACATAGAAGTTCACATTTATTATAACAACATAATTTACCCTTCGCCAACAGAAATTCAAAAAATACTTAAAGAAAATCACGACTTACCTTTAGCTGGTCATCTAGGCTGCAATAGAATGTTAAAAAGAATTTCTGAATCATACTACTGGAAAGGTATGAAGTCCGACATTGAAGGATATGTTCGAACATGTTCTTCCTGCCAATCTAACAAAGCACTTCGCAGATTAAATCGTGCCCCCATGCAAATCACGAGTACATCTACTTTACCATTTGAGAGAGTAGCCCTCGACATAGTGGGACCACTCCCTGAGTCAGGCCCAGGAAAGTTAAAATTTATTTTAACGATGCAAGACGACCTCACGAAGTACTCAGTAGCATATCCTATCCGTAGCACTACTGCGGAAGAAACTAGCGAATGCCTTATACATTTCATCTCTCTATTTGGGCTACCTAAATATATACTAACCGACCAAGGCACTAATTTCACAGCGGATTTGTTTAAAAGAACCTGTTCCTTTCTTAAAATTAAACAGTTATGGTCTTCTCCGTATCACCCACAAACACAAGGTGCACTGGAACGTAGTCATTCCACCTTGAAAGAATACCTAAAGTCCTATGTGAACGAAGATCAGTCTGACTGGCCTCGATACGTATATACAGCAATCTTTGCCTATAATACTAACACTCACTGTACCACTAACTACTCACCATATGAACTTTTATTCGGATCTAAACCCTTATTACCAAACTCTCTATTTGAATCTTCACTAGACGCGACGTATCCTGAATATGTAAAAATACTGCAACAACGTTTAAAATACTCCCAAAGTAAAGCCCTTGAAAACATTAGATTATCCAAGGAAAGGTCTAAACGTTATTACGATAGTCACTCAAGACCAGTATCATATAAAACCGGAGAGTACGTATATCTTAAAAACCATTTACGTCTGCGAAAAGCAATGTCCCCACTGTGGAAGGGACCCTATAAGATAATTAAAGTTCACAATAACAACACTCTCACGTTATTAATCAATAGGAAACATGTTAAACATCACTTCGACCAAGTTAAACCCGCGTTAGGAATATTTTCTTGTTATTCAATTCTAAAACCTTTTCGGAACTATAAATGTAAGAAAAATTATATATTTTAAATAACAATAATAAATAAACCATATTTCTATATCTAAATTAGTAACTAAACAACACTTTTAAGTAAATAATAAAATATTGAAATAAAGAAGTGATAAATAAATAAAGTTCGGACAATTGTTCTAACAAAACATGACTATGAATACGGCTCACTAAATCTCCTTACACGACATTTTAGCGTATAGCGCTTTATTAGCTACTGATATGGTGCATAGTAATAGTTCTGCGAACTGAACAAAGTTCTTCGTCTGTTTTAATGTAATTGGTACCTTAACTTGTTAGTTTCTATAAATAAAATGTAATCTTAATTTCATTTTACCCTTAATGATATAGTATAAGAATTATTGGGATAAATTAATACAATAGCAATATTTCCTTTTACAGGGCCATTCAAGGTAGTCAGGAATTCATAACTCCCATACCAAAAAGTTCAGGTTTATATTTTGAACCAGTGGGAAAATTGCAAATTTCCAATGGAAATCTAAATTTAGTAATACCTATAGATATATCTTACTTTAAGCCCCATTTAGATAATATAAAAAGTGTTTTAGGTACTTTTAGGTATTTGTGCAAACAAAGTAACGTTGTTCACGAGCTAAATTGCCATCATATGCTCGAACCCCTGACCATCCGCTTCGAAGATCTTAACAAAGATATGGCGTCTCTGTCTCACCTTGTCTCGAGTAAAAACAAAAAACGTGCAGCTTGGTTTGGAGCCGTAGGAACGGTTTTTAAACATATATTTGGCACACTTGACGAAAACGATGCTCTAATGTATAATAATGCCATAGAAAACATGCAAAAAAGTCAAAACAAAATGGCTTCCATTCTAAAAAGTAATATTCTGGTAACTTCGTCGTATATAAAATCATTTAATGAAACATTATATAAGTTTAATATTAACGAAGCTATTTTGAATGACGCTCTGAATGACTTAAGTTTACACGTTAAGAATGTATCTGATAATTTAGTGATAAGATCTAAGTTAGAATTTATTTTAAATATGTTAGAAAGTAGTTTGTTGTTAATTTCCTTTAGGTTAGAAGATTTAATTAATTCTTTGCTATTCTTAAGAAATAATGTTTTTCATCCCTCAATTATCACGCCTACACAAATTTATCAAGAATTAGTCGATAACCACTCTAACTTGCCCAAGTCTCGCGACTTACCTGTACCCTTAGAATTAAGCAATATTAATATGATTCTCAATATCTCTCAATGCGCTTCTTATTTTTATAACGGCAAAATTGTATTTATTTTAATGATTCCTTTAGTAGATAATAAGATTTACCAGATTTATCACGTCATGCCTTTACCGATGGCACACCCAGATCAAACATCGTTTGTTATGATTATGCCCTCTATTAAGTATATGGGTATTACTGTCGATAAAACATCTTTTATGACTTTGGAAAGTTTAGAACAGTGTAAAACATTACAACCCTATAATTATGTTTGTAATTCGGTGGATACACTTTTGACAAGTGGCAGTCCTGTATGTGAAGTTAAGTTCTTTACCGAGATTATTTCAAATATTCCCGAAACCTGTAATACTAAGTTTTTATATGGAAAATTGAACGTTTGGCATTCCCTTACTAATAATAATTGGATTTATGTACAATCAGAAAATAAAAAGATTTTAATTCAATGTAATCAAACTAAAACTTTTGAACTTAATTTAATTGGAACCGGAATCCTACATTTACCTGAAAACTGTATCGGTTTCAGTGACAATATCCAACTGTATCCTAAAAATAATTATGTAATAAATGTAAAAGTATTTCAACCTACATTTAACTTAATTAATGATTCATGTTGTATAGAATCAAAACTTTCTTCTCATAAAAACAAGCTAAAACCTGTAAATTTCCTTAAAACAAATTTGGATGTGTTATCTGACGTAAAATCATTAGATTCAATCTTAGATGAACCCCACATTGTCAAATATAGCATATTTTATACTAGTAGTCTATATGTAATCTTTACCTTAGTTATATTCTTTATAATCTCATTAATTATAATATATTGTAAGTGTGAAAGTTGTCGTGGACTAAAGCCTAAGATAAATTACCCAAATTCAAACGAAAATGTTAGTTTAAATAATATTAATTTAGATTCCCTTGTTAATGAAACTCCTACTGTAGCGCCTAGGCTTAGATCTTCATAAACCTAAACTTCCCCTTTTGTTCACGAAGTTTAGTTTTAAGGGGGGAGGTGTTACATCCCTAACCTGTAGGGCTAATAGCTGACTCAGTGCAGTATCAGCAAACGGCTGTATGTGTGGTCATTTTCAATGCAGCTTGATGGAGGTCTGGATAGTCAGTCTGGATCCTGTCGCGACAACTTGCACACGCTCTTGCAAATTAATTTAAAAGTGTTAATTTTAAAAGTTATTCTTTGTTAAGTTCAAATAAATCCTAGATCAGTTTAAAATCTTTTTTTTAAAAACTCTTGGAGCAAGCTCGGTATAACAGTGCGCTTAGACTCTTGTTCGCAGGAACCTATGTGGCGGTCTTGACCTATGCTGCGGCCGTATGGTATCAACGCTCATCCTTCTTCGTGGTAAAGAGGGCGTTGCTTAGCACGCAGAGATCGGAACTTATTTTATTAACGAAGGCTTACAGGACCTGCAGCACTGCGGCGCTTCCGATACTCGGCGGCGTCTTACCTGCCGACCTGGAAGTCATTCGTGCGGGAAGATTTGCGGAGGAGAGTATCCAGCTGGCCCCCAGGGAGCGCAGGAAGTTGCGCAAGTCTATCAAGGAGGATGTCGTTTCCGTTTGGCAGGAGAGGTAGAATGCGAGTGAGGATGGACGCGAGCTTTATAGTTTCTTCCCCGACATCGGCATGAGGCTATCCCAAGACTGGGTGGAACCGGATTTTGTCGTCTCACAACTGCTCACAGGACACGGTTGCTTTAGACAGCGTCTTAACCGCTTTGCGCTGTGTGAGTCTGCACTGTGCCCTTGTGGTGCGGAAGTAGAAGAGAGCCGAGATCATGCACTATGGGATTGTGAGCTATACAATGATGCAAGAAACACCATGCTTGACCGACTACACCGAGCGGAGCCTGGCCCGGTCTATCACTTGGAGCTAGTCAGATGCCGCAACAACTTTGAAGCACTGCGAGAATTTGCACACTCCTGGCACACCATTAGGAGACAATATGAGTAGACCATTGAAAACAGTTACGAGAGAAGCCCGAACGCGAAGTCACGTTTTGTGTCGTCAAACCCCAGAAGGGGGAGAGTTGAAAACAG
The DNA here is from genome assembly GCA_944452665.1 of Stenoptilia bipunctidactyla. Lineage (NCBI taxonomy): Eukaryota > Metazoa > Arthropoda > Insecta > Lepidoptera > Pterophoridae > Stenoptilia > Stenoptilia bipunctidactyla. The sequence goes on along the minus strand of OX101743.1, from coordinate 3,733,577 downwards.
AGGGGACGGAAATAGAAATTTGTAGGGAGATCAAGCAGCCGCGTCTAGAGTAAAGCGATTACGCAGTTCGGCGCGGCCTCCCGCGATTCGGTCCTTATGCCGGAAGGTAGGCAGGGCCATGGGTTGGTGGAGGTCGTGTCTGCGGCCGCTCCCGAGTGTTCGTATTGCGCTGCCCTTGTTCCCTCCCCCGCACTCGTGCGGGTAAGGTGCCAAGTTAAGCTCTTTCGGAAAGTTTTCTCTTGTGGAGGCTGTGTGGTGTCGGGGCTAATTCATCTGCCCTTTTCAGGGCGGACCCGACTGCTGCCGGCCGAAGCATCGCTGGTCAGGTGGACTTAACCGTGAGAACTAAGCCTGATCGTCCGCCGTTCACCAGCACTAGGTCCGTACTAGGTCGTTTTCTTTTTCAGCGCAGTTTGTCTTCGATATACTTTCTTTCAGCCCAGCATAATGCCTCGTCATCCTGAGTGTACCGAGCATCAATGCGAAATCAATCGCCGTCGCATCCGTAATCTTGAAGAGAATAGGAAAGGTCTCCTTGACGCTATGGAACGCCAAGATAATCATGACAGGAAGGTGAATGCTGGGCTTCAGGCTCAGATCACTTCCTTGCAGGAGGAATTATCCTCTCGTCCCTCGTCCACAGAATTCAGTCAGCTGTCTTCAGATTTCAGCCAGTTGTCCAGCGAAAAACAATCACTGGAAGCTCTATATACAGCCGAGAAGGAAGCCCTTCTCGCTCAAATCGAGTCCTTGCGAGAGCAATTGTCCGCTCGTCCTGAGGTCGCCTCTTGTTCACAGAGGTTCCAAACCGATTCTCCGGCGTCTCCAGATCCCTCTGAGTACGTCGATCCTTTTTCAGACTACATGTCGGTAGACTCCACCGCATGCAAACGAAAAACTACCCCACCGGGTAGTGATTCCGACTCCGCTCCTTTAGTTCCAGAATCTCCTGCTCCGTTCACCGAGGTTCGCAAAAAGTCCAAGTCTAAGAAGAAGAAGCAAGATGCCTCTTCGACTTTATCTCCATCCGTTTCAGCTGCTCCAGCCGCTGTTCCTGATCCTCAAAATGTCGCACCGGCGCCTGCTCCTGCGCCTTTTGTTTCAGCGATCCCGGCGTCACAGCCTGCGTCGCAATCAGATTCGGCTCCGCCGAAAGTCAAGTCTCCGCCCCCCGTCTTTCTACGGGACAAGAGCCGCTGGACTGAGGTCTCAGCTCTCTGCGGTAGGCACAATCCCAAGATCCAATATAGTAAGGCATCCAACGCGGGTGACTCTATTAAGGTCTTAGTCTGTTCCATTTCCGATTTCAGGAATCTTACTCGACTTCTTGCTGACCAAAAGCTCGAGTACCACACTTACGCTCTCCCTGAGGAGCGTAAGATTCGTGCCGTCCTCAGGAACGTGCCGTTCGAGCTCTCGAACGAGCAAATCCAAGAGGACTTGTCTTCTCAAGGCTTCCCCGTCGAATCTGTGCACAAAATGCACAGCCGCCGAGGCAAGCAGTTCCCACTTGCGTTAGTAATCTTAGCGAAGAGCCCGCAAGGACAGTCCATTTTCAGAGGCAAGCTCACCGTGTGCGGTCTCTCCAACATCCACGTCGAAGTTCCACACAAGCGTGGTTTCCCAGGTCAGTGCCACCGCTGCCAATTGTATGGTCATGCGGCGGCAAACTGTTTTGCTTCCCCTAGGTGCGTCAAGTGCCTAGATCCGCATGGGACTAAGGAGTGCTCTCGCACTCCCGAATCGCCCACCGCTCCGTCCTGCGTCTTGTGCGGCCAGTCAGGCCACACAGCAAACTTTCGCGGCTGCCCCAAGGCACCGCGTGCTGCCAGGGCAACCGTGAAGCCCATCGAGAACTGGAGAGAGCGACCGCAGCCTAGCTCGGACGCTCCTCCTCCAGTCAGTTCAAAGGCCCCCAAGGCTTTTACTCCTATCGTTTCAGGTCAGCGCAGCCGGGTCGCGACTCAATCGCAACCGGCCGCCAAATCGGCTTCCCAGTGCCAGAACGCAAAAGGGTCTCAAGACCGCATGGCATTCTGGATCCAGCTCGCTCCCATCGACGAGATCCTGGCTTTCGGCGCCGCTCTCGACGCCAGCCCAGAGGGTTTCAACGGTGCTCTTTCGGTCCTAACCAAGTTCGCTCCCCTTATCAGGAAATTCCAGCAAGCTCAACGTAGTCCTTCTTTCCAGCATTCCTATCTCAGAGTGAGTCTGATCACTCTTGATAATCTCTTAGTTTCAGCTTTGTCATTTCTGCTAGTCTTAGCTTCTAATTTTTCTCTCTTTCAGTTCCTTTTGGTGGCAGCCTTCAAGGATGCCGCTCACTGCGCAGCCTCTCTCTCCAATTGGCTGTCGCTCCGATTATGACTTATGGCCTTAGTTAAGGTGAGTTATGAAGGGGGATGTTTAGTGAGCATGCTCAGCCTATCTGAGAGAGACACCACACTGTCTGGGCATTCTATTTGCCACTAGCCACTGAGGTTAACAGCTTATAGAATGCCCATTCGTCCGTAATAGGATTCATCCTCCTCCCGCTAAAGCTAGCTTTACTGGTTAAAGCTGGTTTTAGTGGGTGCCAAACGACTTTCCTTGGCGGAAAAACAAAAAAAAAAAAAACAGTATTGCACTCCGACCTCCCGAAGCAACAATTGTCCTGAAAAATAGAAGAAAAGTGTTTAAATCAAGATTCCTGAATATAATCCCTGCAGAAATAATTCCTGGCGAAAATTCCTGACGAAAATCCTGTACAAAACTGAACTGTATAGAAGCGAATAAAACCCTGCGGTGAACCTAGTGACTATTTAATAGTGTAGTTTGTCCAAGCCATTAGTCGTTCACAATTGAAATACATCAAAAGTCTATTTCCTAACCTTTTACATAAAGGACGACGCATAATTTCGGTACCCACCTTCAATAGCCATGTAAGATACGCCGTTGGATAGGTCTTAGTAACCTGAATCAAAGTTACTATTGCACCAAATTCCGATGCTTAGTCCGTTCAGAGCTATAAGGTCCTAAATGTCGGACTATAATTTTGGTATCCACCTCCAATAGCCATGTAGGATATGTCGTTGGATGGGTCTTAGTAACCTCAATCAAAGTTACTATTGCGCCAAGTTCCGATCGTTAGTCCGTTCAGAGTAAAAATAGCAGACGGGTCACCTATAGCATAGATAGTAAGCGACACCGCCGCTCTGATTATCTTTTGCACACCTGAATAAAGGTTGTTTTTTTTTTTAAATTTGTCTTCGGAGATTTTGATTAATTTTATTAGGTTGGTTATCAGCTTGGACTCAGAATCAAGACAGGTGCCATACTAATTCTTGTTCTAGAATGTCATGTCTATTGAGGCGGGTACCAGCTCTCATACAAAGTTATGCGTCGTCCTTTACCTTTACTTTGTAATGAGCAATAAATCAAATAGAAAACGAGTTTCGTCACTCACTTAATAGATTTTTGCATTGAAATGCAAAATGTTTTTGTTTTAAATTGTACCAATTTTTTTGGAAAGTTTATGGACTAAAGAAGTTTTTTAAAGCAACATAAATTTATAAAACCGTGTCGATTTTTTTTAAAAGTGTTGAAATTTTTGTGTTCGATACTTTTTTCATCCTTTTGTGATTTATCAAGGGCAATATCTTTTTTCTGAGAATTTATTTCCGGAAAAAATCGTTGTAACTTTAACACAGGTACGTATAAGTTAATCATTAACGATAGCTTATAACAAAATATGGATTAATAAAAAAGTTGTGAGAGAAGGCAAACTTTTGGGAAAAATTTCAAAAGAGTACAAAATTATGTCTTCAAGCTTCTGGACTAGGATGGGCTTGGCATCAACATCAACGGCGAGTACATCACTCACCTTCGATTCGCAGATAACATCGTAGTCATGGCTGAGACCCTGCAGAACCTGAGTAAAATGTTCGATGAACTCAGTGGAGCCTCGCAGCGAGTGGGTCTTAAAATGAACATGGATAAGACGAAGATCATGTCGAACGTCCATGCTGCACCTGCTCCTGTGGTAGTTGGAGGCCCCGTGCTCGAAGTTGTCGACGATTATCTATACCTAGGGCATAAAATCCAGTTAGGTAGGTCCAACTTTGAGAAAGAGGCCAATCGTCGAATCCAACTCGGCTGGGCAGCGTTCGGGAAGCTCCGCAAAATCTTCTCGTCCCAAATACCACAGTGTCTTTTTGACCAGTGTCTGTTGCCAGTGATGACGTTTGGTGCTGAGACGTGCTCGCTAGCTATGGACCTTATCAACAAGCTTAAAGTCTCTCAGCGGGCAATGGAAAGGGCTATGCTCGGAGCTTCTCTGCGGGATCGAATCAGGAATGAGAAGATTCGCAAGCGAACCAAAGTCACCGACATAGCCAGAAGGATTGCAAATCTGAAGTGGCAATAGGCAGGCCGCATAGCTCGCAGAATAGATGGCCGTTGGGGCAGAAAAGTTCTCGAGTGGCGGCCACGTACTGGGAGACACAGCGTAGGCAGGCCCCCCGCAAGATGGACTGACGATCTGGACAAAGTCGCCGGTAAACGCTGGACGAAGGCGGCGCGGGACCGAGCGACGTGGAAAACCTTAGGGGAGGCCTATATCCAGCTGTGGACGAATGATGATGTGCATTTCTTTGGAATTCACTCTCACTGATTGTAGTGCTGAGGCTGAAGAAGTGAACAGGATGATGTCATCTGCGAAACGAAGGTTGATTAATCTTTTTCCGTCGACCAGGATTCCTAAATTGTCCCAACCTGCCGCCAGCTTTCTAAAAACTTCTTTTAGAACACTGTTAAATAGTTTGGGAGACAGTGGGTCGCCTTGCTTCACGTGTTGTTAAGTGCTCTAAATATGGCAGAATGGAAGATACCATCGAATGCTTTTGTGTAGTCCACAAAGGCGAGATATAACAGAAGATTTAACTCATGATGTTTTCCTATGATTTTCTTAACAGTGTGGAGGTGTTCAATAGGAGAGAGGCCGGGTCTGAAACCTGCTTGAGCGGGGGGTTGTTCATTTTCTAGCTGCTGGGAAATACGATGTTTGATTACTTTGATAAAAGCTTTAAAACAGATGGGAAATCAGAATAATGGGACGAAAATTATTGATGTCAGACTTGTCACCTTTCTTATGTAGTAGAACGATATTAGCATGACAAAATGTCTCAGGAAATTTTCCAGTTCTTAAAATTGAATTAAACAGATTTGTTTTGTGTGGAAGAAGGGAAGGCTCGCTGACTTTCAGAGCTTCTGTTGTTATACCGCCTTCACCAGGTGATTTACTGTATTTCAGCTTCTTGATGGCTTGATGTACATACTTCGAAGCATATTGTTGGGGGAATGTGTAGCAGAAGGGATCGTAAGCGGTGTTTGTCTTGTTGTTATGTTGTTCGGAGTGAGAATATAAGTTTTCGTAAAAGTGTTTACTAATTTCTAATAGTTTATCTCTGTTTTGGTTTTCGTTACCTTGGGTATCTTTGAGGCTTGTGATCCACGGTGTCTCCCGGTGGTTGTTACTTGTTTCGCTATTCTTAAAAATGAGTTTCTTTCTAATGCATTCTGATATTGTTTCAATGTTATTTATGACTTCACAATTTTTAACTTCTACTTATTGTAAGCTAGGATATAGTCTATTTCATTTTTGTCCCTATTATTAGATATGTACATGAAATCCAAGTCCACCGTCTGTGTGGTTTTTTTTTTATAAAAGAAGCTGTTGCAGATTCCAATGTTTTGTCCTATTGCAAACTATATAAGATGACTATCTTTGTCATTCCGCTCTCCTAGCCTGTGGGGTCCCAAGACCCGGTGGTTATGTAATGGCTGTCGCTTGAATCTTTGCGTTGAAATCGCCTATTACCATGGTCCAGTGCCTCGATGTTCTCAGTTTCTATTGCCTTGTTTTCTAACTTCGCAAAGTCCTATTATATCATAATTAATATCTTTAACTGCATTTTCCAATTCTAGTAGTCTATAATCATGCATAAGTGTTTGAACATTAAAATTAATAATATTAATCATATTCTCAGAGTTCTGTTTTCGGTTTGCTTGGTTCGTCTGACGGAAAAGGGATCCCACACGGAGATTCATCTCGCTCCTAACCCCGGCGTTACTTCGTTTACTGTCATCGATAGAATCACCGCCAGTGTCGCCGGGCACTTGGGGACTGTCGTTATTTGTACTTTTTCGTTATTTATCATAATTTGAATGGTTACATGGTCTAGACAATTTAGACAATTAACCCACCACGTTTGTCTACTGCGGGTTGGTGGATGAGCCTACTTACTCGGCCTGGGTGTGCTGCCGGTTGTTGTCCCATCACCAGATTAATTTGATGTCGTTTTCTGACATCCACTGTTCCAACTGAGCCTATTTATTGCATATGGTAAGGTAGCCTCAATTTGGCAATGTCAATTATTTAACTTTTTTTGACGAATACGTTTTGTTCCTATCTAGAGATCATATTCTCCTTAAGTCGTCTGAGGCGGAGGATTTCCAGCAGCATTCCTCTGCCCGAACTTGTAGTTCTGGCTGATGGGTAACTTCTTAAGCCCGCTCTACACTTAGCCCGCGGATCGCTCGCGACGGCCGCGAAAGGGCGCGAACGCTGAGTGTGGAGCCGTTTCGCATATTTTACGCGGTTTCGCGCTTTGTTCCCCAAATTTCGTCGGTTTTTTGTTCCGCGTTAAAGGGAGCGCGAAGCGCGAACGCGACGCGAACGTGCATGACTCCATACTCGCAGTCCGCGACGGTCAGTATTGTTCGAGCCGTTGTCTGAGTTAGACCTGCACCGTGGTTATCAAAGTTATCAAAGAAATGAACGTAACGTGGACGGACGAGATGGAGTTGCAATTTTTGGAGTATTACCAAGCGGAACCTATTTTGTGGGATCCTAAGAAAAAGGATCATAAAACAAATTAAAAAATCACGACGCATGAATGCGCATATTGTTAGGGACGCAGCAACAGCTACTTCGACGTCCATTTCATTCAACGTTGCGAATGTTTCTGTGAAAATACCGCGAACCATTGCGAGTGTAGAGTCGTTGTTAAATTCGCGGCAAGTTCGCGCCGCGAGATCGCGCCGTGATCCGCGCACTAAGTGTAGAGCGGCCTTTAAGGAGAATTTGACAAGTTAAATAATTAAAAAAAAAACAAGCAGCCCTTTTAAAAGACTTTTATAATACAATATTTATATTATTACATTTATAAAACTTGTTAACTTTATATGAACCTTTATTCGTACAAATAAATAATTTGGATTTGAATTGGCTTTGTATGAAAATGTTATTAGCCGATTTTATTGTCTTTTCGCACTGATATTCTTTGTCCCTTTTCAATGTTTTAAAAATCTACTATCCAACCGATGTTTTATTTATAAATTGTACGAGTGTTCTTTTTAACCAAATTGAATCCACTCGTTACTTCCATGCTGGACTGGGAGTGAAATAAAAACATAGAATGTGCCAGCTGCTTCTCTTCCCGGGCATACTGTAAAAGTCGGTTAAGGGACAGAGGTTTTATTGGCATTTTTGTGGGCGATAGGCTGACCCCCTTTCACTGCAATAGCTTCTCGCAATCATTATAATACCTCATTAGTCAAACGTGACATCAGTTGGTCTTATAACCTCTGATGTTCTGCCTACCCTATAAGGGATACAGGCGTGAAGTTATGTATGTATGTATGAATCCACTCGTTTTTACCACCGGACTACCAGACACAGACAGAAATCCCATTCCTATCCCCTAAAAAAGGCTTCGATAGTTCCTTTTTGGTACGGATTGCCAAGGTGTGGAACGATCTGCCTGCGTCTGTTTTTCCTGACCACTCCAGTCCTGGTACTTTTAAGTGTCGTGTGAATAGGTTTTTCGTGGATGGAAGTGTACCATCATAGTCTTCAGGCGCACTTTCCATCAGGTGGCATGGAAGACAAACGTCCTTTCATTAGGTATAATATAAAAAATACTTTTTTATTGTCTTCTAAACCTGAGAAGCAGTAGTAGAGACAAATAAGTAGAAGGTAATAGGCTCCACCAAGGAGTTTGATCTATAGCTGCTGCCCGTGCCCTATCCAATGGAAATTTTAATGAAGGAGAAAATTGAAATGAAACAGCAAAGGAACAGTAAACATTTTTATTGTAAATAATTTTATTGTATCCTTTTACATTCGCGAACTTTGCACTCCGTGGCATTCAAAAGCATTTAAAGTTGGTGTTGAAGACTTGGCTTGATTAAGTAAGTAAGTTAACAGCACCTTAATGGTAACAGCTGAAGAGGTGTACAGTCACGTGTAATAAAATGTATACATTTTCATTGGACTTTGAAGTTTCTAAGTGTATACATAGTATTATACGTGAATTTACTCTACCTCTTAAAAAAAATATGTATTTAAGATGTTTTTTTATAAGATCTATGACTTGGCTATGAGTCCTTTAGCCAAGTCAGTATAAGATCGTTTTACCATTGAGCTGCCGTTGTCCATAATTTATTTTTTACAGAATGTATTTGGTATAAGTGCAAAAATTGTCACAAGTCTTCGATATGCGAAATTAATTTGAAATAAGCTTACCTTGCACATCTCTCAGTCGTTATTTCAAGGATAAAGTATCTATCAATTTTAGGAATTGAGCTATTTTAATTTTACTGGCAACAGTCATGTCTACGCATCATTGAGAACAAAACCTCTTTCTTAAAACTTTTAAAAACACAAGAGTTTTGTCAATTTACATTTAATTGAAATTCGAATTTGAACATTCTTTTCTTTTTTTCTTTTCTTTTTCAATTTTGACTAACAAGTTACATACATTGCCCCTTCATATTATTTTGTATAGAGGATGTTAAGTAAGTAGTGAAATTTTATATTTATTTAGAAACTTTTAGAATATAATTATTATTATTATTAAAAGGCACAAAAACCTTTTCTGCTTCCACTTACTTTGCAATTTTACCTTTATAAGAAGATTATTGTTTTCAATCGTTTAGAGTCGATGAGAATTGGTAATTTTGGAAAAATAAGGTAAGAAGATAGGCATAGTTCACACTAGACTACATTTCTGGTCTTTAACAAGGTAAAGTGAATACATATTTTTATACCTACTGTAGTATTGGTAAATTAAGATAAACTTAAACCATAAAATATTGGTGTTACGGGTAAATTACCCTGTCCTAATCAAAATATGATCAGATGACGTAATAGTTTAACCCACAGACACACATCTACCGTGTCACGAGTTGTATTGACACCAAGCGTGCCGACTTTTTAACACTTACTGTGACGTCACAGATGATATTTAATGATGGGAAATACAACCCAATTCAAAGACACCGATGCCGCCGATGCAATTGATTAAGATTGATATCGATATTGTGATATCGATTTTCTAACAGACATATATACAGGATGACTGGTGACAAATTTTAGATACTGAAGGAGAGCACTGTGTACTCGATTCTGATCATAATTATGTAATAAAAGTAGGTACTTAATACTTAATTTTTCACTACAATTCCCTATAAATAAATACTACTATGTTACTATTTACTTTACATACAACTGAGTCGATCACGGCATGTGACCTGGCACGCCGATCGCTGCCAACGCTAGCGTAACCATGCGTTGCGTAATCAATTCTTTAACTTTCGGTTTACTTTACTCAGTAAATAATTAATAATTATTTTTATTATATTTTTTCTCTTCATGTATGAACTCAAACTATCACATCCTTGGATTTCAAAAGTGACCCACCAGTCACCCTGCATACGCGCGGACTAAATCTAGCGGCGACCAATCTGCACGCTTGGTCGGGGTTAGGATACGCGAAGTACTTACATTTGCGTTATCTATATAGATTTATGTCTGTGGTTTAAACCAAGTTAACAGCAAAATCATGTTTGGTTGTCATGACAATGCTTCACAGACAACTGTTTTTGATGTAAGTTCGACCATTCGAATATTAAATCCAGCTATGTCATATCAAGATGTCAACCAAACATTTCTTGTGTTATTAATTTGGAGTAAGTCGAAATCTAATCATATAATGATAAGGAATTTAAGCTACTGCTATTTTCAAAATGCTTTTTAGATATTTACTTAGTCAAAACGCAGTGACTACAAGCCAAGAACCTATTCAGTTTTTTACTATATAGAGGCGATTAAAAATAGCAGTCGCATTAATCAATAGATACCTATAGGTTTATCTAAGAAGTTCTTAACTTTTCTAGTCGAAAATTTTATAATTTAAATAGGTAGCATAGAAGAATATTTTTGTTAACAAACTTTATAGATATCTAGAAGTAGATAAAGTTGGTGTCTAGAGTCTAGACTTACTAGCTCATATAAGATTATAGTGAGCGTTAAAATATAACGAAGAATATTATAGCGAAAGTGCCTAATTTCTCTAAAGATGTAGTTTTGCAAAAACTAACATCCTGATTTGTACAGTCAGAAATAGAAATCATAATTCAAGCACAGACTTGGATTTGTGTATTATTTACATTTATTCAATATAATAAGTTTAAGATGCTCATTTATTTCCTCCGAAGGTGAAAAATACAATCACTTTGTATTATATTAGAGAAAAATTAAAAGTTTAAACTCCGTTCGAAATTTTTGCTGCTGACTGTACGCAATGGTCCGAATTATTGCGAACATGAACTGTTGACTCATAAACATTTTCAAGTACATGTGTTACCAACTAATATACTCGATTCATTTTATTGTACACCCTCAGAGGCGTAGGTGTCTAATTCTCCTACTTTTGTTTTTGCAAAACCACATCAACTTGTGTTAAGAGATAAATATGAAGAATTATTCAATAAAAATTGTTCATAAGTTGTAACAATATTCTATTAGAAAAATACGGTTTTTTGTATGATAGAAAAGTCGCATAATGTTTGCTATTAAAATAGAGTTATGTGCTCCTATGCATGGGTATAGTGAAACATGTGAGTAGGAAAGACACTGCAGATGGATGTTCTCGCAAAAGAATATTAAAAAGTATTTGATCCAACCAACTTTTATTCGCAGTCCACCCTGATTATTTATTTTTAATATTTTATTTTTCCTTTACTTGTGTAAATAACTTAAAGTTAGTTAAATAACATCACGATTACAAATAATTTTGCACAAGCGATATGTTTTTCCTTATTGTAGCATTGTGTATGTATGCATTCGTATATATATTTTTTATATTAATCATTTTGTGTTATCAAATACTACGCTTAATAATATACACATCTATTACATGTTATTTGCTCCAATAAACGAATAATGTTCTCTAACTGTACACAATAAAGCTTTAGAAAATAAAAATCTAAATTTCGTTAATTCTAATTTATAATCACACTAAGCTATGCATTACTGGCCACTTATAAATTATCAGCGCTGAACACGCTTTTATATTTGTCAATACTTTCACAAAATGGCGGACTTTCTTGAATGTAGAACCTACATTCAATGCAAAAGAAGTTTTTTTATCTTCATCACAGAACAGTTTAAAACTTAGATATTACTGCATTAACATAACAAAGCCATGTGTTGAAATTGTGTGATGCAGTAATATTAAGTCTTATCTCATCTTAGTACATCGATATATGCAAAGAAAGGTATGTTTATGAAAATGTGTGAGTTGTTGAATATTATGATGCGCTAAAACCAGGATGATGCGCCGCCAAGCTTCGTCGATAGCTCCCCAATGCCGCGGCCGAAGATGTTGCCAACCTTAAAAAAAATTAGGATTTACTAAATAAGCGTTAATAAAAAAAAAACAAACTTGAATCCTGTCTCTTGTAAATGTGATATATGGAGATTCTTAACCGCGTCATTATCACACAAGCATTGTCAAACTGGGTTATCTTCCTCCCCTATGTCATAGTTCATTAAGTAGGCATATGGTTTTATAGGTTAAGTTCAAGATTTCCTTCCGCAATCTAGCAATTTTTCCGCGTCAACTTATGAGAACTCTATTAAAAAAATTACCCATTTTTTTACTGGAATTGAACACATTTATTTTAAATTCTTGTAAACCTACAAAGATTTAGTTCAACTAGGAATTGTCAACCTACCTTCCCAACCACCGCAGTGACATTGCCAAGCTTGGCTTCTTCTGTCAAAGACTCCAACTTTGATTTGCCGCTTCGAGATCCTTCTTCCGACCCGCCATCATCACCACCACTGCAGAAACATCATAAGAACATATGAAACTGTTAAAAATTTATATTAGGTATAAAAACAACAAAAAATTAAATCCCCTAGATAATCACACTAACTAACCCCAGGGGGCGGGGGAAACTGGAATATATTAAGATAAACGCCCAGACCCGGAGCATATTTTTTCTTGCTCCGTGTGGGGCTCGCAAATTAGGCACGTAGTAGCATACACCACTCTTTAACCACTGCGGCCATCAACTAGTTATTAGAAGTCAACTCTTATTTAGAAGTTGACCAGTTCCTTTTCATGTTTACGTATAGGTTATTGTTTTCTTGTTTTTAAATTACTTTGAACTTTGAGTTGCATAGCTGTGAAATAAAAATCATTTTCTCTGTTTCTCTCTCAACAGAGAGAATATCCATTGATTTAACATCTATTTTGATTTTAGAACGAAGGGTTGACTTTTTCTCTATGTATTTCCCTTCTGCCTTTAACTTTACCAGATCAAACCTACGGACGTTCGGAGGTATTTGGAATTGTTGGTGCCAGGTATAAAATGGTGCCATGTTGCTTTAACTAGCATCATGGATTGTAGCTCATCCAGTTACTATATTTATGCTCGTAAGAATATTGTTTAATATGGTTGCTATAATTTTAATATGTTTTTACAGTACGAGTAATGTTATACAATTTAAAAATCATTTTGTTCTTACCTTGAGTCTTGTTGAGCCAACAATAGACTGCACGTCGCCTCTTCAGTGTGCATTCTTGAGGCTACGTTCTGGTAGCTCTTGGAGTTGAGCTTGTCATCAATAACGCCTTGAAGCTCGAAATCACTGTACATTTTCTAAAAGCGAAATTGATTTAGTTTAATTGGTTACGTACGATTAGTTTAGTTAAATGCTCATTGAAACATTATAATGGATATTATTGAACCATTAAGGGATAACATAGGCTATACGGCTTAAGGATGCAAAATTTATGCAATCTGTCGCTACCAACCTAGTTCTTTTTGCTTATTGCAAGTTAAAGACGAAAATGTGGTCTTACCTTAACAATAATGGATAAACAGGCGACCTGTTGCGGGTGCAATGCAGGTCGTTCCGCAAGCCAAGTGTTGATCAGATTTATCTGGTTACCGTACCAGTTTTCAAACAATTGCAAGATCCAAAGCTCATCTGTTATCTAAGAAAAAATTAAAAACGTTTAGTAAATTATGACTATTTACAATCAACTGTTTTTATTTTACAATCTCTGTGTTTATTAAATTATTGTTTGAAATTGCTCAAATATGTTTTGATACTACTTAATTTGCAAATTTATTAAATAAAATAGCTTAAATGGCCGGAACAGTGCAGATATAAATGTATTTATAAATGCAATGCAAACTGAAAAACTCAAAGATTAAGTCCTGAAATTAAGAAGTGATTAGATTAGTGGAATACAATATTTCAGTGAAAATTTAAACCAGCGTTACCTTTGATCTAATTTGGTCCATAGAATTTCTCATAAAGTTAACATAACCCTGTCCAATATCTTTCCCGGAACCGGATACATTCGCTATTGTCAAGATGGATCCAATCAAGCTGAAACAAGAAAAAATAATTAATAAACTGTTTGTCAGTTGCAAAATAAATTCACTTCATTTATTTGATTTTGTAATTATTAATAATAATGAAGATCCTAACCTCCCCTCATCAAACCTAGCAATTTTAGCCAAAGTGGCTTCCATAACAGCCGACAATCTTGTCGTCATACCAGTCATCATAGCTTGTAAACATGCCTCTATTTGAGCGTCCATCTTAGCATGGTACTGGTACTGTGGACAAGAGGTTACCTGAAGAAAAGTCCACAAAAACAATTAAAAGATTAGAAGAGGGAAAAATGGTGTATGCGGTTGTTCAAGTACGGTCATGAAAAAATTTGAAATCGTCATAAAATTGTTATATTTAAGCTTACTTAACCAATTATTGTTGGAGCGTTTGACTAATATGGGTATGAGTTGAGCGTAAAGCATAGCTTCGGGCTTACGTGGATTACAGTGGCATATTCAATATTTAATAATTAATAATATTAAATAATTCATATATTACTTTGAAACCACTATGATCCACGTAAATTTGAAACACTTGATTTCAAAAACCCGTATTATGTTAACTACTTATTCTAAATGCTTTAGGCGTACTATAAATAAAGCTATTTAAACCGTACTCAAACAAACCACAAAAAATATTAGTATTATAATAAAATGCATTAAAAATAAATCTTATGCTAAAGCTAAATCTAAGAATATTAATGCTTAAACTAATCTAGTGGTCTAGCTATTCCAGATTATGTGATGCGTATTTTTTGATGTATTGAGGTAATATTTTGAATAAAACGAGCAATGGAGGAGTGCCTATAGATTTTTAATAATAAATGTTAATAATATTATATACAAAATAAACTACGTGGTTATAATGTTAGCTCACAGTAGCTTGTGTTATAATGATCACGCAATGGAATTTGAGGGGCGAAAAATGCTGAAAGCTCAGCAGCAGGCAAATTCTTGACTATGGTGCCACTAAGAGATGTGAAAATAGTTTTCCTTTAGTTTCTTCATTTGTGGTTACATCTCAAATGATTGAATTAACGCTTCAGGCGAGTCTTTAGCAAAATGTCTACTAAAACTTAAGTATCTACTAGTCTTATATAATATGATTGTGTGATGCGCAAAATGCAATTAATGTTCTTTAAAAATACATGTCGGTGACTCTAAAATGTTTTTAGCTTCGATATCTTCTACTATGTACATGACGACTAGGTTATTTATACTTACTTTCCCTTTTTAAAATGATTAAAGTATGGTAGCTGATTGTACAGTATGCAATTGTGAATCTTTGATGATTGAGAGAATGTTACATTTTTTTATGTTTACTTACCAAGTTCTATTTTTAAATTTCATTGCCGGTAACATTTGAATTGTAACCTAACTATAGCTGGGTGAGAAAACAAGATTTGATTGTTATTAAAAATTTGTCACTTATTTATTTTCGGACCGTTAATTATTTTAATTATTTTAATTTTTTATTTTCTCTATCATGTTTTAATTTCTGTTCTATTGTGTTTAGTATTATTCAAATATTTTGTCATACTTTTGCTTTACTGTACAAAAATACTACATTATGTCTATATAGTGTACTGACTGTATTTCTCTTTTGTTGATTTTACAGTCAGCAATTTCTCTTTTGCTGACTGTACACTGACTGAGTGTACAGTCAGCAAAAGAGAACGTGATTGCCCGTGAGGTTTGAAATTACGATCAATTTTAGGACTCTATAGGATACTTCAATGACTAAAACTTGTAGAAATAAATCTACAAGTTTTAGTCATTGAAGTACCTAATTTTCTTTCGAGTTAAAAAGGGTCCAGTTCCACCATTACAAAGCATGTTAAATTTTGGTCTTCGTTTATCGTAAGTAAAAGTAAAGTTTCCAGTTTTTCTTAAGTACCAGTTGTATCTAACTAATATTTGGTGTTCGGCCAAAAATCGACGTATTAAGTATTTTAATAACAAATTGTGTAGAGTAGATTATGAAAACAATTGAAGTGTCCTAAATATCATGTTAATAAGAGCATTTATAACATTATCTATGTTTTATTATTAACATATTTAAATGACGTTTTAGAGCCTCCTTTGTCCAAAGCCCTTCTAAATCAAAACATCAGGTTAAACTGATAATAATAAAACACTTTAAAATCAAGGTAAGTAACAAAATTTAAACTTCTTATACTTAGATAATATTGTTAAAGTTTTCAAGAGTTTACACGACAGTATTTTAAATAAAACACTTTTTAACCGAATTTAATCGCATACAATTACATTTTACTTGACGAATCGGTGTGTTTTCGTTATTCATCATGGCCACGGTTTCTAATGTCTATAAAGACCATGGTAGTTGCCCTATCCAGTTGTCTCTAGGAACTCAAGTGAAGCCTACGGGCGGGGTGCGGGAGGGGTAAGCGGTTGGTTATGGCCAATCATAGCTACACATTGCATGGCATTAGTCACCTAGTAGCGAGTAGTAAAACCGGTTGAATAAGATCAAAATATTCAAATGATCATCAAAAAAGTTCCGCTATACTTTACTAGGTGTCTTTAGTTTTTTAACGAAATTTCATACGTTCCAAATCTGTCAGAAAAAAACCGCGAAATAAATAAGTAGATGAAAAGTAGATAGAGCAACATTTTTTCGCGGCATAAAAATCACCTAGGCCACAAATATCAATCTGGAATTTTGGACGTAAATAATTGGAAAACAAACAATTTGTAAAATATAATTTATGAATGAAGTTATCTTCGTGGTTAGTTAATGTGATTTGGATTGTCAATGTTATTCCTTTACAAAAGTAGAGAAATCTTAATTTTGCACCGAGAAACAATGTAGGATTTAATTTTTTTTAATATCTACGCGTGTACATACTTCACAGAAGTAAGCGTTGAACTGATGCCATTGCCTCTAGTGTGGAAAAGCTTGAACTATTGAGGCTGTGACGTCACGACAACCGAAATTGAAGCTGTGCATCTTTGCTTACAGCAGCTCTACTATATATCTGCTTTGTGATAAAGACACCGAAACGTCGAGTTAATTTGAAAATATAATATACGCTATTAAGAAGGTTAAAAAGTGTTTTATTTACCTAAAAATACTTAATTACTGTATCAACATTTAGTCCATCAACCTATTTAAATAAGGTTGCTTATTTGAATTCGCAATGGCAAAATATAATTTTATTCGTAAATTAATTGTGCGACAACAACTTAAGTATAAACATCAATGATTTTAGTATATTATTAACTTTCCACGTTTTAGTTTTAAATAAAAAACGTTTTAAACTGGATTTTATCAAGTATAATTTGTATTAAGTACACGTTTTCTTTCAATCACACGTAACCACGGTATCGATAGTCACCGAAAGGTCGATAAAAATATACAGGGTGAATGGTGGGTCACTTTTGAAGTTCGAGGACGTGATAGTTAATAAATTATTTACTGAGTAAACTTAACTGAAAGTTAAAGATTTGATTACGTAACGCATGGTTACACTAGCGTTGGCAGCAATCCGCGTGCAAGGTTTCGCGCCGCGATTGACTCGGACGTATGTAAAGTAAATAGTAACAAAACTTTATTAATTTATAGGGAATTCTAGTGAAAAATTAAATACCTATTTATATTATATAATTATGATCAGAATCGAGTACAGATTGCTCTCCTTCAGTATCTAAAATTTGTCACCAGTCACCCTGCATAATATAGTTAACGTGAAATAATCCTGTTTAAAACGTCTTTTGGTTATACGATTAATTTCATCCTGTAAACGAAGTGCATTATTTTAATTTGATTTTTAATTACTACTATTTACGAACTCATAAAATACGCCAATTCATGTGGCTTTTTAATTCAGGATTCAGTATAAGAGTCAGATTTGTGTTTTATGGGATATTGACCACTACATTAAATTTTGAAGCAGAGGATCAATCTACAACCAATCAAAACCAAATGGATACTATCGCGGTCAGTTTATAGCGACGACGCGAGATTGATTCAATGAACTTTAAAAATCAATGAAAAAATTAACGAATTGATTTTTCAAAAAATACCTACGTATTTATTTTCTGAGCTCTAACAACATCATGTTGAGCAAGTAAAAATAATGCACTTTGCACCCTTATTCACTAACAAACGGTTGGTAGCTACAATGGTTCCAAAACTAATGCAAGATTATTTTTGGGAGCGTTTCTTATAGTCATGGTCGAATCGTATAAATTTTTTTGAAGGGTTCCTTACAGTATTATAATTTCTTGTGTTGTAAAAGCACCAGAAAACCACAATATCTACAAGAAGATATTATTTAAGCATGTTTTCTTAAATGTATGAATTAGTTGATGAGCATAAATTTTTTGCCATCGGATCATTTTATCAAAAATATGTATTTTTACAAAAACAAATTACATTGTTGTATTTATTTAAAAAAATCCGAAAATAATCATTATAAAATATTACTACTGACAAGGGATTAATAACGTGGGACTGAAATTGTTGAATCTTGTATATTCAACAATTTCACTCCCATTACAAATCTTTTCGATTTTGTAATTGTTTTGCATTCGAAATCACTTAGGAAAAAATCTCGGTGAAGTTAGTGAATAAGGGTTTTTATGCTGAAAAGTACTTAATAATATTGTCGCGAATAAAACACTTTTTAACCGGATTTATCGCGTATATTTACATTTTAAATTTTAACTCGACGTTTCGGTGTCTTTGCAGACCCCGTGTTCACGAGCGACTCGAGAGTCGAAATATACGCAATAAATCCGGTTAAAAAATGTTTTATTTAAAAGAACTAAATAATAAAGTATAGAAATTAAATATACTTACAATATCTACTCCTTCCACGGCACATAATTTCAGTGCTTGGTTTTTAGCATCCAGTGCCACATTTACCATTGCACATGTCTCAGCAGGCAAAATATAGTCAGTGGACATGAAAGTTATACTCTTCTTCAGCCATGACTGAAAACAAGGAAAACTTATTAATCTTAAAGCTTTCCAAAGGTAACATTTGAATTAACATGATACAGTATCGTTGATAAATGGCACTTAAAACTGTGCTGAAATATCAAGAACTTTAAATCTGACTATCTTTCTATATAATATTATAAATGTGAAAGTTTAGATGTATAAAAAATAAATAAAAAAAAAACTGCTTCTTTTTATCCCGATTTTCCCACGGAATTCGAAATGGCGCGGGTACAACCTCGCGAAACAGCTAGTAAATAATATATGGTCGGTAAATAGCCTGATTCTAATGTTAATTCAAATGTCATTGGCCATACTTTAAAACCTCTTTGAAAGTAAAGTTCAAAATATTAATAAAATTTAGTATCATTGAAAGAAGAAGAAGAAAGAAAAGAAATTTATTCGGTGCCAAAACATAAATAAACATACAAATAAAAAACCATACAATTGTTATATAACAAAGCACCGAAAAGGCATTTACTCAGCATAAGTCATGGAGTGCGCACACACCAAGACGCTGATCTTCCGTAAACGCCTAACACAAGGAGAAGAAACTGCTGTGCATTACACATATCAACATATGAAGAGTTACATTAAAAAGATCTTATTTTAATAGGCTGTTATGACATAAATTCAATATAAACAAAGCTAAGCTGGCTCAATATAAAATTTCACTCTTAACAATAATACAGAACAATTCGATTTGCATTGCATACGTTTGAAGTAAATAGATACATAAATAAAGTCTGACTCATCATTTTAATATGATAAATTTCAAAAGGAATAATAAATTCCTTTTCTTGTCAGATAAATAAATAATAAAAATAAAAATAAAATCCCCAGACAATCACACCAACTACATGGCCCCTAAGTAAGCATAGCTTGTGTCATGGGATACCATATAGCGAACTAGGGGGGAACCTAGAATATAAATACATAAATAGATAAACACCCAGACACGGAACATTTTTTTTTCTGGTTCCGTGCGGGGCTCTAACCCGCAACCACTGGCGTCTGAGGCAGATAGGTTTACCCCAACGCCATAGATGTTTCAGGTTTAACAGCTTTTGAGCCAGATTTTTAGCTTTCTAAACCACAATTCAGGAAAATACGTCCAGCATTATCACTGCCTGTTAAGTTTTAATGCATAATCAAAATGCTCTTTCTGTAATGAAAAGTGATTGAAAGCTCGGGAAACAGGAGTCTTAAGTGTTCCCTTACAGCTAAGGTGTGATTGGCAGGGCTACCATCATCGTGCTGAAACGTTACTAGTTCAGGCAAATTTCAGAGTTTTGTCAACCTTGTAATAAAGTTTACAAATTAAATGATTAAAAAAAATTGTTATAAAAAGTTAAAAATTTTAGCTCTTTAGTTGCCTAAAGTAGCTTATTACCAAAGATACGATAGCTAGTATCGTAAATGATAAATTAAATGAAAGAACAGTTTTTAGTTTTTATTTAATCCATCTCAAAAGAAACACTTTAATAGTTTTTCTTATACTTTTTTGTTTTCACATCCCTTCAGTTTTTTTTTCTTGAGTCGCAGATGTTTTAAATTACAGTGACTGTATACAATAGACATTAGACAATCCAAAACAGAAAATGAAAAACTCTGCCTACAGTAACAGAAGTACTGTTAGGGGTTTAATGTCAAATTTCGGAGTTTTCTAGGAAAAACCTTAAATTTTCAAATTGTTCTAAACGGTCTAGACTATCACCTTATTCCCGTTTTGCATCCTGTTACCAAACTCCCTGTATTTATATTTTTAACAAATACGGTCGATGACATAGGCTGCCAACTACGAACTACGTTGTTCACAGTTGGTTTACCTCTGAAGTTTATTACCTCTATGTTGGCCCTACGGTTCAGTTTCCCTAAAACTTTTCATAACAGTTTATGTGAATTGCCCGCGTTATTCTATTATTTTTGTGTTAAATTTAATTTGTATCATGCCGAAAAGGTTTCAAAGTAGTAAAAGAAACACTGCGAACTTTTTGCGCAAAAGAAAAAGACAAGAAAGGGCCTATAATTGCATCAAGAAATGTTTGTCAGAGAAAATTGGAGTTATACGCATAAACATTTTACCGGAATTCAGGCAAATTCCACTTCGCTAAAGAATTGAATAGGAAATATTTGGCTTTATATCTTGTTTAGGCAAATCTGAAAAAACTTTCAGTAAAGAAAGCGTAGTCCGGCCATTCTCCGATTAGTAATTTTTACGTGTCCGGGCTTTTATTTCCGCATTATCGTAAAATTTAATGAGTACTTATATTTTTATATATTAGTAAGTATTTGTTATATTCAAAGCTATTGGCCTCAGTTTTAAGTAATTATGGCTTATAACATTTTTTAAACATCTGTTCTCTAATAACCGTACCGCGTCCGAACTCCAAGTTAATGGTAAAACTTGTCTTTATTTTGGTTGTAGTTATTGGAACAATTTGCTTCTTTCAATATTTCAAAGGCTTCTTAGCCTGTCTATCGCATGGAAAAATATCGATTTGATCCAACCGATATATAATTAACTATCTGCATGTCCGAGCTAAAGTTATAATTACCGTGATGTTTTTGGTTTCTTGATGCATCTCTCTAAATAACAATATATTGCACGTCACTTCTGCATGCATCGCAAGCTCTCGGTTCTCGCCGCATCCCACCAGTAAGTGCACGTATCTTGTGTTTATGTTTTGCCAACAAAGCAAGTAAATATCTAATTACCGTGACTTTAGTTGAGAATTTTTCTAGTTACCATTTATTATTTTTTACAGATGGTCTTGTAAGGTAGACTTAGGTACATATAAAAAAAATACAAAGTACTACGTCCTTCGTATTTTGCTATAAACCAGTATTTACCTACATAATATGGGAACTAAATTTTTTTAAAGAATATCTTTAGTTTTCTTATTTCCGTTTACAAATTGCCATAATACTAATCACCGTTGTATGAAATTTATACTCACCAGTACTTAGATATTTCGTTCCCATAATTTTGATACATCGAACGGATAGCGTTATTCAGAGACAACGTTGAATTTTAATGGTAAAACATCGTTTTTAATGGGGCCAGACGATATTTTTCTGTGTATTTTTTACTTATAAGATGACAAAACCAAAAAAGCCCCAAGACGAAATTTAAGAAAAGAAAAGGCTAGAATCACGACAGCGTCGAGTATGAATAAGAAATACCCTCTTTTGTATTCACCACAGATAAAACATAAAGAGATAGACAAGAGAGAGAGAGAGAGTATTAGAAAAGAAAAGTGATAAAAATGACAACCTAATAAGCGAAACGTCACCACAAAATAGGTACGAGACTCAAAAAAAGTAATACAAAAAATTTAGAGTTTACTACTTATAAGAGACAAAAAGAAAAAGAAAAACAATTGATGAGGAAGAAGATTTACATTATCAAAATATAAGAGATCGTTTTGAAGCTTCCCCACAACTACATCTTAATGATTCCCTGTATATTTTAATACATATCTTGAGTATCATTCTAAATGAAGCTCTTAATGTAAATGTCACGGCTGGTAATCTCCATAGTGTATATTAGCATCAGTCTATGGATATTGTCCATGGGCTCACATAATGATATTGACACTTGACTGCTTAAATTGGTTGAATAGTTTGATTGAATTGAAAGTTTCAATTCGAATTGAACATACTTTGTAGAGATTGACACAATAACAATCTTTGTGAATTGATGTGTAAATGAATTTAATTATAAATAAATTATAAAAATATTGTATAAGTTGTGAAAATTGTGTTACCCTTATGTGAATTTCCAAGAAAATATACCAAAGGAAGTACCTAACTATAACTCAACAATACCTGAAATATACTGACAGCGAGGACTGAAATTATATATCTATATTGGATTTGTAATTGGATTGTCAGAAAAAATTATTTAATCACACCACATTGTCTAGCCTAAATTAAGTCTCATTAAGAACTTGTGCTATGGATACTAGATAACGGATAAATAAACTTAAGAAATATATAAACAAATAGATATTTTTTATTTTTTATATAGAAAAACATCCAGACCCATATTTATTTATTTGTAAATTTTATTATTTGGCAAAGGAATTACCTATAGGCATAACATACTAAGAAAGTTCTTTGCCATGTCCGTAGAAAAAAAAACTGCTATACCTCAATTCAATTTTTTGGTTATAATGGCAACCACTGCTATACCTCATTGTGTAGAATAACATTAAAAAAAAAACAAGCTGTCAAAATCAATATGTGAGCCTCGTATAGACCGACATCTATGACAAGGGAGTTGTCCGTCTGAACTTGTTCTCCTTATTAGTCTGTGGTAAATGTCGTCCATTTAATATCAGATTCTTCGTCTGGTCAATATCGTAATAAAAAATTGTTTATGTTATTTCGCAACTTAAATGGCACTTTTCTAATCTGAGGTTGGTTGTTATCTGGAGTTGCACGAAGAGTGTGGCCACGGCAAAAGAGCAACTATAAAATAGCTGTAGACAACATTGTGGCTCAAGGTTTTGATTTTATGAACATTGAAACCCTTTCAGAAAAATTGAGAGCCAACGTCACAGGAGTCATTACGGAAATAGTTCATGAGACAGATTGTTTTTCAAAAATATATGCTGATCCCTAAAGAAATACAGAAGTTCAAAAGCACCATAAAAGTTTATCAAGTCATTTGAAATTCAGCTCATCCTAACCTCCTATGCGAAAATAAGATGTAATTCGCTCCAGTGCCTGTATCAACCAATTAGATAACATTACGGATTGTTCACTTTGAATCTAGAAAAAAACTGCTACAGAAGCCAGAATCGTCCTCGCCCGGATCCATATTATCTTCACTTTAGTAAAATGAAAATATTTTTGTTACGTCTGTAATCCATGAAGTAAATTTATTACGATACTAGCTGTGCCTGCGACTTCGTTCGCGTGGACGACGAAACTTATCAATGAGTTTATGAGATTATCGAGCATACCGGTATTAATACTTCTGTCCCGGCGCGGGCCCTTTGTGGCTAATTAAAAAAGAAAGCCAATTGTGTCTCATTAGCGGTGATTAAGAGGGTAGGCATATGATATCTTTGCTCGCGACATCGCTCGCGTTCTATAAGTTTTTTGTAGTAGAATTCTACTTTGTTATCTGTTTAGCAAGATAACCCATAGCGAAGCTGACATTCATTGCAACGAATGCTCACAAAGATAATGGTAACGACAGATAGTCAGCGTACGACATCAATTGAGAGCTTAAGCATACTCGACATTATGAATAAGCCCGTCCGGACTATGAACATAAAGGTTCTTTGGACTACTCACGCTAAAGCTGACCATGTGGAAAACAACTCACGCTAAGATCGACGCCAGAAACGCCTAGAGTCTGACCTTGTGCCTTATTTATTGTCATAGCGTAAGATAAAGTTACTGGAAACTGTACCTACTTTCTTAACCTGAAATGGGAAAATGTTTGGAATCAAGTGAATTCTAGGAATTAAAACACTTTCCCCAGCACCTAAACCAATTGAAATTTTTGGCTTAATTATGTGAAAACTCACGAATAATCTGAGCTTAATCACTATTCCTAGTAATGTCACATTCGGGATTTTCTGTGCGATCAAGATCGATAGGGATTTTAAACATAGTATGAGCTATTTTTCCTTCTGGTAACAATATCGCTGCTATTCCTGCTAAGTATTCCTAATAGCATTTCTCCCAAAGTATTATTAGCACCAAGGCAGACATGGTCAAATAACAATTTTGTTCGGATGTCATATTTGAAACTCATAATAGTTCTGCAGAATTATTTCTTCAGCGTACTCCATATTAATAAGTACGTTCGAATAACTATCAACACTGATTTACGGCTAAGCTCAAATATAAAATCTATACATACGTGTGTTGCGAACGGTGCAAGCCAAATTCAACCTTCAGCACTACATTTGTTTACTGAATTACTTTAGTGAACTGCGTGTGACGTAACATACGACAAACTTAGTTTTTTGCGGTTGGTACAGTAATCGGGTCTAGGGATCGGACCGCAAATTAAGTTTGTTTTTTATTGTATCCAACTTTTGCGGGATAAAAAGGACCCAGTGTTGTGCCCAGGATATTAAAGAATAATTGTACCAAGTTGCATCGTAATCGAACCGGTAGCTTTTGCGTGATGTCGTCACATTTTTGGGTTCGGTATCGGTGTAGTAACACCCCTACCATTTATTTTGTGATATTTTCAATGTATAGGATTTTTACTTCTACACATTTATTATAAGTATAGATAATTTCTGACTAAAAAAATTACCTGGAAAGAAGATTCCGTCCTCTGAATACACGTCTCCATCATATCACTAGCCATCAACTTCAGCCTCTGCTCCAAATGTGACCTGAACTCCGGTTCAGGCCAGTGTAAATCTCTGATGAAACATTGCAACGCGTCCAGCTTCCAAAACAACTCTTCACTCGTAGCACAGCCGTTGCTGCAACAACACATTCGTATACACCCCATATGTCTGTGAATGATTGCCTATAAATATCCCTACAGTTCTTTCATAGCAGTTCTTTATTTGATGAAAAATTTGTATATACTGCTTGGTATTAGGATTTTTTTTTTAAATAAAAATCACACCAGCTACATAGCCCCAAAGTAAGCATAGCTTGTGTTATAGGATACCATGTACCGAACTAGGGGCGAACCTAGAATATAAATACATAAATAGATAAACACCCAGACACGAAACATTTTTGTTTTTCTTTGTTCCGTGCGGGAATCGAACCCGCAACCACTGGCGTCTGAGGCAGACAGATTTACCCCATCGCCAAAGTGGTCGTGGCCAATTAGATATAATTTTCCTGAGCAATATTGCATTTTAAATAAATCCAAAAATAAAATCCTTAATAATCCATCCTTGTATCAAAATGTGCATGTTGTGATTTTTTTAACTCGACGAGAACTTTTGTCCAACAATATTTATTTATTTACAAATCTCCAAAATTTCTTCTTAGGTATGATTTTTTCGAGTTTTGTTGCATAACAGCGCAAATTATTCAAAAGATGTAGCTAGTATTAGGGTTATGTTTTCAACGCGTATATATGTATGTCTGTCTCCGCCTGCCGCTACAAGTTTTTTCATAAATATTATTTAAAAACTCTTATAGTAATATTGCTTGTTTTGTACTTTTTAGTTGAAACTTATTGCATTCAGCAGTCGGGTTTTTAAGTTTTTGTAATTACTTTTTTATTGTTGACTTTCATTAGGTGCATTTATTATTATAACTAAAACTTACCCCTTGATCTCCCATTTTTCTTTTTCAAATCCTTTGTGCAGTGACTGCGAAATCGACGATTCCATCAGATCCACGTATCTCACAACCAGAGGCGCAAACGTGTCCCGTAAGTTCTCATGGAATCTACCACCTTTAAATTTTCTGTAGGTTAAATTTTATCTTTATTTCAACTCCTATTAATTTTTTTTTGGCATTTGCCTCTTGTTTACTTACCGTCGACTCGCAAATAATCATTCAAAATTTGGAACAATGGGAATGAATCCCACGTGTCCGGTGGCTGTTCAGCCAATACTCTGTCCATGTCCACGGCGAAAAGAGCCCAAAATATTTCAGCGTGCTCTACCAATAGCTCCGAAAACCATGCAAAGGCCTGTGAGGACAAAATGTATTGACTTGATCCCTCGGTCGGAAGATATCATGTGTTTTCTTTCTTTTAGGTAATACTTTAATTTTATTAGATAAAAGTGCTTTCATAAAAAAGGATCATGACCAAAGGGAGCAGGGGTTGTGATGGGAAAATTAAAATAAAGTTCAAAAGGACTAAGTGATCCGATTATGCACACGTCTTAGTACGTTTAGTGTGTGTCTTTCATTTTAGCACTATAAGAATACGATCCATAATATATGATCATTATAATATACATACAGTAGGCAAACCTAATGCAATAGGAATCCATGCAGAGAGAACAGCATACTCTACTACAGAAGTAACCTTATACTTAAACTAGTTCAAAACTATGTAGCTGAAATAAGAAACAACCTCCAAGAATTTGTGTGATGTAAATGTGCAATGTGGAGTAATGTACATAATGTTCGAATGGTGAAATTTTAAAAGAAAATGTCATCTTAGCGGATGCAGAAGTAAGTATTTTGTTACTTATCTAAACGATACGTAGCATTCTACACAAAGCTTGTTAAATGTGCTTGATGTGTTGACCTAAGATGTTTTGAGTAAAGTGTTATTAATATGGTAGATAAATTATAAAATAAATCATATCATGAGTCCACTAAATAAAGAAGTAAGTACTTTTCATTCAGACATTTTCTCAACCTGCCAATTCAAATTTTACGTAAAAACTTCTAAAAAAATTTCTGGCCTAGAATGAAAAGTTAATATAGTCTTTGTCTTGCCATTCTAATAAATCTATGTTTTTAATTATTCCATGCAATGCTTAATAATTCTCAAATCTATGGAAGTAACATCTAAGCATTTGCTCAAGCGTGTATTTTGATTTATCAGGAGTCTACTCATCGAGAAAATTGTGATCAAATCAATCAAAGTAAAGTATGGTCAAGATCGAGTGAATAAAACGATTGATAGTGATTCTTTCAGCCGAGCAATCAATCAAATTACAAGTAATTACATTTTGTTGACCGCTAGTATCCGATTTTGAGTTATAAACCTGCGGAGAGAAAATTCAAGATAGAGGTGGTATATAAAGATAATAGAACATTACTTAGAGCTTTTGTCGAGAAGTGAACTAGAAAACTCACTTAGCGACTTACAAAATACCTGAAGAAATTCAAAACTTCCAAATTTCTAAAAGATGATACGTTACACAATAAAGAAATAAAAGGTAAGCCAATAGAAGGATACATATAAATTCAAAGTTTTCGTTTTGGAAAAAGTACCTAATAGTCGTCAAATACTATGACTGAGATGAAAAGTAAGATAAATATATTGAATCGGATCTTGTTTTTTGGATTCTAATTTTACACTATTTTTCATCTCAATCAAAGGAAATATAATCGAAATACTTTTCCATCATATTTCTTTCTAATAGCGACAAGAGAGAAGGGTGCTAATTTAGTGAACATATATTGATAAAATTTTTAACATTAGTAGAATTTATAAATATCTGCAAAATAATCATGCTTTTTCAAATATTTTACTGAAAACGAATCACAACATTGAAGACAAATTGGATAAAATTAAATTTCAGAGCATTACAAAACTTGCGTTTTGTTGTGAAACGTACGAAAGGTTATATTCATATAAAACTGTATACAACAAAGTAAGCTCCAAAACTTTTTGGCGGCAAGAAGTTGAGACACACCTCGGCGTAATGTTCTTCATTCTGCTGTAAGAGATCTACGCATAATTCAGCAAGATGAATGAGATCTTCTAGCTTCTTTGCAGGAGTCACCATGGTATCTCCTCTAAGATCCTCTGTTGACATAGATTATATTAAAGCACTTTGATAAATTCAAGAAAAATGTATGTAATGTGTAAAAATAAAAATATGGTTTCTTAAAATACCCTCAATATTTGCTTTTTGACTTAGCTGTGTGTAGTTCAGTAAAGCTGCATTTTCCAAACTTGTTCTTATCATTTCACGGACTTCTTCTGGGGCCACTGGTGTTACGACATCTTTCATGAGGACCCTTTCGAGAAGTGACAGAGTAGACTGACAACAAAAGATTGATTAAGTTAGTGAGTTATGCACGATTGTAGGAGGAGGCTTTAGTAGTTTAAGCATTTTTACAATTCATTTGATATGTGATTGAAAAGCTAGTCTCAGTTTGGCGAAGTAAATAAATGGGAAGAGACCTTATAAAGTACCACATGAGTAGAAAATACTACCATGGTGGTGACGTGGCATAAGTTGTACCTACCTATCTTTTTGAGGTCATTTTCTAATTTTTACTTATATGTTTGAGGGTTAGTGGAACAATTAAGAATTTGTATGTCTGCCAGGATTAACACAAACAGATCGTATTAACGTAAGTGTAATTTCCACGGGTTCAAAGGGCTTTTATAAAACCTCACTATCACTTTACCCAAAAAAAAACAGCAACCAAGTAAACAAGTGATGAACTTGCTTAACCTGCCATTTTGTTGCCAACTTAACAATTAAGATACCAAACGTACCTTTAAAGCTCCTTCAGGTCTGCCAAATGGAAAGGCATATCTGAAGTTCGTAATCTGATGCTGCAGCAACGTCTTCAACCGTTCCTTGATCTCCGCGAACTTCTCCTTCTCTTGCACCGTGATGCTGCCCACGCCGTCGGGCCTGCCAGGCAACGTCGCTGTACTGTAAACCACTTGCAGGTGGGGCTTACTCTAGTTGGAGACAAGCAGGATAGGGCGTGGCCATGGCAGTTTGAGGAAAGAGATTTTGGATAATTAACGAATTTCTTTTTCTTTTATCATCTGTATTTATCACGATATTATGGGTTATATCTCCTCGTTACCCAAGTGAGACTCTTAGCCTTGCAGTTGGCTCATTATAAGGAGTTGCGATGATCTATCATGATGAACTGGTATTATCATGTTTGTAAGATTGAATAACGTTAACTATAATAATTGTAAATTGCTAGATTGCTTCTTTTCAATGATTGTTCAATCTCTAGTCTCTGTCTTCCCCAAAGGGAGACAGACGTTAAATTATGTACGCTTTTTTTTCTTTTAGAGCATTTAGATAATTGTCATCACGCAGTTGTTTAGGTTGAATATCTTATATTTTCTGATGGTATAGATATTCAGTAGCTATCTAAGAGTTCATTTAATTTGGTTGTTAAACTGACTGCCATAGCCACGAAGGTGAACTGAAAGTATTAGTTTGAGCGAGCAGGTAAGAATTAGTAACAAGCACACTTAAATAGATCAGAGTCAAGTTGAGATCATAGAAACAGGTTCTGGGGTTCCATCAATGCAAATATAGAAAATGCTAATTGGTACAAGAGAAAATCTTTTACACTGAAAGCTTATCTGGCAGTGCTTTAGAAGTAAAATGATTTTTTCAAAGATTTTTTCAAAAAATAGGTTATAAATATGTACAGTAAAGGGACTTGAATACACAATACTTCCTTCTCTGTATGTTATTTTTGGAATTCGTAAAACACAGAAATTGTGGGGGCGTCATGCAAAAATGAGACAAAAAAAATATCGATTGTTAAGGCTTGACAGAAAAACAGTATGTTTATAAGTATGTTCACTATGTAAGTGAAGATAAAAATAAGTACCCAGACATAATTATATTTTTAATTAATTTACAGCAAAAAACAGGTATATGTGGTATTTACATGAATTACAAAATACATACTGCAGCCTTAACTTAGATCACCAAAGTCAATTTTGAGTTGATTCTCTTTAGATTAAAAAGATTCTAAATCACATCAAAGTTTTACCTCCCTGAATATTATCTAACATCAACACATTGAACACAAAACTTACCTGTTTCCATGCACATGGCTCGCGCAGAAAGCGAAGGAGTAATGCATCAGCGTTGGGTCCACGGTTTGTTGTCCACTTTCTGCCACGTCCAGCAAATCTGACAGGTAACAAAGATGGCGGTAGCAACCTCGAACGCCGTAGCGGGCGCAGTATTCGTCGAGCACGAACACTTGGCCAGGAGAAAACCAACCCTAAGGAACAGAAGAAATCCTTTGTTAAGGTAAAGTTGTACACCTGTTTCTTTAACACTGCTAAAAGCTTATTGTTACTTTGATTTAATGTATTCACGGGATTCTTACCACGATTTACGATTTTATTTTCGCACCTCCGATATTTCGATGCTGTTACAAGCGTCCGATATTTCGATGCTTGTAACAGCATCGAAATATCGGACGTGTGAAAATAAAATCGAAAATCGTGGTAAGAATCCCGTAAATACATTAAATCATAGTGAAAATAACCGCGATAGTTTAATAGTATATTATGTAACAAGTGAGCGAAGTTGCTAATTACAGTCGAGGCTGTGAACGACGTTTTTCAACACAATTGTGAGTAAAAGACAGACATACGTGGTCATAAAATAACAAACACATTTGATAACAAAGCTGTGTATTGTGATTGAAAAATGGCGCCGAACCTCGCGCATGCGCTTAGGTTTTTTTTTTCCGCAAAATGTGTCAATGTCTGTTTTGCATATACAGCCTATTTTAAGTGAAAATGTTTAATTTGGAGTGGTAAATGCAAATATTTTAATATTTTATAACAAATTATTGTAAATTGTGAATAATTTGTTTGATATACTTACAATTTTGTTTAACTAATATAAGGCGTAAACATTTAAAAATGTATATGGATTTGAAGTGGTATAAAACCTCTTTGTTGTTTCTGAAAATATTTAATATATAACCCGGACCAATAAAATATGCTCAGTTTACTCGCATGTAATTTGCACAAAGGTACAATTCAACTATGTAGGATTCGTTATATTATGCACTAGGGTATAATATATTATGCACGCGTGACTTATAGCCCAGTTTATAGTTCTAAATTCAATAGAATAACGCTCACTTTACGAGCAAGTGTGTTGAAAAACAATTTTTTGTTTAAAACTATCGCGTTCATTGTATAAAGCGAATTTCAAATGCTTGCATTTTCATAGCCGAGCGATGTCTTGTATTCCTGAACTGTTTAGGTAAAGTAAATAGATCTCATCAAATGCCTGTTCATAGATTATATCTGATAATATCAGGAGTACTTTGTGATCTGCTCATAAGCATCAAATATTTACATACATACATACATAACTTCACGCCTATATCCCTAATGGGGTAGGCAGAACACCAGAGGCTATAAAAACCATCTGATGTCACGTTTGACAAATTTGGAGGTATTATTATGATGGAGAGAGACTATAACAGTGACAGGGGGGTCAGCCTGTCGCCCGCAAAATCGCCAATAAATCCTCCGTCCCTTAACTGACTTTTACAGTTTGCCCGGGAAGAGAAGCAGCTGGCACATTCTATGTTTTTCTTTCGCTCCCAGTCCAGCATGGAAGCAAATTTCATCAAATATTTTTGAAAATAAAAATGTGATCACGGACATCAGAGCAAGAATTTTTATGTTTACGTACGTAACAGCAATATAATAGTAGGTAGTCTTTAACAATAAGCCTCGCAGAAGATAATTATGATATATTCTAGTAATCCTAACATAACCTGTTAGTTATGAAAATATGGTTTAATCTATTTTTAAAACTTGGTGATACATTGCAAACGAGAATTTGGGTAGTTTATGACTAAGACTTCACCACCGTTCGTGAAAAGGTGCATTGATTGTTCTGAGACTTAAAGATTATAAGTCTCAGTAACATCGGGGCATTGGTTTAGTCGCGGAATGACCGATTTGCGAAATGTCTACATAGTCTATAAATGACCAATTCTCGAAATGTACAATTCTATAAATGACCAATTCTTAAAATGTACAATTCTATAAATGACTGCTTCTACAACTCAATTTATGGTGACATTCATAACCCAGTCTATCCACAACAAAGCGCTCTATTTGGTGGTGAAAACAATCAGAGACAAGGTTCACAAAGCATTTACCACATTCACAATATTAAAAGGAGCTTCTATTTACTTGAGAATTAGATTTATTTTTAATGTGTTGTCTTACCAGGGAGCAGTATGGATCTTGTAGCCGGTATTTCAAGGTCAATGACTGCAGAATGGAGAACAGCTGTTGATGGTCAAACTGACAGGGGTCAGCTTGGATGTAGTCTTCCATCCCGTGCTTGCGCGCTTTGTCTGCGTCTTTGGAAAATATTATTTCTATTTTTTACAAGTAATCGTGGTTATATTATTGGGTTGGGGAAAAAGTTTCTTCGCATTTTTTAAGAAAATTCAAAACATTTTTTAATATAGTTTACTGACATTTAACTAAAGTATGCATGTACCATTTTGTTCGATAACCTTTTGCCATCTTGTGGGTAGGGACATGATCCCATTGCTATAAAAATTTTGGGACCTCTCATCAAAATACCGGGACAAGTGGATTTGGCAGTCCTCTCGTGATGTTAACCTAACACTGCCTAAAGAATTCTGAAGAGACCGAAACAGGTGGAAATCTGAAGGTGCAAGGTCAGGACTATACGGCGGATGCATTAACACATCCCAGCCAAACTCTCTTAATTTTTGCTGGGTGGCTATAGATGTGTGAGGTCTAGCGTTATCATGATGAAACACCCTTCTGTTGATCAATTCCGGCCACTTTCTCTCAACTTCTTGTTTTAATCTCATAAGTTGTTCGCAGTAGAGTTCAGAATCGATAGTCCTGCCTGGTGGTAACAGCTCATAATGAATAATGCCGTTCCAATCCGACCACACACACAACATCACCTTATTGCGAGTTAACGCGGGTTTCGCCACAGTCTGTGAAGCCTGACCGGCCTTTGACCACGACCTTTTTCGCACGTTCTTGTCGTACGTGATCCACTTTTCATCACCAGTTATCAGCTTCTTCAAAAATGGCTCGGTTTCGTTACGTCGTAATAAAGAATCACAAATGAGTACACGGTTCATTAGGTTTCTTTCAGTGAGCTCGTGAGGTACCCAAATATCGAGCTTTTTTGTATACCCAGCTTTTTTTAAATGCGCCAAAACTATTTTGTGGTCAATTCCCAGTTCAGCTACGTCGTAACTACTGATATGGCGATCTTGCTCCACTTTTTAAAAAATGGCATCCATTTTATCCGTAATAGGGCGACCAGAGTGAGGTGCATCTTTGACATCAAAATTTCCGGATTGAAAACGCTTAAACCAAATTTGTGCTACTCCCACAGACCTTGCACTAGGTCCATAAACATCGCAATTTTTTTTCGCGGCTTGCGTTGCACTTTTACTTTTTTTGTAGTAAAATTTTAAAATATATCGAATTGATTCATTACATTCACTCATCTTGACAGTACGAAAAACAAATGAAAATCACACATTTTCCTAATTTGAATTTGGAATTATGTTCTTTAAAATTTTAACTTTCAATGATACCAAAACCAGCCAGATACAAATACTATAGCCAAAGAGATTTTATTACAAGTTCATACATACTATAATGCGAAAAGACTTTTTCCCCAACCTACGAGTATTATAAAAAGTACTCAGTAACTTTTGCCAAAAAAACACTCAGATCACAAAGATAGTGTAGTTCTATAAGTATTTATTAGGATCCGTATAAAATAGTCAATCTAATATATAAAATTCTCGTGTCACAGTTTTCGTTGCCATACTCCTCCGAAACGGCTTGACCGATTTTGATGAAATTTTTTGTGCTTATCCGGTATCTATGAGAATCGGCCAACATCAATTTTTTTTTTATTTATATGGTAAAACAACGTTTGCCGGGTCAGCTAGTAATATTTAAATAGCAGATTAAGAATGATGAGTGAGTGGGTCTAAATGAAGAAAGAAATTATGTTTTTTAATATTTTCATTACCGATTCTAGATACTATAGATTTTAAATACCCGATTCTAGGCTTGACTCGTCCATTGGCGCCTACTGTAATTTTTTTACATAATGGTTGCATAGAAAAAAGTTACCTTTAAAGTTATTTTTTCTAGGAATTTTAAAAAGTCTGCCTACGTATTACCTTGTTGGATAGCTTAAACCATGTACTTTATTATGAGGAACTCTGCACAGTAAATTATTAGTTTTTTATAGGAGACGCATTCTAAGTGCGGTGTTTTGGTTTAACTTAAGAAGTGCTTGAAAGATAGTTTTAAAAGTTGTGAAAAAATCATGATTTAATTTTCGGTAAATCATGATGTTAAATTCCGTTTAACAAAGATCTAATAACATACCTCCCATAATCCTTTGATGAGTGTCAGATGTAGTAGGCGGAGTGGGTTTGTGACTCTGTCCGGTAGCTCGGTACAACGCCATCACCCATAGATGGCATTCGTTCTCATCACTGACTCCAAGCAGTACCGATTCCCCATCGCGGACAGCATTCATGAAGTATTTTGCACCTTCCAGTTCTGAAATTATGAAGATCGATGATTTATTTTTGTCGATATTAACAGATGTTTTTGGAAGTGATAATAGAAATAGTAAACGTTTTTGGTGGAAGTAATGTATTGATAATAATTACCTTGTCCAACCATTAGTTGCGCTGGAAATAGACAAAAAAATATTAGTCAGTTGAAATAATGTTGGGTTATGAAGGTTAAAGAGAATTTGCATAGATAAATTAAAAGTAAGAATCATTTCAAAAAGAAAAGTAGCCATTAATTTTAGTACAGAAGATTGGTCAATTAATCTCAATCCATCAACGTGAATGCCATTCAAAGGATAGTATTTTTCGTGAGCCCATTTTTAAGGAAACACATTTACTTTAAAAGTAACTTTTGTACTTCGTAACTGGCGTAGAAAAATATTTAAAAACGACACCTTTAGATTTGAGCAGATTTTTATCTAAATGAGATAAAACTGTAACATAAAACTGCTAAATTTGTCTACATACTTATATCATATACCACATTTTTTGGTAAGTTGAAGTGTTATTATTCAGCATACGACGAAATATTACAAATAAATTCCGATGAAGATTTTGTAAGTATCTTTTTACATAACTTTGACCCCCAATTGATGTTTCTGACATTGTTCGTTATTAAATCCTCTTTCCTGTTTGTAAAGAGCATTTTTTAACTATTTTTTTTGTATTTTTTCTGTTCCTAACGCCTCATAATGGAGGTTGTTCATACTCACCACTAGCAAGCTCAATATAATCCACAGTGAAACCATCAAGCTGCATCATCTCCGCTGGTTCAGACTTCTTGTCCTTATACGAGCACAATGCGAAAGTGTACTGGCTTACTTGCACCAGCACCATGTAACGGCGCTTCCATTTGCGCCAAACTGACTTTCCAATCACGTGGAGATAGCTGAAAAATAATTAGCCTTTTTTACAAAGCGCATATTTAGCTTATTCATATGATAACCAATAAGCTAACTTTGAAAGTACAACCTATCGTATAGGCACCCGATACAAACAATTCTAGTTTTCAATGAATTTTTTTAGTTAAGTTGGTAGCTTGGTAGAGCAAGATTCTGATTAACTACGTTTGTCTGGAGCCGAAATATGACCAAATGATTTTAATTATGAATAATATATCGAGGGTCTGTCATAATCATGCATTGGAAAATACTTTCGAAATTTAAATCCACTTGATTCAGATGAAGCGTTAACATAAATTGATGTCAGAGACAAAGAGTAGGGTGGGCAGGCAATAATAGCGGACTCAGATCAAGTGTAATATAATCAAGAAAAAATAAAGAGGGATCTATCTCATTGAAATATAACCGAAAGGAAACGTGAAAAATTAAAAAAGAATTCTTACCCGCAATGCTTCATATTCAAAGGTTTATCCATGCGACAAGCTATTTTAATTCTAAGGTCTTGATCGGGTAGATTTTTTGGAACTGTCATGCGATGCCACTCTGGTGCCTGCAATGATGAATGAAAGTCCATAATACGCACTATATCTTAAATTACTTTTTATTGGGACAAGTAAACTGTAATCCCTTATTCATTTGCATAGAAATTACCTTGCTAGATAATGGTGTTGGTCGTAATACAACTTTTCCAAGTTCCTTATCTTCTAAAGCAAGAACTCCAGGGTTTTCTGTATACAGCTTCACTTTGACAGCTGGAAGGGGTTGTGTGGTACTGAAGTCACCTTGTGTATCCCACCTTTAAATGTTGCATAATTTGTTATACTTAAATGTCGTAATGTGACAATGTATATAAGTAATAAGAGGCGTTTAATTAAAAGGGAGAAATCGTTGGTTAAATGTAACTTTTATTAAACGATAGCTTATTTTGGTAAACTATGAATATGTTTTCCCTAAGCGCGGAAATTTTCCTTCTTGAACTGTAGCGACTACTTAACCATTGAACTGTTTCCTTTCAGATTTTAAAATTTTTAAAGGATCCGAACCAGTGAACTCGCTTTTCATGAAACGTCACTTGTATTTTAAGTTTTACTCACATGGGTTTAGATGCTTCTGCCTGATCAGTCTGTAATTTGTCTCCTCCCTCCACTTCCATGGTACAATAAACTATTCTATTTGGTGCAAGCGATTTAAGACCTTTTACCTCCATTACTACTACCTAGAATGAGTTAATGTAAAGTAATTTAATAAAACAGATTAATGTTCTTCATTACAAATTACGAATTATACATGGCTCTAGTAACAATAAAATGTTAAAAAGGAGTAGTGAAACTCCCCAATCATTGCCAAGAAAATGCAGAATTTCCAAAAAAGTTATTCACGTTTCAAAAAAGCCCGCTACGATTACTAAAAATACAAAGAATTTTGTATCGATCTTAATATAAAATTAAGCAAGACATCTCAAATTAAAAGCATAAATTATTGCAATAGTATAAATTAAACATTTTTCATTACAAACGTAAAACGGATCTGCTAGAAGTGGGCTGAATCTTCTCCAAATTGTACAATTTGTTAGTTTTAACGTCTCTATATTAATATTTGAAAAATCAGTATTCGATAAATCGATAAAATGATGCACCACACCCACATGAGTAGATAAATGGAACAGAGACAAAGCTTCTTAAGAACGTGCAAAATTGTTACCTATTTTGGTAGGGTTGTCACAATAGGTAAAGACAAACTAAACAAAACATTTGTTAAATAGTTTTATTATTCAGTATATAGAATACTGTACAAATTACTTACTCTAATAATTTTCTTTTTATAA
This sequence comes from Stenoptilia bipunctidactyla, assembly GCA_944452665.1. Classification (NCBI taxonomy): domain Eukaryota; kingdom Metazoa; phylum Arthropoda; class Insecta; order Lepidoptera; family Pterophoridae; genus Stenoptilia; species Stenoptilia bipunctidactyla. The sequence goes on along the minus strand of OX101743.1, from coordinate 3,696,145 downwards.
TTTTTGTTTTTTAATAATTTATTGTTTCTTTTGACGGTGTGGTAAATTCTGAATCTAACATATAGTTTTTTCAAGTACTCTAACGAGAAACACTCACATGGCATATCAAATTTACTATCTTTAATACGTTTAAGTATTTCATTGCCAATATTGACAATATGTATTTCAAGATCGAAATATTCGCGAAACTTTTGCTCGAGCAATTCAACAAATGCGATAAAGTTATCAGGAGGTATAATTAAAAAACCAACCATTAAATAAACAACCATTTTTAATAATAAAATACCACGTTTTTACATTAAAATATTCAAACTTCCAACTAACAAAAAAAACAACGTGCGTCGCGCTGACCCTGAGATTGTACACTAGCTGTGACAGCGTAATCCGGTTTTTACCAGTGTCGCCGCGTACGCGACAAGCGGCCAGTGGTCACGCACACATGCCCCGCGTGCTTGTAGTATTACAATCGATTCGTGCGGATGTATGAAGCTTTGTCTCTGTTCCGTTTATCTACTCATGTGCCACACCCGTCAATAATCAACGATGATATGAAGTAGCGAGTGCTTTTATTTTTTTATGTTAGATGTAATGTTAATCAGTAGACAGTCGTGAAGTGTAGTTCAAACACTGCATTACCTCAATTTGGAATGTAAGTACTACATCCATTTTAGTAAGCTGAGTGTCACCGTCGCCACCGTCTCCTTCTCCAGTAAGTTTGTTGGCAAGGGATCCTTGTGATCTGAAACACAGCTGCTTACTCAACCTTGGACTCGGATCTGGTCCAGCATTTGATCTGATTGTTGAGGTTACCACCACCAAATCGATATTCACAGAGAATTTAATTTTTGCAAAGGTTCATTTAAATTTCCCAATAAGTCGTTTAAGCAAATCAGATATGAGAATCAGATTGAATTTTAAGTTTAGGTACATTTAAACATGTTTAACAGTTAACACGACACCATTTCACATTGTTAACACAACAAAGAAGAAAACGTTAAGACAATACATACATACAAAGGTATTAATCACACACAGGGTATTTACAAATAAGTTACATGACAAGCCCATGGACAAAATGCAGGGTGGTATTACAAAAATGACCATCACCGATACCAAGAATGATTAAGCATAGCAATAGGGAAATTTAACACAATCAGTATTCAAACCACACACATACATACAAGCTAAGGTGATGAAAAATAAAGGTGATGAATGAAAACTCTTAAAAGACAAAATAAAAAGTTTGAAAGGCCGCAACCGCTAAAAATGTATTGTGTTAGATGTGTTTATTTATATTTGTGTCCAAGCAGAGTATTGTAAGCTTTAAAGCGCAAATTTTTGTTTGTGTCTCCGATTATTATGCTTTAATTTTTCAAGAAAAAAATTAAAGAAATGTGATTGAAAGCTGTGGTTTTTATATACGAAAGCCTTTATAGATCTAAATTACTATGAAGAAATTGACGAACTCCTACGTTTTTTAAGCTGTAGCTTAAGGTGGTAGCTGCTATTTTAATAGAATTAATCATGAAACTAGAGTTAATTATATTATGGATCAGAAAAATCTAAATAAGCTTGGATTAAATTTGGCAGTGTAGTGTAAGCCTCATCCTTAGTTGTCATTCTGTCTTTTATATTCACGATTGTTTTCAAGCTTGGGGTGGGAGTTCTCTAGGGCTATTTTACTTTCTATTTCTACGTTCTAATTAATGACAACATTAGGATCATCAGTTTTGTCAAGAACATCACAGGCCAGGTGGGAGGGGTCCTGCTACACAAGACACGTGCTCAAATTTATTATTTTGTACGCATTACTTGTACTTCCTTTATTTTTTTTATCCGGTTTCGTGCGGAGGACAGAAAAACCAAAACAGAAATGAAAAATTAGAAGATACTATTCTGTGACTCTGGATACACCAAAATCTACGCTTATGTCATATTTTGATGCTGGGAAGAAATCTAACAGTTGAACACATTTCTACAAATTAAATAGTAACATTAATAAAAGAGATAAAAAAACAAATCAAAAAATGTGTTTTGAATAAATAATGTAGCCAATGGATATATAACTAAATTTGATAGTAAGTTTTTACTGTGAATCATTTAAAATGCTTAAAGCGCTTGCATATTTTAGGTCTGAATATCTTATCAATATTTAATTTAAGTTTTCTCAAAATAAATATACAATCGCCTTAGTCCCAAAAGAGTTAATTGCAATACTTATTATTGTTTACTTAATTACGTTAATTCAATAATTTCTTAATATTTGAGGTCATCTTATAATTAACAATATTTATTATTTAAAACTGACCTGTGATTATACCGCTTGATTTTGTGCAGGCCGTATTTAGAATCAGCACCACCCTTAGACACAGGGAGTGCCTCAAGATTGGCCATCAGTAGATTGATAGATGACTTCAGTTCTTCTATGTAGAGTGACTCCATTTCTTTCAGCACAAATTTCGGCATTAACTTGCGATTCTGCGATCATTTCGAAATTGAAATTTAAAAATTCTATTACAGAAACCATGACTAAAGGAAGAAATACAATTTAATTCCTGTGTTAATAAGGTTGAAACTTACTCTCTCCATTTCATTGACTTTTTGCATTCTTCCATCTAGTTCTCGTCTGATGGCGGCAGCTTGTTCATCCGCTGAATCCAACTATAATAAAAAAAAGTATTTAAGCTTTTAAATTAATCAACCTTACTTTTCTTACAAAAACAAACAAAATTGATGATAAAACTTGAAATAAAACTGAAAATCCAAATTAATGTTCTGCAAGGAACCTTGCAAATCCGTAAAGATCAGTTACTTTCGGGCTATAACGTAAATTGCGAGTAATAAGACTTGTTTTATGCTTTTGTCCCCATAAAACGGCATTTAGTAAGGTCTTCTATAATAAAATTCTTATATTATAAGCTTTATGGAGTTTGGACGTTTTTGTTGGACGGCGTATTTGGGAGGTGATTGTTCGAATATTTTATGTTTTATTTTATTGTTAGATAGGAGTGATTTATTAGAGTTTAAAAAGCATTTGCATACATTTTACAGTTTACCTCGAAATAAACATTAAGCGGTACCTAATCATTTGGATTCTTTATTTACCTATAACTTAAACTGGCCATATTTGAATATGATTTAGATATAATGTGACAGTAGAGAAATTTCTTAATAACAAGACAAATTCATAACCGAATATCATTTTTATAAGGTCATCAGCGTGAATATTCTCCGTATTCACACATATTTTTACGAAAATTTTATAATTTACAAAAAGTAACTGTCCATATCTGTCCAAAAATCGTGTAACAAATAAACACTAATTGCGAACCTCATTCCTCCTTTTGGAAGTCGGTTGATTCCGATAAAGTCTAAACATTACAAGATTGATGGTAATATAAAAAATAATTATGTTTAAGCTATTTACGTCGAATTTAGTCGTCTTTTTCAGGACATTAAGTTAAACCAGAGGTTAAACTTAATATACTTTCACTTTTGTACTTACAAGCAGGGCATTGAATAGCAGCTGATGTTCAAACTTCTTCACCGCCAGGATTTGTTGGAACATATCGTATAGCTGTTCTTTGCTGAGAATACACTCCGCGTTAAGGCTTTGCTGCTGAGCGCGTGAAGGCCTCTTAGACTCATCGTCTCCTGGTATTCCTGGATAAAAAATACGTAAAGTTTTTATCACATTTCCGGTTTCTTTGTTAGTCATGATAATTTTGGGTAACCAAAGTGCTTGTAAAATTGCGATTTGAGTTGTATGAGATTTTGATGGACTTTTCGTGTTTAATGACGTGTTTTATTATAGCTAAATAAAATACAGTGTCATGGAATTCTTAGAATAGCTGTAAATTGTTTATTTAGTATAAAAAAGAAAAGAAAAGAAATAAATTGCATTATTTACACACGATTTTAGTGAAATAGTTTAAAAAAAAGATAAATCGAATCCAAAAGCTGTCTGTAATATTAGATAAAGGTTATTAAGTCGTAAGAGAAATATTTATACAAGTTAATGAAATAACTATAGAAATAAAATATATATTAAATCTTAAAATACATAATGCAGCGTTTAAATTCATAGCAGCAAAAGATTTAAATGTCAAATAAAATAAAATTGATTGAATTATTCAACCTGAGTTGAATTACCTTTTTATTTGCTATATTATTAATTAAAACATGCATTACATTACCTTCTCCAACTGTTAAAATTTTTAGGTAAGCTTCTATTTCAATACCTTTAGTTGATCCCTATGAAGCAGAAATTGAAACCAAATCTGGCATACATTCTACTTTTACATACATTTATAAACACAGAAATTAGAAAAGAAGCAACGTCAAAAAGACTCAAGCAGATGTATATTATGAAACAATAGGAAAACGGTATGAATGTAATGTTGCCAATATTTCAGTGATACCTGTTATTCCTGTTGGTGGTGTGTGAGAGAGACATGTCATGAGAAAAAGGGAAAGAAACACAGACGGTGAGACAGATACAGGCGCACGCTCAACATTAACATCTACTATTGGTAAATTGCGATTTATTAAAGTAGTTGCATACAATAATTGTCTTTAGTTTCATGATCCATTTTATTAAATATAAGTTGTTTTTAATCGAGATATAATATGCAGGTTATCTTCATTTTAATTTAACGTTTTGGTGTATTTTAGGTGCTTTAGCAACAAGTGATAAACCTTGATAAATATGGTTAAAAACAATTTACTTTTATATGGTTTTGGATTTTGTCATCGTTAATTCTAAATGCAATAATAATTCCCAACTTTTTCTGAACAAAAAATGAGATATGCATTTTAAACCCTCCTTACAAATATGTAATCGCTGTAACAATATATTATTTTAACATATTGATGTTCAATTTGAAAAAAAATGGAAAATATTAGTTTTTACTTTTTGTATACCTATATTTTGAAAACCATTTGGAAATTTACAGCAAACTGTGTTTTGTAGTTTTCTACAGCTACAACTTTGTATTCACAATCTATTTCAATTATTTAATTTGATTTAATAATAAAATTGTAGGTTTAACATTAAAGATAATATCAACATGGCCTCGATGCCTCTTGATAAATCTTATGCACAAATCGAAACTTTGTTATTATAGTCTACGAATTTGCTAAGAATTGAGTCATAAGTTGAATACTTTACTTTGCGGAAATTTGTAACAAATACTTTATAGATAAGTTATCAATTCTGCTAAGTAGAAAGCACGAGTGATGCTGGATTTTTCTAAATTGGTGCAACGCCCTCCTAGCATAGAATGGACACGTGTTTCGCTTCAACCAGAAGCATCCTGAGGGCAAACGTTGCAGTGTCTCCAACTGGAGACAAATTTTTTTCAGTGTCTCCAAATCCCCAGTTTGGATTCGTGGTTTTTGTTGCACTGCTAGCTTCTATGAAGGAGGGATGGCAGTACACCACAAAAGGAAAATCCTGCATCAATTGTGTTTTGGAGAAGTGGAATTAGCAATAACTTCGTCGTAGTAGTTTTAAATATCGAGTACCTAACTGTTTTGAAATTATTTAGTAAATGTTTTATCCGCAAATGAACAATGATTAGGAGTAACTTGCTACAAACAAACACTGATTCCACAGTAACATTCAACACAATTCTCAGGCATCTCTGCATCTCAAGCTTCAGTTAATACATTTGAATGCAACACAACATGCTTTAAACACTTTTATGATCCACATATCAAGCTTTACACAAAAGAGCAATATTTTCTAAATCTTTAACGTTTAAGAGCGAATACGTTCGAATTTTGAACGATTTCAAAGGGATAAAGACAATCATTGACAATCTTATTTTAAAATAAACTTGATTTAAAACTGACGTAGTTCTGATATACACACAAATAACAGTGTATATTGAAGGAATCTATAAAAATGGCAATACTGACACTTTGGGCAATAATGCTCTTCTGTAATGACACAAATATTGTAAGTACTGGGTAGTAGAGATTTATTTTAAAGTAAAACTTACCAGTTCCTTTCATAATGCAGTCAAATTTAGCTAACCAAGTCGTTAGAACTCTTTCTTTACTTAGTCCATCTATTTCGGGTAAAGACCTATATCAGAAATATTCAATGTTAGGATATCAAGTTTTCGAATGACAATGTGTTAATTTCAAAAATCTATACATGTAAAAACACAAAAAAATGTCCTTGCATGATAAATTAAGCAGTATCAGCAAAATTACCGCCTTCACGATGAAATTTCTATTTTGCCATTACTTCGTGGTTTTGTTAAATAAGCAATTCTAATTAACTAAGCTGTGTTTTGTAAACTACATAATAGGAATACCTGACTCTCTTTTCTATATTATTTCTGAACACTTCACGAAAATCATGATGTGAGCAAGCTCCGGATTTCACCATCTGTTCAACTCTTTCAGACTTCAAAAACACGTCGTGGTAAGACTGAACTGCATTTTGGAAAGCTTCATCCGCCGGTATTTGAGTTTCTCCTTTAAGGAATGCCTGAGGAAAGTTTATTGTTTCATTTAATTGTCCATATACACCAACGCTGAAATTACTCACATTTAAATATAAATTAGTTTTCTATGGAAACCTTTTATAACTTTGAAGTTCTTATTACCTCGAGCACAGTTTCCATTACGCATAGCATCGTCAAGATGAAAACTTATAAGTTAATTTAATTAGACTTTACCTGAAACCGAGCTTGAATAGTTTCTAGTTGATGAGGGGTCAGCTTTGTGTGTCTTCGCGTCATATCTGTAGGTTGCTTTGCGTTGAAAGGATGCGCTATACATCTTGACACAAACACGTATAGCTGGAGACGTCGTTTTTTATCTTCTTCCAATTTTTCTATTTTCTCCTGCACATAATCCGTTATGTTAATATTATATCAAAATATGTATATAAACAACTCAATTGATTTTAGATTAGTAACCTGAGGGTCTTGATCTTTATCGGAGTGGCTGGCTCCAGAAGGACTTGGAGATGGCGCCGGAGCTTCTCCCGAACTGGCACTTCCCGTCGAGGTCCTGCGCAAGAAGGATCTACACGATCCACAGTAAGAAGTCATCAATGTAGTCGAAACATGTACACACAAACTCACTTTGCCCCATACCTTTCAAAACGGCTTTTAGCCCTTAGTGTCTCTTCATTGTTTGTTCGTTTTAAGTGAGTGTATGTAAACAAGAATGGTTTCTATGTAGTGAGTCTACTAACTAGTATAGCTCTATTATAAAAAATCAAGCGAAAAATACAAAGTTTGATTAAGAATGTTTACAAATTAAAGACCGTAACTACTTTCTTGTTATAATTAAAAAAATGCTTATTAAACTATTAAATTCAAAGCTTTTATAAAGGGTGACTGGTGACAAATTTGCAATACTCAAGGAGAGCACTCTGTACTCGATTCTGATCATAATTATGTAACAAAAGTAGGTACTTAATTTTTCACCAGAAATCCCTATGAATAAATAAAGGGACCTTACTAAACTTTTCCCGACGCACTGCCTCAGTCAACACGCACACAGCAGTGTTCCCGCCAGACGCACACCACCACCACACAAGTATTTATTGTATTACGCTAATGTAACCATGCGTTGCGTAATGAATGCTTTAACTTTCGGAGAAGTTAACTCAGTAAGTATATAATTTATATTTATTTTTTAAGTTATTTTTTCTCTTTATGTATGATCTTAAACTATCACGTCCTGGAATTTTGAAAGTGACCCACCAGTCACCCTGTATAAGCACGTCCTTAAACTTGGTATTATGTTGTTTAAGGTCACTTTTCTATCAATTAGTTCTACATTAGCATTTACTTCTATAATGTCATGTGAAATGGAATGGACATGAAGATAAACCTTCGCTTTAAGTATAAGAAGGTACCTAACTATTATTCTAGTTTTGTTTACTACTTATTTGCTACTTACGCATGAGGAGGTGGTGCTAAGGCAGCTTGCTCCCTCTGCCTGGTTGCAGGATGGAGTGGAGCAGCTAAAGGAGCAGTGGTCAGAGCACTAGGACCTAGAAGAATACGTTTTTTTCATAGTTATAAACAAATAATTGATAAATTACATTAAAATTAAATAATTAAAAAATGTGGTAAATAAGAATCACCCGACCAGGACTCGAACCTGGGACCTTTCGTTTGCCGGACGAGAGCTCTTCCATTGAGCTACCGGGGCCTGGCGGTACACCTCGAAATTACTTAACACATTTTTTGTAGTGCTAGTTAGTGTACTCCATCTAATGGTATAGCTTTGCAGCTAAGACCACCCGAGAGCAATTTCTTTTCAGAAATTGTGAATCTCAGGTAAAGTGAAGCATTGCAATGTTTAATAATATTTTTAAGTTTTTGCATTTAAAATGCTTAGTTACTATTAAATTAGTTAACTTTAACTGATATTCACAATTATAAAAAAAAACAAAAATGTGTTAAGTAATTTCGAGGCATACCGCCAGGCCTCGGTAGCTCAGTGGAAGAGCACTCGTCCGGAAAACGAGAGGTCCCAGGTTCGAGTCCTGGTCAGGTGATTTTTATTTAACACATTTTTTCAATTATTTAAGAGTAACTAAGCATTTTAAATGCAAAACCTTAAAAATTCATTAAAATTCTGAATTCCTAGATGACAAATTTCTGAAGATTTTATTAGCATTGTCATACAAGAGAAATTGAAGTCCCGAGCTCTTAAATATAATTCACTTTTAAACTTCTTGGATGCTTTAATTCATTTTCATAGCTTGTTCTTAGATCAGAAATACGTTCTATTTATTAATTATTTATGTACACACAGATATAAAAATACAGAGTTACTTAAATCTGACATATGTACAAATGTACTGCTTATTTATAAAAAAAAATTCTACCAGCAGACCTGTGAATGGAGAGTTGTAACAGAAGCAAAATTAGTGCGTGCGTACCTAACAGAAATAATATTCCAATAGAATATACGAATACTGAATACTAAAAATAACTAAACATATACATAAACACATTCTAAGTTAAAGAATGAAGGTTTACTTTTGCAGTTTTAAACATATGGACAATAGTTGTGTCATAATAGTTCAGAATATCATAGATTACCTGGAAGGCCTGCTGTGGATCCTCTAGGCAGCTCTGGCTTCCCTCTAACTGACGGACGGCTCGCTGCCAGTGATCCAGGTGGTGCCACTATAAGATATAGAATCCTTTAGTTATAGAAAAAAGTTTCCTAGACAGTTAACGTAGAGATTACAAAATGTAGTAGTATGCCGAGAATAGAAACGTATGCCGCGTCGTAGTAGCAATTTTCATTGACAGCGAATACTTGTAAAAAAGGCTGTGGTGGTGTATATTTTTTTTTTACTGAACGATACTAAAATATATATGCATCAAATAAAAACATTTAATTTTGGCTCGTGACTAAAAAACAACCCGACTGTGTTGTGCGAGCACGGAACTTAAACGACTCGTATGTTTATGAATGTTTGTATAGTATGTTTTATTATATATTTTTATTTTACAGTTATTTAAGTACAACATGTTTGCAACATGTTTGCAAAGATTCAAAATTAACAAGGCACACATTTATTTAAGCTGGCCGTGCGGCAACTGCACTGTATCGCTTTTTAGACCGGGTTCGCGTTGAACGTTTTCAAGCGCGCGCTTGGCCACACGCGCTTTGAGAACCAGAAGTTCTATTGATGCATACACATGCAAGCGCGCGCTTTGGACTAAGCGTGCGTTCCCATTTTTCCGAACGAGCGCACGTTTGTGATGATTATAAAAATACCGAGTCGAAAAAACGAAAACGGTAGAATTTTTTGGCAAATTTGAAGATGGTTTAGAAAGAAAAAAAAACTATTGAATGAGTTATTTATTATTTTTTTACAACTATTTCTTCGTCTCTATCGACGGCTTTTATTTCGCTAGAGGAGCCACACATACCTAAGTACATAAGTAGGCATGCTTCAATGTCCATTTTCAAACTTAGCCAAAATGAAATGCACATTCTACGAACGCTAGCCGAACACCGCCCAAAGCGCGGTGTGGGTACGATATTAACGCGCGCTTAACGCAAAGTCGAACGCCTAATATGTACCCACTCTGAGAACCAGCAAAAACGCGCGCTTGCATGTGTATGCACCAATAGAACTTCTGGTTCTCAAAGCGCGCGTTGGGAAAGCGCGCGTTTGAAAACGCTCAATGTATACCCGATCTTAGCCAACCCTCCAACACTACAAATTATGAAGTATAGGTAATGTGTGAGTAGACAAAACAATAATGGGTGCAAATCTTTTCAATATTTGGTTGGACCTTCTAAAACGTTATTTACCTGGCAATTTTGAAGGTTGCTTCTTGTGTTCATCGTCAGTATCTTCTTCTGATGAACTGGGGTCGATCATTGCACCGTTTCTGTAAAAAAAATACATTCGTAAGTACCTACACTACTCATAAATAAAGCTCTTTGTTTAGTTGAGGGACGAATATATATTTATCTATTTACGCCGAATTAAAATTTAAAATAAATTTTACAGTTAAAAACATTGTAGGAACGAATCTTTGTTCCTACTCCCAAGAAAAGGGATGGCAGGCCGCGGCCCACGGCCCGAAGGTTGATGTCGGGATGTTGTATATGTCGCAGTCATCTGGTTGAATTAGCCACTCAATTGGACGTCTAGACCGAATCAACGGCCTATGCCGATAGTTGATTGATCACGAAAAACTCAACGTTTAACAACTTGGCGTGTTGAAAGTTAGCCCCTTGAAGATGGCTGACCAAAATTCAGCCAAGTGATTTAAATTTGGTACAGTTTTGGATAAAGTAATAAAACAAGTAGGTCATGGTAAAATTATCTGTCATGACGGAAAAACCAGTCAAGCAAAATTTTTTTTTATAAGATTTTTTTTTATTTATTTCAATTACAAGGAAATAAAATTCATTGTGGCGCATCGCCGGGTGCTGCCGCACCACGCTCGCTTCGCTCGTTCGTCTCGCGCGTAAATATAAATATCATAAATATAATAAAATAAGTTCCGCTTTAATATTTAAACCAAACATCATAAATTTAACAATATCCAATTTAACTAAATGGCTAAACAACGTTTAGGCAACTGGTTATACGTTGCGATCAACGACTTGACTAATTGCCCTTGAGCCGGTTGAAACGGCCTAGGCGTCCAATTGAGTGGCTAATTCAACCAGATGACTGCGACATATATATTGCTAGTCACTATATAAACTTTGATAGCGCGATGTAGGAATTACGTCGTGACTCGTGTCGTCATTGTTCTATGGAGCGTCGCTAGATGTCGCTACAACATCATTAGACCTTTGTGCCTGCATTGGTATCTTAAACAGTTCTTTGACTACCGCACATGGGTCCTTGCCCACAGGAACAGCGTACCGTCTAAAACAAATCCTACAAACTTCAATCTTATCTCTTCTCTTCTCTAAAAAATCTAAGAGGAAATGTCTGTCAGTCTGTATGTTGCGCATCACTACTATAGTCGGTGAAAATAACGACTGCAAAGATAACTCACAGCCAAACTGTACCCGAGCAGAACCTGGTATTACAACTAGTTTTATAAATAAATGTTGACGCTTTAACTACACTCTAACAAATTCCATGACTAAATGTTACGTCATCTATTTTGCCACAATTAGGTGAGTCTGATATCTTCATTTATTATTTACTAGCTTTTGCCCGCAACTTCGTACGCGCATAAACATTGTTTGTATTTAACACAACCAGTCATTTATTGAAGAACCTTTATGCCAAGTATCACATCCATGCACTGAAGAAATAAGATTTTTCATACAAACTAAAAAGTTCAATATTTCGTGTTCCCGTGGGAATTTCGGGAATTCCTTTTATAGCACAACCAGTCACTCTTTGAAGAACTTTCATGCCAAGTATCACAACCGTGCACTCAAGGAATAAGATTTTTCAAACAAACTAAAAAGTCCAACCCCTTCCCGTGGGAATTTCGGGAATTCCTTCCATAATACAAACAGACACTTATTGAGAAACCTTTATACCAAGTATCACATCGGTGCACTTAAGGAAAAAGATTTTTTCATACAAAGTAAAACATCGTATATTTCCCGTTCCCGTGGGAATTTCAAGAACTCCTTTCATAGCACAACCAGTCACTTTTTGAAGAACCGTTATGCCAAGTATCGTATCCGTGCACTCAAGAAATAAAATTTTTCATACAAACTAAAAAGTCCCATATTTCCCGTTCCTGTGAGAATTTCGGGAATTCCTTCCTTAGTGCACCCCTACATTCCCTAAAGAATGTATGTTCCAAATTTCAGCTCTCTACGCCCAGTAGTTACGGCTGTACGTTGTCTGTCAGTCACTCAGTAACTCAGTCAGTAACGGAACAGTTTTATATAATTGATTTAGCTCAAATCCGTCCAAAACAAATCGTAAAACTCTATGTTTATACAGGACGGAATGAGTAAGTTTATACGTAAGCGACCTTTCCGAAAACAGGATCATATATTCCTTATTCTAAGTTGACATTGTAATGCCAAACTCTATCCATAAAACAAAGCTCGCATGGCGCCCTGCGTCTTTTCTAACAAAAGCTCTCTCATGAATAATACAGAAATTTCGTATGAGTTATGTTTTGTAATAGCAAACAACGTCTGCGAACCGTATGTAGAATTAAATAACGAGAATAGCAAAGAGAATAAAACTAGAGGTACCTTTATCGCTTGATTATTAAACAAATATAATTATTTACTTATTGCCGACTTCTGGAAGATATCTTTTTACATCATTAAAAGTTGTTTTAATAGGTCATAGAAAATATCGAAGTTAGCAACGCCTCTTTTATTAATAAGGCAAGAAAAGGAAAAAATGTCGTTAGAATTTTTACAATTTAATAAACAAAATAAATGAAAAAATAAAACATTGCAAAATGCTGTACTTAAATTCTTTATTTAAATGTGACCAACAAAGTCACCAGTCTTGGATACTTCTAAGAATATTTTTGAAAGAGTTTTTATAAATTTCTCGTTGGTTTTTAAAGCTTTTTAGATATTGTTTAGTTATGCGCTTAGTTCAGTGTTAGTTTCATGTACCTGCTATTAGAAATAACGTCATAATGCATAAATCGTGAAATAATTTATAGATTAAAAAACATTTTTTTTTGCACCAGTGATGGACACGCAGTTATGGACAGTAACCAATGTTAGACTTCCAATTATGTAATTAAGAAGACTTATTAGTTATCAAAAGAATCCTGAACATTATAGTCTACAGTAAAATAAAAGTGTGATGTTTATGAATTACAAAGTATTTACTAATATTTTTGCATACTTATAATATTGTTGCACCAAAATGCTGTTTGATAGTAAAATATGTGATCACAACAAAAATCTAATAACAGAACCTGTACATATTTAATGAAATAGAGGAATTTAAGTAAGTACAAAAAAGCTTACGTTCATCAAAAACTTTTATTTCGAAAATTGTCCATAACTGGTACCTCCTTAAAATAAAATCCAGTTATGGACACTTATGAATTTTATTTAAAAAACATAACCTATCATGCCACAAAATCGTAAAATATGTCGCACATTTAACCAATATAACATCAAATGATATCAAATGTCGCTAAGGTGCGACATAATACTATCTTATCTTTAAACAGAATAGCCGAATTTAATGAAAATAAAATTTTGGCAGCTTATAAATCAATTTTTTATTTTAATTGTTGGCAAATAGCAAACTAACATTTTTTGTCTTATTTTTTAATTTTGATGTTATTTTTGTCCATTACCAGACTGGTTCATTGTCCAAGACTGGTGCCTTTACGTTATGTTTGTTTTAAATATTTATTTATTTATTTATTAGGTATATCAACAACAGTAAATATGAACACTTTGAGTATTTTTTTGAACTGCGGAATATATTTCGAGTTTTCTGCTCGAGCGTACCAATGATGTTTATTTTAATAATAGGTATCGTGAGTGAAAGAAAACAGAGGAAGGTCTCTTTTAAAATAGATCCGTCAAAGAGACGGATTGGTAACAGTAGGATGTTATTGTATTTTAGTCCAAAACACAATAAAATCCAAAAATGTTTAACCCTGCCTCTAAAACCAACAGTTAACCTCAGTTTAAAAGATTGTGTATGCATCATCAAATCGGTCAAGTCTTTTTTCTACTCACATCAAAATAAAGAATGAACTATTAACCTGAAGCACTTAATAATTGTATTCTTATACCTAAAGCCAAACTACTTTATTAAACTAATCCTACAGGTAAAGTTTTGTGGCGATTTTGTGGTGTTTGCCACAATTCTCTTTCACTGGGTAGGTTAAATAATAAATCAGGTATGACTTATATCATAGCAAACAAATGCCACAATATGCCTATATCTTGTTCGATCCCCAAATTCAAGAAAATATTACAAATACTCAACACAATACACGACAAGATGTAACTTTTCATAGGTGACTTCAGATGGTTTTATAGCCTCTGGTGTACCGCCTATCCCGTGGGATACAGGCGTGAAGTTATGTATGTATGTATGACAAGATGTATCATCCAAAATAAAACAAACATACAAAAAAAATTGGCTTACACGAAATATAAAACCGTGTACCACGGACCACGGACCATGACCATATCGACCTCCGGTCTCGGAGGGGAGTGATGTAGCGACATCTAGTATCGCTTCATAGTAACTACTACGTTGACGACACAACGGATCCTACAACGCGCTATCAACTAATTTAATAGCAGCGAGTATTATATATACGACATCCCGACATCAATCGTACTGTAGGAACGGATATTTGCTCCTACTCCCAAGAGAAGGGATGGCAGGCCGCGGCCCACGGCCCGACGGTGGATGTCGGGATGTTGTATATATAGCTAGTCGCTGTATAAACTTTGATAGCGCGATGTAGGAATTACGTCGTGTCGTCATCGTTCTATGGAGCGTCGCTAGATGTCGCTACATCCGTAATACTTTACCATAAATTAATCATCTGAAATCAGAAGGCTTCAACATTAACCAACGCAAAGTAATAAAAAGTAGGTATAATCTACAAATAAACAACCAACCTAAAACAATTCAGAACTATAATTTAGAGTAAATAAAGAATGTGAACAAATACAGCAAAGGCTAAATTATTCCTCTGGCGTAAACCAAACATTTTAATTACACTGTTATTCGACCCAAACATCTAGATTGTGAGCTTGCACGAATGTGAAAAGGCTTTAGTTCCAAGAGGCTTTCTGACCTTGAACTCAGGGTTGCCAGCAACAATAAACCGAATGTTGGAGAGAGAAGTATTTTTACGCCCTTTCTTTCTTTCCTAACTTAATTTGTTAGTCGTTTCTCTTATTTACTGTTACAATTTAGATTTCTTGGATTTTAATTAAAATAACTGAATATTTGCTTGCAGTTTTATGGTAATTGAATTCTGCGGTAGCTTGGGGTTAATTTTATGCATAAGGTTTCTAAGATTTTCATCGTTTTCGCAGTTTGGTAAATTCAGGTATTATCACTTCAGGAGATTTAGCTATAATCCTGTTATAAATGTCAAAAAATCATACTTCTGTAAGACTCTTGAAAAATGATAGGTTTCTTCAAGTATATCCTAATACTTATTTAATTAATTTTATTGCGTACTTTCTGACTTCTGACTATCACTTTATCGGTGGGGTAAACCCGTCTGCCTGAGACGCCAGTGGTTGCGGGTTTGATTCCCGCACGGAACAAGAAAAAAAATGTTCCGTGTCTTGCGGTTTGACGCGGTTTTACCCGCGCCATTTCAAATTTCGCGGGAATATCGAGATAAAAAATAGCCTATTTGCTATTCCAGACTGTAAACTATTACTATGCCAAATTTCATCCAAATTCGTAAAGCCGTTTTGCCGTGATAGAGTAACAAACATCCGGACATGCATACATCCATCTAGGGAATGCAATCTCGCGAGATTGAGGATTGGACGAGATCTCGCGAGATTATGAAAATCAATCTTGAGATTGGTAGTTAAGAGTAGTATCAATATCAAATTTTAGGTAGGTAGTATCAATTTTTGCAAATTATTTCACTAATGAAATTGATATAGAACTCCCGGGACATTGAAAGAAAAAGAACCATAGATATTTTGAAATCAACATTTATTTTTACGAAGTCAAAAAGATTAATTAACAATAGAATTTGAGTTGAGATCAATCAAATCCAAGGCTCATTTCGCCAAACTAAAAAGAGAAATAGAATATAAAGTGAAAACCAAATAAAAACAATCAAATTAGCAACATCTCGCTTTACAATTATTTACAAACTGTTTTGGAAGTAGCTTCTTAGAAAGCACAACGTATTTAAGGTATCGTCACCTAACCTACACCTTATTTTGCAGGCAAGATAGCCAGCCGCTGAGAATGCCCTTTCAGATTCCACACTTGTTGGTACTATAGTTGTGAGGCAGTTATCAGCGAACTGCAAAAGTTCTCCTTTAGACCCCCCGGACTCGTATAGATTCATTTCCTTCTTCAACAATTGGTCCAGCGAAATCTTTGCTTTCGGTCGTGTCAGTTTGCGCGCTGCTGCGCGTCAAATAGGACGTTTTCATGCTCGAGTTCAATCTCGCTAATCTCGCGAGATCTCGCCCATTTTTAGGCCGAGATTAATCTCGCAGAAAAGGGCCGAGATCTCGCGAGATCGAGATCTCGTGAGAACGAGATTGCATTCCCTACATCCATCCATCCAAACTTCCATCCAAAATTTATAATAAGTATACAAAATTTTATTTTACTTTTATTCGATAGATGTCGCTGTACGTCGATTAAATCGCGCAAGGAGAGTTATAAATGAGTTAGCTATATTTAGTTTGTAGACTACTTTTGTTCGTCCTCATTTTCACAATTATAATATTAGTAGGATATCCGCTACATAGTATCCCATAACACAAGCTATGCTTATCTTAGGGCCATTAGGCTTGGGAAAACTGTTATTTTTTTGTAACCGTAATTGTCGTTCCTGTTCCAAAAAAATAACGGTGACAAATCACCGTGACTGTCACGTCGATTATTAAATTAATCCACTGTGTTCATCAATGCGATCACGTAACGACTAACGACCTACGTTTCTATAATCACTACATGTTAAAAAAACAATGTATCGAATCGTTATTACTTACTAAAATAAATACATTTTGCTAAGTATGGAGTAATATAAAACATTAAATAGTTATAAACAGAAAAAGACAAACTTTTCTTAGGTATAAAATAAAAATTAGGATGATTGTTGAAAATTTACAAACATTTTGTGCCGCTTGGTAGCTTTACTAAAGCGGGTCACTGATCCAATATTAAATTAAATAAATAAATATTTATATTTATTTAATTAATTTAATATTATTATATAAATAATAGACTATAAAAATAGTGATAAATATAATAAATTTATAATATTATACCTGTCCACAAACTATACATAAGTACAACCGAATACCATATTTTAAAATATGTTAAAATACCCCATAAATATATTTTATTGTAAAAATATACTGATTACAGGATGCCCAAATGATATTGTAGCAGTGAATGGGGAGTTTTCTGACAGCTCATAAAACCTCTATAGATGGCACTTTTAAAAAGCCGAAGGCGCTAAGTCTGTATACTATAATGTAGGTAAGTGGTATCTACCATCTATGGTTATTTATACGTTCAATATCTGATACTGACGTCAGTTAATTTATTTTACTTTTAAAAACGCAGTGTGGAATAAATTCTTCGCCTTTTGTGAAGCGCCATCTGTCAAAGCCTTTTGTACCAATTTTGTACAGTTTTGTTTTTTTAATGAGCATTTTAAAAGTACACATGTAGATATGACTTTTCAGCTCTACACATGCACCTATCTTATATCATTAAACACGACAAAAATCACGTCAAACATATTTTATTTAATGAGCGTAAAAAGCTGCATCTTGAAAACAGAAGACACATACATACATATATACATACATACGCCTTTTTCCCTTTGGGTTAGGCAGAGACAAGGGAACACCAATTGCGAGGATCCAGACATAAATCTTTCGCTTCCTCCATGGTTATTAATCTTTTCATACATGATCGCCGGTTACGGGTACTTTTAAATAGGCCCTTTTTAAGAACATCGCCAATTTGATCGGCATACGTTTACCTAGGGCGGCCCTTTCCGACAACACCAAGACAATTATAATAGGGCAAAAACAAAACGCTTTCTCGAATCGTAGTGAGACTTCTCGACAAAATAATTCCTCGTGTTAAACATGAGTGAGGCGAGATGTTATCAATTATACACAACTCCACATTCCCCCATTTAATTAAATGCTTGAGCAAGGGTGAAATTAGAAATATCTGCAGCCAAAACCAAAACACGTAGACAGGGCGGCGATACAAATTGAAAACAATGAAAACTTTTTGAAGGAACTCTTGCGGACAGCCTTTATTCGAATATTTTCTTAAGTTATCGTGATTGTAAGTATATTTAATATAGTACTTTTGTAATTGGATTTTCGTATATGTTAACATTTAATTCGATGCTTCGGTGTCTTTGCAGAACTTGTGCACTCGAGACCACGTGTCACGGGGTGACCAAACTTAATGACGGAAAGTGAATGGAAACCACATTAGCAAGGATGCCTATTATGAGATAGGCGCCAAATATGAGATAGCAAGGTACTGGCCAAACTATTCACGTCAGCCATTTGGTGCTAGTCTTAGATTAGAAAGTATTATGTACAAGTATAGATAGAACACATCCATATTATAGGGAGTTTGGAATGCAAGCTTTTTTGCCGCTTGGCGGCGCTTATGTGCTTGAGGTTTTTTGGGTGGACTATGTACTATAGTGGTTTTTTATTATTATTGTTGTTAATTTTTCAGTACAATGGCAACGAACTAACGAACCACCAACTAAAATAATCTAAAACCAACACTTGTTAGAATGTTTGTTAGTTATAAAGCCATGACGACCGGCTGGTGTAGCGGTAACATAAATTGCCTTCTATGCCAGAGGTCCTGGGTTCGAATCCCGGCGGCGGCGGATATTTGTGTGATGAACACAGATATTAGCCGTCAAGTCATGGATGTTTATATGTTTATTCAAGTTTATTCTAATAAAAAATATGTATTTATTCAAAATGTATGTTTATATATTTCTTAAGTATATCAGTTATCTAGTATCCATAACACAAGTTCTTTAAGAAACTTAATTTGGGCTAGATATTGTTGTATGAGTGTCAGAAATATTTATTTATTTATTCGTCGAAATATGTGAATCATGAATTCTCTCCAGCATCACAACAATTCAGTTACACAAATGATAAACTTAAGTTCACTTGACGCTACTTCTGAGTTTGCAGGAAATTATATAAACCCAGCAGATATGCGCAGTTTACAACAGACTAGCTGTTGCGCGCGGTTTTATTTCGATTCCCGCGGGATTTTCGGGATAAAAAGTAGCCTATACGGATTCGGAAGAATCCCTCTCAGTAATGGTAAAAGAAATTTTGAAATCGGTCCAGTAGTTTTTGAGCCTATTCAATACAAACATACAAAAATACAAAGGTTCCCTCTTTATAATATTAGCATAGATATGCGTAGGACTTTCACAAGCCGGCGATTTTCAGCGTTTTGTGATCAAATGGCGAATGATTGTCTATCACTCACTCAATTCACTCATATTAAGTTGTTATTGCCAGTAATAAGTGGCGCCACCAAACGTTAAAATGGTGCTATGGCCAAACTCTTGAAATTGAATAAAATGCTTTGATTGTCAATGCCGTGGTGCTAGTTTCGCTCGAATCGACACATCAATAGCGTTAGTGCGGCCACCGGCAATCTAAAAAGTTGCGCGTCATTTATTACATCATCGTAAAACCAAAATTTTCGTCAAATGTTTACAAGGTAAGTAAGAACGTTATTTTTACGTTAAAAGCTCTTAATATATTAAGTTTGTAGCTTATATGATCCATTTTCAGATGTAAGTTCAATTGGATTGTGTTTTCTTTTTGAAACAAAAAAAGAGGCACCCATTTGTAAAACTGTTGTTTTTTCCTAATATATGATATGCTGGGGCTCGTGAAAATACCTATCTCATATGTTCAGCGCTATGTGAAAATGGATGACCATGCAGAAGATTTTATTAATATTAAAACTGATGTTTTAGTATAATATTTAATTAATAATTAATAATAAAAATGTGATTATAATGACATTTGTATTGTTTTTTTTTTGTTTGTTTATCCCTAAAATTTTAAGGACCCCAATATAAGATACTGTCTTATATTAGCAACCCCTTGTACGAGGGTGGATTGAAAAGTTCGCGGCCTAGTCAAGAAAACAGAATAAAGTACATACAAAAATATTTTTATTTTTCGACGTAATCTCCATTTAGCTCTATGCACTTCTTCCATCTGCTTTCCAGAGCTTCCATACCTGTTTTAAAAAAAGATTCCTCAAGGTCTTCAAAATACAGGTTAACAGCGGCTTCGACCTCTTCATTCGTTAAAAATTTCTGCCCACCGAGGTGTTTTTTCAGGTTTGGAAACAGATGAAAGTCCGAAGGTGCCAAATCAGGAGAATAAGCTGGATGTGGCATCAATTCGAAACCACAATCACGAATTTGAGCCATAGACTCGATAGACGTGTGGACTCGGGCGTTGTCCTGGTGAAACAACACTTTCTTTCTCAGTAATCCTGGGCGTTTCTGTTTAATTTCTTCACGTAAACGGCGCAGAAGGGTGCTATAGTACGCAGAGTTTATTGTTTCGCCTTTTGGAAGGTAGTCCACCATAATGACACCCTTAGCATCCCAAAAAACCGATGCCATCACCTTGCCAGCCGACAGAATTGCCTTTGCTTTTTTCGGAGTTGGTTCACCTGATTTTTTCCATTGTTTGGATTGTTGTTTTGATTCTGGGGTATAGTGGTGAACCCAGGTTTCATCCATTGTCACAAATCTGTCAAGAAAACCTTGTGGATCAGCCTCGAACATCTCCAAACAGTTGCGAGAAATCGTGAGTCGAATTCGCTTTTGCTCTACTGAAAGCAATCTGGGGACCCACCTAGCCGAAACCTTAGAAAAGCCGAGTTCATGGACAATGATGTTTTGCGTTCGTTCATATGAGATGCCTATAGTGTCTGCAATTTCTCTGATAGTCTATCTACGGTCTTTCAATATGAGATCACACACTTTATTGATGTTTTCTTCGGTCGTAGACGTCATTGGCCTGCCGGAGCGAGGGTCATCTTCGATGTTCTCTCGTCCACGTTTAAATTCTGCAACCCATTTTTTCACAGTGGTATAAGACGGAGCAGATTCCCCTAATGTTGTTTGCATGTCATCATGGATCTCCTTTGGTGTTAATCTTTTTTTAAACAAATATTTAATCACAGCACGTTGTTCAAATTTCTCCATTAGTGAAAATTTGTTCTACACACGTATTTATATTGTTCGTAAAATTTTATTTAAACAAGATATCAAATTGAAAATTCGAGGGCTGACAATTGAATAATGACAGTTCAAAATGACGGCAGAAAAAATAACAAAAGTTTTTTTTTTAATGGCCAGGCCGCGAACTTTTCAACCAATGTAGTATCTCATAATAGGAAACCATTTGTCAGTCAGAAAAATTTTGTATTTAGCACTTAATAGCTATTACATATTTAAACTACATTAAATTTCTTATCTAAGACTATATCTTACAAAGCTACAAATGTAACAGTTTGGTTTTTACAGTCAAAAATAGAAATGGTATCTCATAATAGGCATCCTTACCCTAATAGGCGAATCTCTCTTTATCACTTTTCATAATGTAAAGGACATATTATGTAATAGGTGTACATAATATAAAAGGTGATATAAAAGACTAACACAATATGTTTGTTTATCTCAAGAAAATATATTCGTTGTATTTTCGTCCAGCGTAAAACAAACATAGAGAAGCAGCAGTCGGTTAATTTTACCAGTGAAACAACAGCTATTCTAATTTAAAGTTTGAGAAATATGTGAGTAGTCTGTAGAAAATTTAAGCCACTGTAAGCGTACAGTTAGGAGGAAGAACTTTGAAGGAAAGTTAAGTTAGAGTAGCCAATATAAATAAATTATCCACATTTACTCCCCAACTTTGTAGCCCTCGAGTGTGTAAAGGGGCCGCCAGACTGTTGAAAACACGTTGAAAACCAATGCTTCCAACCAAGGTTAAGGAAGGTTAAGTTGTTGACAACCAATTTCAAGTTGAAATTGAAAAAGCTACAATACTCGAGTCATTTATAGTTATAGTTACAAAGTAAAATATACAATAACAAGCGTACACACTGTCCTAAACACAGACATACATCTACATGGATAACGCAAATGCATGTTCTTTGCGTGGCCGAACCCTGACGAAGCGTCAAGGTTGGTCGCCTCTAAATTTAATCCGCGTGTATGTATGTCTGTTAGAAAACTGAGTCCACAATATCAATATCGTTCCTAATAATCGATTTCATCGGTGTCTCAGAATTTTTTGTATTTCCCAGTAATAAATATAAGCTGTGACGTCACAATAGGTCTTAAAATGTCGGCACGCTTGGTTCCAATACAAATCGTAGCACTTGTGTTGTCTATGTAGATGTATGTCTGTGTTTCAAAAACACCGCCGTTTACAACCCGCCAAGGTCATGTAATTTGGTTGTCAACAGCCATCTTCACTGTTGTCAACACGTTGTAAACTATCAAAGTCACCTTGGTTTGATGTTTTGTTTCCAACAGTCTAGCTGGGCTCTTAGGCTGCAAACTGGACGGCAGCGACAGCGGCGCGGGCAGCGACGCGGGCAATCTGGGCCTTTCTCGACGCCAACGGGCGCTCAAGCGATTTGTCACGGTTTCATACAAACTAAATACTTTCTATCGTGTCGCGGAATTCATTGCCCGCTGTCGCTGCCGTCCAGTTTGGAGCCTTTTAAAGACCACACAGCAGAACTATGGGGTACTATAACGTGGGATCGTAAGATTATTTAAAGAAAAACTGTTTGATCAGCCCTTTCTGAAGGTTGGGCCGAGAATGTTTATTTTCGGAGAAAAATCTCTGAATCTTATAATCCGCGAAACGTACCGCTCCACCATATTCTAATAATAATTTTATTTGTCCCTATTTATAAAAGTGTTCAAAGTCAAGTTTTGCCCTTATGAAATAAATAAAATAATCTCAAACAGTTTTTCTTTAAATAATATTACGATCCCACGTTATATGGTGGAGGCGCCGGGTAATTTTAGGCAGGGCCTACTGATATTGTTTTTGTTTTAAAGGAAGACCTACCCCTACCGATTGAAGGAAGAGTTCGCCCAAGGAAGGGCAACAAGAAAACGTACACCTCTCGCAGCCAAGCAGCAACGCCCAATAAATTGCAAAAGAAAACATAAGGAGCACACTAATAATGGCTAAGTATTCGGGGAATGCGACTGTACGCATTTCCGAGTTTTTCAATCAATACGATCCCACGTTATAGTACCCTTGTTTACATCCAGTCCCGAGTCAATTAAGAACATAACGTTACTCAAACTATCCCGCCGGAAACTCTTCCTAGGACCAGTCAAACTGTATAAAAATTTATACCAATGCTTCAAGAAAGCTGTATAAATCTCAGTCTTATTTATTTTCTTACTTCAATTAATATTGGGTTCGGGAAAAAGTTTCTTCGCATTTTTTAAGAAAATTCAAAACATTTTTTAATATAGTTTATTGACATTTAACTAAAGTATGTATGTACCATTTTGTTCGATAACCTTTTGCCATCTTGTAGGTAGAGACATGATCCCATTGCTATAAAAATTTTGGGACCTCTCATCAAAATACCGCGACAAGTGGATTTGGCAGTCCTCTCGTGATGTTAACCTAACACTGCCTAAAGAATTCTGAAGAGACCGAAACAGGTGAAAATCTGAAGGTCAGGACTATACGGCGGATGCATTAACACCTCCCAGCCAAACTCTCATAATTTTTGATGGGTGGCTATAGATGTGTGAGGTCTAGCGTTACCATGATTGAACACCACACCCCTTCTGTTGATCAATTCCTGCCGCTTTCTCTCAACTTCTTGTTTTAATCTCATAAGTTGTTCGCAGTTGAGTTCAGAATCTATAGTCCTGTCTGATGTTAACAGCTCATAATGAATAATGCCCTTCCAATCCCACCACACACACACAACATCACCTTATTGTGAGTTAACCCGGTGAAGTCTGTGAAGCCTGACCGGCCTTTGACCACGACCTTTTTCGCACGTTCTTGTCGTACGTTATCCACTTTTCATCAACAGTTATCAGCTTCTTCAAAATGATTCGTTTTCGTTACTTCGTAATAAAGAATCACAAATGAGTACACGGTTCATTAGGTTTCTTTCAGTGAGCTCGTGAGGTACCCAAATATCGAGCTTTTTTGTGTACCCAGCTTTTTTCAAATGCGCCAAAACTGTTTTGTGGTCAATTCCCAGTTCTTCAGCTACGTCGTAAATACTGATATGTCGATCTTGCTCCACTTTTTCAAAAATGGCATCCATTTTATCCGTAATAGGGCGACCAGAGCGAGGCGCATCTTTGACATCAAAATTCCCGGATTGAAAACGCTTAAACCAAATTTGTGCTACTCTCACAGACACTGCACTAGGTCCATAAACATCGCAAATTTTTTTCGCGGCTTGCGTTGAATTTTTACCTTTTTTGTAGTAAAATTTTAAAATGTATCGAATTTCTTCATTAAATTCACTCATCTTGACAGTACGAAAAACAAATGAAAATCGCACATTTTCCTAATTTGAATTTGGAATTATGTTCTTTAAAATTTTAACTTTCAATGATACCAAAACCAGCCAGATACAAGTTCATACATACTATAATGCGAAAAGACTTTTTCCCCAACCTATTACTTTATGTGAGAAAACACAATCCTATTTATACAAATCGATTAAAGGACACAATAAACATATTAAGCACCTGAAACCGATTTCCTAAAATATCTCTTTCTCTATATTTAATCTACGATTTATCATAAAAAGGGTTAACATCATTAACTATTCATGTTCACTTCGAAAAACTTGCATGGTAATCACAGGGCAAAAAAGAAAAATGGCCGCCACTTTCGATTTTGACAAGGGTCAAAGTGCGTGCAAGTTTTCCAAGATTGCCTCGAGATTACACCGTTTGGTAAAGCAATCTTTTAAAGCGCTAGTAATATACTTTTTGTGAAGTGACACAGATAATATCGACCCATCCGATGCGGCTGTTGAAATATTACGGCAGGGGTTACGTCAAGTCAACTCCAGCAAATGCCTATATTTAACTGCGCTGTTTGGGGCGGAAAAATTCGCGTGACTAGACATTTTATTTGAGTATCTGTGTGTGTGTCTGTGATTTTACCTCCTAAGTGGATGAATCAATTTTAGTTTAGTTTATTTTTATATTATTGTTATATTCGGAAACTTACTCTGACCTGGGTAATATAATAAAATGAGCAAGTAAGGAGCTAAAACTGACGGTTAACATACGTAAAATATTTTTTTATTAGAAAACATAGGAAGTTTTGTCATTAATTAAAAACACACCGAGTTTTAAATAAATATGATGAAGCATAAGATGCTCTTTTTAAAATTAGCTTGATTCCGTTTGTTTTTGAATTTATTCATTACCAAAATAACGTACTATAAATCAAATCCGGGGAGTTATATTATCAGTATAAAATAGGTAAGTACCTATTAAATAAATCACCGAGTCCACATACAACCCATGCCAGAAAACCCAAGCTTGTTTACCTACGACAAATTCATTTATAACTCAGCGCTTTTAAAATAAGCATCCCAAAAATATTCAAGAATAACCCTGTTATAAAATTTAAAATACCTTAAATATAGGATTCTGAAATCATCTATTGACGATACAATTCCTTGAAGGTCAAATATTTTAAAAATACTGTAGTTTCTTGCCACTTCTTCTGAACAGATCGATTTTCCAAGCCAGGATAGTTTCTATATGCATGGTTCTTTTATTTACAGCTCTTTTATTGATTTTAGCTACTTGATATTTTAGATTATGTGTTAAGTTACTTTATTTATTAGCTAATCGAAAAATAAACTAAGACAGCGTAGGTCTATTAACATCGTCAAGAGTTATCAAATGCAAAATTTTCCAAATTCTACTGCTGGACTGAAAGCAAAATAAAAACATAGAATGTACCAGCTGCTTCTCTTCCCGGGTATACTGTAAAAGCCAGTTGAGGCGTATAGGTTTTATTGACAATACGATTTAATACATTTCGTCTATACAATTCTAGCTTTTTTTTTTAAATTTGTATAGACGAAATGTAATTGTTATATATGGCAATACGATTATATAACAAATTACCCAAGACAATATAAATCCAGACTGTGATAAAATTTATAAATGAAATAATAATAAATAAATATTTCTGACACTCACACAACATTATCTAGCCCACATTAAGTTTCTTAAAGAACTTGTGTTATGGATACTAGATAACTGATATACTTAAGAAATATATAAACAAATATATTTCTTAAGTATATTGAATAAATATATATTTTTTATTAGAATAAACTTAAATAAACATATAAACATCCATGACTTGATGGCTAATATCTGTGTTCATCACACAAATATCCGCGCCGCCGGGATTCGAACCCAGGACCTCTGGCATAGAAGGCAATTTATGTTACCGCTACACCGGCCGGTCGTCAATTAAAAAATTTAAAAAAGCATTGTATAATTTTTTAATGATGATTTTTTTAATGAATGACAATGATTTAATATGCCTGACATTTGAAAATATAATTAAAAATAAGTAAATAAGTTTGGACATAAGTAATGTAATTATCTTGAATTGTTAAATTGAAAAGTGGACCAAAATTTGCACACCGATATTATTGACGGTTGAATATGCTGTACATATCTAATACATTTAGATCTAAGAACTTTTTTTCTACCATATTCTGCGAATAAATGACATTCTATTCTATTCTATTGATCCCTGTCACTGCAATACTCTCTCTCTATAATTATAATACTTCCAAAATTGTCAAAGGTGATATTTAAGTAAATGGCTTATACCTTCTTTATTTCTAAAATCTCCATAACATTTACTAGTTACTATTTTTATCTTTCTTTGTGCCATTTCACCCGAGTAGTTACTCTATATGTTAATTTACTTCATACAAGCTGATCTCTTTATAAGTTTGATGAAAATAGTAAATTACTTTGAGGGTTAGTAGATTAAATGTAAATGCTTCAGCACAAATTAAATACTTCAATTTAAGATTTTGTTAAGTACCTATTTATTTTTAAGGAAAGTGTTCCGAAATGTAGGGAAATAATCTTTATTATGCGATTATATTGCGTCTTAGCAACGAATTATGAAATTTCTATTAATCCGGAATAGGTATAATATATTAAATATAAAAACTTTTGGCGGAATTTACGGAAAAAGTCGTGGAAAATCCCAAATTAAAGCCTTGACTGTAAACATTCTATCAAAGGAAAATATTACGGAGAAATCATTGAAAGCAAAAAAATACGTCGTCGTGGCGCCGTGGTTTATTGTGTGTATCATACGATATCACAGGTAAAGCTTCGTGGAAGGAAACAGCTAAAAATAGAGAAGAATGGAAGAATTGGAGGGAGGCCTTAGCCCAGCAGTGGGACAGCGCAGGCTTAGATAATAATAATAATAATTTAAAGATTATTTTAGCGAAACGACTGGCGCTGTTCAAATCATTTCGGTTTGACAAAGAGCGATGGAGCGCAGCATTCTTGGTGACAAATTAATGTACAAAATCCGCTACACCAAACTACGCTCGCGAACCAAGATCGCCGACGTAGGCTTCGAAGCTGCTTCATTGTAATAGGAATGGGCTGGGCACGTAACTCGATTGCCAGAGGAGTCATGGGCCAAAATTGCTACGGGCTGTTCTCCAAACTCCAAAGGAATCTTTAAAGTCTAAAGAAAAAATTTGAGTAGGATATTATACATATAAACTTGTAGTCCTACTGGCCTTAGGATCTACCCAGCTAATGACTATCTTTCTGTGAAAAGCCATATCCAAACAGATCATCAAGTGATGTTTGACTCTCACTCATCTAACGTTAGACCTTTATCTATCGTTAGATGAGTCAAAAACAAAAATAAACCGCTAAAACTATTCTTAAACAAATCAATCTCAGTAAATGTAGGAATAGTGTCCTTAAATAAGTACTGCCTTCATCAAAATAAAATACTATAAGTGTTCCAAACTAAAGCTGCAAAAAAGTTTCTTTTAAATCTCTCATAAAATACTCTACACAATAAAAAAAAAAAAAATACTTTTCAATCCTTTAAATTCGTTCCATTTCGCTCCGAGCCAAGCTTTTCTGAAGAACTACACAGACAATCTTGGCAATAAGGCATACCGTTTTCCCGCCATCTTTAGAAAATCGGGCGCCATCTTTAAAAAGAATCCGCGCTACTTTTAACAATAGAATAGACTTCGCTGAGTGGTATGTGCAGGTTATTTTAGTGAAAGCCTGTAATGGGTCAATTATGCATTCAGAAAGGACGGAAGTTAAAAACTATTTGGGGTAATGGGAAATTTACATTTCCATTTGTTTGGATATGGCCTATTTTGCAGCAACCAAAAAAGGAGAAGATTTTTCGGGTACATTTTTTTTAAGTGAGGAAATTAAAGTAAAATGTGCCATTTTTTAACAGAGGGACAATAGAGACAAATCCAGTTTAATGGATTTTTATTTTATAAATAGAACTAGCTTTATACCGCAACTTCGTATGCGCTTAACTACCCTTTTCGTGGAAATTTCAGAAACAATACAACCAGACACCCACTGAAAGTACAGTTTCGTTAGACGTATGATCCTTTATACCAAGTATTACACCCATGCACTCAAGGAATAAGCTTTTTTCATACAAACTAAAAATCATATATTTCCCGTGCCCGTGGGAATTTTGGGAATTGTTTTCGTAGCACAACTAGTCACTCTTCGAAAAACCTTCATGCCAAGTATCACAGCCGTACACTCAAGGAATAAGATTTTTCATACAAACTAAAAAGTCCAACCACTTCCCGTGGGAATTTCGGGAATTCCCTACATAATACAAACAAACACTTATTGAGGAACCTTTATATCAAGTATCACATCCGTGCATTCAAGGGATGGGATTTTTTCATATAAATTAAAACATCATATATTTACCGTTCCCGTGGGAATTTTGGAAATTCCTTTCATAACACAACCAGACACACATTGAAAAACCTTTACGCCAAGTTTCACATCGGTGCACTAAAGGAATAAGATTTTTCATACTAAAAAGTCCTATATTTCCCGTTCCCGTGTGAAATTCGGGAATTTCTTCCTTAGTGCACCTCTACATCCCCCAAAGAATATATGTTCCAAGTTTCAGCTCTCTACGCCCAGTAGTTACGGCTGTACGTTGTCTGTCAGTCACTCAGTACCTCAGTCACTCAGTCACTCAGTCAGTAAAGGAACAGTTTTATATATATTGATAAACAACATTATTTGCAATTATATTTTGATTAATTTTAAGCTAATAAAGTGTCCACTCGTTGCTTTTTCGTTTATAGAAGAAAATAAAGCAATAAAGCAAGAAGATAATTTATTATACAAACAGAAAAAAGTTCTAAGCTTTGCAGTCAAGAACTTGTTTTCAGGAAGTTCTATAACGGCAAACTTTAACTAGAGATTGCCCTATAAATGTTACAAAACATTTATTATTTACGTTCATGGACCGACAAGCAACGAGGTTCAATACACTTAGTTCGAGCTTCTTGTTAGAATAATTGATTTTTCCTGATGCTCCCTCTAAAATTAAGAGATAGGAATATAAATACGAGAAACAATAGCGTTTTTCTAGACATTTCCAAAGCTTTTGACAGGGTCACGCTTGTGGCGCTTTTTTAAGAACTTGCAACCGACTCCATACTATACGAACATTTGTAAACATACGAGTCAACAAAATTCTGTGCTTGCACCGCAAAATAGCATTGCATGTATCATTTTCGCTGTCAATAAATTACGTGAATTGGCCTTCTGATAAGTATCTAGAAAATAACTCAAACACGCAAACAATTTAGTCAATGATTTAACTCTAATAAAGTTTATACATTTGTAGCTTTTACAAGCGGCTTTGATAAGGAAGTAGAAAATGCCGTGAAATTGAAGGCTTAGCCAGGATCACGGAAAATCCGCGACCAGGATGAAGGATTTGCCAAAATCTCCGAGTGCCGTTTCGCTGCGCTTTATTTACAAAATAGGGATGGGACGTTTTTCTTCCAATGCTATCTGGTTTTAAGGTGGTACACGTCCATCCACGAGAAACCTATTCACACGACTTTTAAAAGTAGCTGGACTGGACTATAATAGTCAGGAAATTAGACACAGGCAGTTCATTCTATTTTTTGGAGAACCTTCAAAAAAGAAACAGTCAAAGCGCTAAGTTCGATTTTTTGGAGTTTACATCATGTAAGGATGGAAGTTCTGTCTGCATATAGAAGTCCGATGGTAAAAGGGAGGTGGGTCAATTGGTTCGAAAAGAGAACCCGCACACACTCCAAAATCTGCAGTAAACTGTCAAACGTCTATGCTGTATACCCTTAAAAACTAAGTAAATAAGCTGAGTTTCGCATATAATTAAGTTTTACATACATACATAACTTCACGCCTGTATCCCGTATAGGGAAGGCAGAACACCAGAGGTAATAAAACCATCTGATGTCACGTTTGACAAATTTGGAGGTATTATTATGTTGGAGAGACTATTGCAGTGGCAGGGGGTCAGCCTATCGCCCACAAAAAAGCGTCCCATACCACCTCGGTCCCTTAACTGAGTTTTACAGTATGCCCGGGAAGAGAAGCAGCTGGCACATTCTATGTTTTTCTTTCGCTCCCAGTCAAGCATAGAAGCAATTAAAAAATTAAGTTTTATGCCGTAAAAAAGGGACCGCATTCATAAAGATGCTCCACTTAAAATGTTGATTTAAATTAAGTATAAAAAGACTTATATAATCCATAACGACAGCAAAGAAATACATTGTACAGAAGGCAGCGTTACATTACCTGTCAAATTTCCCCAACCAATTTTAACTTACATAATGTCGAGGGCATAGAGTTCATATTCAAGTTAATTCTTTTGACAGATTTGTAACGCGTGATGTGCTGCCTAGTTTATTCCGATCTATTACCCTAAAGAAAACCCTAGGGTGTATTCTGAGAAACGTACTACTGAGAATTTACCTTAAACTGGGTGAATAACAAGATTTTTTATCTATACTCAATTCCTATTTATCACCTCAATAATGTACACTTGACTAAAGATTTTGTAATATTATACATACATAACTTCACACCTGTATCCCTAATGGGGTAGGCAGAACACCAGAGGCTATAAAACCATCTGATGTCACGTTTGACAAATTTGGAGGTATTATTATGTTGGAGAGACTATTGCAGTGGCAGGGGGTCAGCCTATCGCCCGCAAAACGCCAATAAAACTTCCGTCCCTCAACTGACTTTTACAGTAGGCCCGGGAAGAGAAGCAGCTGGCACATTCTATGTTTTTCTTTCGCTCCCAGTCCAGCATTATAAAAAAATATTATTATTTTTAATATTATACTATTCTCTATTAACAATGTTATTAATGATGATTGCTTATGTCCAAGGCACCAACCATCAGCACTACGTAAATTGTTAATAGGACTGTACAAACTTTTGGAAAATTTTGGGTTGAAGTTGTAAATGTAATAGAAAATTATATGTTGTGAAAAAAGTCTGTTCTTTTGTTTGTTTTGTTGGCTCTCACGGCTGGTGCTCTGCATCGTTTAACCGGGTTTAAAATATAAAGGCATCAATTTATGTTGCAAAAAGATTTGAGTATTTACACATATGACGACCGGTAAGTGGTAACATAGAAATATAGAAAGCAATGTATCCTGGGTTCGAATCCCGGCGGCGGCGGATATCGGTGTGATGAGCCGTCAAGTCATGGATGTTTATATGTTTATTTAAGTTTATTCTAATAAAAAATAATTATTTGTTAAATATGTATGTTTATATATTTCTTAAGTATATCAGTTATCTAGTATCCATAGCACAAGTTCTTTAAGAAACTTAATTTGGGCTAGATAATGTTGTGTGAGTGTCAGAAATATTTATATTTTATATTATAAATTGACACGCTGACTGTACCTAGGGAGTAAATCGTAACAAGAATCAAAAGTAAATTCCATTTTTTAACCTAAATTTATAAATTTTAGGAATTTACCCGTGGGGTGCTGCCTTCTGTATAATCTTTCCAATTGATTCCCGGATGATCAGAATGTTTGGGCTAAATCCAAAAATAGAGATCCAGAAAACCAGTTATTCCTTCGTAAAAATATATGAATCAGTTATTTTCCAGCCTCAGGGGAAAGTTCCTTTATGAATTTTTCTCAAGGACTCTCAGATATTCTCTATTCAAAAAGTATCCTCAAAAGGTGTGAATAGGAGGAAAAACAAGAATCGTATATATTATAACCAATTTTTTTTGGGTTTATCTTTGAGGTATTTGTAATTATGACTGTAATTGTGTTCTACCCTATTTTGATGCATATTATGATTAAGTAGTTGCTTTTACGATAAGTTTAACAATGGATGGTAATTATATCTTTCAACCGACTTCCATAAAAGGAGGAGGTCTCAATTCATCTGTATGTTTTTCTTTTTGTTTCTTTGTTACACGATATTTCAGACAATTATTAATCTATTTTAAAAATTATTAAATTATATGATAGAGGGTACTTTGTAGTTGGTCTCATATAAATTTCATCGAAATCGGTTGGGTACTACATTGAAAATATCAATTTCGGATTTTCGGATTTCGGTGATTTCGGAGAATGTTTACGTGGATGACACTATTAAACGGCGAAAGTGTTGACGTGAAGTCGCTTTTTTTAATGCTCTGCATTAGTTGATTATTTTTTTATGTGATCAAAAATAAAACATATGCAACGACCCAAAAAAACTGATCATTTTAAGCATTATGTTTATGCAGATTTAGAACGGATGGAAACTTTAATTACGAAAATCCTCTGAAAAAATATAAAATTATGGACGAATTAATTTCAGCTATGCAGTGAAGACTAAAGGGTTAAAAATCCTTTCCTACTAAAACATATCGATACTGTGACACCCTGTACAATATGGCGCGCTTTCATACTGACACCCTGTAAATTATGAAAAGGAGAGTATGTTTGGATGGATAAACGTTTGTTACTCTTTTACACTGAAACTACTGGTAGAATTGAGCTGAATTTTCACAGATACATTACGTCATATCCAGCAGGGCTATTCGCATAACTTTGACGACGAGCTCGTCGACGAGATGGCAAAGATTTCGTCCTCCAGCTCACAGATGTGACATAAAGCAGAATACCAATAGCTCAAGATAATTGTCACGCAGTTCGACGAATAACAGTTCTTAATCACGCCGCCATCAGCGACGAGCGCTGGTGTCGTTTTCATGATGTAAGTGAATACCAATTATGTCACTTGTCGCTGTTGCATCTATGAACTCGACGCTGATGTTTAGAAGAATAGCCCCGCTAACTAGTATGTATGTACGTAGTTCGCGAACCACATAGAGGGTTGATTTGTAGTCACCAGCCAAATTAAAATGTTAGTTTCTTTGATACAATATAAACTTACCTGCATATTTATTTTAGTATAGCTTAGTACAAAAAATCAAGATATGGCACCACAAACTTTTATGCAAATAGTCGCTGTTGATGAACATAGCTACTACGACGTGGCATTTCTTTGATAATACTACGACGTAGTACTAAAAGATGTTTTGTCGTAGCGCGTAGCTGTCTTTATTTTAATGGTAATTTAGAGTGACCATGGTTTGCTTAATATGTTAGCGGATATATTTATTTCTTTGTTAAAAAAGTAAATACGTTTTTTTGCAAAAATCGTTTCTATAAATGATACTTAGTGTGTAAAAAAAAGTTGGCCGGTGACGACAAATCAACCCTAAGACTACTTTCATCCCCATATTTTTCCCGTACACAGAAAGTCGAACGAAAAGCTAGTTCCAAACTAAATCCAAGGCAAGTGAACTGAAAGTAATATTGAACGCTTCACTACCTAGTTTTACGATGAAGCTATTATATTATTTACTCGCTAAGTTCCCGATCGATATATGGACTAGTTTATTCTGTCAGCACTTCCGCTATCAGGACAACTAAGCACAACTTACTTGCAGGAATCACTTCTCTTATTTATTTTCAAACGACTTTAAAAAGGAAGAGGTTTTCAATTCGTGTGTATGTATGTATATGTATAATATATTTATGTGTATATATTTATATGAATATTTAATAGTATATTATATTATATTTCTTTTATTGTTAGTGTACATACTAAAATTGTATTTTTATCCAACTCTCCAATCGTTAGGTCTGCTGGAAGAGATTTCTGTTGAAATAAGCTATACCTTTTACCTTTGTTTTCTTTTAAAATTTTATGTAATCTCTTTTTATTACTAGTGTGTGCATAAATTGTTAAATAAATAAATGAAATATGTATGAAAACGAAAAATATTTACGTTGATGACCTTATACTTCAGCCCAAGTTTTGACAAGGATTTATTTCGGTATTTTTAATGCTCTGCATTCGTTGATTATATACCAAATAGCTGTTGCGCGCAGTTTTACCCGCACAATTTCGAATCCCGCGGGAATTTCTGGATAAAAAGTAATCTATATGCTATTCCAGACTGTACACTATCACTATGCCAAATTTCATCCAAATCCGTTGAGCCGAGCTCCCGTGATTGAGGAACAAACATCCATACATCCAAACTTTCACATTTATAATATTAGTAAGATAAGTAAACATAACATAATTTGCAATGAGGTTAATAAAGTTTTTTCAAATATAATTGCAAATAATGTTGTTTATTCTATTTATAAAATAAAAAATTACTAACCTGGATTTCTCTCCATTCTGTTTATCTCTGTTAAAAAGTGGCATATTGTACTTTAACTTCCTAACTTTTAAAAAATGTAAACGAAAAATATTCTCCTTTTTTGGTTGCGGCGTTATAGGCCATGTTCATACAAATGATGATGTATATTTTCCATTACCCCAAATAGTTTTTAACTGCCGTCCTTTCTGAATGCATAAACCAGTGAACCAGTGAACGAGAAAAAGTAAAACGCTTTGGTAATTCCTTTTATTTTTTTTATTTTTATAAGTGACTTAACCCGCGTTTGACCTCAGTCTCACCCGATGGTAAGTGACGATGAGGTCGAAAATGAAAGCACACGGGTTTAGGAAGGAACTGGCTCTTTATACAATATTGCCGGAACACATTACCGCCGGAGCGGTAACATTTGGCGGCAGACTTTATATAAAGGGTGGTCGCTAGCCAGGCGGACCCAGAAGGGATCCTACCACCAAGCAAAATATTTGGCTCGGGTGCTCAAAGTCTGCTTTTAAAGTTATTTTTTTTTTGTTTTTCTGCCAAGGAAAATTCTTTGGCAGAAAAGCAAGCTTTAGCAGGAGGAGGATGAATCCTGTTACGGACGAAAGGGAATTCTAAAAAGCTGCTAACCCCAGTGGCTAACAGATATAGAGTAGTACCCAGACAGTGTGAGGACCGCAAGAGCGGCCACGAGACTCCTCAGAACACCTGAGTATACCCACTAAACATACCCCTTTAATGGTCAGCCTTAACAAAGGCTATTGATCATAATCGGAGCGACAGCCAATTGGTAGAAGAGGCTGCGCACGTTCTTTTCCAGACTCAAAGGTCTCATTCGTAGTGCATTTGAATCTTTAATTCAAATGTCGATCTTCAATAAAATCTTTCATCTTTACCAGTATAAAAATCTTAAGTTTATTTGTTTGAAAGCACTAATTTCTGAAGTGACTCTCTCGGATTGGTGTGTCATGAGGATCGTTGTCAACATCGGTGTTGCATAAAAAGTATAAGTAGGTTTTTAAAAAAAACTTCTTTTCGCAGCCTATTCTTAATACTCTTAATTCTTTACACACTGGACACTACTATAAATGAGATGAGCATTGAGCGTTTTGCATGAAAAAGTTCCGTTCTAGATACAGAAGGTAACTGTCAATAGGAATATAGAGCGAAAAAGGTTCTAAGATTATTAAATTCCAAGCTGTCTAACATTATACATATATGTTATATACAGGGTGGAATTTTTGAATGCCCCCTGGAAGGAAAGTACTCTAAATAATCAAGATAGCAAATTTTACTCCAAAGAAACATTCCTTTATTTTGGAAAATAAATAAAACTGCATACAAAGATTTTTCTATAATGTGCTTGCTTCACCCAGAAATCGAACCGACTAAAATCTAAAAATGAAGATTTCATGGTTTTTATTTCATTAAATTAACCTAGCATGTCAGAGATATTTCATTCTTGTGATTGAAACCTAACGATTGATGCAAATGACACCCTTTGTCATTTTTATAGATTTTAGTCGGTTCGATTCCCGTGTGTAATCTTTGAATGCAGGTTTATTTCTTTTTCAAAATAAAGAAATGTTTCTTTGGAGTAAAATTTGATATCTCTATTATTTAGAGTACTTTGCCTCCAGGAGGCATTCAAAAATTCCACCCTGTATAGAGGCTTTCAATAAGGACGGGTTGATTTCAAAATGGAATAAAACAGGTTGTGTTTGAGATATTAGCGAATTGCCATTTTGCTTTAAATATGACTCATTCAACTGTCCGCCGCGTCGTCGAATGGTGGCACAAATCTAGAAGGTTAAATTTTCAACAAACAGACAACAACAGGCAGATCCATTTTAATCCAATTTTTTAAGCCTAAATTGAACCATATGGATATAATATTTTCTTGTGGGGGTTTCTGAAGTCTTCAATGACCAATTGAAATCACCAATAAGCCGAAATAAACTGATACCCTGAGAGTCGACATAGCCTAGGCCATCACTCAGTTTCAGTAGAATTAATACAGCGGAGTCATTGAAAATTGGACTTCCCGGATTTGAATTATGTTATATTAAAAAAAAGGGCATGAATGGGCCTTTCAAATAAAATAATAATTTCGTTAATACCTCGCACATAGCCTGATTTATTCTATCTTGAAATCGATCCGTCCTTATTGAACGTCCCTATACATGCAGAAGTCGTCGTAGCGCCGTGGTTACAGTGCATATCAAACGATATCGCAGGTTAAGCGCGCTCGGCGCGGCCGGTATTAGGATAGGTGACCGCCGACCATTCGTATCTCACGACGACTTCCGTGCTTTAAGCAGTCGGCCCTGGGTGCTGTATACTTGTATACAGTAGTCGTTAGGGTTTGTCAGAAGCCATTTCGGCGTCCTGAAATATCTGAGATCCACCAACTAGCACTACGGCCTAAACCTCTTCGTCACCCAGAGGAGAGACTCATAGCCCTGCAGTGGGCTCATTACGCGGAGTTGTGATGATGATGATACATACAGAAGGTAACAAAATATAAAGCTAAAAAGGTTCTACTAATATCAATTTCCAAGCCGTCTAACAAAATATAATCGATAATATTATGCCGTCTACAATTATTTGTTGTTAGTTTCATTTTCTATTTAAATGTGGTTAAGATGTAAATACTGAAAAAAGATATGGTCGAGATTTCTTTCAACTTCTGCAAATTTTATGTTGGCAACAAGGACTGCATACCAGTATGAATTTCTGTACATTTTTTTCTGAATGACGTCATACCGTTAAATTAATTGTATTTAAAAATAACAGTACAGGAATTCATACTGAAATAATTCGTTACCTTTTTTATTATTGTAGCATAACTGATTTTTTTTCAGTTAACTGATATTTTCCGGTATTAATATTAATATTGATATTAAAATTATATTTTTAAATAACTGTAGAATGTTCGATAGTTTAGTTGAAGCCTATGAAGCGTAGGTACATATGCTGACCTATACATTTCGGTACCGAAATTAAATCGGTTAAAATATATCTGTACCAAAAACATCTACAGAAATGAATCCGGTATACATTATTTGGGTACTGATTTAATAAATTTAGATTTTAATAACTTGTGCAGTTATTGTGTTTGATGAAGCAGTACACTAATAAGGGTACTGAAATTTTACTAGTACTATTTAAAAAAATTATACCGATATGCAGTCCCTGGTTGGCAATAATCCCAAAAAGTCAAGTTAAATGAAAATGCCTGGAAGTCATCGTCTTTAGATGATAAGGCCGCCTCCCGTGCTCTGTACCTATAACATTGTTATTAAAATTATTTTCACACATGGAGTACCTAATCATAAATATTTGACGAAAGCAAAGCATGAAATTGTTTACGCACTTGAGTCGTGAATCGCTAGCAACGTTTTCAGTAAATATTTATTACAGAAATAGACATCAATACAGCCATTTATTTCTTTGTAAAGATATAGCAAACAGGGGAAAATTCCGCTGAAGATCTATTCAGATATTATGAGAAAATAATCTTGTTCATAACTTTCGGAAAAGTTGTAGCAAAATAATAACAATATTTTTTAACTCAAGAAGAGTTCAAGCCATCTTTATACAGGGTTGATTTGTAGTCACCAGCCAAATTTAATCGTTAGTTTCTTTGATACGATATAAAGATACTTGCATATTTATTTTATCGTCGCTCAGTACAAAAAAGTAGAAATATAAAACCACAAACTTTTAAAAAAGTAGTCTACTACGAAGCGGCATTTCATTGATAATACTACGACGTAGTACTACAAGATATTTTGTAGTAGCGCGTAGTTGTCTTTATTTTAATGGTAATTTAGAGTGACCATGGTTTGCTTAATGTAATAGCGGATATATTTATTTCTTTGTAAAAGAAAAAATACTTTTTTTGCAAAAATCCTATCTATAAATGATACTCATTGAACTCAAATGAACTCTGTATTTGCCCCTTACAATCTTCAAACATAACGCGGTTACGAACTGGTTGAACCACCTTTATTCCACATTTCTAAGAAGTAGGGCAATGCAAGCTTTTAATAGAAGTAATCAATATCATGATAAATAATATAATCAACGAATGCAGAGCATTAAAAAAAACCGACTTCACGTCAAAACTTTGGTTAAAGCAGAATGTCGTCAAGTTAAAGGATCTCAAAATTCATAAATATTTAAAAGAAATATGAGGTACTTACTTAATCGACTTCGATAAAATTGAAAAATTGAAATTGAAATTAAAATTGGGACCAAATAGGAAGTATCCTGTATCATATGAAACAAGAATCATCAAAATCGGCTCACCCAGTCAAAAGTTATAGGTAAGTTATAGTTGAGGTAACAAACATACAAAAAAACATGCAGACGAATTGAGTACCTCCTTCTTTTTTTGAAGTTGGTTGAAAATCAAATTCTGAAGGTAGATTTTTTTGATTTAATTTGTTAATTAGTAGTACCTAAGAGTGTCCTTTTAGCGTATTTAAATAAACAATGTTGGGTATAGCATTGGGTAAAATATATAGGGCATACGAAGAAAGACAATACCTAATAGTAGGGTTGTCAACTTCTTTTTCTTGAAATAAAATATATTTGAGTCTGAAAAGAATATAAAACAGTATTATGGAAAAACTAAACAGTATTCAATTTATTTAATGTTTTAAACACATATTTTTATAGCTTCTTGCACAAGTTATTAATTACAGTCTAGCATACAGTAACAGTAAACAGTATAATGTAGTAAAAAACAGTCGGCAGCCCTACCTAATAGGTATGTATTCACAATGCTCCAAAATTAAAAGTGTAACGTCACGCCTGCATCCCTAATGGGGTAGGCAGAACATAAGAGGCTATAAAACCATCTGATGTCACGTTTGACAAAGTTGGAGGTATTAAAATGATGGAGAGAGACTTGCAGTGATAGGGGTCAGCCTATAGCCCACAAAAACCTCGATAAAACCTCCGTCCCTTAACTGACTTTTACAGTATGCCCGGGAAGAGAAGCACCTGGCATATTCTATGTTTTTCTTTCACTCCCAGTCCAGGATGGAGCATCAATCACTGGACTTCTAAATCGGTACATTCTAATTGTAGTATATTGTATTGATCGGTAGTATTAAGTATTGGACCCACCTTTGACCTCAAACTTATCTGATGGTAATAATGAGGTCGTAGACGAATCACGCGGGTTCCAAGGATCTGGTATTCAACATTGCCATTGCCAGATTTTTTATATTTAGCAGCACACTATGAATCGCTAGTTAGGGAGACCCTTAATGTATCCTACTACCTACAATGCCTAGGTACTTGACCTTTTACGAATAGTCTAGATAGAAGGGCTATTCTTATCTAGCCCTACACGCTTTTCCCTACACTCTTCACAGTGTTAAGCACATAGCTAGTACTAAAGGTTGGCAGGTGATTTAAGTTCCTCGCAAGAAAACGCTAACAAGAGAAAAATCAAACAAAAGATAACCTTAATTGGAAGAATTTTACTGGAAAGTGGACAGTTTCAGAGGTACTCTTAAACTTAATTGAAACATAATATTTATTTATAATCCTTGCCTTAACGAGCTACAGAATTTCTTAAAAATAAAATCCATTGAAGACTAAAATATTTGTAGCAATAAAATACGTTGTTAACGAGATGTTGTCGCGTTTCAATACAGAGAATTTTTGGAGCTTTCTCTGACATATTATTTATTAAGAGCGTATATTTATTTGTAATCGACGAGCACGGCATTATAAAACAAATTAACGCATATTTTCCTGTAATTTTCAGAAGAACAAAATGTCTTCTAAATTGTTGGTTTTTATAATTTTCCAGCAGTGGAACAGCGCAGGCTAATATAATATTTTATTTTTAAAAAGCTCAAATATTAAAAAAGGTGCTTTATTAATTTTGATAATAATCTCTGCCTTATTAAGGTCTTGAATATAGGTGCGAAGCAGCGCAGCGGTGCGAGCACAGAACTTTATCGACTCGTATGTTTACGAATGTTCGTATAATATGGAGTCGGTTGCAAGTTTTAAGTTACATTGTATTTTTTTTATTTTACAGTTATTTAAGAGTACAGCATGTTACAAACATTCAAAATTAACAAGGCACACATTTATTTAAGCTGGCCGTGCGGCAATGAATAGATTCAATTAATTGATTAAATTCAATAATTCAATGATACGAATTTCAATGTATGTGAATAAGCTCAAACATCGAATTCAAATTCAAGTCTACATATAAAAAAACAAAAGGCGCTAAAATCTGATAAAAATATCTTTTATGTAAAAGAACATACATTACGAAGATTCTTTTTAAACTCGACTTAAAAAGATTCTAGCCATCTTAAGAAAAAAGGCCTGCGATACTCATTTGGCAAGCGTCAGTATCAAACGTAACCAAATAAAAATGAGCGTAACCCAATTTTGTTCATCAATAAATTGAATATTCTGTAGAGTTGCCAGCTTTGAGATTTTACTCAAGAAAGTTGCCAGATTTCACAATTCACCCGCCACTTCCGAACTAGTTTTGC
The DNA here is from genome assembly GCA_944452665.1 of Stenoptilia bipunctidactyla. NCBI lineage: Eukaryota > Metazoa > Arthropoda > Insecta > Lepidoptera > Pterophoridae > Stenoptilia > Stenoptilia bipunctidactyla. The sequence goes on along the minus strand of OX101743.1, from coordinate 3,654,593 downwards.
TGTGTCGCTGCTCTTTATTAAATTATCGACCTCGGAAGTTGGATGCGCTTCAAAAATATTATTCCTATAGGTCTTTTTAGTGTAGGTATATGTGACTTCGAAAATATACGGTGGAATATTAAAACAGTAAAAAGTTAGTCCGTTTCCTAGAGGAACCCAACTAGCCAAACGATAACTATACTCATATCGTGGTGTTTAATAGCCTACGTCTTTAATAGGCTAAATAATAAAATAACAGCTTTAATAGCCTACTAACGTACATATAACAAAGATAATAAATGATAAAATGTAGGGTTTAGATGAAATACTGAACGTTTTAAAAGCACCGCTTGTAATCGGCCATTTTAGACTTCTGTTTCTGTCAACCCTAATTTGTAAACCAATTGTATTATTTTAAATGTCATCTTTCATACACATTCACACACGTTTCAGAAAGAGAAATCCCTTAGGGCTTCAACAATTGAAATGATAAATTGCGTCACTTGATAAATGCTATATTCCTATTTATCATTCAAAGGAGAATATAAATTTTGTGTTGCCCACGCTTGGAATTGAACTCTGCGTAGGATTAATGGAAAGGTTAGAGGTTATTGCAGTGAATAGCATTTTAAGGACTTTAAATAGATAATATATATTCCGAAAAGTCGAACTAAGCGCTTTGACAGTTCCTTTTTGATACGGGTCGCCAAGGTTTGGAATGAACTGCCTGCGTCTATTTTCCCTGACCAGTATAGTCCTAGTACTTTTAAGCGTCGAGTGAATAGGTTTCTCGTGGATGGACGTGTACCGCCTTAGTCTTCATGTTCACTTAACATCAGGTGGCATGGAAGACAAAAGTCCCATCCATAACTCATAAAAAAAAAAACTAAAGTCCAAAAATGTAGATTGAAATGTTAAATACTTCTACCGGACTATCAGACGAACACAGGATTTCCATTTCTACATACGAGTATAGAAGATGTACTAAAAAGTTGAACAAAGCATTTTAACAGTTCCTTTTTGCTACGAACCGCCAAAATATGCAACAAACAGTCTGCGTTTTTCCTAAAATACTCTTGTTACTTTTGAGCATTGCGTGAATATATTTCTCGTGGTAGTAGTTTTCATGAACAGTTTCCACCAGGTGGCATGAAAGATAAACGTCCAATACTTTTAATAAACAAAAAGTAAAATTTCGGCTAACTTATGATCACAATCCTGTCTTATAAGCACACGCAGAGTCTTTTACCCTAGTGGACATTAAGAATAACGAATAGTTACTTATATAATGAAAGCTAAAGTCTAAATATTCTTCATTTCGTTGGCACTTTTGCAAATTGAATCTACCCCCACTTCAGAAGATGTCGGAAGTCGTAGTAGGATCTGTTGAAAAGAAGTGGCAAGAACTCAACAGCACTCATCTTACAAAATAGTAAGTATGCAAGGAGTTGTGTAAGTCACATTTTCTGCGGAATCTGTATTTCTAGGCTTTCTTTTATACAGTTAAAAATATACTGAGACGCAAACGTAAGGATATTTATTTCTTCATATTTTTTAGAGATGCTCCAGAAGGGTGTAAATTACATGAACTGATCATTTTTGCAGTACAAAATAAGATAATCAACGAATGCAGGGCATTAAAACAACCGACTCCACGTCAAAACTTTGGCTGAGTTGAGAATGTCATCAACGTAAACATTCTCCGAAATCATACATATTTTTGCAAAAGTTTGAAATTTTCAATGAATTACTGAACCGATTTTGATAAAATTTAAATGGAACCAACTATAAGGTATCCTCTATCATATGAAACAACAATTTTCAAAATCAATTCATAATTGTCCGAAATATCGTGTAACAAAGACACAAAAAAAAACATACAGACGAATTGAGAACCTCCTCCTTTTTTGGAAAAGAAAGATATCTATCGGTGGAATATCCCTAATGATTTCATAGAAATAAAAAAAACTGCTGGCCCTGTATTAATGAAGTCAGAATTTTCACACTAAATGAAAACCCTAACGATCGTTGCATACGGGATTAATGGCATAAAAATTCTCTAGAAGTTAAAAACGGTTTTAAAAGGGTGTCAAAACTTATGCATGAGTTAAAATAAAATGAAGCTAATAACTTTGAAAAAAGGTATACCTAATCCTGCAAATAGTCTAATGCGAGAATTTGTGAGTATGGGTAGATGTTTGTCCCACTTTCCGGCAAAAACAAGAAGACGGCGACGGATTCAATTAGGTACAGATACACTGTTAAAAATTATGTGATTTTACGTGCAAAAAAAGTACATAAACCGCTGTAAATTTCAGTAAATTATGGAAAAGACAATAATTTTCGGTAATTTTACAGATTTTATAATTATTTTTATGTAATTATACCTAAAACGTGTATAATGACAGAACAATTTGTATTTTTAAACGTGGGCTGGGATTATTACAGAGGCAATACATAAAAAATGTGTAGATATAATTTAAAAAGGTATAAAATTGCCGAAATATACGTGAATTTCCATAAATTATAGAAAAAATAGACAATTATGTAATGTAAAATTACATCTCTCATGTAAAACTACATCAACATTTAATATTACATAAGTATTTGGGCAACGAGAGTTTTAACATTGTTTTAACAGTGTACAGATTATTATCTAGAATAACATATAGGATATTTTTTCCCGATATTACCGTAGCATTAGAAAAAGCGCGGCTAAAACTGTGTGCAACAGCTAGTTATGTCAGTTAGCAGACTACAGATAACATTAAATTATTTGTTAAACCATTTCAACAACCCGTCATAACCTTAAAATACTTTAATTTCATTATAGGCTTACTTAGATATTAACTGGGTAAAAGCCTCTTCGAATTAATTGTCTACCGAGAGCTAATGACAGCAGTTAAAAGCCCGTGCTGTGACCTTAACCACCGTCCTTTAACTACCCTTACATAAAGCTTGCCTAGAAGCATCGATTACATATCAACCAACACAATAAGGGATAAAGGGCTTTGTCTAAATCATCCACTCAACTGTCCTAATAGGACCATTTAACTATTATGTTTTAACGGTGCTCTTGAATCTACGAAAAGGGCGTTTTTTTGATACGTAACCCCTCTCGAATAGACGCCGAAATTGATACACTTTTGCTTCTAAATTCAAAAGCTCCATTCTAAAATCATCTTAAATTTTAAATGATTACCAGTACATAAATAAAAATAAACTATAATTGTACTCAAGTAAGCTTGGTTACCACAAAAGTAGGCTAACGAGCTTCGGATTACCTGAGTGACGTCATTAGGTTATAATTGTAGAGTAAGGTAAATGTATTAGGTAAGAACAAAATGAAAATGAAAACTTTTTATTCGTAGTAAGTAATTTTATACACTTTACGAACGGCAAACACTGGATGAGGGCGGCGCGGGTCCGGACGACATGACGAATCCTGGGGGAGGCCTCCGTTGAGAAGTGTGCATCTCTCGGCTCATGAAGATAATGATCGCCCATTATCCACCAATGTCTTGGTGTTGTCTACTACTACTTCTTCTTCGGCTTTAAAAAACGAATTTTTTTACACATGCTTTGTCTTTTAAACCATTGTTTTAAACCTATTCTTTGTATTTTGCTATTATGTTTTTGTGTAAGTAAATAAAGTCTTATTATTATTATTATTATTAAATGAAAGTAGAACCCTAGGTAGACCGAGAGGAAAAAAGCCGGCGGAAAAAAAATCTCTTCGCTCTTCTTTTGTAAAAAGTGCTTATTATAGGTACAATTTGGCAGAAATACTGCTCTGCTTAGATGTAATGGTATATATGTCGTCGGCAACTGGTTAAATTAGCCACTCAATTGGACGAAAGTAGAACCCTAGGTAGACCGAGAGGAAAAAAGCCGGCGGAAAAAAAATCTCTTCGCTCTTCTTTTGTAAAAAGTGCTTATTATAGGTACAATTTGGCAGAAATACTGCTCTGCTTAGATGTAATGGTATATATGTCGTCGGCAACTGGTTAAATTAGCCACTCAATTGGACGCCTAGGCCGTTTCAACTGGCTCAAGGACAATTAGTCAAGTCGTTGATCGCAACGTTTAACCAGTTGGCTAAACGTTGTTTAGCCATTTAGTTAAATTGGATATTGTTAAATTTATGATGTTTGGTTAGGTTGTTGTGATTGTATTGAATAGTCGTCCATAAAAGAAGATACTTAATAGTTTTTATATAAAAACAGATATATATTTTTTTAAATATTAAAACATTAAAACGGAACTTATTTTATTATATTTATATTTACGTGCGAGCCAAGCGAGCGAAGCGAGCGTGTTGCGGCAGCACCCGGCGATGCGCCACAATGGATTTTATTTCCTTGTAATTGAAAATAATAAAAAAAAATCTAATATAAAAAAATTTTTACTTGACTGGTTTTTCCGTCATGCATGACAGATAATTTTACCATGACCTACCTACTTGTTTTATTACTTTATCAAAAACTGTACCAAATTTGAATCACTTGGCTTAATCTTGGTCAGCCATCTTCAAAGGGCTAACTTTCAACACGCCAAGTTGTTAAACGTTGAGTGTTTCGAGTTCAATCAACTATCGGCCTAGGCCGTTGATTCGGCCTAGGCGTCCAATTGAGTGGCTAATTCAACCAATTGCCGACGACATATACATGTTGATTGGTACACAGTTAGCCAAATTGAAATTAAGGGTAGGTGGGCCTATTTTGAACGTACTAGCCTATCTCTTATAGTTTAGTAAATATGATTGTTTTTCATAATTTTCAAAAAAATCCACATTCTTATCTAAATGACTTTTTTTCCTATGAGTACGAGTATCTTCTGAAAATAAATTTTATTCGTGTTTTCGATACAGCCTTATTATAACTAAATGGGTATTTGATGCAACAATTCGAGAAAAAATATGAGGCAACAAAGTCTCGAGGGCGAGGCGAAAGAATATCAGATATTTTTTTACATTGCAATACAAAAAATACTTTTAAAACCTTCTTCGGTTTATCCCCTTTTTAAAGATATTCTACACATTATTACAAATCTTCAAAAATCACGACCTTTTTTTGATAGTACTCCAATAACTAAAAATTCTTAATGAAAGAAAAAAGTTATTTAGATTAGAAGGTCAAATCATATTTATTTTTTTTGAAAATTATTAAAAACTATCATATTTACTAAACTATAAGAGACAGGCTAATAGTACTCAAAGCAAGTATGTTCAAAATGTGCGAAATTTAAGCACATAATCGCATATACTTAAGTAAAAGATATTGATAGAGCTTTTGAATGTTATAAGAAATTGAGTATTTTTATACTTAAACTTAATTATTTAAAGTAGTTTCACTATCAGTTGCTTTATCGCGAATTTACGATACATGACAAACTAAACATGAGCGCTTAAGTTTCGTATTTTTTTAATAAAACAAATAATCTGAAACCCCTTCGGCTGACCTACCCCTATAATTTCTACCGACGATAACTTGAACCATACTGTAATTGCAAGCAGGCACATAAATAAATAATTAGTTAAATGCTCACGCAATTTGCTAATTAAAAGAGTGACCGCTACTTTCCAGTAACTTTATTGAGTGGCTGAAATAGGATCGATATTAAATGTTGCCATAACTCGGTACTTAGTTAGCTTTGTTGTAACAATTACTAGCATAATATTGACTTAAGGAGATGATGTATAACTTTTTCCACTATCAATCTGACGCCTGACACCTCAGTCGCTCGTGACTACGGGGTATGCAAAGACACCGAAACGTCGAGTTAATACGACACATCGAAATGTTTTTTCTTGAAATCTTAGCACCTAAACACGCCGACATAAGGTCGCGTATTTCATAGAAATCGCCACCATCGACACAGCTCAGACACTGAAATCGTTTCAAAAATCGATAAAAAATAACGGAAATGCTATGTAAATTTTGAGCAACCAAAGTCCAACAATAATGTGAAGATTGAATTTAAGTAAATTCTAAGCATATGGATTGCATAACTACGTAGTAATTTTAACAAAAGTAAGTTTTTAGACGTGTTTTCGAAAAATAAAACTATCGAGTCAAAATCATCAAATCATGTTTTTGAGCAAGCAAAGTATAGATAAAGATATGAATTTACACATATCAAAATGTCAGATCCACTCATCTTGTCATATTCTCATAGTTTGCGATGAAAGTCAATGCATTTTTTCAATATGTCGCCTTAAGATATAAAATATTAATCCGGTTAAAAAGTAGTTTTATTTAAAATTACTAGCCTTTTCATGCGGTTTTACCCTCAAAATTTCTTATCCCACGGGAATATCAGAATAAAAAGATGGATGGCCTATGTGCTATTCCAGAATGTAGGTACACTATCGCATTGCCATGCATGCCGTTCTGTCGTGATTGAGTTAACAACATCCATTCAATATACATACATACATACATAACTTCACGCCTGTATCCCTTATGGGGTAGGCAGAACACCAGAGCTCATAAGACAATCTGATGTCACGTTTGACTTAGGAGGTATTATAATGATGGATAGAGACTATTGCAGTGACAGGGGGTCAGCCTATCGCCCACAAAACACGCCAATAAAACCTCTGTCCCTGAACTGACTTTTACAGTATGCCCGGGAAGAGAAGCAGCTGGTACATTCTATGTTTTTCTTTCGCTCCTAGTCCAGTTCAATATATTACTAATATAATTATTATAAATTAGGATCGACGTTTTTAAAGTTTTATAAGTAAGTGTATGATATGAATACTTATATGTGATTCGCTTACAAAATCTTTCCTTTTATCGTCTTAAAAGAAAATACATATTCATGTTACCGGTAAATGCCCTTACCCTCTTCTTCGTTCTTAATACAAATGATGAATAATTTGTATTAAATTATTAAACCAACCGTTAAGTTGACTGGTTTTTAAACTTTATGTAATACTAACACAACTAAACTAACACAATCTTGGAAAAAAATAATGGCGTGTTATAAAAACGCGGCAATTCTGTAGATATATCTTGTTGAGGTAACTTTGACCTCAAACAACTGTAAAACAAATTCATTCGTAAAATTTGACTTTCATTAAACGTGATGGACTTAATTACATCAAAAACAAAATACCATCTTGCTTTGAAACTGACTGTAAATCTGTCCGTATTTATCTTTCTTTGAGGCAACTTAATTAGAACTACAACTCAATGTATTAATAGATCGTTTGAGTGAAGACCTTTGCAAAACCTACGCTAGTTATCCTACGCGCGTAGAGTTCAGACGTAATGAGAAATGCCAACTAAAAGTGCGTGGGCACATGAAACTTTCCAACTCAATCTGTTTATATATTTTAAATTAAATGGATAACTAATAGTAATACTTTTTATACAGGGTCATTTATAGAAACGATTTTTGCAAAAAAAGTATTTTTTTTTACAAAGAAATAAATATATCCGCTGACATATTAAACAAACCATGGTCACTCTAAATTACCATTAAAATAAAGGCAACTACGCGCTACTACAAAACATCTTGTAGTATAGTATTATCAATAAAATGCCGCTTCGTAGTAGGTAAGTACGTTCATCAACAGCGACTATTTTTTTTTAAGTTTGTTGTTCCATATTTCTACTTTTTTGTACTGAGAGACGCTAAAATAAATATGCAGGTACGTTTATATTGTATCAAAGAAACTAAAATTTAAATTTGGCTGGTAACTACAAATCAATCCTGCATAAAGTATTTATTAAAGGGTAAAGACCTGGATATCTATAAATTAAATACTTTTTGATCGGGATATTTCGTTTGGAGGCCTGTTAAGACAGATTTAAATGGATTTAGATGTAATCATTGTGCACTGTATTTATCCGGTACGAAAAGTCTCTTATTTTATGTTATAGTAAATCATAAAAATTTGAGACAGTATCATGAAGGCCGTTGTAATTTTCGCATGTTACTTTCAAAGGAAACTCCGGATTTTGTAGCGTCATTATTATTTAAGTATTTCACTAATATTGTAGATTAGAGAATGTAAAGGACATTAATAAATAAATAAGAAAGCTTTTTAAACATTTGGTCACATACAATCACCTAGTTCGTTATAAAATTATCAATATTTTTAAAGCTTCCATGCTGGACTGGGAGCGAAAGAAAAACATAGAATGTGCCAGCTGCTTCTCTTCCGGGGCATACTGTAAAAGTCAGTTAAGGGACAGAGGTTTTATTGGCATTTTTGTGGGCGATAGGCTGACCCCCTGTCACTGCAATAGCCTCTCTCCATCATTACAATACCTCATTTGTCAAACGTGACATCAGACGGTCTTATAACCACTGGTGTTCTGCCTACCCCATAAGGGATACAGGCGCGTGAAGTTATGTATGTATGTATTTTAAAATTTCCTATATTCAATCCGCGTAACGTGCTCTTCGAGGCACTTATTTTAGCAAGCAGAAGGTATTTTTATAATGAAGTAGTTAGGGTTTGTATGATGAAATGCCATCTACACGCTCTGTCCCTATGGCGGCGGGTCATTTACCAGTCACCCTGTATATGTGGATCATTATTTTAACTTTTATCCTATCCAACCATCTATACAAGGTGACTGGTGACAAATATTAGATACTGAAGGAGAGCACTAAGTAATCGATTCTCGTTATAATTATGAAATAAAAGTAGGTACTTAATTTTTCACTACAATTGCCCTTAAATAAATAAAGTTTTGTTACTAAGTACAAGACTTACGACTGAGTCAATCGCCGCACGTGAACTGGCACGCGGATCGCTGCCAATGCTAATGTAACCATGCGTTGCGTAATCAATTCTTTAGCTTTCGGTTTAGTTTACTCAGTAAATAATTAACTTTTTTATTATATTTATTCTCTTCATATATGATCTCAAACTATCACGTCCTTGAATTTCAAAAGTGACCCACCAGTCATCCTGTATATTTATAAAATGTTGTGTATTATTTAAGTACTTACATTCAATTTTAGCAATCTTTGTAAATATATTTTAGTAAAGACGGATTTATGCCAGCCGTATTTCAGTATTAATCACCTTGCTAGCACTTTAGCGCTTTCGCTCATTGTCTTTATACCCACTGGCCATTATCCCTTGAAATTAGGACTAATAATTAATTCCGTTGAGCCAGCTAAGTGGTGAAATGTTACTGACGATTAGGTACGTCTTTGAATAAACGATGTAAGATAGATTTAGATATATAGTAATAACTATTATTATTGTCCTAAGGCTGAAAACTGGACGGCAGCCACAGTGACAGCGGCGCGGGCAGCGATTTCCGCAACACGATAGAAAGTACGAGTAATGAGTTTGAATGAAATCGCGACAAATCTCTCAGCTCAAGAACGGCCCCGATTCCTACCCAGAGCTGTCGCTGCCGTCCATTTTGCAGCCTTAGTTTTAAAGATTCCTTTTATTAAAAAAATTACCCAATGAGCACCGTTGGGAACGGTGTTTCATGTGTAAAACTTTGAAGAGTTCGTTTATTTGCACGTACTTATCTCAAAAACTGTACGTCGTATTTGGGAAAATGTTTTTAACATTAAATAATCTAGCTCTTGAGGAAGTTTACACCTAGATGAAATGCTTACAGGTTCGTCTTCCTTTATTTAAAACAAAAACTTTCCTGTGGTGTCCGTAATCCACCAAGCTGGCCCAGACAGAACTGGTTGGTGGATGTCAGAATTTTCAAGGTGCCGAAATGGCTTCTGAGCAACCCTAACGACTACTGTATGTATACTAGTATACAGCACCCGAGACCAACTACTTAACGTGTTCTCCGAAGGATGAAAGTCGTCGTGAGAAATGAATGGTCGGCGGTCACCTATCCTAATACCGGCCGCGCCGAACGCGCTTAACCTGCGATATCGTTTGATATGCACAGTAACCACATCGATTTCCGCATGTCCACTGAATTGCAATAACACAGATCTTCTCATAGGTAGATATCGTAATTACAGTCATTTTTTACGGTGACCAAGACCGCTTTTGATCTCAATATCTGACTGTAAGTGACAGCACACGGGTATCGAAAGGAGATTTCTGATGATACTATGACTATTTTATTCCATTCTTGTTCAAATACTCTGGTCCCAGTTTGTCATGTTCGTATTGTGCATCCATAGCTCATTGCACCTGCCATTAAGCAATTTGGTTGTGGCATGACATTGGCTCTCACAATTAGCTGTCTATTTTTTTTTTTCATGTCACGGTCAATTTGTACTGTACCTATTTGTATTAGTTTGATAATTCTGACTGAAAAAGAGTGCCTAGAGTTTTTTTTCCGCCGGCTTTTTTTTGTCTCTTGGTCTACTGTAATATCTCATTTAACAACTATCAACAACTAGTTTAAGCCGAAGTATGTGATGACTGACTTCATCAAGTGTTTTGTGAAATTCCTAAGATGAATAAAACTTTTTGAATTTGAAATTTGCCGGTTCTTCATAAAGTATTGCCAGACACATCACCGCCGGAGTGGTGATATTTGGCTGCAGATTTCATATGAACTATGGTCAGTACCCAGCCGGAACCTAAAAGGGTCTTACTGTCAATCAGGGGCTATTCGGAAAAGTCGCTAATCCAAGGATGGTATTCTAAGCCGACCGCACGCGGCTCTAAATAAAAGCAATCGGAACATTAGCATAGCTCCAAAAAGTAATCTCCTATGTTATTTTTCCATCCATTAAACATGTATTCTATTTATAGATTGGCAGAAAAGTTTATCACAGGAGCTCTTACGCCTACATGCAATTTATATGATGATAACACGTCCATTTCCGATTATGAAGAGCGAAATTTATTAAACTCAACTTATTCAGACATCTATACTAATATATAAAGCTGAAGAGTTTGTTTTTTTTGTTTGTTTGTTTGTTTGTTTGAACGCGCTAAGCTCAGAAACTACAAGTGGGATTTGAAAAATTCTTTTTGCATTTGATAGCCCAACTCTTGAGGAAGGCTATATTTTATCCCGAAATTCCCACGGGATCAAAAGTTACGCGGGTAAATTCCGCGCGGTGTCTAGTCGAAAATAATTTGAAAACAGTATTAGCATTCATGAAAATACTATATTTATAGTATAGTAAGACATTATTTGAAACATTATTAAATATTCTAAACGTTCTCTATTAAGAACTTCTTGAATAGTTTATGCTTCGAACTGCTTCAACGAGTCTAAATAGGTACTCTCATTCAATATTTTTAGCAATAGTAGTCTACTTTGAAGAATTAAATAAGAAACTTCTGAAAAACTATTTCACGACAACCCTGTGTAATATACTTACATAAAAGTTAATGCGCCACAAAATTAACTACAAGTGGGTTATAAACTAACATTTCCATAGCTTAAGAGCCTTGACGCACGAAACTAATTTGTTTTATCAGCATCACATAATATACCTACATACTTATATATAACAATAACTCTTGCCCAGTATAACTTTGCAGTTACATAAACCCCACTTAACCAAGCAGAACCCATTTTATAAAGAAGTTATATTTAATACAGGCAAAGAATCCAATTTGCAAAGAAACTTAAAGTAATTCGATTATAATAAAACTGTGCAAAATTTAAAACTAGGACTTACCAATTACTCAGCTCTTGTATACAAACTCTTCTATTTATCAATTAATTAACACAAAAAGGCATTTTTTATTACGAACGAAAATTCAAAAGTGCACTTTGAATTTATCATAGATATATTTACAATTATATACAGGAGGTTTTTCGCTGTGATACTGAAGATCTGGCGAGACCAAACGTCAGTTTTTCCGCATATTGTCTACGCATGCGCGGTAAAACATGGCGGCAGAAGGCGGTCGATACTACACGATAAGGTATCGTGCGAAGGCTGCGCCACCATACTGCCTGACATTGTGAAACGGGCTGAGCTCCAAAACGAGGTCACGCCATTTGTACATCCCGCCTTAGAACGTCCAGTGTTGCTAACTTAAAAAATTCCCTCAGTGTTGCCAGAGGAGGTAAACGGAAAAGTGTTTTCTCATGTTTGTATTATGTATGCGTAGTTGCCACTCCTAATTTTCGTAATTAGAACTTATCTCTTAGTCTCTGTTACTTTAATGAACTCGTTTATCCTTCGAGCCGGATGTGCGGGGAATGCTAACTATTGTGTTTTATCTTTGTTGTTTATTTCGGTTGTAGAGTAGGTACTTTATTATTCGATGATAAAGCCTAAAAATTATCATTGTTTTTACACAGTCAAAGTACTTTGTTCACAAACAAAATTAATTTGAAAAAGAAAACTTGTCTTTATTGGGTTTCTTTATTGAATATGAGCACCCTGTACTTTTGAAATATAAATATGGCGTATAACTTCCTTTTTACCTTCATAGAAATCACCGTTTTCTTTGTATTTGAAAGTTATCTATGATTTAATTACACAATTAAATCAATTTCTTTAGGTATTGATAATATTCTATAGGATGTTTGAAGATCTTGCCTGCTTTTTCGTAGAGATAAACAGTCTTACGTACTTACTTAGTCTTTAAGCTGGCAAGGTAATACACAAGCTATTGTAAGTTATTCATCATCATCATCACAACTCTTTGTAATGAGCCCACTGCAGGGCTATGAGTCTCTCCTCTGGGTGACGAGGAGGTTTAGGCCGTAATCCACCAAGCTGGCCCAGTGCTGGTTGGTGGATGTCAGATATTTCAGGGTGCCGAAATGGCTTCTGACAAACCCTAACGACTACAGGTATACAACAAATATGTGTTAAGTAATTTCGAGGCGTTCCGCCGCCAGGCCCCGGTAGCTCAGTGGGAGAGCACTCGTCCGGCAAACGAGAGGTCCCAGGTTCGAGTCCTGGTCGGGTGATTCTTATTTAACACATTTTTGCATTTACTTAAGAGTAATTAAGCATTTTAAATGCAAAAACTTTAAAATATTATATTATCCTTCATATAAAATCTGCCGCCAAATATGCGATGGGTCCCGGCAATAATTATTTTAAGCAAAGCCTGTTATTTTAATAAGTACTGGACTCAGACTCCTCTTTTACTTGCTATAAGTTGAGATTGAGGTCCAACGCAGGGTTATAATTAAAACAAAACTGTATCTTCTTATTATTAAGCCCACAGCACGGCAATAGGTCACATCCCTGGTAGAAAGAAAGTATGAGCACTAAACCAAGTGCTAGATTGTGGGTGTAACAACACTCATCAATCAATATATATAAAACTGTTCCGTTACTGACTGAGTGACTGACAGACAACGTACAGCCGTAACTACTGGGCGTAGAGAGCTGAAATTTGGAACATACATTTTTAAGGGGATGTAAGGGTGCACTAAGGAAAGAATTCCCGAAATTCCCACGGGAACGGGAATTATGGGACCTTTTAGTTTGTATGAAAAATCTTATTCCTTGAGTGCACGAATATTATATTTGGCACAAAGGTTCTCCAAAAAGTGACTGGTTGTTTTATGAAAGGAATTCCCGAAATTCCCACGGGAACGGGAAATATATGATGTTTTAGTTTGTATGAAAAAACCTTATTCCTGGAGTGTACGGATGTGATACTTGGTATAAAGGTTCCTTAATAAGTGTCTGTTTGTATTATGGAAGGAATTCCCGAAATTCCCACGGGAACGGAAAATATAGGATGAAAACGAGTTGATAAAAACGAGCACTAAATAAAATCGTCTCGAACCCGTCTTAAAACTGAGTCTCTCGCTTGCTGAGCGGGTTCTCTACCAACTAAGTTACCGGATCCTGACGCCATCGATTTTTTATTTACCTACTGGATTTTTTCGTTAAAGTGCTTACCTGTCTCCATCTTGCGGCAAAACCACCTAAGATCATTTAAATATCTGTGTGTGTTTTATTTACCTCCTATACCTATTCCGTCGGTAGCCACAACAGAAATTATAAATCTCAGTTCAGATGAAACATTGCAATTAAACAATATAATTGTTTAATAATTATAAATTATATTGTTTAATTGCAATTGACGACCGGCTGGTGTAGCGGTAACATACATTGCCTTCTATGCCAGAGGTCCTGGGTTCGAATCCCGGCGGCGGATATTTGTGTGATGAACACAGATATTTGTCGTCAAGTCATAGATGTTTATATGTTTATTTAAGTTTATTATAATAAAAAATATGTATTTATTCAATATGTATGTTTATATATTTCTTATTATATCTGTTATCCATAACACAAGAAACTTAATTTGGGCTAGATAATGTTGTGTGAGTGTCGGAAGTATTTATTTTATTTTATTTTATAAATAACATTATTTATTTCGTAGGCACTTTGAAGTATCCGTAAGAAACTCAATAATCTTTTTAAAATTGTTTACAACTAAGGATATCTGTTTTGGTCCATATATTCAGATATTTTGACTACACGCAAGAGCTAAATCAATTTTAAACTGTCCTATTAAAAAAATGTTAGAAGGTATTGTTAGTTTAACATTGTTTAAACAAATTATAAAAGATGTGGTGGATAACAAAAAAAAACACCATTTCAATAAAAGTTACAACACAATTTATTCATCATCATCAACATTGGTGGTGAGGTATCTGACCTCCTGGTCGCTACAAACCCGCCCTCGAAGTCTAGCGACCAAACTCCTTCCTCGCGCGCTCCTGAACAGAACCACTGCGTACATTGCGCAGGCGCATAGAACCAGCGACGATATCACGATCATCCCTGTTCGTAGACTGCTTGAAGAACCTTGATAAGAACAAAATAATTAGGAAATAAATTTCTTGACGGAAACATATCAATTTAATGGCTGGTAAAACAGAATGATCTACATTCGACAGCACCATCTAGACCCAATCAAAGTACATAAGTAGCTACTTAAGCTTGTGTGACGAAATATTGACGACCACTTTGGCAATGGGGTAAACCTATCTGCCTCAGACACCAGTGGTTGCGGGTTCGATTCTAGCACGGAACAAGAAAAAAAAATGCTCCGTGTCCGGGTGTTTATGTATTTATGTATTTATATTCTAGGTCCCCCTAGGTCCCCCTAGGTCCCCCCTAGGTCCCCCTAGGTCCCCCCTAGGTCCCCCTAGGTCCCCCCTAGGTCCCCCTAGGTCCCCCCTAGTTCGCTACATGGTATCCCATAACACAAGCTATGATTATTTTGGGGCCATGTAGTTGGTGTGATTGTCTATAAATATATAATTGATACTAATGCACTGGCTGATAAAATATAATAGCCTTGTCTTGAGATTCAAATAACATCATTACCTAAAGTAATAGCTTATGTTATAGGTACTAGAGAACGTATATACTTATACTATTTTTTTTTATAATTTTTTTTCATTAATCTATGTTAGGTTCATATTAAATTCAGACCAATAAAAACATAACTAGGTAGGTACATGTTTTTTTTAAAATCTTTATTTAAAAAGCTATACACTTATAAGGTTAAGACATCTTTTTTTTTTTAATTAATTTGACAATAGAAAAATCTTAGGTAGACATCATTTGTTTCCTCATAGACATAAATATTTGAATTGTGCGACGATCTAAGCAGCAAACTATGCTACTGCGTCTGAGGCGGAAACTGTTATCCCATTGTCACAGGGGTAGTCAAAATAAATTTATTTGTAATTGAATTACATAATTATATTTAAATTTGAACATAGAATTCATATTTTTTATCCTACTTCTATTAGTTTTAAATTTTTCCATGCCTTTCTTTCATTTTATTCACTTGAAATTTGCTGTATAATAAGGCATCACCCTATTGACATCGTAGCTTAAAGTATCACCTTAGGACCTTTTTAAAACCTACGCTATCTGCTTATATCATGCAAGAAGCTACGCCTATCGTACCGATGATCAATCTTCGTTCTTGCATCATCAATTAGCTTAAGTCTTATCGTGACGCTATGGAACTGGAGTCAAACCTATTAAGCGACATTTCCCACCAAGCTCCAACCCAGACTCCTAAAGATCTCCTAAATACTCGTCAGCCTTGTCTAATGCGAGCCCAAGGACCAGCTCGTTGCTTTTTTGACAGTCATATTGAAAAAAGTCGTATAGGCAGGAATTATATAAACCATTTTCAACGAATAACTTGTTTTATAACCAGAGAGCAGTAGATTTTTTTTCTTTAAAGTACACGCTATATTCATCAGCACTTTTTTGCTGCTTCAAGCTGTTTTTTAAACATTTCTCCAATAATGTTTTTTATAAGACGTCCTGTAGCTTTTGTTTGGAATCGCATTGAAACAATGTTAGTGTTGTTTATCTTTCACAATATAAACACCTACTCAAAACTGGAAATATAGTTGAAATCGGACCATTTGCTTTTTTACAATACCGCCGATTCTATAAAGGCTAATAGTCCAATTTCAATTATCTAAAGGAGTAAAACCGGGTTTTCAGAAAAAAGAAGGAAAATCCCAAATATTTTTAAAAATGGCACACTTTTGGATTACAAAAATTTGGGCTCAAATGATTGCAAATGACCACCCTGCGTCACCTCAAGAGATTCCGGTTTAATCAGCAATAACCCTGTATAGGTAGTTACTATGTCAAAAATCTAATATTAACAGCTGCAAAAATAACTCGAGTGGTCTTACCGGTAAGTAAACTTTGACCACTTGGAAAAACGACCTGGCAAATTCAATGCAGAATGAGAATGACTGTAAATGAACTAGATTTTGTCATTCGTTTTGCATGTTTTATAGCAATGTATAAATAACTAGCCACCGCGCGCGGTTTTACCCGCGTAACTTTTGATCCCGTGGGAATTTCGGGATAAAATATAGCCTATAACCTTCCTCAAGAGTTGGGCTATCAAATGCAAAAAGAATTTTTCAAATCCCACTTGTAGTTTCTGAGATTAGCGCGTTCAAACAAACAAACAAAAAAACAAACTCTTCAGCTTTATATATTAGTATAGATTTAATTTGAGGTGTGTGTACATCTTCAAAAAAAGAATGAAAATAATTATTTACCAAACATACTCAAGCAGTGCAGTAAAACGGTTACAGTAGAAGTAAATTCGACTAAATGATTTTTTTTACTTTTAAACTCCCTTTGTCGTTAAAAGTGTAAGTATTTGCCCTTTGCTTACAGAATTATAAAAAAAGAAATATTGTGTGAGCCAAAATATTTTTTTCCATACATTACGATATTATTATAGAAAAATAATTACGTTTATTCACTTATGTGGTTTAAGTGAATAAACGTTATTATTTTTTTATTTTTTTCTACCCTAAAGTGGGCATACTCACAACTGTGAGGATAAGTTAAAGTAAAGACCCTTGGCTTTATAACCAAGAAAAGTTTTTAGCTCCAAGATAACGCACGAACTCACATTTCAGTCTAACCCATGTCAGGAAGTCTACCCTGGGGCTTTAAAACGTACTTTGCCACCGATATGACTAAATAAATATTATACTGTTATTAGAAACCATATTCTCCATTTTAAGCCCTTTATCAGTATTAGATCCCACCAAATTTTGAACCTTATGTGTTTGATATAGGAGTCAAAACCAATCAATTTATCAAAAATTATTTGTCTGATTTAACTGATCTACTTAATACTATCAAACTTAGAAAAACATTTAGGAATAGAGGCGTTTGCACAAATGAAGGTTGGGAAATTAAATTTTATAAACTTACGATACATTTTTAAGGTTACTGTAATTTTATATCATCTATGGAATCTGCTGGCGATAAGACCGCCCATTTTTCTATAACAAAGTATAATATCCTTTAAGAATCTATATATTTTTTTTATTACTATGCTATGCAATGAATTATAAATAAATAGATGAAAGTAAGACTTGTATTTGATTTCAGGAAAAATATGTGTACAAATATTACAAGATTAAGTTAGTTTATTGGAACAATCCACGTTGCATTCATAAAGTTTAAGATCTATCAAACATGGTTAATTCAAATTTTATTGTCCTCTTTAAACGTTTCTGGTTCTAAGTTCTATAGAGAGAGTCAGAAAGAAAACACTCTACAAATAAAAATACCACAATATGAAAACCATTAGAAGTGCCAAGAGTTCATACCTACTGGTTATGTACAGGGTGTAACAGGAAATACAATTTTACATTTAACTTTCAGGTTATGATTTTTTGCTTTGACTTTTGTCTATTTCCTAATGTCTAACCGTCTTACAATTTAATTAAAAAAAAATGCTTTCCTCGAAGACCTCAATTTCACCTGATGGTAAGTGAACATGAGGAAGAAGATGAGCACACGGGCTCAGGAAAGAACTGGCTCTTCATAAAATAGTGTGGGAACACATCACCACAGGAGAGGGAATATTTGACGGCAGATTTTATATGAAGGGTGATCGCTGGACAGTCGGGCCTTGACGGGATGATACCATTAAGCGGGTGACACACAGAGATTAGTCGCCTCTTACGCCATGCTTATCGCCCCTGGATAATGGGGCTATTTTAAACCGACACTACACGGACTAAATATTAATCCTTTTAATAATGTTTTTAAGTTTTTGCATTTATAATGCTCAATTAATCTTAAATAACCGAAAACATTTGATAAATAAAAATTAGCTGGCCAGGACTCGAACGTTTGCCGGACGAGTGCTCTTCCACTGAGCTACCAGGGTTTGGCGGTACGCCTCGAAATTACTTACCACATTTTTATTTTTAAGTTACATTGTTAACGTAGCTCCATCTAATGCAGCTAAGACCACCCAAGACCAATTTCTTTTCAAAAATTGTGAATCCCAGTTAAAGTGAAGCATTGCAACGTTTTAATAATGTTTTTAAGTTTTTGCATTTGTAATGCTCAGTTATTCTTAAATAACCGAAAATAGTATATTATGTAACAAGTGAGCGAAGTTGCTAATTACAGTCGAGGCTGTAATTAGCATCGCTCACGAGTTACATACGACGTTTTTCAACACACTTGTGAGTAAAAGACAGCCATACGTGGTCATAAAATAACAAACACACTTCATACATAACAAAGCTTTGAATTGTGATTGAAAAATGGCGCCGAAGTAGGTTTTCTTTTTCTGCCAAATGTGTCAATGTCTGTATAGCATATACAGCCTATTTTACGTGAAAATGTTTAATTTGGAGTGGTAAATGCAAATATTTAAATATTTTATAACAAATTATTGTAAATTGTGAACAATTTGTTTGATATACATATTTGTTTTACTAATATAAGGCGCAAACATTTCAAAAATGTATATGGATTTGAAGTGGTATAAAACCTCTTTGTTGTTTCTGAAAATATTTAATGTATAACCCGGATCAATAAAATATGCTCTGTTTACTCGCATGTAATTTGTACAAAGGTACAATTCAACTTTGTAGGATTCATTTTATTATGCACTAGGTTATAATATATTATGCACGCGTGACTTATAGCCCAGTTTATAGTTCTAAATTCAATAGAATAAAGCTCACTTTACGAGCAAGTGTGTTGAAAAGCATTTTTTTTATTTATCACACTTTTTCGGTTATTTAATCTTTTTAAATTGGTAGACCCCTTTGACTCCGTTGCTCTTCCCTGCCAGTTACACCCTGTAGATTCATTTAAAAAATACAAAAATTATGAAGCAGAAGTAACTCACCTTTAGGTAATTCCTTAACAATTTTCGTTATTGGCTGAAAAGAACTTCCTTTTGCTTCGATACGCTGTTCTTTCTTAGCTTTTTCCACCATATCGTAATAAACGTCATGGTTTTCTATAGTCCTAGAAATCCCATAAGGCAAACCCGTTGTGCCTTTCCCCACAATCTTGGGCGTTACTTTCGTTGTTCTTACACTTGTTGTTACAACTGGTTTGACAACAATGGTTTTGTTGCCATCTTTTTTAAGTTTACCTGTAGCGTTGTAAATCAAAGGAGTGGTTTTAAACACTATAGTAGGAACCTTTTTTGTTGTCATTACTAATTTTGTAGTTTTTTTAGTGGGCTTTGGTGTTGTTGTTATTTTGATTGTTGGTTTGGGTGTTGTCGATGTTATTGTAGTTTTAATCGTTGTTGGTGGATTAGTTGTCTTAACTGTTGTAAGTTCAGTTGTTGTAGGGGAAGTAACAGCCGCTTCGGAACTTGTGGACACTACGAGCTTTTGAGTGTTCTGATGTGAAAGTTCTTCAGGTGTTGTTGACATGTCATCTGATCCAGTGTTTTGATCTTGAGCTGGAAACACATTTTTTATTGAGAATAATAATAAAATGGCTGGTGTAGCGGTAACATAAATTGCCTTCTATGCCAGAGGTCCTGGGTTCGAATCCCGGCGGCGGTGGATATTTGTGTGATGAACACAGATATAAGCAGTCAAGTCATGGATGTTTTGTTTATAAGTTTATTTAAGTTTATTCTAATAAAAAAATATGTATTTATTCAATATGTATGTTTATATTGAATATTGAATATTATTTTATTGAATATTGTAAACTGTAATAAAGTGAAAAAAAAAATATATTTCTTAAGTATATCAGTTATCTAGTATCCATAACACAAGTTCTTTAAGAAACTTAATTTGGGCTAGATAATGTTGTGTGAGTGTCAGAAATATTTAATATTTAAAATTGATTATGATGTACCACACGATTATAAGATTATAATGACAGATTATTCCAATTTATTAATTGTACCTAGTATAACTTTGAAATATCTAGTTGTGCTTATTGAAATGATCTTAATCTCCGTCCTTTTATATTTATTACCGGGTGAAAAGCAGAAGACGTGTGGTTCTTTTGCATAGATAACGTAAAGAATACTGTAAACGTTTTGGTTCGCTCACCAAACGTAGCTTTGAGAAAGGTCTGAATATTACAAGTTTGATATAAGTAATATACAACTCATTTTCACTGTAATGATTCGAGGTATAAGAATAATAGACATGCAACATTTTTAATGTGTTTCTTACATTGATAGCATTTGGGTAAGGGTTTGGGTAAGGTAAGATAATTGTTGCCGTTTTCTCAAATCCAAACCTGATACGTAGGTCACACTAAAAGTTTTTCGTAACTTCAAAAAAAGAACATTTTATGAGCAAAATATTATGTTTATTGCTTTTCAAAATACTGTTCTATACATTTTAAACATTTTTTCATGCGATCGAATCATTTTCAAAACCGGAGGACCACAAATTTGATGGCATGTTTTCTAGGTGCTGTTGAACGCTATCACTGCCTCTTTTTTTTATTTATATTTCTCATTTAATGAAATTTTGAGTTTTACTTGACATTATTCGTTTTATTTATAACTGTCTAACAGATTGATAATAAGTTTCGTTTAATGAAAATGGAATCTCTCATTCTCAGTGCCAAAAAAAATATTTTTTTTTAATAATGAACGAATCAAAACTTATAACTGTGATCTACCTTAAAGCTTTTGTCATCTTGACAATAGCTACTGTCGTAAAATTGTTATATATTTTATACTTTATAACAAGTTGTAAAAGTTAGATATACAGGGTTGTTTAGAAGTCATCGGCCAAACTTTTTTTACACAATAAGTATGATTTATAGAAACGATTTTTGCAAAACAAAAGTATTTATTTTTTTACAAGGAAGTTAATTAATCCGCTGACATATTAACCAAGGCAAGACTTTGATTTGGCCTTTGCTTATTAATTTATTTTGTAAATTTTGTTAGACTGTATAATACTGTATAATGCGCATAGATCAATGGACCTCATGTTGAGACCTACAATAAAGCTAGATAGGGACTGAAAACTCGTTTAGCCAGGTTTCTGAGAGGTGATTAAACTGAAATGAAAATTATTTAAAATTCATTCACAAACTTTCTTTTTCTAGGCATTTATTTTGTCTTTTAACTACTTATAAACAATATTTTTTTCTATTTTATTTTAAGTTTAGTATTAGTTGTAGGTAATTTAAAATTTAGGTCTTCATAATTTATCTTTCATTAATTTCAATAGTAACTTTGAATTTGTAATATTAAGCATTTGATTTTAATGATGAGATTGCTACGTTATGTAAAATCAAGTAATTGATTTGGATTCTAATTTCCATTGTAATGTCATTTATTTAATTTTTGCTAAAAAAATTGCTTGTACCTTGAACAAGTATTTTTTATTTTATTTTCGAAATTTTTTTGTTATAAGTGTTCTACAGTTTTATATCGTACTCAATTATAATTTGTTAGTAGAGTAGTTATTAAAGAACCACCCAATTGTAGTTTATTATGCATGATGTGTTTACCTTAATATGAATGTATTAAATAATTAATTTTATGTTTTATGTTTTTAAGATTGTTTCGCTTTGTATGTATTGATGTAACATTTTCCTGGTAAACCAATAAAGGAAAAAAAAGGTAGCTCTGAATTTAAAAAATAAAATAGGTACATAAAATCATTAAAAAACTCACAAAATATGCAGAAGTCGAAGAAGTCAGAGCAACAGGTTCCGTTGATGATGCACTGGACGAAGCACGAGCAGCCCAGCTCGCCCTCGGATACGGTGTGACAGCGGCCGGCGCAGGAGTCCGCTGTCGACCATTTTAGATAGATAGATAAAAACTTTATTCATACCAACAATTCACATAAATATCACAAAAATACTTAATTATAAAACTTAAAAACTAGGATTACAAATAAACAATGACTGGTTAGTGTGATAAGTATGTGTGCTGTAGCAGCGCAATAGGAGGTAGCTCAGCGTTGGCATTTGCTCGGAAGAGCAAAACGGTGATTTTCAGCTACTTCCTGAAGGAAACAGTATACCAATGAAATGTCAAATATTTAATTAGACGTGCAAATCAAAAATTATTAAAACTAAGCAAATCTTGTGATATGAGATTCTATCTAACTAGAGGGGGAACTAGAACATAAATACATACACAGGGTTAATTTTAATTGCGCATAACCTCTTGTAGGCAGCCTTTCCACATCAATCCCAACATTAGCAAGAGGGCGTTAGCAAGTGCCGATTATACGGATAGTTGCAGACTTCTTCCATTGCCTTGCCTTTATATTTACGAGGTATGCTTGTTTGTTAAAAAGCATCCAAATTTGTTCCCCAAAAATCGGGACATGATTTCTGGACATAGAAGACATGCCTTAACTGCTTTAACTTACTTCTATACAAACTTTATTACAATGTTACAGATTTTTTAAATGACAAGTGCTTATAGACATTCAAACTACATAAATCTAATTGTTTCTAATTGTAACCTTTTCTTTTGACATCAGGACGAATTTAATATTATGACATTTAAAAATTATTTTATCTCACCAAATTTTGCACACCAACACCTGTTGGTAGGATCTTGTGAAACTTTCTTTACTTTTTAAGACCTAAAATTTACCAACTTCCTGGCAAATAAAGACATTTCATTTCATTTCATTTCAACAACTTGTTCCACGACTTTTTACAAATCTTGATGAATAACACATAAAAAGAAAAAAGAACCAATTTTTGTTCCCTCTGTAATGTATTAATCTATATTTTGCTGCGTCCCCCCGCAACCCCGCGCCCCGCTGCACGTGGCGTGAAGCAAAGTGCGCGGCATCAGTGTAAATACAGAATTTAGAGATAATAAATATTCAACCGCCGGAATATCGAGATAGAAAGTAGCCAATGCGTCATTTCAGGCTGTACACTATCACTTGAAGTCGTCGTGGCGCCGTGGTTAGGTACTGTATGTATCATACGATATCACAGGTTAAGCAACGTTCGGCGCGGTCGGTACTTGGATGGGTGACCGCCGACCATACATTTCTCACGGCGACTTCCGTGCTTCGGAGGGCACGTTAAGCAGTCGGTCCCGGGTGCTGTATACTTGTATACAGTAGTCGTTAGGGTTTGTCAGAAGCCGTATCGGCACCCTGAAAATTCTGACATCCACCACCCAGCACTGAGCCAGCTTGGTGGATTATGGCCTAAACCTCCTCATCACCCAGGGGAGACTCATGCCCTGCAGTGGGCTCATTACGAAGAGTTGTGATGATGATGATGAGTTGAACCGTGCTGCCCTGATTTAGAACAAACATCCATACATCCTTCCAAACTTTCACATTTATAATATTAGTAAGATTAAGATACCAAAAAATCCCCAGACAATCGCAACTAACTACTAGCATAGCTTGTGATATGGGATACTATCTAAATAGAAGGAGCTAGGATATAACCACATAATTTTACACTAGTGGCCTGTGGGTAGACTATACGAGCAAACAGTACAGTGCCCTGCGCGTCCAATACAATAATGCCTTTAGGCTGCTGTTTCGGCTTCCCCGCTTCTGTAGTGCGTCGGGGATGTCTGCCGAAAACCGTGTGGATTGCTTCTATGCAACCATGCGCAAGCCGTGCACGTCCCTGGTGCGGCGGGTGCGGGCCGGCCGCAGTGGTATCCTAAGGCTGTTCGCTGAGCGTTTCGACTTGCAGTACATAAATCATTGTTGCAGGATATATGTACTGCGTAATAGACAATAGACAGCTTTGACTTTTAATTATGTTATGACATTCCAATATCTCAATTTAATGTTAATTTCAATGGCAATATTTATTTATTTTAGATAATACTTAATCTATGACATTAATCTGGATTTTTATTTTTATTTTGACTTGTTTTTATCTTATTATTATTATTTTTCAATTTTTATATTGACTTTCAAATAAATTACTATTCCAATTTTTTTATTGTCATGTAGATGTATAAGTCAAATTGTTACTAACAGAATAATGGATTATTATGGTCTGAAATAAATGATTTTAGTTTTTTTTTTCTTAATCCATGCGGGGTTCAAGCCCACAACCTTAGAAAATACGGAGTAGCGTCTTACACCATTGCACTACGATCGTTATTGGCACATCATCACTAGCACACATCTTCATACTAAGCCAACCGCAGAACTTCGAGTCTCTCCCCTGGGGGACAGAAGGTTTAGACCATAAACACAGCACCCAGGAGCGATTGCTTAAAACCCAGGCCTCCGAAGCTTAGAAGTCGTCGTGAGAATATATTTTTAAGTTTTTGCATTTTAGAATGTTATTCTTAAATAACAGTGGCCCAAGATTTTATTGATAGCCAGACGATCCCTGAAGGGAGCCTACAACTAAGCCTAAACCTACACTATGATGTGGAAGAAGTCACTAGAGCACGACAACTTCTGATTTATTACGGTTAAAATAATCCTCGCAAATGATTACTCAGACTTACGCATTTCCCTGGTAGTAGTTGAGGAAACAGGGGCAATGGTGCAGTTGTCACCCTGTTGGATTGACACATCATCAATCGCAATGTCACTTGTGAAGCTCGCGCCACGGATCCCTTCGATTATAATCTGTAAACAAAGTAAAATATCGGTTTATTAAGGAATTATACATCGTACGTAATAGTTTTTGTAATACAGACAGCTACTACTCTTTTCTTCGTTTACCTACTATATAAGTGATAAAACTTAACTTGTTATTAGCATGAGAAAACTACATGGTTTTTGAAAATGTTTACCTACTTATGAAGTCGTCGTGGCGCCGTGGTTACTGTGTGTATCATACGATATCATAGGTTAAGCAACGTTCGGCGCGGTCGGTACTTGGATGGGTGACCGCCGACCATTCATATCTCACGACGACTTCCGTGCTTCGGAGGACACGTTAAGCAGTCGGTCCCGGGTGCTGTATACTTGTATACAGTATTCGTGAGGGTTTGTCAGAAGCCATCTAGGCGCCCTAAAAATTCTGGCATCCACCACCCAGCACTGGGCCAGCTTGGTGGATTATGGCCTCCTCCTCTCCACCCAGGGGAGAGACTCATGCCCTGCAGTGGGCTCATTACAAAGAGTTGTGATGATGATGATGACCTACTTATAAGAATTCTCTAAGTAAGTATTTTGGATTACAATAAAGTTCCGAAAATTGGTTTAAAACAGTTTCTGTGTCCGAGACAGGACAAAAGATTGACTTTTTAAAGTCGTGGTCTTTTTATTCCTATATGTGAATATTTTGAGAATTTCTTTAAACTTTCAGTTTGTGCCGGATAGTAAAGCCAAACCCTTAATCAGCTGAGAAAGATAAAGTAGCAATGCAACAAAACTAGTGAGTTTATTCACCTGAAAATCATCGTCGTAATCCGTCAAGGGCGCCACAGCATTGAGCCACATGTCACCTTGGTTTCCCCACTTCTCAAAAATAACATAAATTTGCTTCTCTTCTCCCAAAGTCACTTTGTCTGGTTTCTG
Source organism: Stenoptilia bipunctidactyla (assembly GCA_944452665.1). NCBI lineage: Eukaryota > Metazoa > Arthropoda > Insecta > Lepidoptera > Pterophoridae > Stenoptilia > Stenoptilia bipunctidactyla. The sequence goes on along the minus strand of OX101743.1, from coordinate 3,628,458 downwards.
GTAAATCCTTAAACCCCCGGTCGTTCTGGAATGTAAGATTTATAAATCGGTTAAGGTTACTTTTTAAGACTGTTGCAGCTTAGAGAGCATAAACATGAAAATGTTTTTTTTTACAGTATTCTTATACACTTTGTGTACGTCAAACGCTGGATGAGGGCAGCGCGGGTCCGGGCGCCTCCAGTAAGGGAGGCCTCCGTCCAGTAGTGTGCGTCTCTCGGCTCATGAATATAATGATCGCCCATTATCCACCAATGTCTTGGTGTTGTCTACTACTACTTCTTCGGCTTTAAAAAAGCATGATACATCTTAATATTCTAGAATTTATGCTGTCTGTTAAATAGCTAAGAGCAACCTGAGAATCGAACTTGGGGTTTTTTATAGATTTAGAACCTAGACTCAAGGCCCTTGAGATATCAGCGGGATTATGACTACGCAGTGCCTACGCTTCGTAGAATGTTATTACCACTAATCGTATTAAGAACTTTACGCTTAAGCGTTTAAGCTTATTATTGAAGAAAGCGGTCTTCGTCGAAAATTAATAGGGTATTATCATTATTAATTCAAGTCACCGTGCCGCCTTATGAATACAATATGTGGCCAAATCAGCGATAATGTATTCAGGCAATATTGACGCTCTTAACCATCTCATATGTGAAATTGATATCAATCGCGGTTTTCACTATCAAAAAAATTATAAGTGTGTCCAGGTCTATTAAACCACTAAGTGCGGGTTACTCTTTTTTCAATGAAGCGGAATTTCCATAGTGTTAAATTATATTTCACATTTTATCTCCAAGGCAGAAGAGCAGCAAACACCATTATAACGAGCCCGGTTAAAACCTACTTAATTTTTTATTCATAGTTCCGTTTAATTTTCGCTTGGTGGTAGGATCCCTTCTGGGTCCGCCTGGCTAGCGACCACCCTTTATATAAAGTCTGCCGCCAAATGTTACCGCTCCGGCGGTAATGTGTTCCGGCAATATTGTATAAAGAGCCAGTTCCTTCCTAAACCCGTGTGCTTTCATCTTCGACCTCATCGTCACTTACCATCAGGTGAGATTGAGGTCAAACGCGGGTTTAGTTACTTAAAAAAGAAAAAAAAAATTTGGCATTTTTTACGCGCAGGTATCCAATCAATCAAGACAGCCTAACCTTCAAATTAGTCGCCAAGATTAGCGCAAGTTGCAGCGTATTGCAGTAGAATTAGAGTACAGATTTACAGTCTCAAGAAAATTAGATACGTACTCTCCAAACATGTGGTAGTAGAACGAGAAACAGCCTCCCTTGGACAGTTGTTTATCGTACACCGGAGACAGCAGTCGAGCAGTGTCGTTCCTAAGACGCCCCGTGCTCTCTATGTACATGTAGTATCCTGGAATCAAAATTATGGTTAGATAAATAAAAAAGAAGGTAATGAAGTTATATGTATGAAGGCTTATGTATGGTAGTGAATCTTGGGTGTGGCAGAAGAGACATGAAAGCAAGATTAATGCTGTGGAGATGAGAGCGTTGAGAAGCATGTGTGGAGTGAAATTGAGTGATAGGGTGCGCAATAGTGAAATAAGAAAGAGATGCGGATTCAAAGAAGATGTAGTGACTAAGATTGAAAAGGGTATGCTACGGTGGTTTGGACATTTGGAAAGGATGAGTGAAAGTAGATTTACGAAAGAGGTGTACAGAGCAAGAATGGATGGTGCTGTCGGAAGGGGCCGCCCTAGGCGAACGTACGCCGATCAAGTTGGCGACGTTCTTAAAAAGGGCCTAGTTAAAAGTACCCGTAACCTGCGATCATGTATGAAAAGATTAATGAACGTGGAGGAAGCGAAAGAGGTATGTATGGTAATTGGTGTTCCCTTGTCTCTGCCTACCCCAACGGGAGACAGGCGTGAGGTTATGTATGTATGTATGAAGTCAGATTATTTTGTAAGACAACATTATAGAGCATGTGACTGCTGGAACTGATGCTAATTAATCACCAAACTCATGAACACCTCCAACATCTCAAAAGTCGTGTTAAACGAGAAGGTTAGCCACATCTTCCTTATATCCCCATTGCATGATGCGTTGCAATGTATGCTCGACCCCTCCTTGTGGCAGAAACCTTTTCATTTGAGGAGGAACTGGACTTTTAAATAGCTCTACCAGAACATATCATTCACGAAGCAATGAGTTTTGGCGTCAGAATTTATATGAAGCAAATACTCTAATAACCCTAACACAAAGCAGAGGTCTTTCAGATGAGTCTCCGTGTACTACAAGCATTTTCAAGGGTGGAAAACCTATATGGAACCTCATTCTTTTAATGGATGAATAACTTGAATAAGTGTAAATTTTTACCCAGGCCTCCCTTCCCCGTTGTATGGTCATGAGATGGCCCAGTGAATAGGACAGAACTAGGTGTTCCTTTGTTCAGTCTTTTCCAGTCAAAATCGTGGAGTGCGTCTTGAGTCCAGCCACATAAGTTCGCGTCTTCGAAGTCACAACTAAGTTGCGGAGGGGTAGACGAGTCTGCGAAAATTAAATGGATTTCTTAGGAATTTGCTTCTGTTTTAGAAATATTTTGGACAAAATGTAAATTATTTTGAAAAAAAGGCATTACATTTGATCGGATTAATCTAAATGAGCCTTGTTATTTGAAGAGGCTTAAAAGAGGAATTGATGACTGACTTGTCAACCTATTAGTTACATTAAACGTGTATAGCCTAATAATTAAATATTCTGCTAAAAAACGACCGTCGCGTCGTTTGGCATGGCATCACAACGTTCATACGCACCCTTTTGCGGTATGAGTGAATCTAACATAGTTTTGATTCAATACTGATATGACTTGCTCTTATCAGTTTTATTTTAGATGTTCATTTTTTCTTGGATCCTCTTGAAATGTTACTTTATACAGATAAACTATTTATATTATACTAACCCACACAAACTGGAGTAGACGCATTCCAAGTTTTGCCATCACAATATCGCGCCGTTGAGCCTACCAGCTTATGTCCTGGAAGGCAGAAGTACATGAGCCAGGCACCAGCTCTGGAAGGAAGGATGACACCATTTTCAATGTCATTGAACTCACACCCTGGTCCTGTAAGAATAAGAGCATGCCATAAGGTAAGTATCTTTAAGCACCGGTTACACTGTTTAAAACAAGGCACCAAACCAAGGTGACTTTGCTAGCTTAAAAGGTAGGCGCCATTTTGCAACCAAATTTCACTTGACCTTCGCAATTTAGCGCGACCTTGGTTGGAAGCTTGTTTGAAATGCCGTTTACAGCAGTGACGATGAAACTTGGCTTTAGTTGTAACCAAAACCACAAAATAACCTCCGTTTGTAGTTTTATTTTAAACAGTTTAACCTGCGATTTACGAAAAAAATATCCAATATTAAAGGAAAGAGTGAGAGCCATGTCACTTTTATGTTCAGTTGTAACTGTAATGCGTTTTTATACTTACTGACACAAACGGGCAAAGGGACATCCCACCTTCCGTTACGGCAGATAGCGTATTTGTTTCCCACCAGTTCAAACCTCGGTAAGCATGAGAATCTTACTAATTTTGTCCTCTGTCGCATGCGCACTCTACCATTGTCTATGCGAGGATATGGGCAGGGCTGAGAGTGCTGAGACACTGGAAAAAGAATTTGCTTTCATAATCATAGCTTTCATTCTGTTGACCTACTCTTGGGCATTATGTTAAACGAGGCTCCAATGTACAAAAATTCGAACACTGCTTCTTGAAATCAGTAATCAAAACCACTGTCAATTTACAGTATGCCCGGGAAGTGAAGCAGCGGGCACACTGTATGATTTTATTTCTCTCCCAGTCCAGCATAGAGATACATAAATAATAAGTAAATTATGGTCCTTCGAACCGGATATTAAAGTAATATTTTCTTTCATTCAATATAAATACTCATATTTAGATCCAAAAAACGAGATGCAAAATGGCCAATGTAGAAAATTGGAAAAACCTACCACCACCAAATATAATACCCTCTCAAATATATTGTAATGCAGTAATGGGTTCCTCCGCATAGTTTAAAATAATAAACACATATTAACGCACCCCACTTTGGTGTTACAAAATCTAACAGTGTAGTAAACTTACTGAGTGTCAAATTATTTTACCTATATGTAGGTTTTATATAGTACACCATTACTGTCACCAAAATAACCATCAATGGACTAAAATATAAATACCTACCTACCTAGGTTATCTCTTAGTTTATTAAAGTATTTGTTTATTTGAGTTTGGGCGGATTTAGTGGCAATTTTACTTTAAAACATTCAATTACTTTGTTACTAAAAAGCTGACTTTTACGTCAGATAATAAAGTATTTATTTCTTCTTAAAAAATCATAATAAGCTCTGTTTTATCAGCCGGATGCATCGTTTGATGCGATTTGTCGTGGTCTGAGCTTCCGTTGACGTATGAATGTCATCGCGTAGGAGTTTGAGTCCTGACTCATTATTAAATAAGCTAATACAATAGCTTCAATGGCTTACGAAGTGCTTGAACCATTGGATGTCCTAGTATACACCGTGATCCAAGCCAGCAGTGCTATCACAGTACTCTATGTTAGGCACTTATTTTACAATCATTTAACAATATCTCTTTACATACATTCATAATCAACGAATGCAGAGCATTCAAAAAACCCACTTCACTAACATTTTTAAAGCCTAGTCAAAGCTTTGGCTGAAGTATTAGGTCATCAGGGTACAATTCACCGTATTGATTGATACATAATATGTAGCCTTATAGTTTATTTCGATTGTCTTCGAATGCCAGTTCTTGGTACTTGACAAAGTCTACGTCACGAGTTTGTTAGCGCAGAGAGAATAATAACAATACAGAAGATGGACACGAGGAAAGTGTTCTTCAAGCAATTATTCAAGACAACCTGATCTTCAAGAGATCATAAGCAATGTAGTGACACGCCAGCGAAGATGTAGAAACTGTCATGCACCATAGATCAATCAGTTCAGCACCACAAGCATTGTCGACAGTAGAAAAACCGACTTGCCCTAAAGACGCCCACACAAAAGACTGTATTAGAAAATCATGATTGAAATCCCCAAGAATACCTGATAAAAGAGAGGAGAGGAATCACCCGATTCCGACACATATATATTTTTCGAAAGTTTCAAATTTCTCAGAAAGCACTCAATAGATTTCGATTTTCTACGGGACCACCTCTGAAGTATTTTCTATCATATCAACAAGAATATTCAACATCGATTCATAATTGTCATCGAATTGATTCATAACGAATTGAGAACCTCCTGCTTTTGGAGTCGGAAAATTAACAAGACACACATACATTCACATTGACGAATCGATAACATTGTGTCCTAAAGTAGTCCAGCTGGAACTCAAGCCCAGGAACTCTGACATCAAAACCGAACATTTACCACTGAATTACAGTACGCCGAATGTTCTTTGGTTTTCAATTCTCGAATGACCCACCTTCACAATGAAATACTCTAAACAGGCACAGATTTGGAAAACTAGAAAAGCTTACAAGGAACATAAGCTTATTTGCGTAGTAATATGTCTTCTACATGGTGTCCGAGTAATGGTGGTCAACCCAGTAGGTACGTGTGCGTGGGAGGGTAGGAGAACTCGATCCGCTTGATTTGTTTTTATCCCAATTAGTTTGCGCGGTACGCCATGTTTTGTAAAATTTCAAAAATTCCTACTTTTTTCACATTCATTTTCACGCCCGCAGTTTAAGCCCTAGACTAATATTTTTTTGTTTAATGAGTTCCTTGATAATGGTTCTACTAAATTACAATTCAAAAATCACAACTTCTATGACTGGTAATTCACAAACCATAACTGAACATAAATTTTATTTTTAAACTTTATTGAACTTGAAAGTTTCAATAATTCAATAAGTGTAGAAACGGGGAGTCCGTTTCTACACAGAGAATTAGTGGAACTCGTATTGGTAAGAGCTAATCTAAATCTAAACTGATACATCAGTAAAAACTTAGACGCAAGACGAATAATGCTACAATTGAAAAACTAAGCCAAGACATGAAAGTTTGAGCACCTGTGGTGTAAAAAAAATGTATCGGATCTGTGTGCCCAACCACCTAGAAAGGTTGCCTACATCATGAGGAATCGAGAATAGTGGCATAACATGTACTTAATTTTATTTTATACTAAGCTATGGCCGCTAATAATATAAAATAAATAGTAACCATTTCAAAATAATTAGCAGTTTTTTTTATAGCATATCATGTAATTTTTAGATAAGACATCTGGTGACACAACATCCTGCAGCGCGGGAATGATCTGTGTGGAGAACTTTGGGGGAAGCCTATGTCCAGCAGTGGACGTCTCCTGGCTGTAATTCATCACATAACTTTTAAATTAACTCGCTGCAGGGCCTCGGTAATGAAGAGAACTGGACCATTAACCAACAAGCTGGCGAAATGGCTCAGAAATGCGTCAGAATTATTAGAGCGCCGAAATAGCTTCTGGGGAATCTAATTATCAATTAATAAGTACTTGTAGGTAAAACGATCTCTTTGGCGATGGGGTAACACTGTCTGCCTCAGACGCCAGGGGTCGAGGGTTCGATTTCCGCACGGAACAAAAAAAAATCCGAGTCTGTATTTATATTCTAGGTTCCCACCTAATTCGCTACATGGTATCCCATATCACAAACTCTGCTTTGTTTGGGGCCATGTAGTTTTTGTGATTGTCTGGGGATTTTATTTTATTTTAAAAATACGGAATAAAATTGCCCACTGACCGGGATTTGAACCGAGGTTTCCCACTTGCTTGGTGGGTGTAGCAACTAAGCTACCGTGTCCAGGCAGGAGTTTTTCCTTATAATGATAACGTAGTATTTTTATAACATTATACCGATTTAAGAGATAATTACAAAATGCAAAAACTTTAAAAATATAGGAACTTATTCGGCCACCGGCTGGTGCAGCGGTAACATACATTGCCTTCTATGCCAGAGGTCCTGGGTTCGAATCCCGGCGGCGGCGGAAATTTGTGTGATGAACACAGATATTAGTCGTCAACTTATGGATGTTTATATGTTTATTTAAGTTTATTCTAATAAAAAATATGTATTTTCAACACACTTGCTCGTAAAGTGAGCGTTATTCTATTGAATTTAGAACTATAAACTGGGCTATAAGTCACGCGTGCATAATATATTATACCCTAGTGCATAATATAATGAATCCTACAAAGTTGAATTGTACCTTTGTGCAAATTACATGCGAGTAAACAGAGCATATTTTATTGGTCCGGGTTATACATTAAATATTTTCAGAATCAACAAAGAGATTTTATACCACTTCAAATCCATATACATTTTTAAATGTTTGCGCCTTATATTAGTAAAACAAATTTGTATATCAAACAAATTATTCACAATTTATAATAATTTGTTATAAAATATTAAAATATTTGCATTTACCACTCCAAATTAAACATTTTCACTTAAAATAGGCTGTATATGCTATACAGACATTGACACATTTGGCGGAAAAAAAAACCTACGCGCATGCGCGAAGTTCGGCGCCATTTTTCAATCACAATTCACAGCTTTGTTATCAAGTGTGTTTGTTATTATGACCACGTATGTCTGTCTTTTACTCACAAGTGTGTTGAAAAACGTCGTATGTAACAAGTGAGCTAAGTTGCTAATTACAGTCGAGGCTGTGATTTGAGCCCGAGCCGTAGGCGAGGGCTTAATAATTTGCCGAGACTATACTATTATTCATACATTATTCAATGTGTATGTTTATACGTTTCTTAATTATATCAATTATCTAGTATCCATAACACAAGTTCTTTAAGAAACTTAATTTGGGCTAGATAATGTTGTGTGAGTGTCAGAAATATTCCTCTGAATCACGGACCTCTTCGTGATGGTTGGCGGTTACTTAGCCAGGCATTGGACTATCAGCCACGCGGGCTATTACCCATGTAACTATTGGTGAAAACATTTATGAATATAAACTTAGGTCTTAAATGCATAGTAAAAGTGAAATATAATTTATTTTTCAACACACTTGCTCGTAAAGTGAGCCTTATTCTATTGAATTTAGAACTATAAACTGGGCTATAAGTCACGCGTGCATAATATATTATACCCTAGTGCATAATATAATGAATCCTACAAAGTTGAATTGTACCTTTGTGCACATTACATGCGAGTAAACAGAGCATATTTTATTGGTCCAGGTTATACATTAAATATTTTCAGAAATAACAAAGAGATTTTATACCACTTCAAATCCATATACATTTTTAAATGTTTGCGCCTTATATTAGTAAAACAAATTTGTATATCAAACAAATTATTCACAATTTACAATAATTTGTTATAAAATATTAAAATATTTGCATTTACCACTCCAAATTAAACATTTTCACGTAAAATAGGCTGTATATGCTATACAGACATTGACACATTTGGCGGTAAAAAAAACCTACGCGCATGCGCAAGGTTCGGCGCTATTTTTCAATCACAATTTACAGCTTTGTTCAAATCACTGAATCGACTGTAATTAGCAACTAAGTTCACTTGTTACATAATATACTAATACGTACGCTTTTCAATTCGTATAGGCTCCTATCTGTTTTATAATAACATCATTTGTGATAATCAACGAATGCAGAGCATTAAAAAAACGACTTCACTTTGGCTGAAGTATAAGGTCATCCAGGTAAATGTTCTCCGTATTCATACACAATTTTTCAAAAATTTAAAATTTTTCATGAAGCACCTACTCGATCGATTTTGATGAAATTTATATGAGACGACCTCTGAAGTATCCTCTATCATATGAAATAAGATATAAGAACATTTAAAATCAATTCATAATTGTCCAAAAAATCGTGTAACAAAGACACAAAAAAAACATACACACGAATTGAGAACTTCCTCCTTTTCGAAGTCGGTTGAAAATTTAAGAATAGGTAATATAAATATAAAATTGAATAAGATAAGAAGAATAAATAAGAATTTATTTATTTGCCAGAATGTGGTAGGTATAAAAAGATATTAATAGGTAGGTATACAGTATTATTTTAAAGTACACACATTCACTCCGTCTGAGCATGCAAACTTATTTTGTTACAAAAATTATTGATTATTATTTAATGTCATTGTTGAATTAATATTTTTCATATAAATTAGTCATAATATGTTTATTATTTAAATTAAAATTACAGCAAAATTTAAATGTCATAATGAGAAATGTCAAAGAATAATAATTAAAAGTAAATAAACAACATGTCAAGTAGAATTAAAAATGTCAGAATGCAATTTATATTCTAAGAATAACATGCAAGTGTTAACTAGAAGATCATATATTTATGAACAGTACACAAACAATTTTGTGCCAACCATGATTTTAGTTTACGTTTAAAATAACTTAATGGGAGGCTCTTCATATCATCAGGTAATTTATTAAAAATTGGTATGGCCATTGAACGACAACTTTTGTCACGCATAGCTGTGCGGACTTTTAAATAAATATTTCTGACACTCACACAACATTATCTAGCCCAAAGTTTCTTAAAGAACTTGTGTTATGGATACTAGATAACTGATATACTTAAGAAATATATAAACATACATATTGAATAAATACATTTTTTTTTTATTAGAATAAACTTAAATAAACATATAAACATGTCTTGACCAATCCATGACTTGACGACTAATATCTGTGTTCATCACACAAATATCCGCCGCCGCCGGGATTCGAACCCAGGACCTCTGGCATAAAAGGCAATTTATGTTACCGCTACACCAGCCGGTCGTCGAATGATGATATAACAGGTAAGATTTTTTTAAATAAGTTTCTTTTTTATAAAAAATAACGTGCACCTATTTTATTAATATAGGTATTTTAATTTAGGTCAACTACTTATGTTAACCTAAACCGCTGCATTCTTTTATGCGGTCTATGCGGTTCCCTTCCAGGGCGCTGTGTAGGTACTTGACAATAAGGAAACTTTAATTTTAAAAACAAGGTAAAGATGAATTCTTCAGAGAAAAAGAAGCACTTACGGTTTCTTCACGCGACCTTATCCTTATTAAATCTTAAAAGATTTTGTCTTAGGTAAGCATAGTTGAAAGTACCCGTAACCGGCGATCGTGTATGAAAAGATTAATGAACGTGGAGGAAGCGAAAGAGGTATGCCTGGATCGTAGCGATTGGCGTTCCCTTGTCTCTGCCTACCCCAAGGGGAGGCAAGCGTGAAGTTTTGTTGTGCATTGAACTCTACATTGAAATAAATTGTCTGACCTTCAGAGATCGACAGCGATTCTATGCTTGAGTCATCATCAACGCTTTAGTATACTTTCAAAATAAGGCCCTAAGTTTCGCTTACATGCCTTGGTATTTTTAATGATCACTAAACTAGCTTTTAACCTATAACGGCAATTTAAAATGAGCTTGAAGTTGACAACTCAGGGGAACTTTCTCTTCATATAACATATCCGGAATACTCAATACTCAATTCTTTATTGCTGCCTTAAAACATTTTTATACATGGTAATAATAATTAACCATAATATGACAATTAAGGGCCTTGTTAGGCGCTGCAATTTTGGGAGAGAGGAGGAATTAGCATGACTAATTGTACTTAGTTTAATTTAATATAATATACCTACCTACAGTCAATTTAAAAATAAAAGATTTCTCTTATCTATTTTAGTAGTTTATCGGTTAGAAATTCATCTAGAGTGTAGTAGCTTTTCATGATTAATATTTTCTTCAATGTTTCTAAAAAATGTTGAGTGTTTGTGATCTTCTGTATGTGTGTAGGTAGTTTATTGTAGATTTTTGCTGACATTGCTGGGGGACTGGCCGAATGTAACTGAAGTTTTGAGTGTGGAAATTCTATTTTATTGTTATGTCTAAATGTGTATTTTGATTTGATATCTTCTCTTTTTTTATAGAGTTCTGGATTTAAACGAATACATCACCACTGGACCGGTGATACTCACGGCAGAATTTAAAGAAAGGATGATAGTTAGCCAGACGAACTCTGAAGAGATTCTCTTTAACGGCACGATCATCCAGAGGCGGTAGTGGTATAGTAAACTACCCCTACTAGTGACAAGACTATTACCAGCATCTCCGATACTTTTCCGATACTGGGAAATCCCATGGATACACATATACATACACTTGACTAAAATCATTCCCGAACGGTTCTATGTATCTAGCGGAGATCAAGAAATAACTCATAGAGCATCAGAGATAACATCCGTAATGATTTTCATTGTGCAATTCAACGCTCATCTCAATCGTTTAGATTTTTTGGTAGCCCTCTTTTCTAGGTATTCGCTGTGTCTAGGCGCAATGAACTACCAGCAGGGCTAGCATACGACCATCGATTAAGACTCGAATCGACAACATAAATATTATTTTGTTATATTATCCTGTCATGTATTTAAATGTGCACCATAATAGATAGAATTACATGATTGAAATAAAACTACTTTTTAACCGGATTAATCGCGTATAATTTATATTTTACATTTTAACTCGACGTTTCATGTGGTCATGAGCGACTGGTCAGACTGGTCAGTCGCTCGTGACCACGGGGTCTGCAGACACCGAAACGTCGAGTTAAAATGTAAAATATAAATTATACGCTTCCATGCTGGACTGGGAGTGAAAAAAAGCATAGAATGTGCCAGCTGCTTCTCTTCCCGGGCATACTGTAAAAGTCAGTTAAGGGACAGAGGTTTTATTGGCGTTTTGCGGTCGATAGGCTGACCCCCTGTCACTGCAATAGTCTCTCTCCATCATTATAATACCTCGAAATTTGTCAAACGTGACATCAGATGGTTTGATGGCCTCTGGTGTTCTGCCTACCCCATAAGGGATACAGGCGTGACGCTATGTATGTATGTATGTAATCCGGTTAAAAAGTAGTTTTATTTACATGATTTGATATCATGATTAAGCCCACAGAACTAAAGATGCCATATTATTAAAACAATATATACTCTAAGTGCCAAATTCTAAGAAAATATCAATACAAGGCCCGAGGTATTGTTGTCGATTATCGCATGCTAGCCCGGTAGGATAAGTAGTAAAAAAGTAAGTCGACGCAGTTATGAAGTACCTAGCGAAGTAGGTAAACAAGGAATGCATAAAAAACCGAATCGACCTACATTTTCAAGTCCGCACCAACACTGTGGCTAAAGTGAAACCGCATTTGCGTACATACACGTATTCTTATAAATAATCGTTTTTTTTTTCTAATTTGTATTGAATTTATATGGAGTAAATAAGTATACTGGACTGGGAGCGAAAGAAAAACGTCGAATGTACCAGCTGCTTCTCTTCCCGGGCATACTGTAAAAGTCAGTTAAGGGACAGAGGTTTTAAAGGTGTTTTTGTGGGCGATAGGCTGACCCCCTGTCACTACAATAGTCTCTCTCCATCTTTATAATACCTGCAAATTTGTCAAACGTGACATCAAATGGTCTTGTAACCTCTGGTGTTCTGCCTACCCCATAAGGGATACAGGCGTGACGTTATGTATGTATGTAAATAAGTATCTTGAAAAATTAAATAAGAACAATATCAATGCATACTCGGAGGTACCCAGTGAACGAAAAAAGCATAGGTATGTAGAAGTAGAAGAGTAACTTCAAACTTCATTCGTAATCTAAGCTTCAAACAAAATCTCTTTGAAAAACGGCACACGACCTTAGTTTTCTTTTAACACCTAGTTGTTTTCTTTGAAAATAATAAAAATGTGGTTGGTTTTAACAACGCACGTCGCTCATTGGCTAGACAACACACAGTAACAATAACATCATTGGCCGTTGAAACGTACATTTGCGAACATTTACGAACCTGAAAGAGTCGTCATAGTGGACGATTTATGTAAAAGGTAGCAATGAAAGTTACGAATATTTTTACTACGCAAATTCTTTGAACACCTAGTTGTTTTCTTTGAAAATGATAAAAATGTGGTTGGTTTCATTATATTATTTTTTTGTTCTATGCAACATTTATTTTCAAGTGAAAATAAATGTTTTTTTTTTATAAGCCTTTTTTTAATTTTGCAAACAGAATGCACAAATTTGTTTGACATTCGAAAATTTACTTAGTTCATCGGGCATAACACCATCCTCGTAGAAATAGTTTTCCCAAGTTTTACTTATAAAAAATTGAATTTGGTAGTTTACGGGTCTATGTACACGTTATAAGTAATTTAATCTTGCGCTTGCATTTTTTATAAAAAAAAAACAATTTATAAAACATTTTATACCGCAAAGAGGCTTTGTTTATATTTTTACAATTGACAAATACGGTCCATAATATATGCTGCCAACTACTAACTAAACACGAAAACACGTGAATCAACAACATAAAATATGATTTTCGTTACCAATTTCGAGCACAAGTTACTCTTCCATGCTTTTTTCTTTCACTGCTCATAACTAATTGACGAAATCATCGTAATGACGGCATAACAAGCATACAGACTTTAGAAAACTTCTCCTTTTTGGAAGTCGGTTAAAATTCAATCATAGATAACTTCTGACCATGATAGTTACGATTTCAGTAGATAGAATCTCAATCAGCTGTGCAATATTTATGGCAATTCATATAGGAAGAGTCAGCTTTAATGAAATTAAGTTTCTCTTTTGATTCTTTATTTTTTTTTCTCAAACATGCTTGGTTTGAGCATTATTTTGACAACCTTCTTCGAGATAGGTAAATCGAACTTGCTGTACTGGTCGAGCAGCGGCCGGCAGTTGTATGAAAATCCATATCTGCCGTGTTTAGCGGCCAAATAAATTACTACCTATGTAAAATCCAGTAAAATCATATTTTTCGTGTAGTTTAAAAATGGAACGTTATTCTACTCCACCGCTCCACCTCCTACTGGCGACCGCGCATTTTTTGAGAAAAGTACTATACAAGCCTTGGCCGCAAGTAGGTATTGATGGACTTACGTATGTGTGCCTCGGCTTCGCCTCGACACAGTACAGATATCTACAGTAATTCAACTTTATACAAACGGACGAAACGCGAGCTATACCTATGCGGCTCGATCTCGGCATACGGCCAGTCGCGAGTGTCTGCGTACCGGGACAATCGTCGATTGAGCTTTACGTTAATATGCGGATTGTTTATACTTTAAAATTTAAATATATGTATATCTTTTCGTGCGTCGAGGCGCAAGTATTTTTCGTTCGCTATTTTATAGGACCAACATGGTTTTTTGACACAAAACGTATTTTTGTTGAACACTTCCTATTCAATTTACAAAGTATTTTATTTGTTTATATAAAAAAAATATATTTACAATTACAAAACAAAATGGAATTAACAGAAAGTAGGAACATGTAATTTAAACGCTGAAAGCGGCCAGCCCTATCAATTGTAAACGGACCGTGGCGCTATAGGCATTAATTTCAAAGATGCGGACGAGTTGAATTACTGTATATATTTGAACTGCGGCCTCGGCGTCTTTTGCCGGCTGCTGCAGTAATGTACTATTTTTTGCAAACTGGCTAAAATTTGGTTTATGTGCAAAATCATAGAAAATGGTTCTAATTTTAAATTAAGAATGTATTGAAAAGCTTTTAATGTGTCAGGTTCAGGTAAAAGTAACTCAGAAGCAAGGACTGTATACCGGTATGAATTTCTGTACATTTTTTTTCTGTATGACGTCATACCGTTAAATTAGGTGTATTTAAAAATAACAGTACAGGAATTCATACTGAAATAATTCTTGTACCTTTTTTATTATTGTAGCATAACTGATTTTTTTTCAGTTAACTGAAATTTTCCGGTAGTAATATTAATAATGATATAAAAATTTTATTTTAAAATAACTGTAGAATGTTCGATAGTTTAGTAGAAGCCTATGAAGCGTAGGTACATATGCTGACCTATACATTTCGGTACAGAAATTACTTAAGTTAAAATATTTCTGTACTGAAAACATCTACAGAAGTTAATCCGGTATACATTATTTGGGTACTGATATAATTAATTTAGATTATAATAACTTGTACAGTTATTGTGTTTGATGAAGCAGTTCACTAATAAGGGTACTGAAATTTTACTAGTACTATTTAAAAATTTTATAACGATATGCAGTCCCTGCTCAGAAGTAAACTGTAGGTACATACTAAATTCTATATAGGTTATAAAAAGTTTTATTTTAATGAATTGTAATTTATCACTTTCATAATTTAAAGAAACTACTTAGGTACTTACACGCATTCAGATATCCGAGAAAGCAAAGAAAAAGTATCCACCGTATAAACATATTTGCAAAAACTCTTAAACAACACTAGGAACTACTAATTGACTTTTTATAAAAATACAAATAAATATTAAAAGTTTGCATATCAGACTAGACTGGTCACTACGGGATACACATTTTGAGTGCAGGGTTTTATAATTATTTGTAAATTTGTTGTGAACATAGAACAGTTATCGCAGAATGGTACCCACAGTATCCAACGTCCGTTAGATTATGTGAACTCGAGTTAGATTTTGCCGGCTTGACATTCTAAATGGACCTAATATTCTTATGTTACCTATTAAGTTTTACCTACCTACCTGAGTGGTTCTTTAATGCTAGGGTATCTTATCGGGTATTTTGTTTAAACATTCTTAAATTGAAAAAAAAATGTTTGCACTCATAAAGCATTTCATAATTTTTGCCGAAGAGTTGAGTTCAAAAGGTAGGTATAATATTATAATATAAACCCATAGAAGTCGGTTTTAATTTATTTCTAATCTTTCTCTTTTATCTTTTCTTAATCATATTTCGGTAAATAGAAAAATTGATTGTAAACTCCAAAAATATAGACGGACACGGGCACGAAAGCCTGCGGCAGTGCCGCGGGCGGTATTATTGTTAGTTTAGGCATAAATAAGTATCGAATCTCATCTACGATACCTATATTCTTTGCAAAAAGAGGAAGTGCTCCCATGGTTATCAAAGGAAACGTACTTTTCATAGATATAAGCGGCATGAATGCTATCATGACCCTCAGGATTTTTACAATAACAAACTAATAGATTAAAACAAAGGACCTCATCATTATCACTATCGCAAAATCGGCCCCAAATTATTTATGATTCATGTGTCGAGTATTTTTTAAGCTCATTTCGAGGAAAGGAAGAAAGTATGATGAGCAAAAGAATACTCACTCATTTTTGGTCTCGTAGAGCGATGTACTTCTAAGTTTGGTCTATATTAAGGGCTATGTTTAGGTCAGGGATGAAAGCCCTTAATCTATACAAGTACCTAGGTATTATACAGGGTGACTAGTGACAAATTTTAGATACTGAAGGAGAGCACTCTGTACTCGAATCAGGTTATAATTATGTAATAAGAGTAGGTACTTAATTTTTCACTAGAATTCCCTATAAATAAATAAACTTTTGTTACTATTTACTTTACTTACGCCTGATTCAATCACCGCACGTGACCTGGCACGCAGATCTCTACCTTTCGTAATCAATTCTTTAACTTTCGGTTATGTTTACTCAGTAAATAATTAATATTTATTTTTTAAGCTGAGCGACTTTAAGCTTGTTTATAAGACCCATAGTTAGCTACCACGCCTCAGTGTCGTATGTAATCACTGGCAACACACATTTGGGACGAGAAGATTTTACGGAGCTTCCCGAACGCTGCCCAGCCGAGTTGGATTCGACGATTGGACCTCAAAGTTGATCTCAAAGTTGGACCTACCTAACTGGATTTTATGTCCTAGGTATAGATAATCGTCGACAACTTCGAGCGTGGGGCCTCCAACTACCACAAGAGCAGGTGCAACAAGGACGTTCGACATAATCTTCGTCTTATCCATGTGCATATTAAGACCCACTCGCTGCACGGCTCCACTTAAGGTCATCGAGCATTTTACTCAGGTCCTGCAGGGTCTCAGCCATGACTACGATGTCATCCGCCAACCGAAGGTTGGTGATGTACTCGCCGTTGATGTTGATGCCGAGCCCATCCCAGTCCAGAAGCTTGAAGATATCTTCCAACGCTGCGGTGAAAAACTTAAGCGATATAACATCGCCTTCTCTGACGCCCGCGCAGTTTGGTTAAGCTTCGAATCCTGATCCTGAAGACGGACTGACATAGTGGCGTTTTTGTACAAAAACTTCAATGCTTCGGTATATCGATACAGCATCGGTACAATCCAGGTCTCGATCGAATCGAAGGCTTTCTCATAGCCACAAACGCCAACCAAAGAGGCCGGTTATACTCCTTCGTCTTCTCTATAACCTGCCGCAGCGAATGGATGTGGTCTATGGTGCTAAAGCCTATCGGAAACCGGCCTGTTCGGGAGGCTAGAAGTCGTTCAAACCTGCGTGCGAGACGGTTCGTAATGACTCTTGAAAACAGCTTGTACACATGGCTCAACAAAGTAATTAGTCTGAAGTTTTGTTTTTTCGACAATTCTCGACTAATTCACCCTCACTTTTACAAAAAAGACTAGATCTCTAGCTATTGTACCTAGTTATCGAGATCTCCATGGCCGCACCATTCTCCGCGTTTCGAATGCGCGGCTCGATCGATTGATCAAACTCGAATAACTTCATTATTTTTGCTTCGACAATTATTTTTTTTGCACTTCTCTATTTTGACTAATTTCGCCGAAAATTTGGTGCTATTCATTTCTGGATATTTTGACTTGTCCGAGCAATCGAAACGATCATGTCGATAGACCTTACCTTTTGCGTGCACGAGAGTTAGTAGTTATAACGCCGAAACTATAATACGACAATTTTTTTACATAGGTACAATACTTTTTACATGACTATTTCATCTGTAATTTTTGGCATGCTTAGTTAATAAGGACACTTATTTGGGGCTTTCACGACGACTAATCCCATTTTAATTGCAATTTAACCATATGATAAATGGCACAAGGGTCGAGGAAGAAACACTGCACCGCCTGCCAGTTCTTTGATACTTGGCAGCACACTGTACGCTATCCAGTCGCAACTTGAAAGACCACGGAGAGAACACACGGAATAGGGGTGGTAGCAGACCGCCGGTGGGGCCGGATTCTAGTGACATTCTCATACGAGGACACCGGATGATGACGGGGCTAGAAGGGCCAAATGCTGGTGGTCTAACGGTCCCTGACCCTTTCCGGCCATATTGAAGTCACGGGTGGTGCATGCCGCGACTGGAGGGTTCCACGCAAACTAATGCTTCGCGTGCCCGTGATCACGTCATTTTGCAAGTTGATGAGCACCTTGGGGGTTTTAGTCCGTGCGAGTCGGACATAACCTGGCCGCTCTCCGAGTGATCGGGTATCCATTATGGATTTCCCCTGGGAAAAAAAGGGGGAGTAGGTAGGGGAGACCGGGGCTGGTTGTGACATTTTTTTTTCCAACTGTCATATTTTTGTATTGGTTTCGTTGTTTTACCTGACTATGAGTTTGTTTGATTAAGTAACTATTTAGGGTATTTATTAATAATAATTTTTATCTAGAACTCTAATAGCAACAACACAAATATTTCAATTATTAAAAAAAAACGGTGTAACTTTCAACCCCGTGCTTGGGGCTGGTTGTTACACTGAATGGGGTAAGTTGTTACAATAAAAAAAACATGTCATAATAGTTTTTATTAGCAAAAATCATCACACTAAGTTATTGTTTTCATTTTAATAACGTAAAACTATGCCTATAAAGCAGTCTTTTGCCTCTACAACAAAAATATCTTTAAAAAATACACACTTAATAAGTGGTCTTCTACTTCGTAAGAAAATAAACAAATTTTTAACCTATAAGATTATAAACATCTGTATAAAGCATAACATATGAACAAAACATATTTTTAAATTGAAAATAAACTATAGTTTAAAAAAGACCATCAATTTTAAAAGAAAAATAAAGCAGTTTAGTCACGGTAGTCTGAAAAATCAATTTCGCAATTCTAACATATACTTATGTAATATTTCCTCTTTCACATGTGACCAATTCTTACGAATTCAACACTATAACCATTCCTCACCAGATTTTTTCGTATCAAAGGGGTCTAATATATTATATTTTTGCCTAATATGTTCGATATTAGGCAAAAATAACCGACAAGAGCTGAGCTCTAAAGTTTGAAGAAGAAGAACCATCCTCCACTTCGCTTTCTTTGTCAGTGTCATGTAATACTACGAACTTTTGTAGTTTTGTTTTCTTCCAAAATAGCTGCTGCTTGTTTGTACCTAAATGTCTTTTGATTTTTTTCCCCGGTCAGTTTTTCTTATATGCGTCTTCATCCTACAAAAATTATGAAGCATAAATTGTGTAAGTCAGCAACAAACACTATGGGGCAGGTCACCGGTCATGTCACAACCTGCCCCGAGCCAGTGTAACTTTTAACCCCAACGACAAATTTGAACATTCAAGTTCATGCAGTAAAAACGTCGACAAACTTAGCTAAATAAACTAACAACCATTGCAAGACAATACCATAAGGATGTAAAAATCACAACAAGGACATCTGTGACTTCATGCATTACTAATCTGCAATTTTAATGACAACACGTGCGGACTTCTCTCACAAAAACACTAGCGCCACTGGCTCTCGCGGCGTGGTAGCTGGCGATGGCGGGAGTATATGTCCCTATCTAATGTCACTATTACGTTCTCAGTTTCGCAGAAATTTCCACTGTAACTACCTCCCCTGTCACAACCAGCCCCGGTCTCCCCTACTTTTTTTTGATAGTTTACATAGGAAGCTTATTTCGCTTTAGTCACGTAATTATATCTATGCATTTTGTTATATGCGACTGGTAGTTCCCGCAAGTTTTGCATCCAAATATTCCTCAGATAATATCGAGTGGGTATGGTTTAGTTTTCATCTCGCCAATAGATGGCGTTATCAGAAGAATAAATAAAAACAACATCAAAAAATACTTTACCCAAATTGTTACACCAACCAACTACCGTGACCCGAAGCTTTTTATATAAAGTTGTGTTATGAAGAAGATAATAGAAGTATCTGTGGCGCAGTGGCTCCTATGTGACTACCTTTATCAATATTGCTCGTTAAGGTTGGTTGGTATACACACAAGGATGTTTGACCGCCGCGCCGACATACATTTTCTCACGGTGACTTCCGTTCGTCGGTCCTGGGGGCTTTATACATGTATACTTTACTGTTTGTCGGAATACATTCGGCACCCTAAAAATTCTCTGACATCCACCAACCAGCACTGGGCCAATTTGGTGATTTGCGTCCAAAATCTCCTCGTAATCTAAGGAAGAGGTCACAGCCCAGCAGAGGCCTCATTTACAAAGAGTTGTGATGATGATGATAAGCTTGTGTTATGGCAAACACACAGCAGATTAGGGTATCCTACTAATGGTACACCCAGACCTAAACTGACCCGGCTGGGGTCCGAACCCAGGTCCTTGCCGGAAATCAGTGGATCCGGGACTTACCACCTTAAGTCCCAGCAGTTAACGAACCGGTAGTTACTCTGAACTTAAATAGTACAACCGGACGATTGTCTAAGATAAGTTTGGATATAGGTATGGATGTTTGTTCCTCCATCACGGCAGAACGGATCAACAGATTTTGAAGAAATTTAACGTAGTGATAGTGAAATTTAACAGTGTTAGTGAAATTTAACATAGTGATACAGTCTGGAACAGCACATAAGCTTCTTTTTATCCCGATAACCGCGCGAAACAGCTAGGTAGTACTTAATAAATTCGCTCCGAACTGGATTCGAACCACGAGCTTGCCGGGCGGGTGCTCTAACCATCTGAACTACCGAGCCCTGGTTGATGCCATCCGAAATTATCTTTTGTATATTGGACTTTTTCTTTATAATCCTAACGTGGAAATACTACCTACGTAAGACATTAAAACAAGACATTTTTAATTAAATTGTAGTAAAAATAACAGCGATAGTTTGAAAGTTCTATAAAATATTGTCTAAAATTTGATTTGATAACCAACATACAGCTTATTTTATTGGTCATAGAGAGTATTCCAGTGAGCATACATATATAGCGACTAAGCATATATACAACATCCCGACATCAACTGTCGGGCCGTGGGCCGCGGCCTGCCATCCCTTTTCTGGGGATTGGGAATGAACACCTTGTTCCCAAAGTGGTGACCCCTAGCTGAACTACCTTCGCAGCCTTCCAAGAAGAGGACCAACATCTCGTCGTCGGCATCGTCTTCATCACTCTCCACCCACCAGCAGCGAGTACAACACGCTAGCCGCTGCCAGCACACTCCGAGCTACCTTGGTGGACCACTACGCTTGTAGCGCTGGAAGCCCTGGTCTACCACCTCCAGCCTCCACCTGCAACTCGGTACAGCACCCTGCACTTCGGCCGGTCACATGCAGAGCACTCTACTCTCCTGCCCGAAGCAGCCGCCAGCCACCCCGACTCACTGGGGCCATTGCAGAGAAGAGCACTCCGACAGCTTGTCCCGACTCACTGGGACGATTCCCCCGACATTGTCCAGGACAGCACCCCATGCAGTTCCGACTCACCGCGAACTAACCATGCGGCATCCTCACCCGGTTCCGAACCACTGGAATCCCACTGGCACGCTTGCGAGCATCTCAAGACGCAAGACCGTTGACGGACCATGACCATATCGACATATGACCATATCGGTCTCGGCGTGCGTCCGGCTGTCTGGACATTTTCTCGCAGAGCGTTGCTGCTTATCTAGGTGCCTAAGTCATCGTTTGTGACGACGATCTGTAAAGGTTTCATCGTTTGTGACGCTATTGTTTCCTTAAAAAATCGAAAAAACTTAGGCCAGCCAGCCAGAATTTCGCATTTTCCAGCATTCCAGATCTCAGCCCCCAGAGGGTTTTGAGGATCCAGCTGGTATATAAAGGTATGTGACGCGATATGTGACAGCAACTAAGGTGATTTTATCAAGTAAAACGCCATAATTTTCGAGTTCACACGAAAAACAAGTGGCCAGCCAGCCGGACGCTTCTGGCTGAGCCACTTTGTTTTTTCCTTATATTTCAGTAATTAAAGCAATTAGAACTGAGTTTTAAGTTGAAAAGGAATGTGACGCGATATGTGACAGACCTCATATAGTTTAAAACACACCTGACGCATGTGTTTAGGAGTTATTTCGATAAAGATTTTGATGACAGATGACAAATGTCCGGCTGGCTGAGCCACCCATTCCAGCGCTTGCAGACGGTCTAGAAAGCTAGATTCTTATCAGAAGGAATGTGACGGCGACGAAGACAACAAATCGTCGTATGTGACAGCTCTAAATACTGCCAAACAAAAAATATAAGCGATTGTTTATTCTTTCATACAAAGTCAATTAGGGTGACCATATTTTACCCCTGTACATTGTCATCCTTATAAAATACTTCTGCCAAATTTGTCAAACATGACAAACAACTTGATCCTTACGTTGCTCTAATTAAGTGGGTAAATAAAAATATTATTTCATAATGCATCATGTATTTATTTTTTCTTAATTTACTATTTGTTTGTGTTTACCAATTAATAAAATCAGTCTGGGATTAATGTAACATGTTGAAAAAGTAGCGTGCGTCCGGCTGTCTGGACATTTTCTCGCAGAGCGTTGCTGCTTATCCAGGTGGCTAAGTCATCGTTTGTGACGACGATCTGTAAAGGTTTCATCGTTTGTGACGCTATAGTTTCCTCAAAAAATCGAAAAAACTTTGGCCAGCCAGCCAGAATTTCGCATTTTCCAGCATTCCAGATCTCAGCCCCCAGTGGGTTTTGAGGATCCAGCTTATATATAAAGGTATGTGACGCGATATGTGACAGCAACTAAAGTGGTTTTATCAAGCAAATCGCCATAATTTTCGAGTGAACACGAAAAACAAGTGGCCAGCCAGCCGGACGCTTCTGGCTGAGCCACTTTGTTTTTTCCTTATATCTCAGTAATTAAAGCAATTAGAACTGAGTTTTAAGTTGAAAAGGAATGTGACGCGATATGTGACAGACCTCATATAGTTTAAAACATACCTGACGCATGTGTTTAGGAGTTATTTCGATAAAGATTTTGATGACAGATGACAAATGTCCGGCTGGCTGAGCCACCCATTCCAGCGCTTGCAGACGGTCTAGAAAGCTAGATTCTTATCAAAAGGAATGTGACGGCGACGAAGACAACAAATCGTCGTATGTGACAGCTCTAAATACTGCCAAACAAAAAATATAAGCGATTGTTGATTCTTTCATACAAAGTCACTTAGGGTGACCATATTCTACTCCTGTACATTGTCATCTTTATAAAATACTTCCACAAAATTTGTCAAACATGACAAATAACTTGATCATTACGTTGCTCTAATTAAGTGTAATTAAACTTACAAGGTGCTTGGTGTTGTAGAATATATCAATGGTGGTTCACTAGGGCATTATAAATTTCATTTTTATTGTAATGATAATGATTGGTTTTGCTATGACGATATGGATTACAAAATTAGGCAAAGCCTTAAAAAGCCAATGCTTCTTGCCTTGTTTATGTTTTGACAGACTGAACTGATAATAATGAAGATGTTTTAATTACTGAGGAACTTGTTTTATTAATGAGTATTTAATACGTTAAGGCTAATTGAAAATAATCAATCAATATATATAAAACTGTTCCGTTACTGACTGAGTGACTGACAGACAACGTACAGCCGTAACTACTGGGCGTAGAGAGCTTAAATTTGGAACGTACATTCTTTAGGGGATGTAGGGGTGCACTAAGGAAGGAATTCCCGAAATTCCCACGGGAACGGGAAATATAGGATTTTTTAGTTTGTATGAAAAATCTTATTCCTTGAGTGCACCGATGTGAAACTTGGTGTAAAGGTTTTACAATGTGTGTCTGGTTGTGTTCTGAAAGAAATTCCCGAAATTCCCACGGGAACGGGAAATATATGATCTTTTAGTTTGTATGAAAAATTCCCATCCCTTGAGTGCACGGATGTGATACTTGATATAAAGATTCCTCATTAAGTGTCTGTTTGTATTATGGAAGGAATTTCCGAAATTCCCACGGGAAGGGGTTGGAATTTTTAGTTTGTATGAAAAATCTTATTCCTTGAGTGTACGGATGTGATACTTGGCATGAAGGTTCTTCAAAGAGTGACTGGTTGTGCTACGAAAAAAATTCCCACGGGCACAGGAAATATATGATTTTTAGTTTGTATGAAAAAAACTTATTCCTCGAGTGCATATGTGTGATACTTGGTATAAAGGCTCTTTCAGTGGGTGTCTGGTTGTATAGTTTCTGAAATTTCCAAGAGAAGGGTAGTAAAGCGCATACGAAGTTGCGGGATAAAGCTAGTTAAGTATAACTCAAAAGACTGATTTATTAAAACATATCTTTATTTATTAAGTAATACTTATTTACACACAAATTAGTGTAAACAAACTGAATTAGATTCAATTATTAATTTAATGATTGCAGGTGGTTTGTTATGTGAAGTAAAGAATTGTAAAGTATATAATATTATTTGATTAATAATCATAAGTAATGCCATAATGTTAAGTGTTATTAAAAATAACGTTTTATTAAAAAGTGGTTATCAAGATTTCAAAAATTTTGATTATTTTTACAATTAAACAAAGTCAGTAAATACTTTTCAATTACCAAAGTGTACAATATGTGATACCTACTTATTTACTTACCTACCAACTAGATTTAGCAAATTGAACTAGATTTAATTATGTTGTCAGATTATATCAGATTATGTAAATTTATAAATATTATATTTTTACTTTTTATGTATAATCTTAAACTGTCACGTCCTTGAATTTCTAAAGTAACCCACCAATTACCCTGTATACCTACTTACAAGTTTTACGCTGTTGTGGTTTAATGTCAAGATTAATAATAAAATAATATATCAAGCCAAAAGTTAAAAAGTTTGTATACGAGAAGGGTATACTTACTTACTTTTTTCAACATGTTACATTAATCCCAGACTAATTTTATTAATTGGTAAACACAAACAAAAAGTAAATTAATAAAAAATAAATACATGATGCATTATGAAATAATATTTTTATTTACCCACTTCATTAGAGCAACGTAATGATTAAGTTATTTGTCATGTTTAACAAATTTTTTGGAAGTATTTTATAAGGATGACAATGTACAGGAGTAAAATATGGTCACCCTAAGTGACTTTGTATGAAAGAATCAACAATCGCTTATATTTTTTGTTTGGCAGTATTTAGAGCTGTCACATACGACGATTTGTTGTCTTCGTCGCCGTCACATTCCTTTTGATAAGAATCTAGCTTTCTAGACCGTCTGCAAGTACTGGAATGGGTGGCTCAGCCAGCCGGACATTTGTCATCTGTCATCAAAATCTTTATCGAAATAACTCTTAAACACATGCGTCAGGTATGTTTTAAACTATATGAGGTCTGTCACATATCGCGTCACATTCCTTTTAGACTTAAAACTCAGTTCCAATTGCTTTAATTACTGAGATATAAGGAAAAAACAAAGTGGCTCAGCCAGAAACGTCTGGCTGGCTGGCCACTTGTTTTTCGTGTTAACTCGAAAATTATGGCGTTTTGCTTGATAAAACCACTTTAGTTGCTGTCACATATCGCGTCACAGACCTTTATATACCAGCTGGATCCTCAAAACCCTCTGGGGGCTGAGATCTAGAATGCTGGAAAATGCGAAATTCTGGCTGGCTGGCCAAAGTTCTTTCGATTTTTGAGGAAACTATAGCGTCACAAACGATGAAATCTTTACAGATCGTCGTCACAAACGATGACTTAGCCACCTAGATAAGCAGCAACGCTCTGCGAGAAAATGTCCAGACAGCCGGACGCACGCAAAAAGTATACCCTTCTCGTATACAAACTCTTCAACTAAAACTTAATATTGCTATTTTAGCATCATCATTTCAATAAAGTTGTTTAACTATTGTTGAATTGTTTTCAAATGATTCCTATGACAGTGACAGTAATTTCCACAACATAACCTTGTAGTGCCGCCACCGTTACATAAGAATCGTATCGGAGGCTTCTAAAGATGGAATTTATTTATTTTACGTAGCTATATTCCAATAAAATGATATTCCGTTGGAATTATAACAATTCATAACATTTGTAAGAAATTATCTCAATCACACTTTACGTTTACGTTCTGCAAAAGTCACTTCGTAAGATATGATTTAAGAAATACCCTGACTGAGACGAGGTCGCTAACTATGGGCCTTATAAATAAGTTTAGAGTCGCTCAGCGGGCAATGGAAAGGGCCATGCTCGGAGTTTCCCTGCGGGATCGAATCAGGAATGAGGAGATTCGCAGGCGAACCAATGTCACGGACATAGCCAGAAGGATTGCAGAGCTGAAGTGGCAATGGGCAGGGCACATAGCTCGCAGAACAGATGGCCGGTGGGGCAGAAAAGTTCTCGAGTGGCGGCCACGTACTGGGAGATGCAGCGTAGGCAGGCCCCCCGCACGATGGACCGATTAGTATGTGTCATCATTTGGAGGATATTTTAAAACTTAAAACTAGGTAAGTAATACTTATATTATTTTTCTTAAGTAAGTATTTGTTTCTGAATGAAAATTTTTGTCAAGCCTTAACAAATTGTGCCTTTTGCGTAATGTACCTAAGTATTATAATCACGGTTCATTAATTCCTTTTGATACTCACTTTATTAACAAAGCTATCATAATTTAAATTACATAATATAACCACGAAGTCAATTAAGAAAAAGAATATCAAGTATTATAAAAATACAGACTGGTTTAGTAAACAAATTTCATGTCCTTTTACTTATTTACTTGAGTGAATTTTAACAATAAACAACTTAAAAAAACAACAACATAAACAATAAACTTGTAGGTACCTACATACTTACTTATTCAAAAACAAACGTAGTTGTTTTAATATATTTTTTATTTAATTTCAGTAACAAACAGTTCCAGTTTTGATTTTTGAACTACAGAAACTCATACTTTTAAGGAGTACAAAGAAGAGAAAAGTAATCATAACAAAAAATGCCACAAAAACACAAACAAATAGTAAATTAATAAAAAATAAATACATGATGCATTATGAAATATTATTTTTATTTACCCACTTAATTAGAGCAACGTAAGGATCAAGTTGTTTGTCATGTTTGACAAATTTGGCGGAAGTATTTTATAAGGATGACAATGTACAAGGGTAAAATATGGTCACCCTAATCGACTTTGTATGGAAGAATAAACAATCGCTTATATTTTTTGTTTGGCAGTATTTAGAGCTGTCACATACGACGATTTGTTGTCTTCGTCGCCGTCACATTCCTTCTGATAAGAATCTAGCTTTCTAGACCGTCTGCAAGCGCTGGAATGGGTGGCTCAGCCAGCCGGACATTTGTCATCTGTCATCAAAATCTTTATCGAAATAACTCCTAAACACATGCGTCAGGTATGTTTTAAACTATATGAGGTCTGTCACATATCGCGTCACATTCCTTTTCAACTTAAAACTCAGTTCTAATTGCTTTAATTACTGAGATATAAGGAAAAAACAAAGTGGCTCAGCCAGAAGCGTCCGGCTGGCTGGCCACTTGTTTTTCGTGTGAACTCGAAAATTATGGCGTTTTACTTGATAAAACCACTTTAGTTGCTGTCACATATCGCGTCACATACCTTTATATACCAACTGGATCCTCAAAACCCTCTGGGGGCTGAGATCTGGAATGCTGGAAAATGCGAAATTCTGGCTGGCTGGCCAAAGTTTTTTCGCTTTTTTGAGGAAACAATAGCGTCACAAACGATGAAACCTTTACAGATCGTCGTCACAAACGATGACTTAGGCACCTAGATAAGCAGCAACGCTCTGCGAGAAAATGTCCAGACAGCCGGACGCACGCCGGTCTCGGAGGGGAGTGATGTAGCGACATTTAGCGACGCTCCATAGAACGATGACGACACGACAAAATTCCTACATCGCGCTAGCAAGTTGCAAGTTCTTATAGCGACTACGCATATATAAGAACTTTATAACTTAATGAACGTTAGTTCAATCCCAGTCCTTTGCAAAAACTATAAGGGCTCTTTCGAGAAGTTAATAAAAAAATCAGGTTTGTTTCTATGAGGGTGTTGCCCGTTGCAACAGTCGTTTTTCTTCCCAGATTTTTAAAATCTTCAAATTTCTAAATACCACTGTCCTACGGGTGGCGCCTGAGATGCGTCATTAGTTTTTTTTTTGTATGGAAGTTGAAGCACAGAAAGTTACAATACCGAAAAAAACATATACGTATCTTCTAAACAAAAATAATATTTGTATATAATTACCATAAGGTTTGTGAGGAAGAGCTTTGAAAGCACACGGGTTCAGGACGAAACGGACTCTTATGGACATAGCCTTTGCCGCAACATATCACAGCGGCGACGGACTTTATATAGGGTGACTGGTTGGTCACTTTTTAAATTCGAAGACGTGATAGTTTCGTGCCGCGATTGACTCAGGCGTAAGTACTAGTAACATAAGTTTATTTATTTATAGAGAATTCTAGTGATAAATTAAGTACCTACCAACTTTTATTAGGGTGCAAATTAAACAGACTTCTTTTAAATAGCATTATTCCCCTCCAAAAATCTAAGTTCCTTCTAAATTACTATGTCAGCCACAAACCACGTCGGGGTTATTTAAAAATGCTCTAGGGTTTATGGCGCTTGGCCGGCCGCTGCGGGAGCCCTTCTTGTCGCATAATAATTTTCATCGCAAAGTTAATGAATAAATTACGTAGTATAAATTATTATGGTATAATTATAGTATAAATTGCTTCAAGACACATTTTTCGCAAAAGTTATTGTCTCGTGGCTAAGTTATGGAAATAGAAGCTTGATCACGTGGCAAAAAAATATTCTGTGGCTGGACTTATTATTTCTCCTTTTAGTAAATAATTACAACCAGAATCGAGTACAGATTGCTCTCCTTCAGTATCTTAAATTTGTCACCAGTCACCCTGTATCATGAAGAGCGGTTTCTATCCATCATCGGTGCGAGCACAGAACTTTGTCGACTCGTATGTTTACGAATGTTCGTATAATATGGAGTCGTTTGCAAGTTTTTAGTAACATTGTAATTATTTATTTAACAGCTATTAAGCGTACAACATGTTGACAAACATTCAAAATTAACAAGGCACACATTGATTTAAACTGGCCGTGCGGCAATGGATAGATTTCCATTATTGCTAACAAACCGTCCCCATGCTAAACGAACATTCGTAACAATACGAGTCGATAAACTTCTGTGCTCGCACTGCTGACAAGAACACTGATTGAAGCAAAGTTAGTCTCATACAGAGGCTTGATAAGCCAAGTCGAAAGATCTATAATAAAAAGGGCAGTCTCCTAACACCTATTTTGAGTTAAAACCCCATCCATGTATTTACAGCTACACAAAATTAAAACAACTCATTTTAAAATAAACAAATTTTAATTTATTGATAATAATAGTAACTAAAAAAAATATTTTACACAATACATTATAATTAGTGTTACACCGCTAAGAATATTAATTTAAACATACCAAGAGGTGGACTAGCAAAAAAATAATATACACTTATTTCCATAATTTGGTTACTATTTTTTTCAATTTCAAGGGAAAATTTTTAGTTAAGTCCAGATATATTTGGATAACTTTTGAAATTTCAATTAATTTATCCATCCGTCATTCGAGCCAATAGTTTTAAACATTTTATGCTTTTCTGTTAGTCCTTATGAGGCTATCTTTGCAGTACAATTTCGGGTGTTTAGGACACAGAACTTTTGTGATGATAATTTTCACTCATCCCTTCGTTAAATATTAAAATAGTTACAGTTAAATATGGCAGTCCATTCCAATAATTATGATGTAAAAGTGAGAAAAATTGGTCTGAATAGAAAACAAAATAATAGGAAATTTTTTAACTATCATTACATATATACGTATATTTAATGCTATATTATTATTAATAATATTAATGTTATAGTACACCAATTTAAACGAAGCCGTACAGTAAAAAACAATTTTATTTTAGTTTTAAAAAAAGTCTTATATCCTAAACATATAACTAGCAAACCAGTGTTTAGCATTTTTCTGTTTGTCTATCCCAATATCTTCATTAAATATATTGAATTGTAACATATTATAATGTTCTTCATTCGTGTGAAGCTCAAAATTACCAAAACACGAAAAATCTCAAAACTTTCGATTAGTTTTAATACGAGATATATTTTTTTCGTGTACCAAGCATTTTTTATATTTTTTGGAGAAAATTCTATATGGGATAGACAAACTACCAAGCCTTTCCACACTCCTAATAGACCAATATCAATTAAAATAGATTTAGGAACAATTTGCTTCTTTAAATTTTTGCTAGCATTTTTCATGAACAAGCTATTCGTAAACTGGTTAAAACATAAATGTTTTATTTTAACCATTTATATTTAGATAATTAGAAGCAAATCGCAATTCCTTATTGATATAATTTTGTTGTTTCAATCCAGAACCTATACTGAAAATAAGAAACCATTGAGCGTGAATAACATGTATCTAAATAGAGAATTATTTTAACTTTAGCTCTTCCTTTGGGTTTGCCATTCCTAAAAAATCCGGCTTTAAAACATCTACGTACATTATATAACCTATCTACGACGAATATGCTTATATAAATAGCGACAACCATCCATCGACTAAAACAAGAAACGTAAAGTAGCGAAATCATAAATAAACTGGTGCTTACATACTTGAAAAGTGCAACAAAAACATTTACTTACCCAGGTATTACCAGAAAATAAACTGTTGTTTTTTTTAATATATAGCAACACAGAATGCAGAAGATACAAATGCCTTATTTAATTGCAAACCTTACATTCCTACATCTAGCTTAATCTAGTAAAATGAAGTAAGATGGCGATTCCAGTATAAATTTACGTTTTTTAATTTTATTTATACGCCTATAGTATGTATATGCCAGATTATAACTTGCATTTATGTATTTATATTAGGACAACGTCCAGAAGATACAAAAGGTATAAATAACTATAAGACAATAAGTGTGGTGATAGTATATGGCTTCGATAGGTATTTCAAAAAAACTTTTGAATAGCAAATTGTATGCCACCTTTGGACTTTTAAAACGCTTTCATATAAAGATGTCAAATTAATAGGTGAGATGTTATATTCAAAAATAGCTCGTAAATAATTTCTTAGGATTTTATTCAAAATTTCACGACATACAGACATAGCTGAATCATAATTATTTTAAATTAAAATGACACTTGTGAAACAAAGGTGGGTTAGCATTAAAAGAAGTATCGACAATCGGTTTTTCCATGATCTAATCATTTTAATAAACATTTTGTACAGAAAAAAAAGAGTATAAATAAACAATTATTGTATAAAATATATTAGGAAATTTACAACAGTTTTCAAGCTGGGCGTTACAAGGAATGGGTACGAAATGCATTTTGAGGTACAGTCAAACTGACCAAAAGGTTCTAAATAAAAATATTAAAATCGGTTATGTCTTCTGACTAATTTTAGGTTTAATTTTCCTTTTATAGAAACAATACAGAGCTACATATTGTAAAAATACAAATATACACTTGGACAAAGAGTAGTACAAATTTAAGAAAAGTCGAAGATATTGAAAAGCTATACTTAAAAGACAGTATTATCTCTCAACTATCAACATTAGAACACATTTCCCCACTAGAGTTTAAATAATCATTCCACTATTTTTTTATAGAACAAGATCAAGTAAATAAAAGTGAATCCATTACTTAAGAAAAAAAAACAATGAACAAAACACTAAACAAGTTTTTAATCGTCAAGAGATCTAACTTATTGACAAACGGTTATACCTTACAGTAAACAAAATGTGACAGATTACACCTAACATAGATTACAATTAAAAATTAAAATCATAAATTAGCTCATCAGTTAGAATTACAATCATAAATTGAAAATAATAAATTCTCAATTAATAAATTATAGATACATTTTTCTTTTATAATATTTATTTAAATAATATTTGGTTCCTAGTGTTCTCAAATGATATAATAGTATTGTATTGTGCTGGTGACGTTTATCTGAAAATAAGGAAATAACAAAATGTTAGTAATATTTGTGCAAAGTTAAATGTTTCTAGTTACATAAGTCTTTATTTATATGGCAGTGGAACTTATGAAACAAAGGTATGGCTTATGCATCTTTATGGTGTTAATAGTTAAAAAGTAAAATCCTTGGAAGCTTGGATATCTGGCATTTTTTAGCAATTTGACACACACAGCTGACTCCGTAAGGAATTGTTGATAAGAATAGAGAATAATCTAAAATTTCAATTTATAATCAACAATGATAATAAATCTTGCTATTTGATTAGATAAAATCAAATTTTAATTTAATTAGGTATACTTTTAATAAAATTAAAATAATGAATTGACACTAAATAAGATAAAAGCAATCTTGAAATTAGTGAGCACAACACAAAAACTCTGCAACTATCATCTATGTTTTGATTAGGAATTGAAAAATTGAGTAATATTGCTTCGAAATAAATAAAATACATTTATGTAATCAAGTAGTAACTAAAATTTAATTAACCCAATGAAAAAATTCAACTGTATTTGAACGAAAAGCACCCAAATCACAAAATTCGTTTTCGGAACATTCTTGTCTCTTTTACATATCATTTGGTTGTTGCGTTCATCAACATTTCACTATAGAAAAGCCTTTATAGTTCTGGCTGTGGCAGTTGCATTATAGCAGTTGAATGTATGTGGCGAGTCAAGGAATGATATTGTTCTATCAGTAATGAAGACCAGTACAATTAGGGGCTATCTCATCAATAAAGTTGTTTAACTATATGTTATTTCATAGCAACACTTATAAGGTAATAAGATAGTCAATAGTTGAAAGATTGGTTTTAATATTTTAACACAATCTTAGATCAATATGTATATAGCAATATTTTTTTTGTTGTTTTCCTAAGTCACTGAATATTGATTTCTCAATTTTGATTCACAATATAAAAAGATAAAATTAAAACATTGATGTACTCACCGAGAATAATAAATTAAATTCGGACGCATTCAAGCATCGCCAGTGACGGTGAGGCCCGTACGCTAAAACACTACAACTGACAAAATTAATATTTATCCATATACACCGTAATACATAATTATACATGTATATTGTGAACAGTACAGCTGTTTACATGTTATATATAACGCGGTCACACATACACATATACCCCTCATACATACATTATATTATAACTAGAACCCCTCCATGAAGTTTCTTTTCCGTTTTTCCATAACTAAATGCATGTAAGTTAGAAATTTCGTTCCAAACAAAATACATTAAAGAACGATTTCATTCCTCCATGTGCGTTTTATATAAATGCTTTCTTTTGTTAGAAAAATTATCAACTACTTCACAATTAATGTAAAAAAAGCAGAATATTAATCAAAAAACTTTCGTGTGCGATTCATAAGTCTCATCGTGATAGCGAGGGAGACAATTTTGTGCTTCTCAACAATAAATTAAAAAGACTCGTTTTAACTCGAATGTGACCAAAATATATAATAGCTTCTACTTCCGTTCAAAGAGCTCTTTATATAAGAAAGTTATTTATGATTTTTAAGTTTCACACAGATGATGTTTTAGACATGGCACAAGTTTCTCATGATAAATATAATTTTTACGATCAATAAATACGTTAATTCAATATTGACATACACTTTTACTTAGAAAATAAATACGATATATTAAGACTCCCGCCAATATGCAATATGTTTTTTTTTTCATTGAAATTAACCATCGACTAAAACACATCCGTGGGATAGGGAGTGACGGAGGGCTGTGGATTTTCTGGGGGCTGTTTTAAGGGGTCTCTAGGGGGTCTTTAATTCCAGATGCGGAGGAAAGAGTCCCAGGATCCAGTGGCCACCGCCATGCCGTTCTCAGTGACTCCGAGGCAGGATACACGGTTGTCGTGACCAGCCAGGATACCTGAAATCAAAATAATTAATATGAGTCATACAATCATCAATTGCTTCCATGCTGGACTGGGAGCGAAAGAAAAACATAGAATGTGCCAGCTGCTTCTCTTCCCGGACATACTGTAAAAGTCAGTTAAGGGACAGAGGTTTTAAAGGCGTTTTTGTTGGTGATAGGCTGACCCCCTCTGTCACTACAATAGTCTCTTTCCATCTTTATAATACCTCCAAATTTGTCAAACATGACATCAGATGGTCTTGTGACCTCTGGTGTTCTGCCTATAAGGATACAGGCGTGAAGTTATGTATGTATGTATGTACTAATAATCCT
This sequence comes from Stenoptilia bipunctidactyla, assembly GCA_944452665.1. Taxonomy (NCBI): domain Eukaryota; kingdom Metazoa; phylum Arthropoda; class Insecta; order Lepidoptera; family Pterophoridae; genus Stenoptilia; species Stenoptilia bipunctidactyla. The sequence continues at coordinate 3,594,129 of OX101743.1, read as the reverse complement.
CATTCACACACACACACACATACACACACACACATATATATATACCCACACACACACTCATATACAGTGGAATCCGATTATAATGACATCAAAGGGAAATAAAAAACAAGTCATACTAAACGGACGTCATACAAAGCATAGTATACGACGTCATACTTCCAAAAATAAATAAATAAATAGGAAACTGCAAGAATAAATAAACTGTTTAAGTTAGTATGTGATTTATTTTAATAGAAAGGAATAAAATAGAGATAAATCAAAGTAGATATTAATAAGTAGACTCAATAAGTAAATCTACGCTCTGAGACTCAAATCAAAAAAGCCTTTCACGCGCCGAAAGTCTTTGCGTATAACGTGACTCTCCCGAACAATGCCAAAGCTAAAGGTGTTAGAAACGGTATAAGCGGATAAAATTTGATAAAAAAGGGTCACAATAAGCGATATGTCACTATAGGCGAAGTCATTATATCCGACTTAGTTATATAATTTATATGAAAACCGAACTTCACTGTATAAACACGTCATAATAAGCGTATTCTACTGTATATACAAAAACTACAAGAGAGAGAGAGATACATTCGTAATTTAATTAGTCTTTAATGTTTTTTATTTTTATTATTATTTCATTTCACTGTATAACTTTTTAAATATTACACCAAATTGTACCTCAAGGGAAGGAACTGCTTTCTGTAATACAGGAATACCTAGCTCAGGAAGCAGGGAAACATTGTAATTTGTTAAACATAGTGTAATTAATAAATATTTTTCCATATTTCATTTTTCAAGAAACATAAAAACTCACCAGCACGCTCGCTCTTCATCGAATCCCAGACATTGCAGTTAAAGTCATCGTATCCAGCCAGCAACAGACGCCCAGACTTGGAGAAAGCGACCGAAGTGATCCCGCAAATGATGTTATCGTGCGAGTACATCGCGAGCTCCTGGTCGGCGCGAATGTCGAACATTCGGCAAGTCGCGTCGTCCGAGCCGGTCGCGAACGCAAAGCCAGACGGGAAGAACTGCGGGTGGGATAAAATTGTAATAAATTAATAAAAACTCCAATCAACTACTTTAAATACATGGCTTAGGCAAAGCTTTTGATATGAAATAGCACCTACAATATAAATACATACAGGGTGACTGGTGACAAATTTTAGATATCGAAGAAGAGCACTGTACGCTACTCTGATCATAATTATGTAATAAAGTAAGTACTTCCCTATACACAAGTCAAATGAAAGACTATTATAATGTAAATGGATGGACGTGTCGTGTACTACCTTAGTCTTCATGTACACTTACCATCAGGTGTCATGGAAGACAAACATCCCACTTTATAAAATTTAAAAAAGTGATAATCGATTGTGATGGCCATTTACCAGCTTCCAGTGATATGAAATACAGTTGTTTTACAACAATGGATACCTATACCCACATGTAACAGTACAATATGTTAAATATTTATTATGTAATATTAATTGGATATAATTGATAAGCCTTGTTAGAAAAAAAACTGTTTACTTAAATTTGTTGCTGAGCGTTGATATCGACGTGTTGAATAAATCAATATCTTCATCGATCAAATTATAGTTCATAATTGAGGGACTGTGTCAAACTTGACATCATAATCTTTTGATATAACAACCTCGCGAGATTGATTACGAATCAACGCTTTTTTAACATATCTGTTTTAATAGTAGATTATGCAACAAGGGGATAAAGCAGTGTATTATGTCACGGGCATCATATTGAATCCTGAGCAAAATTATGGTAAGAATCATGAATGAAGCGAGGGATTCAAGACTGCCCAAGACTAAGACACTGTTATCCCCGAGGAGCTTACTCTACTTTATACACCACCTTGTAAGAAAATCAGGTAATGAAACGCAGGAACTAAATCAAGTACTTTAGGTATTTAATAATTTAGAAATTAAAGATAATATTAGAAACAATTGACCAGTTATGTAAAGATAAAGTGATATTTCTATTTGGTATAGTCATTATTTACTGTTGTCTTCAACATTGAATAAACAGTCCATAGGCTGCTAGGTTTCTTTGTAGCAGACAACTGTTGAAAATATACTAAAAGCAATGAGTCCGAAATAATTTTCACGGCTTTTTTAGTTTTCCAAGCAAAGAATTCCAAAATCAAATGACATTATAACCCTTAGGATTAAAGTATGTTTTATTCCCTGTAAGATACCTTTTTTAATCTTAAGGGATTAATATCTTGTTTTAGGTGGAGTTTATCTCATACATAATGCGAATTTTAAACAAAGGTGGTGTATAAAGATTATTGTTACCCACTAACGATTTTAGAATTTCATAATTATGCTAGGTCAAATGAGGAGTAGGCGAACAAAACGTAACATTTCCAGTTTTAAGAGATTTTACTTTTTTTTTAGTTTCGCGTTGGCAACCCTGATACCTATCGATTGATGCAATAAAACTCACCAAAAAGCTTTTTCTTTGGCTTAAAATTGATCCCGAATTATTGCTATTCTTTCAAAATTACATCCTACTATTATCAGTCTATACAACATACTTTCAAAAAGAAACTTTTACTATACAAAAGGAGCGTTAACAAAATTAGTTCTAACAAAAAGCAACTATTCCATTTGAAATGATAGCAGCACCATATTGATTTGTCATTATGACTTTGACGGATTTGAAGACTGTAAAACGAGATGGTACTGTTGTAGGGACGTTGCAGTACATTAAAATTATATTTAGTTCTGGCAACGAACCCAAGCTGCATTTGCTAAAAAGACGAAAATCTTTTGAGAATCTTACATCTCACATTAAGTACTGCTTAAAAACTACGTAATGTCATTGTTAACAAAAATATATGGAGAGGATAGGAGGAGTAATGATGAGATAGCTTGGTACACTACAGTAGGTACTGAATATTAAAAACTATGGAGACATTGGTGACGGAGACAAGGAGATGAACGAATCCCGCTACTGCATTTTCTTAGAACACTGTCCAGTTCATGTATAATTTAAAATTTAAATGTCAAACCAAGTTTAAATAAAAAAAATGTTCCTACTAACAGAACCTATTCAAAAGCTGTTGCAGGATTCGTTCATTTTCTATAATTAACGAATCCTGACTCTGCACTACCTAAACATTTTGGAAACAGTAATGTTCACGGTCCAGGCAGTCTCTGACCTGTCAAACTACTTTTTGTTAGACATGTGAATGTATAAAGATGATATTGACAATATTGTCATTGAAATGCTGCCCATTCATATCTAAATGGGTGGCATGACTTTGGTCAAGTCTGACATAGGTCAAATTGGTAATTCGTCAAGTCCTATTTTCGACATTTTATGAATTAAACATGCTATTCGTCTACTTAATCAAGTACAGTCATTAGCAATAGAAGTAAACTAGTTTATTTTCTTACTCATGCAATCAATAAAAATAAATATAAAAAAAATAATTATAATTACATATTTTCTAAATTTTATCAATTAACCTTTACAACCAATGGCGTTCAGTTGCACAACACCACATATCTTGAGTAATCGTCTTATGCCATTGCTCTAGAAAATATTATTGAAATGCAGACTTGAGTTAATTTCTTAGATTTAGGGATTTTAATTTCAAGTGAATGATACGTGTAGTCTATTGAGTAGGTATCTTGAGAGGGTGAAATATTAATATCCTTGCTGCGGTTTCTAATATAAGTAAATGATTTGGAATTAACCGAAAATGAGCTATTATTTGCACCATATGTTGTTTTATTACATATCATGAGTTGTCAAAAATCTGACAGGTTAGCTATGTACATTACTCTTTCTAAACAGTTTGGAATTAAAGTTGATTCTTAGAATTTTAATTTTTCACAAAAGTCACTTTTCCCAAGGTATCCCAACAAAACGTAACTTCTCCAAATTTATTTTACAAATAACATCAATAATATATGATGTTTTTTCAATGTACAAAATACATTAATTTCATTGTTTTTTTCTAAGTTGATGCTAAAATTTTAACACTGAATGTTTTCAGCATAAATAGTTAAACAGTTTTATTTCATTTCTGTAAAATTTTAAAAAGTGGAAAAGTGACGTTTTGTTCGCCAACTCCTCAAATGAGAACCTGAATTTTTTAAGAAACATAGCAACGCATAGCAAACACAGCGTGCCGTAAAAGGCGACTAAAGCGAGTGACCTCTGTTAAGAGGCATGATCTCTTCAGGGTCTGCCCTTCTAGCGACCACCCTCCATATAAAATCTGCCACTTCTAACTAAAACTTTCTTCCACGCTGAACTGGGAACGAAAGAAAAAATTTAATATGCCAGTTGCTCCTCTTCCCATACTGTAAGACTTAGTTAAGGGACAGAGGTTTTATTGGCGTTTTTACGGGCGATAGGCTGACCCCCTGTCACTGCAATAGTCTCTCTCTCCATCATTATAATACCTTGACATCAGGTGATTTTGTAGCCGCTGGTGTTCTGCCTACCCCATAAGGGATACAGGCGTAAATTTATGTATGTATAAAAAAAAACTCACAGTAACAGCATTAATATCGCTCTCGTGTCCCGGGAAGGTCTGCTTGCACTGGCAATCACGAATGTCCCAGAGCTTAGCGGACGCGTCGCAGGCGCCGGAGACGAACGTCCTCTGATCCGGAGCCAGCGAGAGAGACATCACGTCGCCGGTGTGGCCGGTGAATTGACCGCATTGCTGGCCCGTTTCTATGTCCCAGAGGGCGCTGAAATCGAGGGAAGATACGGGTTACATAACTTTTTGTATACGTGTTTTTATGTAAGTTTTGGTTACATAATACAATGTTTATATGTTTAAATATAAAATTTACATCAGGAGTATTAGAAAAATGGATAGTATAAGGAATCTTTGAAAGACAGATAGATGCAGCAGACATTTTTAATAATATGTAAGTATAAATATGTTTTAAGAGCTAACTACTTGTATAAATCCTTTTTGATACGGGTCGCCAAGGTTTGGAATGAACTGCCTGCGTCTATTTTCACTGACCAGTATAGTACTTTTAAGCGTCGAGTGAATAGGTTTCTCGTGGATGGACGTGTACCACCTTAGTCTTCATGTTCACTTAACATCAGGTGATATGGAAGACAAACGTCCCATCCATAATTTATAAAAAAAAAAATGCATAAGTTTTTATCTCTTATAATTAAGTGTGGCAGAGACATATTTTGGAGTGACACTATCTTCCGAAGCGACAAAGTCGCGGTACCTATGTGACGAAACATAAGTATCGTTTCGTAACCTACATACAGGACTAATTGTTTCTTGTTGTTTCGCCTGCGCCAAATTACACATAAATGGTTTAATGAATTCCTCAATGAAAGGGCCGTTCAGAAATAAAAAACATATCTGCTCTTTTATTTATTTTTTCTTATATTTCTTTTCTTCCAGTTCTTCATCACAACTCTTTGTAATGAGCCCACTGCAGAGCTATGTGTCTCTCTTCTGGGTGACGAAGAGGTTTAGGCCGTAATCCACTAAGCTGGCCCAGTGCTGGTGTTGGATGTCACAATTTTAGGGTGCCGAAACGGCTTCTGACAAACCCTTACAGCTACTGTATACAAGTATACAGCACCCGGGACCGACTGCTTAACGTGCTCTTCGAAGACGCTCTTAGACCACACTAAACTACCTATTCATTTGGCCCAGGTCGTCTACAACTTGTTCATGAAGACTTTTGATTAGTTATTATCCAAAAATTCCTTCCTTCCCAAGGCCAAAGAATAAATTTGTACTGTATATACCTATTTGTATTAATTCGTATAATCCTGACTGAAAAAGAGTGCCAAGAGTTTTTTTCCGCCGGCTTTTTTTGTCTCTTGGTCTACTGTATTATCTTATTCAATAACTATCAACACCTTGTTAAGCCGAAGTTCAAAATTGTGACGTCATTAAGCGGCCATTCGATGGTCTTATGATGAATAAAAAAATTTCATTTTTTTTTCATTTCATTTCATTAAAGTTCTTAGCATAAAGTGTAAATTATCTGCCGATTTTTTTTTTGTCTTAATAACTTCTCTTACCCTACGAAGAGCTTCTTGGAATCACTGCCTCTCACACCTCAGCACCAATCAGGCTTCTCCAAAACCAACTTCACATTATCCCCGTTCATCTCACTCACCAGGTCATGTCCCCGGAGCTGGTCAGTATCTGGTTGTCGTCCAGGAACCGGCAGCAGGAGAGATAGCCGGAGTGACCGGGCAGCTCGCGCGACACACGGACGTTGCCTTCGCGGGTCTTCAGGCTGTTGGGGAATAGAAGTTTTCAATTAATGCTCATGTTATAATATAATGGTAAAAATCAAAAGAATAACTTAAAAATAAACTTGAGTTTATTTTGGTTCCCAAGTTGGGACTCAAATCCAGAAACTCTCATATAACCATACTTTGAAGTATTTATCGAAATATTTAGTATTATGAGTGCTGTGATTAGTTGAGTAAATAAAATTTTACAATATTTCTTAACTTGAATATAGTAAAATAGTAGTATGAATGTAATACAAATAATAAATAATGACGACCGGCTGGTGTAGTGGTTACATACATTGCCTTCTATACCAGAGGTCCTGGGTTCGAATCCCGGCGGCGGCGGATATCGGTGTGATGAACACAGATATTAGCCGTCAAGTCATGTATGTTAATATGTTTATTTAAGTTTATTCCAATAAAAATATGTATTTATTCAATATGTATGTTTATATATTTCTTAAGTATATCAGTTATCTAGTATCCATAACACAAGTTCTTTAAGAAACTTAATTTGGGCTAGATAATGCTGTGTGAGTGTCAGAATTATTTAATATGTTTTAGCTTATATTTTAGTTCACAAAATGTTATCCACCGACTTCCAAAAAAGGAGGAGGTTCTCAATTCACCTGTATGTTTTTTTTTTACACGATATTTCGCACAATTATGAATCGATTTTGAAAATTCTTTCATATGATAGAGGATACGTCATAGTTGGTCCCATATAAATTTCATTGAAATCGGTTGAGTACTTCATTGAAAATTTCAAATTTTTGAAACAATATGTATGATTTCGGAGAATGTTTATGTGGATGGTACCGAAGTTCAGGCCCCTATATATAAGTGACCCCTTAGGACCTTAGGTGTCCCCTAGGTGTTGGTGAAAAATAAATTTCTGTTAGGTGTCACCTATATTTTTTTAAGGGTTACTTAACATTTAAGAATTGATGGTGAAAACGGGCATAAGTCGAGCAAAGTTTTGACGTGAAGTCGGGTTTTTTAATGCTCTGCATTCGTTGATTATAGCTGTTGATCTTAACCCGATTAAGAGATTTTATGGCAATTTACATAAGAGATGATGCATGAGAGGCTATGCCTAATCTAGCTTGCCGCCTACTTGTAAATTTTAGTATTGTCCTTTTTTCATGACAAAACTGTATTTTATAATGACTAAAAGAGTTATTATGACTATAGATGTTGGCTGCTTAAAACAGTACAGAAGACAGCAGATCAAGCGTTAACTGAATGTCCAATTTTAACTTAATGTCGAGTCGAGGGCATAGAGATCAGGGGCCTTACTCCCGACGCGATCGAGAAACGAATCAACTCGATCTCAAGGATTTTCGCAGTCCCGAAACCGATACTAGGGCCGAATCGAGCGGTGGCTCAAATTGTACCATAGATTTGGTCTATTGTTACAAGCTATAAATAAACAGTTATATTCGATCCTGATCAGTTACAATTAGAGCCACCGCTTGATTCGGCACTAGTATCGGATTTGAAATGCTTGAGATTGAGATGATTTGATTCTCGATCGCGTCGGGAGTAAGGCCCCAGATTGAAGTAAAAAAAAAAATTGACAGATTTGTAACACTTGATGTGTACACACTGTACATTGCGTGAGCGCGGTTTCATTGTTTGCGACATAAGCCTGAGCCTTTTGACAAGCTAATAACTACTCAATCAGTGTCGTAATATTTCTGTATTGTTGTTGTGTTATTTTTTTGTCAATAAATTATTCATTCGAGCATTCGTTATATTTCAAGTTATTACTTGAAAATATTGATAAGAGTTGAAGCTTAAGCGGAAATAAGCTCAAGTGAATTTGTCACAACTTTCTTTAATAATAAAAGCAGTATTTTATAATCCCTAAAAGCATAAAAAATTAAAAATCCCCAGACCATCACACCAACTACATGGCCCCAAAGTAAGCATAGTTTGTGTTATGGGATACCATATAGCGAACTAGGGGGAAACTAGAATATAAATACATAAATGGAACATTTTTTTTTCTTGTTCCATGCGGTAATCGAACCCGCAACCTCTGGCGTCTGAGGCAGACAGGTTTACCCCATCGCCAAAGTGGTGTCCACTAGAGTCTATACACTAGTTCTTAAAAATTTCAGAGACAGATAAGGCTATGGAGATATATTTTACAAATCCATTTATTAATTACAGTTAAGAGTAACAAAACTCCTCACAAACTTACACCTGTATGAAATTATAAAATGAAGTGCAGCCTCTATGAAAGGAAAAGTTTAAAAAACAATACCTAAATAAACAGATGAATAGATAAAACAGCCCTTATCACATTGTGTTTATTTATATGGTGATACTTTGATTTGGTGTTTTGTACTGGGTAATTTTTTTTTGTGTTACCTATTCTTTTTCATACTTATAACTGAGTAACATTTTTTCTTTTATTTTCTTTTAAATGTGATAAATAAGTTTCTTTTCTACTTCTTGTCAATGTTCTTTTCTATTTATCTAGTTTTTACGCGATATTTGTTACGTGTATATTGTCGCCTTGTTTGTATTTCTTTATCATATAAATATGTCAATCAATGTCCATTTTTTTTTGTTCTTTGTATGTTAAGTACTGTTTTTTCTTTTCTTTTTAAATTTGATAAATATGTTTTCTATGATTTAATTGATGTTTCTATTTTGTGCCGAATAGCTGTTACCAAACCGAAGGAGGGATTCTTATTTCTCATAGTTCCATTAGCTCATTGACGTACATAGTCATTTACTGATAAAAAGGACGTGTGGCACTCGGAGACTGCCGCGGTAAAGCTATTGCATAGCATTTTTTATCAACTTATGCAATTATAATTATTTATTTATTTTATTAATGCAGTAATGTTTGATCTAATATGAAGTTCCACAAGTTCCTACTAATCAGCCTACTAATCAGCGCCATCTACTTCCAAGTAGATAGCGCTGATTGTTTATTAAAGCCCGCATGTAAAGTTATGAAATCAAAGTATCACCGCTGTGCCGGTCGGAGTGGGGGGTGTTAGGTTTTTTTCGTTACGGAATTTCTGGATTCGGTCCCCACGCTCAAGGCCCGCGATAGAAGCTATGCAATAGCTTAAAAATTATGCTATTTGTTTCAATGAAAAAAAATAAAGAGGTAAAATAACTCAGAAAAATATGCTTTTAATTAGCTTGAAACTTGATGGATTTCAAAGGATCGCACGGTGTTTTTTTCGTGGTCTCGTTGATTTTTTTTACATTCTTATTAATTAACCTGTATTCAACTATGATGTCTTTGTATTTTAAATCTCAAACTTTAGTGAATTCGACAATTACCAAGGAATTTAAAAACCATAATAATTATTATCTCTTGAAGTTTTTTCACTCATGAAAAATCTTCAAGATCCATTAATCCATAAATACATAAGATGTGAATCTGGTAAAGTGTACAAACGAAAATCAGAGATTCTATTTTACTTTATTTCAGGGTTTTTTGAATGGTGTTTAACATTTCTCAGTACTATCATATTCTAAGTGTGTGTTCACAACTACATACATTCCTTGGGATGCATGGTCATCAAGTATAAACTTAAAAAAAAAGCTCTCAGTTGCTCATGATGTCTTGGTATTTTTAAAGTCAAATTAAATATTAAAAACAATTTTAAGTAGTTATTTTTTAATGAAATGTTATTTCACACATGGAAAACTAATGGTTACCTATAAAAATGCAGTGTCATTAATATATGGCTCAAGTGTGTTTGAAAGGGCATTGGGTATTTTACTTTGGGAAAAATCCCCACGGCGGACCAAGATGAAACATATTTTTTAATACAGTTGCTCAAAAAGTGGCGTATTGCAGGGACGTTTAGCGTTCGGGATGTGGGCTATTTCACACTTGTGCTTTTTCTTTACCTTTTCCGCACTCGTGCGTTCTCTTTCCCAAATGTCAAAATAATGTCTATTAAAAAGAAAAAATCAACCACGAAGTTTTTACTAAAAAAAAATTCATAGAAGTTTTTACGATTCATGCAAATATTTCTGAAAAGAAGCTACTAATTTGTTTCGATATCATATATAATGATTTGATGCAATGAGTTAGGTTAGGTTTCATTTCATTTTATCTCATCAAATTCATTTTCATTTCATGTCAATACAAAAAATCTACTAAAGACTTGGCTGTATAGTTCCCTTTGCCTACCCAGAATGGGTAAACAAAAAAAAATCTCTGTTTATAATCTTTCACGGCTGGCGCCATTTTGTATATTTTATAAAATTGCTTAATTTTTTCGCAACTGTATTAAAAATAGTCGTTCAGTACACGTGCGGAACCGTCATTGCAACTCGTTCCGACTGTCAACCCTCGCCTTCGGCTGCGCCTCGGCTCGTGTAGACATTTGTCGGAACTCTTTGCAATGACAGGCTTTCCGCACTCGTAATGAAATATACTATTTTAATACAGTTGCTCAAAAAGTGGCGTATTGCAGGGACGTTTAGCGTTCGGGATGTGGGCTATTACACACTCGTGCTTTTTCTTTACCTTTTCCGCACTCGTGCGTTCTCTTTCCCAAATGTCAAAATAATGTCTATTAAAAAGAAAAAATCAACCACGAAGTTTTTACGATTCATGCAAATATTTCTGAAAAGAAGCTACTAATTTGTTTCAATATCAGATATAATGATTTGATGCGATGAGTTAGGTTAGGTTTCATTTCATTTTATATCATTAAATTCATTTTTATTTCATGTCAATAAAAAATCTACTAAAAACTTGGCTGTATGGGCATAGTTCCCTTTGCCTACCCAGAATGGGTAAACAAAACAAAAAAAATATCTGTTTATAATCTTTCACGGCTGGCGCCATTTTGTATATTTTATAAATTTGCTTAATTTTTTCGCAACTGTATTAAAAATAGTCGTTCAGTACACGTGCGGAACCGTCATTGCAACTTGTTCCGACTGTCAACCTTCGCCTTCGGCTGCGCCTCGGCTCAGGTGGACATTTGTCGGAACTCTTTGCAATGACAGGCTTTCCGCACTCGTAATGAAATATACTATTATTTCATAGCTTTAGACTTGTAAATATGTCTAAAATAATTTTTATTATTTACAATTTATGTTGTTTTGGATCGCAGAATAACTAGGTAATAAACATGTTTTGTTGTTTTTCTTATTTTTCAAAAAGAGTTTTGTTTATTTTTTCACTTTTTAAGTTTTCTTTTTCTTATTTTCTATTTAAATGTGATACATAAGTAGCTTTTTACTTTTTATGTTCGATGTGTTAATTTCCTTTAACATATTTGTGTTTGGAGCATCATTTATTACCTGTAAATGGAGCAGATGTTATCGAGCCCGCCGCAGGCCACATAGGATCCCGACGGTGCGTACGCGCAGGTCATGACCCAGGACGAGCGCAGCGGGATGGCGTGCACTTTGTTGGTTGTGTGGCTGTCCCACACGATCAGCTTGCCGTCCTGGCTGGCGGATACTAGGTTCCTGTGAAGAGAAATTGTGGTTATACGAAGGTATTTTGAAAATGTTAGGATAGTCAAGTTGTTGCTATGGCGTTTTGGGTGGGAGTATTGTAAGAAGTAAGTAACTAACACTGAATTTTACACAATAACTAAATTGATAATATTGAAGTTTTCGCGATTCATGCTATTAAATAAAACACTCCAAAGACACCGAAACGTCGAGTTAAAATTTAAAATGTAAATATACGCGATAAATCCGGTTAAAAAGTGTTTTACTTAATAACTAAATTGATTTGCGCCAGATTAAACTTTCATTGACAGTAAGCAAAAGTTCGTTACAGAAGCTGGCGACGGGGTCGTATTTTAAATTACTCAGACTCAACCTTATCAAAGCCTTAATGTAAGCTTTAAAGGGGGTAATTTAGTAACTATTATACACTCAGACCGGAGCAAGTTTAAAGTAGTTCATTTTCAACACTGGCTCAATAGGGATTCTAATTCACCAGGGCTAAGCGACCATCGCTAAAGACTCGAATCGACAAGATAAATATTATTTTGTTATTTGATCCTATCATGTTAGCTAACATACGCACCATAATAGATAGAATTACTCGTTTTGATAACATTATTAAACCCACAAAAACAAAAATGTAATATTCTTAAAAAAATACATACTCTAAGTGCCAAATTCTAAGAAAATATCGATAAAAGGCCTGTAGCGACATGAATTAGTGACTATCAGTAAATACTTTACCGTTATGTATACGGTATGTATTTACTGATAGTCACTAATTCACTCGATCATAGGTATAACTCTAGTTCATCAGAAGGTTGCTAATATGTAGACTGGGTGCGTGAAATTAAAATCAATTAAATAGAATATTCACTGTATTAAAACATTACGTGTGTGATACAATATATAAAAGACCACTGTAGACGCTTAAATTAGGTTTTACAAAATATGCTGATGTCGCATGTCGCTACAGGCCCGATTTTTCGTTGTCGATGGTTCCATGCTAGCGGAAACGTACGCCACGATTGACCTCAATGACACCTGATGGCAAGTGAAAATGAGGTCGAAGATGGCATCACACAGGTTTAGGAAGGAACTGGCTCTTCACAAAATAATGCTTAGAACACAGCACCACTTGCGCAGCAGATGCTATATCAACAGAGTTCGCTAGCAAGGCGGACTCAGAGCCCTACCAAGCGTAAGCCAAGCATAAGCGTAAATAAATAACAACAACCTTACAAATAAAAAATTGCAGACGCTGGAGCATCGTCGTAAGGTTGCTTGTTTGACAGTATTTTATCGGCTACATTTTGGTGAGTGTACAAGTGCTCTTTTTGACCAAATTGAACCCACCCCTTTTTACCACCGGACTACCAGACGCAGACAGAACTTCCATCCCTATATAGTGGATTTACCAAGAAGTCGAACAAAACGCTTCGATAGTTCCTTTTTGGTACGGATTGCCAAGGTCCTGACCACTACAGTCCTTGAACTTTTAAGTGTCGAGTGAATAGGTTTCTCGTGGATAGACGTGTAACACCACAGTCTTCATGCGCACTTTCCATCAGGTGGCATGCAAGACAAACGTCCTATCCTTACAATATTAAAAAAAGCCACTTGGATTAGTTTAGTTGCCCTTTACGTAACTCCTATCCCGGGGCGATCGGACCATTCTAAGCTGACCCTATAGCCCTAGTCCCTTACCTGGAATCGCTGCCCCAATGCATGGCGTAGATCTTGGCGAGATGTCCGCGCAGCGTCCGGCGCGTGCGCATCTGGATGCGCCCGATCGGCTCCAGGTTTGCCGTCGCCTGCGCGAGCGATGTGTCGCATGCTGCCTTGCGCGAATCCTGAGAACAATTATGATAGGTTTTATAGATAACGGCCTACTTTTAAATTTGGGTTGGTTTTTTGGAAAATAAAACTGTATTTTATAATGACAATAATGAGTTTTCTTCAAAGGAAAAGCATATGTGCCAGCTGCTTCTCTTCCCGTGCATATTGTAAAAGTCAGTTAAAGGACAGAGGTTTTATTGGAGGTTTCTTTGTGGGCTGCAATAGTCTCTCTCCACCATAATGCCTGGAAATTTGTAAAACGTGAGATCAGATGGTTTTATAACCTCTGGTGTTCTGCCTACCCCATAACTGCAGGCGTGAAGTAATGTATGTATGTAATAAAGATTGTGTTGGACCTTTTATAGTAGTTTATGCAACTGTCATATAATAGAGTAGACTTTATTTAATCTCAAGGCTAGACATTTTTGCTACTAAAGTTTTATTCAAAAAAATATTCCTCAAATTCGTATGTACGAAATAGCGTCAAAATGGAAAACGCCTGTTATTGGTTTATGGCTCGGATCCAGCACGCATGCGCGTTGCGCGCGCAGCGCGCTCACCACAGATAATGTGTACTTAAATTGAATTGAAACCTCCTTGGTACATTGTACTTTAATAATAAAAAAATTGTTTTAAAGCATTGTTTAGTTAAGAGAATAAAACTTTAATTTACTTTTTTAATTTTCTTATAGAAGTATGTAAATAAAATATGCCAATAAAAGTCGGTATTACATTTCATAATTAGAACATTACCGAATGAGATTATACAGGGTCTTCTTTATGAAGATCAATATATTTTAAGAGAAGGTTAAGAATGATGTATGGGTTCAATTTATGAAAGAAATAAAAATATACATATAACTATTTTTTTTTTATTGAAATTTTCAAATCTTTTATGTGACCGAATTTAAGTTTAATCTGTTATTTACGACAACCTTGCAAGGAATAAAAAAAACCTATCTATTTATTTTAAGAAAATAACTTCACTAAAACAAAGATCTTACGCGGTTAGTACCTGGGTGATTATTAAAAAGGGAGGATAAAACGCGTCCAGTCCTAGTACTCCTTCTTAATAAAACTGTAATTAAAAGCAACAAGGTTTTGAAATACTTAAAGTATTAGCACAAACAATTACACACAAAAAAAGAACATTAAACATAGTTAAATTACAAAATTAAGTCTAAATGTGTCTTTAACGTCATTATCCCGCATGTCCCACAAGGCTCTGCGTGAATATCATGACTGATAAAAAAATAATCTAAAACGGAACATCTAATTCCTTTATGCCAATTCGTTCCCAAATATCAAAAGTGTTTAACTATAGTACAATAAATACATTTCATTTTATGTTATCTAGATAACCATCTCTCTTGGAGTTTGTTACAAATAAAAATCATTATACGCAACAAAAACTGTTTCAATAAAATCTTAAGTAAAATTCAAATTTACGTCAAGTTTGAAGCCCGCGATACACTCCCCGCACCTCTCAGTCGAGCTGCGAGCTTGAAACGGAGTGGACACGTATCGCGTTTGTCGTCCAGGTAAGTTTACATTTCATTCCTTCACATTTGTCATCCAAAAAGTCATTATACTTTGGTTGTCTGCTGTTGCTAATAATTATCATATCAATAATATTATTTGCTGCTTTTATGTATCTAATGTGTACTTATTCATATCAATTTGGTTCGGTGCAGGATTTTTCAGTTTCAACAGGATAAAACCTGTTTTCTCAAATTCGTCATTTTTGCCAACATCATTATCTTCTAAATCTGTGTTGCGTATAATGACAAATCGGGAATATAATGATTTGTTCTGTTTCCAATAATGATAACTGTTGAGGATAATGACTTTTTGCTTTTAAGTATAGTTTAACTGTCATTTTGAATATTGTTTAAGATATTTAAGTTTGCTATTAACATGGGTTTTAAGGTTTTGTGTATGCTTAAAATATTTTTTATTATAGGTTACACATAAAAACCAAAATTTTCGATCAACATGCCACCAAAAAAAATAAAGGATATAGAAGAACATCGTCGAGCACAGCAACGACTATGTAAAAGGAGAAGATATTTACAAATAAAAAATGATCCCGAGTTATTAGCTATAGAACAAGAGAAAAGACGTAACAAGTATAAGAAAAGAAAAGAAGAAGGTAAAATCAAATCTATAAAGGAACAAACGCCTCGCGCTCAACGGGAGCAAAGAAAGAAATGGAAAGAAAATTCCAAAAGGTATAAATATATATATATATATATATATATATCAATATAAACATTTGAATGTATTTCGATAATCATAGTGTTTACTTTACGTTTAAAATAGGTATAGACAACTAAAAAACCAAGAACAAACTACGGTCGTGCCTCCGTTTGAACCAGTTGTAATAGAAGCTGCCGCAGAAAATAGAACCGAAAGCGATAAGACTGAGGGACAGAGAAATCCGGAGAAGCAACTCGATCCATTGCATCAAATGTCTCCTGCTATGAAAAAGGTGATAAGAAGAATACGCTATACCGAATATAAGAAGAGGTATGTGTTGCAAAATACTATTAAAAAATATAAAAATAAAATTGAAGCTCAGAGAAAAAATATACAAAGATTAAAAAAGAAACTCGAAGTGCAAACAAATAAGAACGAACATAGTCAGACAAACTTTCCTAAATTAGTAAACCAAACTGGAACTAAAATATCATCTTCATGTATATTGTCAGGTCGGAAATTATATGTAGAAAAAGTTCACCAATTTTATAACGATGATGGTAATAGTACTTTAAGTGCTGCTAAAAAAGAGTTTGTGACAAAAAACAAAGTAAAGATGCAGAAACGGTATTTAAATGCTCCTCTAAAGATCCTTTATCAAAAATTTATTTCTCAAGCAGGTATTAAAATAAGTTATTCGACCTTTTGTAAGCTACGACCCTTTTGGACCGTTTTTCCAAAACCTTCCAATAGAGATACTTGTCTCTGCTCACGACATATTAACATGGAGTTATTGATACAAGGTTTGCATAGGGCTTGCGTAGTAAATGTAAGAACTTCTGAGCAATTACTATCAAAACTGTGTTGTGACTCGCGAAATGTAGACTGTTTAAATAGAACTTGTAATGGTTGTTCGTCAAATCATCTTGAATATTTAAATGTTTCCGATGGTAATGTATCATTTTACGAATGGCGAAAAACAATCAAAGAAATTACCCTTAAAAATGGAACTAAGAAAAAACAACAATTGACTGAAAAAATAAAGACTACAATTAGTGCTACAGCAGCCGTAACTAAATTTGAAGCAGATGTAAAATCATTCTTAAAACATGTTCACAAAATTATTTTCCAGTATAATAGCATCAAAGATCTTAAGAACAATCTGTCGGTTCAGGAAGCATGTATACATGTTGATTTTTCAGAAAATTATAGTCTTAAATTTGCCGAGGAAGTCCAAGCATTCCATTTCGGTGGTAGTCGTCAACAAGTGTCTTTACATACTTCTGTAGCGTACACTCACAATTTTACTTTCGGTACTATTACTCCGATTTCTTTTTGCTCAATAAGTGATTGCTTGCGTCATGATGCACCAGCTATTTGGGCACACTTGGTTCCCTTAATTCAACACATAGTTCAAGTTAATCCTTTAATTGAAACTCTACATGTCTTATCTGACTCGCCATCTTCACAATACCGAAATAAATATATGTTTTTTATAATAACACAAATATGCCAAGATTTTCATCAAATTAAGAAAATAACATGGAACTTCTCCGAAGCGGGACACGGAAAGGGTGCTCCAGATGGCGTAGGAGCAGTTCTTAAAAGGACAGCTGATCGTATGACTCTTTTTGGTAACGATATTGGCACATATGATCAATTTTGTGAAACGTTAAATCAAACAATTGATAATGTTACTATCAAGAAAGTAGATGAAAAAGAAATAATAGCGAAAGAATCATTAATTCCAAAAAATGTACAACCTTTTAAAGGCACCCTTTCCGTGTACCAGGTTCTATGGGATATTAAAGTTCCAACGATGGTTTTAAGACAACTTAGCTGCTTTGATTGCGATGCCGATGAAAAATGTATCCATGGATATGATTTAGGACGTCTACCAAATCATAGCCATGGAAATGATGAAAACATTGATCCAAATTATGTTACTCCATTGTCTAGATTAGGCAATCGAAATCAAAGTGTCCGTCATCAAAATCCAAATAAACAAATAGTTGTTCTTGCCGACATTAAAATAGGGCATGATATGAACTATTTTAATGTTGATGATTATGGAGAACCAAAACCCTCAACATCTAAATTTTAATGTACTACTTTTTAACCAATATTGTTTATTATGTATAACATGATGATTATTAATAATGTCATATTTGTCTCCACTAAAAGGGCTAGTAAACGCTTTTATCGTTAATTCTACAAGTTCCTAATAATGTAACTTAATTGAATAATCTAATACTTGTTATATTATAATAATTGTTTTATGGTAGATAACACTTAACACTTAAAATCATAATCCTGGCTTTGTTAAGACAAGATTTTGAGCGTAACTCAGTACGCAGTGAATGATAATTTTAAGACATGTACATCTTATTAATAGTGATTTTAAATCTGATATCTATCTTTTATAGTTTTGTTTAAATTGAAAAAAAGAGGAATATGTTCGTAATTTAGGGCTTATTTATAATTACCAAAGAATAAGAATCATAATTATTGTTTACAAGTGAGAAAAAAGCAACTGAAATTAGAAAACTAAGTAGACGTTTATGTTTCTTATATTTAAATAAATAATTTATTATTTTTGAACAAAGTTTTATGCGCGATCAAACACGCTAAATATGTTTCACAATAAAGATTATTATAAATTAATTATAAGAAACATAATAATTGTATTAAGTAAGAAATTAACCATTAGAATAAGAAAACGAATTAATATTATATTAATGTTTGTTAAGAAATATACTAATATAAAGTTTAACTTTAATTAAACATTTAATTATTATATTATTTTAATACATAATGTTAAAGTGTGTCTAATATGATAAATACAGTATTTCATCTGTGGTTTTATGATTAAATAACATTGTTGATTCAACATTCATGATAATTGAGTTGTTTTATTTCAATATTTTTGTAGGTAATTTATAAGATTAAAAACAACACAAATCATTATTCGTATCAGTCATCATTTTTTCCCTCCCATTAATCATTAACATCTACAGGTCGTCATTATCTCCAACAGTGTTTTAATTCAAATGAGATATATCTCCGAAACTATTAACTTAAGAGTGGTGCCTATTTTATCAATTTCAAAAACACTAATCAAGAAAGGATTCTAGCTAAAAAAAATTGTTATGCCACAAGGTTTTATTATTTTTGATAAAATGATTAAAAATATATTCCGAACTAAGAATCACCCACCTACCTATCCACGCGAGCAAAGGTCGATGCCTCGCGCGCCCGGGCGATGCGTGACCTACTTAGCTTGATGTATGACGTAACAATCAGCTGTTGTAATATCATACTTATTTCGTATAAAAGTTGATTCTAATTTCCCATCACACTTCAACGGTCAATTTAACGTTCAACTAATTGTAAATACCGTTTTAGTAATGTTGACTTCTTTGATAATGTTTAAATTAGAAATAAATTTAAAAAAAGCTTTCGTGCTTGAGCTGTTTGTCTTAACGAATAAATGTTTTTTACAATCAATTGAATGTTTAAATGGAATCACCTTATTATCAACTATTATTATTTACAGTTTATGTACAAAAATAACTTACATATTGCTTCCTGTCAATGATGTTAGGTACACAGCACACGAATACACATACACAAGCACTTTATAGTAACTGCTGCACATGACTACCTATTTGCGATACACAAAGTCTTGTTCGTTTAATAACATTGGCAGCACACAACATTGGGGCACGTGGAGTAAATGTGCCATAATCTCGATGGCGCTGCACAGCTCCTAGAATTGTTCGGAGGGCGGGACGCCTTCCATGTCTCTGCTCGTACGTGTCACGAGCTCGTTTCTCACTCGCAGCACTAGCACAAAGCCATTTGAAGATATTCTTGGTTCGTGTACGCGAAATTAGGCATTTTGATAATTATTTATTTACGCGCGCGTATCATTAGACAGACTTTTACAGACTGGCGAGCGGTGAGCGGGTCGTGCGCGTTTGGCTCAAACAAAGTCGCCGCCGCCGCGCCGCGCCGACAAGCCAACAGAGTGTTGTCGGCGCGGGCGGCTCGCTTGACTTTCGGTGTCGATAGTGCTGAGAATACCTACATACCTATGCGTAGTGCGATTTTTCTTTGTGTGTGTGAGTGAGTTCTTAATGTAAATAGTTAAATAGAAACACTTTTATTTCTTGCTTTAGTCGTAAATAACAGATAAAACTAAAATGTTGTTAACTTATGAGAATTATAAAATATTTATGAAAGAATTTTTTTTTTGTTAATTGTAACAAAAAAAAATTCTTTTATAAATTGAATCCATACATCATTCTTAACCTTCTATTAAAATATATTGATCTTCATAAAGAAGACCCTATATAAAGATTTTTTTGATTAAATGTAGTCTATACTACCTTATACTTTAGTAGGTACTTAGAACTGTTCTTTTCTAAATTCTGAAGTTGTGGTGTGGTAGATTGGACACACATCCAGACCGGTAAGATTTTACCTTCGTATATTGTTTTTTTATGTTTTATTTTATATTCCTTAACTTGTTTTTGATTAAGTCTTAGCATCAAGTGTCAACGAAATCAATTTGATTTTTTTAATACAATTAACATCAATTTTAATTTTCATCCTTATGAAGGATTAATTTTAATTAGCGCATCACCTCTTGCAAGCAGCCTCTCCACATCAATCCCAAAAACATTTGTTCTACGACTTTTTAAAATTAATTAGTTTCTTTACTTTTAGTTTTCCCATAAAAAAAAATATTTATAGCCTCGGTTTAGAGGAGTAACTCTATTTACTCTGAGCGTAGGTATGCCACGCACCTTGCGTAATAAAATATCACTACATAATAATAATAGGTAGGTACCTAAATCTTACAAAATGTAGAGTAAGGAGCAAATATTTTGTTCTTAATTTTAGTGTGATTTATCCAAAAAAAATCCGTAATTATTTATTGTAAAAAGTCGTAGAACAAATGTTGTTGGGATTGATGTAGAGAGGTTGCCTGCAAGAGGTGATGCGCTAATTAAAATTAATACCTAAGAATTGTAATTTTCAAAAATCTTTTTTGTTAATCTTATTATTATGTTCATCATGGATTTTACTTTAATATAGTTTGTGTATTTCTGTTTTTGGCCATGTGAATAATAATTATAATTTTTCTATGTATAAATAAATACCTGTCAATAAATAAATATATTATTTGGATACAACTTATTCCCAGTGTTCTATGAATTCATCTTTAATAAAGTAACCATTATTTCATTCTTTTCAGCATGTACAGATAATAATCATACAAACATGGACAGTAAGATATGGTTATGACCTTCCCATTCGTAATAGTACAATCACGAGTCAATGGTTATAAAGTTACTCACGTTCTCTCTTAAATGTTAATGCAATGAACAAAAAAGAAAACAATAAAATATGGAAACAAAAACAGGTACATTTAAGCAACAAACATTTTTAGTTCGTACACCTGTTCAAGGGTAGTTCACTGTTTCATACCAGTAGTGGTATGAATCGACGAATAGCGTTTTCGACTTCGTCGATTCATACCACTGTCAAAATTTAAAAAAAAAACACGTTTTCTTGGACTGTCGGGTAGAAAACGCTTTCAATTCTTCTTACTCGTATTAATCTAGGTACCTTATTAATCTTAATCCTTTAAGATAACAGGTGATTAAGCCCCAATTTAACCGATTTATTAAAACGCGATCAATTCGAGTTGAACTCGGATTATATATTAAAACGAGTTCCGCCTTCAAATTTTCAAAATTCAAAATTCATACCATGGTATGAATCGATCCATTCAAAAACGCTATTCGACAATTCATACCACTGGTATGAAACCCCCCTGGTATGAAACAGCGAACTCCCGTAAATGGATATGACTACTTTTTTGATGTTACAAGATTAAATTGAAATTGTATCAGATTAGGTACTATTAATATTATCTCATTACGACTTTTAAATAAAAAGTGGAAACTATTTTGGCTATTGGTTGCCGACTGAGGGAGAGAGGCTTAGATGCCCGCTCTGGGTCTTACTTGTCCATTGCCGTACAGAGAGGCAATGCGGCTAGTGTGATGGGTACCTTTGCGCCCGGTATGACTCAAAGAAACAAAGAAACAAATATTTTAAGCTTTTTGTTTCTTTAATCAATAAATAAATGATGACTAGCTGTAGCACCCGGCTCTGCATGCAGGCAGTTTGTCTTCAAGTCATTCCTGTTTTTGCCATTGAGATCTTTTCAAATCTATATTTTTACCGACTTACTTCAAAAACCATGACAATTCGACTCTTATGTAATATATCGTGATGTTAAATAGCCTACATATAGTGAGTCGCTACTTGTGTTCATATGTTATGATTGTAAAGTAAATATGCAAGCTGAAAACTCAAATTCCTAATATACGCTTGAATAAAAAAGGTTATGACAATCATGATACATTCAGTTGTACACAAATACATATTTCTTTACTCTAAGATTTCAAAAACCAATTATAAAACGATACGAGATATACTTAGCCAGCTGAACCCAATACAATGATGCCAATTAAGGGCCTACAGCAACGAATACAGCTGTCACGTACCTCAGCCCTTATAGGGATGAGTGCAAGAAGTCATTAGTAAGAACATACGACCTTTTAAGTTCAAAATTCAAAAAAAAAACAAAAAGTTTATTCATCTTAGGAATTTCACAAAACACTCGATGAAGTCAGTCATCACATACTTCGGCTTTAACTAGTTGTTGATAGTTGTTAAATAAGATATTACAGTAGACCAAGAGACAAAAAAAGCCGGCGGAAAAAAACTCTTGGCACTCTTTTTCAGTCAGAATTATCAAATTAATACAAATAGGTACGGTACAAATTGACCGTGACATGAAAAAAAAAACAAACACAAGACAGCTAATTGTGAGAGCCAATTTCATGCCACAACTAAATTGCTTACATGCAATGAGCTATGGATGCATAATACGAACATGACAAACTGGGACCAGAGTATTTGAACAAGTATAGAGGTAATAACGCTGCTTTCTAATAACAGGATCCCGGGTTCGAATCTTGGTATTTTCGATAGTTTTGTGATAACACATTGTATGCTCTTACTTCGTAGGGGCTTCGTAGACGTCCACTGCCTATATCCAGCAGTGGCTTAGATGATGACTTCGTAGATTTAATTCATAATATACCCATATTTCTTTATCTTATTTGTCTGTTATCAAGTTTACTTATTACGAGTTCTAAGTGCAACTTAAATTGGAAAGGAATGTTGAGTCAATGATAAATATTATTTATTAATTTGAAAGTTAAATCTAAAACACTAATTCATTTTTATTAGACGGCTAGAAAATATCTTAAATTACGAATACCTTGTAAAATATTAGAGTTTGCTTACAGCCAACATTATCTTATTCTGGCGTGTACAGTCAGCGCCATAGATATGTATGCGTTTAGGGCAGCTCTCACATGCATAAAATCATAAAGATTTACGCATTCCGAGAATGCATTGTATGTACATAGTCCCGAACATCTCAGTGCGAAAATTATTATAATTAAACAACAATATTTCGAACGAAACAGTCAAGAATAAAACAGCATGATCAAGGCGAAGTCATTAGTCTAAAAGTATTGATACTAAAAATTCCTTGGATTTAACTTTATCTCAAGCCTGACGGTGACTACACATATTTGTTTATTCTACAGACTCGGCTCTCTCAAGGCTTGGAGACATCAAGTCTATATGTCTGTAGACATAAGAATTGTTTTGTCACGCGCGGGGCCTATTCGGCATATTATTTTGTGGCCGGTTTCGTAAGTCAATGTCTTCTTTAAACCGATATGGTTTTATTGATTATTTAGATTTCAAAGGAAGAGTAATTTTTTTTATGGTGACCGCAATCTTACGTGGTTAAGTGAAGATGACAGTATTTATTGGGTCGTTATTACTTCTTAATTACCTTGGTTTATTTCGCGAAGAACCATGCTGTTTTAAACGATTCCTGAACTCTATTGTCACCGTGGAACGTTGATTTTATTATAGAAAAGTAGCTGACCCGGCAAACGTTGTTTTGCCATATAAATAAAAAAAAAATAGATGTTGGCCGATTCTCATAGATACCGGATAAGCACAAAAAATTTCATCAAAATCGGTTAAGCCGTTTCGGAGGAGTATGGCAACGAAAACTGTGACACGAGAATTTTATATATTAGATTATGCAGGGTTGATAAATTTGAAAAAAGAACTTAACATAATATGGCCGCCATATATGAAAATTTAATGTTTATATATAATTTTGTACTTAAACATGGGTTGTGAATATAGAATTTTATATCTTATATTTCAAAACGCCCATTAATGACGCAAAATAATGTTACATAAGTATCTATGTCAAGTTTAAATATAACAATGTAATCCTGCCAAGAGAAAGCGAAGTGTTAATGCGCGAAAGAGGTCACTATTTGCAATAATCATTATATTTCAATCTTTAAGGCGCAGCGCAGACGACAGACTATCCGTGACGCACTTTTTAATCTGTGAAAATGGAACCTATGCAATTATATGAAGTAACGCACACGACGCGCAAAAAGTCCGGCGCACAATAATTTGACAAACGTTTGTATAAAAGTTTTACAAACTAAATAATTAGCACTAGTATCCGGCTCCTTTCGGGTGCAAATTGACATACAGTTACAAAATTTGAGAATAAAAAGAAAAATAGTTAACCACCGATTTTTACTAATAACTAAAATCTTTTTGTGCGATCGAGTCTGCGGTCCGGCGCCGCAGACTCGATCCCACAAAAAGTGCGCCGTCTGCGCTGCACCTAAGAATAACATTAAATTGATTAAGTTGAAAGTATAGACGTTTTTACTCAAATCGCCTGATGACAAGAGACTTCATAAACAATGAGCACCACCGAAGCTAAAATATTTACCAGACACAATCGCTGAACAGGGCGCCGTATCCTGACAAAAGAGTTTTGTTTGAAAAACATTTAAGAACAGTTCCAAAGCCGGAATGAAACGTATGAATAGTGAAAGCCGATGAACTGTGAACGGAACTTTTCAATTCGATGAGTTTAAATAATGATTTAGGAAGAAGAATTATTCATTTATTTCCGTTGGATCCCATGTTAAATATATGTATGTACACGTAACGACACAAGTCCAAACATTTTTTAATATTAATAAATTAAATATAAAGCTACTTAGGGCGGGTTGTATCAAACGGTTGGTTATCGTATCATACGTACGTAACTTTTTGACGATTACATCAGATGTTTAACGTACGTCAAATACAAAGCGTTGTTTCATCACAAAAAAAACTGTTCGTCAATGTCTTTTCTCTTCCTTTCCACAATTGAATCATCATCACTATCATTTAAAATATATGAAAATAAAACAGAATCCATAATGTTTAAAGCTTTCAACCAAAGATGTCCTGCCTGTCAACTCAGTTTTCACTAGAAAGTTACGTTAACCAGTGGGTGGATGGATGGTCAACGTAATCGTTAATTTTTGACGTCCGTCATAGATGAAACAACCCGTTTTCTAGCTTGACAGTGGTTAACGCCATTTTTAACGTTGACAGACACGTAAAGTAGTTGTGATACAACCCGCCCTTAGGAAACTAAGCTATCCCATCAACCTGTTCTAATATAATTCGAGTTTTACAGGTATCGATTTGAGTTCAAATTAAAAGTTCCTTAGAGTTAAAAATAAAATTATTGAATTCTATCATTTGCGTTGTATTTAAATGTAATGGACATAGTTTTTTTTTCGGACCGTCTTTAAGGCGTCTTTCTAATAGAACGCGAAAACGCGATAATGGCGAGTTTCAGTCGTACGAATCTACGATAAAACATACTGATATTACGTACCTACATGCATAACTTCACGCCTGTATCCCTTATGGGATAGTCAGAACACCAGAGGCTACTAAACCATCTGATGAGACATTTGACAAATTTTGAGGTATTTAATGATGGAGAGAGACTATTGAAGTGACAGGGGGTCAGCCAATCGGCCACAAGAAACCAATAAAATCCTGCCCCTTAACTGACTTTTAGAGTATGCCCGGGAAGAGAAGCAGCTGGCACATTCTATGTTTTTCTTTCGCTCCTAGTCCAGCATATATAAGATATTGTATAGGTGTTCTAATCGACTTTCGCGCGATTTAATTATCACACTATACGTGGGCACGTTAAGCAGTCGATCCCGGGTGCTGTATACTTGTATACACTAGTGGTTAGGGTTTGTCAGCAATTTCGGCGCCCTGAAAATTCTAACATCCACCAATCAGCCCTGGGCCAGCATGGAGGATTACGGCCTTAACCTCCTCGTCACTCAGAGGAGAGACCATGCCATGCAGTGGACTCATTATACGGAGTTGTGATGAAGAATTATCATTATCAATTAATTATCACATTTATGCTATGGTCGCATCGCTTACTTGCGTAGAAACGTTCTATTAGAACGATGCCATTCTTGTTGTAAGTTTTTTAATGAAATTCAACATAGGTAAGACTAATTTTTTGACTGGATTTTACTGCGTATTTTAATTCGACGTTTCTGTGCCTACTACAGTCCGTTGTTTCTGACAACGGACTGTAGTATTTTTACAAAATTTCATACAAGCGGAATGAAAGTAAACTCGCTTCGTTTTTGTTTGTTTCCCGGTACATGTTTGAACATAAAAAGCCGAAGCCGATAAAAGAGATCGGACACGTTGATAGTATCCCTTGTTGATGCTGTTATTTTGGTGTTCAATAAAGAATACATTTAAAAACACATTACATTGCAAAACGAACGATTAATTAATCTATTGATGTCCTTATGAAGACACTTTTGGTGAACGAAGCAATAATTCTGTAACGTCTTCATTCAACTTAGTTATACAGGGTGACTGGTGACAAATTTTACATATTGAAGGAGAGCACTCTGTACTCGATTCTGATCATAATTATGTAATAAAAGTAGGTAGTTAATTTTGCACCAGAATTCCCTATAAATAAATAAAGAGACATTACTACACTTTTCCCGACGCTTACGTAACCATGCGTTGCGTAATGAATTCTTCAACTTTCGGTTAAGTTTACTCAGTAAATGATTCATAATTATTTTTTATTTTATTTATATCTCAAACTAATACGTCCTCAAATATCGAAAGTGACCCACCAGTCACCCTGCATGCAAGTCAATGTAGGCTACCATTTCGATGCCCACGAGACATTTGTAAATGCATATCTCACCTATTTATTTAAATTTACTTCACTTCTTGTAGTCGTTTTACCTTCTCGCAGCTTCACTGGGTTTTACCCTTACAACTTCAAATCTCGTAACAATTTCCTTATAAGTTATAATCTGCAACCTTCTCT
Source organism: Stenoptilia bipunctidactyla (assembly GCA_944452665.1). NCBI lineage: Eukaryota > Metazoa > Arthropoda > Insecta > Lepidoptera > Pterophoridae > Stenoptilia > Stenoptilia bipunctidactyla. The sequence continues at coordinate 3,566,999 of OX101743.1, read as the reverse complement.
AAGGCTTCGTTCCTGCACAGTCGGTGCGTTGCTCTGTGCGAAGTGTGTTTTCGCTACATTGCCGGCTTTGGATGATTTACTAGCGAATTGTTTTCTAATAACGCCGGCGATGTAGTGCGTGCGCAGGAACGAGAACCTAAGCCCCGGCAAGACTTATAAATAATCAACTTATGCAGAGCATTAAAAAAACCGACTTCACGTCAAAACTTTGGCTGAGTTGAGAATGTCATCAACATAAACATTCTCCGAAATAATACATATTTTTTCAAAAGTATGAAATTTTCAATGTAGTACTAGACCGATTCCGATGAAATTTTAATGGGACCAACTATGAAGTATCCTCTATCATATGAAACAACAATTTTCAAAATCAATTCATAATTGTCCGAACTATCGTGTAACAAAGACACAAAAAAAAACATACAGACGAATTGAGAACCTCCTCCTTTTTTGGAGTGACTTTTGTTTACAACCAACTCCGAATTTCATTCGCACTGTCGGAAATGGCGTTCCAAATAAGCTTCTTACCAAGGTCGCGCTAAGCTTGTCGAAATTTGGTTGTAAACAGCCGTCTACACTGCTCGTAAACTAGCAAAGTCTCCTTGTTTTAAACAGTGTAGCCGGTGATTTACAGGTACAAGTAGGTATTATAATAAAGGTTAATAAACTTACGCGTATATTATTCTTGAGGGTCTCCGCCTCCTGACGCAGGCTCTCCAATTCATTCATGGTGGCGACAAGCTGCTTGCTACTGCACTACTCCGAAACGCGGACGCACCGACCTGAAGAAGAAGAGAAGAAAAATTTAAAGTTACATACAACTCAATCTTACATACATACATAACTTCACGCCTGTATCCTTAATGGGGTAGGCAGAACACCAGACGCTATAAAACCAACTGATGTTACGTTTGACTAATTTGGGGGTATTATTATGATGGAGAGAGACTATTGCAGTGACAGGAGGTCAGCCTATCGCTCACAAAAACGCCAATAAAACCTCCGTCCCTTAACTGACTTTTACAGTATGGCCGGGAAGAGAAGCAGCTGGTACATTCTATGTTTTTCTTTCGCTCCCAGTAGTCCCAGTCCAGCATGGAAGAAATCTTACTTATATTATATACATGAATTGGATAGATGAATGTATTGATGTTTTTTCTAAAATCACGGCAGAACGGCTCAACGATGAAACTTGGCGTAGTTATAGTACATAGGCTATTTTTATCCCGATAATATCCTGAAATTGCGTGAGTAAAATCAACCCTTATTGTTATTAACTTTAAATCGCATTTTTTAAATCTATTAAATGTTAAAAGTTGATTATAGGATATCCATCAACAACTCGAAAAATACAGCATTTGATTTAACCTTAAAAACCGGACAAAATGTTTAAATTAAATCAAAAATGGTTACGATTCCTGGGTATATTTATTTCTTTACTCTCTATTGCATACCTTTACAAAGTAAATACAAACAAGAAAGGATTAAGTAAAATGTTATAATTGTACAACAAACTGCGGCCTTATCGCTAGGAAGAGATTTCTTCCAGACAATATAGGTAGATATTCAATAATATCAAAGGAAGCTCATGGACTATTTCTCTGTTTACATGGCAGTAAACCAAGTTCTACACGTGTTTTACACTCTCCAGAGGTCAACATTTTGCGTATTACCTCAAATCCCCTTGTATTTCATTTCAGCAACGGAGCTTATTTATATATTTACAAAGCACGAGCTCAGTTCTGTGAAATTAAATTAATTTGAGGTCGGTACAAGACTGGTTTAGCTAATTATTCAGGTGGAGGTCATGTTCTCATGTTGTATAATTTAATTACGTCCAAAGTCATCGCGATTATGTTTATTATATTGCCTTGTTTATTTCCATATATTTATTTACGTTATTTGTTTATTTACGGCTTCATTAAATGTATTCTAAGACTATATTGATAAAGTTTGATTCTCAAAGGATTAGCTCTGGTATTAACTTTTCAATGATTTTTGATGTGTTCGAAAGTTTTAAAGGTCCATAGTGTCGCTTGGATACACAGGTGATAAGTCTTAATTCTTCCTGCCATTTAAGCCTATATTAGCGAAGACCTTCCATGCTGGACTGGGAGTGAAAGAAAAACTTAGAATGTGCCAGCTGTTTCTCTTCCCGGGCATACCGTAAAAGTCAGTTAAGGGACTGAGGTTTTGTTGGAGGCTGTTTGTGGGCGATAGGCTGACGCCTGTCACTGCAATAGTCTCTATCCATCATTAGGATAATACCTCAAAATTGACATCAGATGGTTTTATAGCCTCTGTTGTTCTGCCTACCCCATAAGGGATGCAAGCGTGAAGTTATGTATGTATGTATGTATTAGTGAAAGCAATTACATAACATAAGTAACACAGCAGTATATAGATTATACTCCAAACTTTGAATACATATAGACGAATATATGGAATTTCCTAGTTTTTATGTTGTAGGTACTCGTGCGATAGTTTAACTTAGAAGCAGCCGTTCATTACGATATTCGATGATACTGACGGAGGAGGAGGCATTAGCTTTAACCTATTCTGATCATAAAGTAACTTTTATAAGTTGAGATAGAGATATCAGCTAAGACGGAGCTCTAGCGCCATCTAGAACTTAGTGACTGAAACTTTTACTAGAACCAGTCGGGAACTTTCCCTGTATTTATATTTAAGAATATTTAAGACTCCTGAAATATGTATATTATCATGATTATATGAAATATGTATATGTATATCAGAATATCGTTATCACGATCAAAATTCCAATAAACATGCAAAGGTCGAATTGCAGCGTTATTTCCTAAATCCAGTAGAATTGCCCGATCAGAATTAAAAAAGGAAGCGTCAGAGTCCAAATGGTGGCCGGGTTGTGGTTAAAAGCAAACCAAGAAAAAAGCGATAAAAACAACATTCGAAAACGAGTGCGCAGTAACGAACACAGTTAACGAATGAAAGATAGATTTAATGAGTCGTTTAGGTGAACCGAAGAATGAAAAGTAGGATGAAAGAGACATTGTCTATGGCATTTTTCTAATTTTATAAATTATAAACAGCGCCATCTATATCTAAGTGATAGCGAAATTTGGTGAAAACACCGTGATTCTGATTAACTTGAAAGAGCCTGAGATTTGTTGTCTAGCAAGTATTTAAAAGTCTTGATTTGTTTGAATGCATTTTTTTGCAAGTAGGTACATATCACATTATTTATTTTCATGTTAATTACATAAATAGGGGTCGCAACGACATGTCAAAAGGGACCTAAACGCGAATATATCTATCATTTATTCCTAAGTGTTTTGATGGAAAAAAACGCAATAGAAAGAGCCCGATTTCATAACAATTCCTCATTCACAAACACTTTCCTTATCGATTACCCTACGAAAGTTGAGAGACAGTATAACAAACACGTATAGCAAAGCCTCTTATGTAACCTTATAGGGTTTTCTAGGCGACTGCCATATTTGCGAGTTGCCACATTTCTAGTATAAGAATATTTAAGCATTTTCGAGCATAATATAAAGGTTTGGCACACAGAAAATTATAAATAGTATCAAAAATACATCTTACGCAATGCAAACAATGAAAAACTCCACTAGAAATACAGGATTCTTGTTAACACGCCAAATAACCGAAATAAGGCTAAAATATAAAAGCGTTCATATAAATAACTGTAAATACTATAAATACGCCGAAAAATAGCAGATCTGGATACAAACAGAACTTTAGCCACCCACGATGACTTTTTAAAATCTACATGTCACATTTTCCTATGTTCTAATTAGGTAAACCTTTTTGTACAATATAAACAATATTGTACCTAAACACTTTTTTCAACTTTTCTATATCCAGAATATAATATATATATTTTTTTTAAACTGGCATGGTCATTAACATTTAAATTAACTTTAGAAACGGGATATTTACCATGTTTTTCATTTATTACTGACATGTACCGTGGTGATCATGGCGCTTGTAACAGTGCCGAAATATCGAGAACTCAAAATAAATGAAAAACATGGTAAATATCCCGTTTCTAAAGTTAATTTAAATATAATATATAAAGCTGAAGAGTTTGTTTGTTTGTTTGAACGCGCTAATCTCAGAAACTACAAGTGGGATTTGAAAAAATATTTTTGCATTTGATAGCCCAACTCTTGAGGAAGGTTATAGGCTATATTTTATCCCGAAATTCCCACGAGATCAAAAGTTACGCGGATAAAACCGCGCGCGGTGGCTAGTTTAGAATATTTAACTAAAAATTGCAACAGATACAACCATCAAAATTTTGTCCATTTTTACAATAAGCGACCTATTAATTAGCATTTAACCCATCGCACGGCTGTTGAGCGGCGCGCTCAATACCCAAATCTAACCGTCATGCGTTTCCGTGATTAGATACAAATTGATTGACAGCGTGGGAAATTGGATGAATTAGTAGGTATTCAAATTTAGAGCATAATCTACATTTCGACTTGTAATTATTAAAGACCAAGCCCGCATTTGACATCAATCTCACCTGATGGTGAGTGAAAATGAGGTCGAAGATGAAAGCACACGGGCCTGGGAAAGAACTGGCTCTTCATAAAATATTGCCGGAACACATTACCGCCGGAGCGGTGATATTTGGTGGCACATTACATATAACGGGTGATTGCCAGCCAGTCGGACCCAGGCGGGATCCTACCACCAAGCGGAGGTCACTTTTACAATATACTTATTCCGGGGCGTCCCCGCCATCGTACAACACTATAGTTGAAATCTACATTTCAACTTGTTTCTCATGAAACAAACAGCGTATAAAAAGAACAGGTACTTGGGTTACGTGCTCAAGGGTCATTCCGAACTTTATAATTATAGGCAATGAACGAAAGCATTCTACGATAGAGATCGCGCAAATTATCAAGTTCCCTCTGAAGTTGCGGCGAGTCACTTCGCGCAGGTTTTGTGTAAGTAAAACAACTGCGCGAAACGCCTTGCGGCAACTTCAGAGTGGACTACATGTTTGGAAATATCTCTACCAAACTTTTCGTGCTTCGAACTAACGGTTTTGTACAATAAAGGGCTAGTTTAAGTGTTTTAAAAATAGGAGAATAGGCCTGCCAGATCCTAAGCTATTTAGTTTTAAAGGCATTTTCAGGTACCCGAGCCAGCGGATTAAGTACTCGAATGGACTTAGAATTGACATATTTTCTGTGTAAGTAAATAAGTAATATACAATTATGAGTTTTTCTTATCCAATAATAACAATAACGATGACTCAGTTCAAAAGACCCGCATTTCCAATAGGAAGTATTAAAGTTATCGATACATTTTTGGATGAAACTTTTAGAAATAAGATGGGCCTTGTTGTCAATTTAGCTGTTCGTTTTTAAGTTTACTTAAGTGCACATAAACTATAAAACAAATAAATAAGTAGTGCTTATTTTTTACCTGCGAGAGAAGAACATTTCACTATAATTACTAATACATAGTCAGAAAGACCTTAGACCTTTTTAGACCTTAGAGCATCGTCGTAACGTTGCTTGTTTAACCGTGTACTACAGGATACATTTTGGTGAGTGCGCCAGTGCTCTGTTTGAACAAATTGAACCCTCACCCTTTTACCCTCGGACTACTAGACGAAAACAGAACTTCCATCCGTATGTGGTAGATATTCCGAAAAGTCGAACTAAGCGCTTTGACAGTTCCATTTGATACGGGTCGCCAAGGTTTGGAATGAACTGCCTGCGTCTATTTTCCCTGACCAGTATAGTCCTAGTACTTTTAAGCGTCGAGTGAATAGGTTTCTCGTGGATGGACGTGTACCGCCTTAGTCTTCATGTTCACTTAACATCAGGTGGCATAGAAGACAAACGTCCCATCCATAATTTATAAAAAAAAAAACAGTCAGAAAAAATATCAATGCACTTCCCTAGTTAAATGACATCCGAATAGGATTTTCACCTGCAAGAAATAAAAACACCCGCATTGCTGTATTATTGCGGTATAAGGTTCGATTTCGGACCGAGTGATATAAACAAATACAAACCAAGACGACGCACTTTAGTATGAATTGTTCAGTTTTAAAATTTTATTAAAACATATTTCTTAACATTTCCCACGGTCTTGCGAAAATTCAAAGAAGAAAAATATCATGAAGTAAGCAGTAGAAAATTTTAAACGGCGAGCTTGTCGCAAACAGGGACCGGAAAACCCCTTTATTTGATTAAGCCTATTGATAGGGTAACCCTATCAAAATCTTACCATATGGAAGTGTAACCCTATTGATATGGTAAGCCTATCGACGTGGTAACACTTTGAATAAAGTTAACTACTTTCGGATGCGCTTACCCTGTGATAGGGTTAGCCTATTTCTATCTCTTTCCGCGCATGCTGTTGAATTCGGAAGTATAATTCGAAGTGCGAGATTGAATAGATGGTGATATTTTTGATAATTTGATATTCTTAGAGATTAAATTTGTCTGCAGGTTTTAAAACCCTATTGAATCGGTAACCTTCAATAGGGTTTTCGATAGGCTTACTGCTTACATGAAGCTAACTCTATTGATATGGTAAGCCTTAAATTAGGGTAAGTCTTCGATACGGTTACCAAATTGATAGGGTTTTTAAAACAAGTCTATGAAAAACCCAATCAAAAACCTCTTTAAGGGTAAGCGGTTCCGGTCCCTGGTCGCAAATGATGTTTCACGGTGGAAATTAACCGGACAATAATACCACGACTTTAATTTCATTGTACTTTTCTCCTTACCATAACCAAATTACTTCATCAAAGTGTCATTTCAGCAAACATGACTGTGCCTACGCAGACGGCAGTTATTCCCTACAACCGGTAAATAAAACAGTTTCCTTCTAAAACTTCCATTTCGATAATATCAATGAACATTTTTCCACCAAGAAAACCAAGTGTCGACTCAACAAGTGTGGCAAGGCCGTGATGCAACAATTTCTTGGTCGATTATGGCTGAACAATGGCGAACATTTTCCCTGTAAAACTAATTATTATGTTCGCCGAGTCTTATTATTAAAAGGCCCTTAGAATTCCATATCAGAAATAACTATATTATTTATATTCTTTCATCAGTTTGAAACTTATTATCCCGACTATCCATAGATATGATCGCCATAAAGTTAAATTAGAAAAACTCTGTATACAATATATCCTCAACATCCTTTTTTAATTCTAATAGAATGAGGTCAAATTCGGGTTCAGCTACTAATGAAAAAGGCCTTTTTATTTCACCAATATGCGCAAACGATAATGTAATATAAGATTGGCTAGATAGTAATAATCCTTTTGCAAACAGTCATTTGGGAATAAAAATAACTTATCTGACCACTCAACTACAATCCTTGATGTTAGCCGTGCTAGTAAGTACTTATCGTTCGTACAGATCAGCCCCTGGTGGTTGCAATCTAGTTGTAAAATATGACATATCCAAAAATCTTACGCTAACAAGACGTCTTCGTATAGTAAATATCAGTGCTAAAAATACATAAAATAAATAAATAAAATCCCCAGACAATCACACCAACTACATGGCCCCAAAGTAAGCATAGCTTGTGTTATGGGATACCATGTAGCGAACTAGGGGGGAACCTAGAATATAAAATACATAAATAGATAAACACCCAGACACGGAACATTTTTTTTTCCTTGTTCCGTGCGGGAATCGAACCCGCGACCACTGGCGTCTGAAACAGACAGTGTTACCCCAGCGCCAAAGTGGTCGTCAACATACGTAACTTCACGCCTGTATCCTTTATGGGGTAGGCAGAACACAAAAGAAATTCCATCCGATGTCACGATTGACAAATTTGATTTTGTATTACGATGATATAGAGACTATTGCAATGACAACCTATCGCCCACAAAAACGCGAATAAAACCTCCTTCCCTTATCTGACTCTTAAAGTATGCTCGGGACGAGAAGCAGCTTGTACATTCTATGTTTTTCTTTTGCCAGTCCAGGAAAAACAAAAAATAGGTTTCCTTTTTTAACGGGAAATAATAAAACGAGCGACTAAAAAACAAATTTGGACTGGAAATAATAAAACGAGCGACTAAAAAACAAATTTGGACTGTCTTGAAAAATATATGAAAATGAACGGTTTTAAATATTAATATTGCGACTGAATTACTAAGTGAGCGACTAAAACACATATACATTGCGATGAAAGAGATAAGTTACGAGAAGGGCTCCCGCACCGGAAGGCGGAATCAGTACGGTTAGGTGCGACGACGAGCGCAGCGAGGAGGAGTATGTTAGGTTGCATATAGTTATACACGTGCGCGAGCCGAGCGAGCGAAGCGAGCGGTGCCGCGGCAGCGGCCGGCGAAGCGCCATAAACCTGGTCAGCTATTATAGTCAACCCTGGACAATCCCGACATGGTCAAAAGTGTTTTTAAGTCGCTGTTTCATTGATTCTTCGTCACTCGCTCTCAGTCGCTCACTTAATTAAAACAGTAAGCCAAATTCATTATTTTTGTCACCTAAAATTTTTATTTACAGTTACTCGATTAAATACTACCCTTTTTTAACTAACACTCGTCGATTGGTTGAAGAAATAAATCAATTATTATTAACTTCAGCTCGTTAAGTTATCGATAAGTCTCTTTTATGAAAATTTATGGCCTTTTAGGACAATCATTGATACAATACAGTATGCACGCGATTGCCTAGGTTCGAAATAATACATTTCGCACTTCCAATAAATCTACAATTACTCATAAATAAAACACATCGTTTTTCTCATGATACGTTCTAATTTAAGATCATTACACATACATAGAATAACACGAACATATTCCATTCCTGATTTCCATTCAGTGATTCCCGGAACACGTTTTATCCTCTACGCCACTTTTTTATGCATCTTTTTCAGAAAAAATCAAGAAGGCGGTATAGCTTTCCAAGATTTATTTGTGTTACGTTTACATTGACAGGTGTATTATGATTTTTTCGACATGGTACAGACTTGAGAGGTAACCTTGTTCTATTTAGCAATCTATTGTGAATTATTCAGCGGTCAGTTTTAAATTTAAAACAAATAGTTTTATTCTATAACGAAACATCTTTTTTATTTTTTTTATATAAGTGACTAAACCCGCGTTTGACCTCAATCTCACCTGATGGTAAGTGACGATGAGGTCGAAGATGAAATCACACGGGTTTAGGAAGGAACTGGCTCTTTATACAATATTGCCGGAACACATTACCGCCGGAGCGGTAACATTTGGCGGCAGACTTTATATAAAGGGTGGTCGCTAGCCAGGCGGACCCAGAAGGGATCCTATCACCAAGCAAAAATCTGTCTGTCTATCTACAAGTAAATACCTATTTGAAAAACGAAAATCAATAAAAAACTATACCTAAAACAAGCGGTATATTATTTTTTAAATCCAAATCAAACGAAAAAGAACCTAAAATAAAAAGGTGTGAATTGAAGCGTCCTTGAATGATACGAGTTCATAGAATGAATTTCCAGAAACCTCTATAGGTACGTAATATATTTTATGTAAGCACAGGTCTGTCGATAGAAAGCACTATTCCTAGCAATATCGGTTCACAGAAATTACTATTGAGGCAAAGTACTCTTCACAGATATCCAATCAGCAAAAATTTGCAAATTCGGAAATAAAAAAGAACAGGTCTCAGATCTACTGACTAAACGCATTGATGAAGCAAAGCATGTATCCTGATGCAAGTCCCGTGAATTTAAATTTGAGGAATCAAATTGGGACAGTTGCCAAAAAAATCTAAAACAAATGTAATAATGATAACCTAGTGGGGAAGTGGCAAAAGAAAAGTTGGGCGGAGGAATAAGTCTTGGCTCAGGAACATTCGGGAGTGGACTGGGCAGGACTAGTTAAGCAGAGCTGACTGCCAACCTTCGCTAGTCAGAGATTAACTTCAAGATGTAAGAACGTAGGTATCAAAAGAAAATTAGCGCTTCTGTAAAACAAAATGGCTACACATAGGCTTTGTTTACACCGATTTCCACGCGAAGTCACGAGAGTATGGCAAATAAATCATAAATATTCATCGATACTGACTGTACAAAGGTTAGTCAACTGCTAATAACTGCTGAAGATGCGGTAGAACAAAACGCATTGTATGCATTCAAATGTCTATTGTTACAAGCAAAGAAGCCTCCAAGAATTGTTTAAACATACCTTTGGAAGATAAATAAGTTATAGCAAATATCTGCTAAGATATTTCTCTAGTTAAGTCGAGCTTAATTTTATAGTTAAGTAAGTGTAGCATGAATTTAAAAGTCTCGGATTAACTTATCACAGAGCAATGTACAAAAAAAATGATGCGAAAAATAAGATACATTTGAACCAGAAATTTCTGTTCCTTTGCAGACACGGATACCTAGTCACAAGTGACAGCCACACATCGTGAAAACAAAGACAAAAATGCGGGATATCAAACTAAAAATACATTTTTCTTTGTCGAACTTAAAAGCAGCAGAATCGAACCATATTCTCATAATTCACTTGGGGATTCTTTAATTATAATCAGGTATATTTTATTTCCGCGTTGTGGAAACACATCAAAACGTTCTGCAATGAGATAAAACTGTAAAACAACAGTTTTTGTAAAGATTTTTAGCGGAAGTCACACTAGCCTTGCATTTCCAACATATCCTGTTATGTTACCTACAGTCTCTCGTATTAAAAAATTCTAAATATGTCATTCATAGATTTCGAACCTCTTCAAGATTAATCACGGTTAATAAAATCAAACAAACATCGACCTTATTTGTATAGGGCGACTATAAACGTGAATATGTTAACAATATCTGCAGTTAGCTATGTCAGCAGTTAACAAAATTGTAAACAACAAGGTTACTGACTTGAGGTATTTGCTCCAGTAAGCATTAACCAACCAACTTGGATAATGTTAGGTGTGTTATAAACAAACCGGATATATCATGAATTTCGCCTATTAACAGCGTCATATTTAGGGACCTTAAAGAGCTGACGCAACCTTACTATGTTCTGTCTTTCCTATCTTTTAAAGGCTCTAATAATCCTGTGAACCGAAACAGGTGTACACCTGTGGTTAAAATTTTCCCAGAGAGCTTCCTCACAAACCTCAGGTAGGGTCGGCTATAATCTTCCTACCTAATATTATAAATGTGATTTCTTTGTAGAAAATAAAGCTTTTAAAATAAATGTGAAAGTTTGGGATCCATAGATAGATGTTTGTTTCTCAATCATGGCAGAACGGCTCAACCGATTTGGATGGAATTTGGCATAGTGATAGTGTAGTGTCTGAAATAGCACAAAGGCTACTTTTATCCCGATATTCCGCGGAATTTGAAATATAGTTCTAACTCTCCAAGAGCGTGACTTAAAAGGCGACAAATCTGAGTGACTTCCGCTAGATTTTGGGTCTAGGATCCCATAACCAGTTACCGCCAGAAATATTCAGATCAAACGCAGCATTCATTACCACCAAAACTAAAAATAGTATTTTTATTTTATCCAAACTAAAAAGTAGACCCCAGTTTAGTGCAAGCCGAGCCCCAAGGGTCAGAAAATCTGAATGTTATAAACACTAATACCTGTAAGCTCATACTAGTACAAGTTCTTGACTGGTTTCATATGCTTTTCAGACTTTCACATCCTTAACAATTATAAAAAGGCGATTTTAAAACTTAAGTCAGTAATAGAAGTCCAATTTGAAGCATTTGTGTTTTAAAGCCCCTATTAGGGAAGGGGAAGGTTCAGGATGTATAATTAAAATGTATCGCATGTTACAAAACCGTAGGGCACAGCTGTAATATTACTATTAATTGAATTAGTAATAAGAAAGTGTAAGTTTGGGTCCTAATAATCACGATTGGCATTACAATTATAACAATATAAAAAATCTGTAAAAGAAAGCTGTCATGAAAATAAATAATAAAGTTTAAACTTATATTTCTAACCTCATTATGTTATCTTAAATTGCATTTAATTGTTTATCTTCTAGTGAAGAAGAGGATATTTCAATTTAATGAAAAAGGCTTCAAATACTGCCAGAACAGATGATGTATAAAAAAAAGGTTTACCTAAGTATGCCTTGTGAGTTTTGACCAATCATTGAGAAACACTCAGTTAATAATAAAATCAGTCAACAGTCCAGATACTCAACAACAAATTATGACCTGGATAAGAACATAGGCTGCTTTTATTACAGAAAAATCATATTCCCTGCGGGTTTTGACTAACTTAAATAATATAAGTTGTTTACATTTAACCCATACAGCTCTTTATGGACACACATTATGCTTTTTCTATCATAATGAGATGTGATTTGACTGTGAGATTACTGTATTAATTAAACATTACAACATAATCATATTTGGCAATATAGATAGGATGTTTAATAAGGAAAAAATCATTTTTTATTTATATTATTATGTAATTTTATGTAGGTATTTTGATGATGATTTTCATACATCTTGGTGAGCTAAAAACCTTTAGGTTTTTTTTCAGTTTCTTTATTCAATATATAAGATTTACATTTTTTTTCCTTAAGTCTACACACTTGAAACCTGTTAAGGTTATTTAAGTGCGAGTAAGTCGCATTAAGTATTGTACATTCTAGTTTATATAATAATGTATATTGAGCTCGCACTGTAGGGGTTATTAATGCTCAATCATAATGTTCAAATGGGCAACTGGGAGTCCCAAGTTTGTGTCCTGGTCGGGTGATTTTAGTTAGTATGATATTTCAGATCTTTAACTAACTTAATTTTAAAATATTTTAAGAAAAGTATATAATTTAACCCATAAAAAAAAACTTCTAAAAGGCAATGAAAAGTTGCTTTCATTTTTAGCTTAGATCAATAAAGAGAACTGTTTTTACAATGTAGGGAGATATAATAAGGAAACGGACAACTTAGGTTGAACATTCAATTAAGGGTAAAAATTAAGGGTTTACCCATTCACACAAAAAACCTGTGGAGTAATAATTTATCTGAAGGCCAAAATAGTGACAGTTTCAGCAATGATGTATGAAGATGTATGAAGGTAATTTTTGTCTGAATTTATAAATTATGTTCTGATTGCCACAGGACATAGAAATGGAACAATTCCTGATGCTATTTTGATAAAATTCAAAACTGTTTAGCTGAAGGGTATGCCAAGGAAATAGACGCACACAATCGATAAACTCATCATCACTCTTGTAGCGCAGGCAACTATAAAAACTGTTCTTAATCACACAAAAGTAGGTACATTTCAATATCTTATTTATCAATAGATAAAAATGATTAAGCAAATAAATCAAAGACATTAAAATCAGTTTATGGTATTCATTTCTATTGTTTTATACTTCTATTTTACATTTCTGCTAGATAAGATTATTGCCTTTTGAGGATTGTTATATCCTTGTGAATTTATAATTAAATAATAAACAAGTCACTTTAAATTATTCAGACTTCTCAGTCTGATGTAAAAATATTCTTCTCATATCTTATACTAGCTGTTTCCCCAGGTAACTGCGCCATTTCAAATTCCGCGGGACTATCGAGATAAATTCGCCTATTCCCTATTCCAGACGTATTCGGAACAAACATCCATCCATCCAAACTTTCACATTTATAATATACAAAATTTTTGTTTGCTTTTGTTCGATAGATGTCGCTGTGGGTCGATTAAATCGCACAAGAAGAGTTGTAAATGACTTATGGTGGGTTTCAATATCATGAAAACTGTACATTTTGCATACAAACAGTAAAATTCACTACCAAAATGCTTTTCTATATTCAAAATTTTGACATCTAAACCACTGCTTACGAACTGTTTGACTGTAATGGGTTGCTAGGCAAAGTCTTTACATTTGACCGTTTACAAACGTTTATCTAGCCAATGAGGGCCACAAGTTATTAATTTATACCAATGCTCATCGAACATCCCTACTTCAGATGATATTGAAGTCTGAAGTCTGTATTAGTTAAATTAAGAGTGAAGGGCCCACAAAACCTGCTTGTATTAATGTCTTATAAAAACTATTGACCTAGAAGTCAATAAACAACTTATGACACTAGTAATATATTTCCTGTACATAAATTAATGAATAAATAAATAGATGTGGCCTTAAATTCTATACCATCATCATCATCACAACTCTTTGTAATGAGCCCACTGCAGGGTATGAGTCTCTCCCCTGGGTGACAAGGAAGCTTAGGCCATAATCCACCAAGGTGGCCCAGTGCTGGGTGGTGGATGTCAGAATTTTCAGGGTGCCGATACGGTTTCTGACAAACCCTAACGACTACTGTATACAAGTATACAGCACCCAGGACCGACAGCTTAATGTGCCCTCCGAAGCATGGAAATTTCGAAAATTCTATACCAAATCACGTAAAATAATATTAACATCCAATTATGTTAACATATTAATGATGTGGAGGAAGCAAAAGAGGTATGTCTGGATCGGAGCAGTTGGTGTCCTTTTTATGTATGTATGTGTAAACCTAATGTTTTCTTCGAATTGGTGTAGCATTCAATAAAAAGCCCTCAAAATTTTGAGGAGTTATACCTGTAGACTTCTTATAGACGATCAAGGCTCTCAGGAAGACCTATTTGTATGGTCTCTGAGTTTTATGAAAACCTAGTACATTTTAGTCCATACACTGGCTTAATTGTTACTCAAAATCAAGAGAACTTGAGGTCATAACCAAATGAAGTCAAATATCAAACATATCCTGTGTTAAATAATGAAGATAATTATTAAGCTTAGATGGTGTGAAGAAACATCCATGCAAAGATAAATATCAGTGTTTTAGAAGCCATTCAGAGAAACAAAAGAGTAGGAACTTTTATGTCTCCTGTATAAAGAATAATGTTCACGGTCCATACAGTCTCTGACCTGTCAAACTACTTTTTGTTAGGTATGTGAATGCATAAAGATGATATTTTCATTGAAATGCTGCCTGTTTATATCTAACTATTGGTGCAGACTTGATTTAATTTCTTAGAAACAAAATAGGGATTTTCATTTCAAGTGGATTATTGTAGTCGAGTAACTTTAGAGGGTGAAATATTAAAACCCTTGCTGTGGTTTCCAATATAAGTAAATTATTTGGAATAAACCTCACATGAGCTATTATTTGCACTGCATGTTGTTTTAATACATTTCATGAGTTGTCAAAAATCTGACAGGTCAGCTATGAACATTACTCTTTCCTGAAATAACATTCCCAAGCACACACATTACAACAGAACTGCTTAGTAGTTAAAAAGCACTTAAGCTATTGGGGTTAGGGGAAGCATTTATTATGTGGTTAATAACCTATTGAAGTTAAAGTAAAAACTTTGCAAAATCTGAAAACAACCAGTCACATATTCAATTTAAATACCAGTATTTTTACTAGTTTTGTTCTAAACATAAGAATGCCAGCTACGCAGCATTGATTGACAGGATGAAATTAGCGGCATTCTCCTTCATGGTGTGTATAGTTCTTAATGATTTTTTTCAACTACGCTTTGTTTAAATACATTGTTCTGAAATATGTACTAGTTTACTTACCGGTACAACTTCAAATCACAAAAATATAGCCTGTTCTATTATGAATTATTCTACAACATGCATTAACACTCACAAATGTGATGATGAGTGATTGTGACGGTAAATAAAAGTTTTAGAGTACCAACAAGCCATATGAATATATTACTCCATATTTTAGATATATTAAAGTAATACATTGTAGAAGTTTATGTAATGTATAAGCTTTGATCTGAACGAATTATACATACATTAATACTGCTTCAATTTTACATGTAATTAGGTTTACAGGTCACATTAATTAGTAATATACCACAGATTAATTATATTCACTGAGTCTAAAGTGTACACTAAGCAATTAAAGTAAAACATACAGAAACTGGAAACATAAACTAATTTCTTTGTAGAATCACAACAACACAACAAAGTATTGATTTTCTTGAATTTAAAGTGACAGCTTTTTTTTTAAATATGCTAAATTGCAGTTTTATTTTCAATACTTAAAAGTTTAAGTTTGATCAAATCACAGTGAGTAAGAAGAAATTTATAGATAGTTAAATGCACATAATAATGATGTGCTTCTGAAAATAGTACAATAGGAGTGGCTGTAGTATATAACTAATTTATGCACAGAGAAAGTTTTCAAGCAAATTAAAACAAATATCACTATTACATGACAGGAAAATTAATACAGATATGTTAATCAATCAGTGTTGCGTATCTAATTACTGAATCATTTCAGGAAATACTCAAAAGGTTAGCTGCTAGAAAAGCACACCATTTTAACGCAACACGCAGATTTAGCAATCTCACCTTGTTTTTAACTAAATATGATCATCATTGGCATCACGCGTAGTATTATCAACCACAAATTACAATTCTATTAAACTATTTACAATGAACAAGAAAAGTATAAAACGGTAGTACACAGCGAACGAATCGATGTCCTTGCGTTTCGGAAAGGGCCGTGCCTAGTTCGTCCTGTCTATAGAATATATAGGTCTATATATTTACGGTGATACCTTTACCGGACGCAAAATCGTGGTTATTATTTTGATTTAAGGCTTATAAACAGCATAATGGGCGTGCAAGAACCTGTTAAGTGTATAGTAGCTCAACTGTTCGGCCCAACAGCACCAATCTGATATAATTTACTTATGACCGGCAGCGCAACGGAAAGCCCTAGTTACACCCATCCATCATTACGCATATGGGCGAACAAATCAATGACATGTTAAACTTAAAAAAAATGGTCACAGTACGAATCAAACCAGAATTATACAGAAAGATAGAGCAAAATTATAGCAAGATCAATTACCCTTCTGTCAGCAATTCGCTTCGATCGTCCCTCCCGAAGTTTTATCGGCGATTCCTATATCACCATTAAGACTGATATTTCACTTTTTGGCACATTTTGTACAGTTTTAACAACACCACACTAAATAGATAATTTTCTATCAATTCACACAAAACTAAATTTTCACCATTAGGTTTTTCATACACCCTCAAGCACAGTCCTTTTCACGGCCATTTGCAAATTGCGTCAAACTTCCTGAAGTGTGATTGGTGTTTTCTGCGCTGGTGTATGTGCGCTCCGTAGTGACGCCTAGCGGCAAATCTAGAAACTATTTTTTCTGTTCTTGAAAAGTAGATTTTATCACATGGTAGTAGAGTGGTTTCTGCAATTCACAAAGCTCTTCTAAATAAATTGTAATAGGGTGCGGTATGCCTTATATGAAAACCCCAATTTGTGACGTCAAACTGGGCGTGAGAAATAAAACGCGCTAGTTTTAAAATATCGATTCGTTCAGAAATTAATGATACACAGACTTCTTTCTATTTTGGTGCAAAAGAAATATTTTATGTTTTGTAATTTTGATCATTAATGTTAACATACGCTAAGAAAAATTACGCGTATCATCATTCGTTATAGAGATAAAAAAAATTCATCATCTTGCAAACAAATTTTTCTTGATACGCATATTGAAATAAAATTAAGATTATGTAAACTATGAAATATCAATAAACAAGATCTACTACATACTTAAAAAACGAAGATTTGTTTTCTTCAATATCTATAAATTATCAATCCAGACAAATTCAATGAGTGATTTTCTGAATGCTCATTAAAAAAGCTAAACGGTACAAAAATGGTACAAAAGGCTTCGATAGATGGCGCTTTACAAAAGGTGAAGTCTTCTGTCATATAGCCATTTATTCCACACTGCGGTTTTAAAAGTAAAATAAATTATTTGACGTCTGTATCAGAAATTGAACTTATAGTATACAGAATTAACGCCTTCGGCTTTTTAAAAGTGCCATCTATAGAGGTTTTGTGAACTAAGTTTTATGAGCTGTCAGAAAACTCTTCATTAACATTCAAGAAACTTCAATTTCAATCAAAGTTGCCATTTTGGTGCTTTTTCAGATTTTGTGAAGTTTGACTTCATACATAGGTACATGAGGGAAATGCTTAAAATAAAGAAACTAAGTTAATATGTAAAGATAAATGAATAGTTTGAATTGCCCAGCGGGGCTCAATCGGGCCTCTATATCGATATTTTCTTGGAATATGGCACTTAGAGTATGTTTTTTTTTTTTTAATATGGCATCTTTGGTTCTGTGACAAAATCATGGTATCGAGTAATTCTATCTATACCCTGGCAAATAAATATTCAATGCAGTAAAATCAAAATAATTAAAAATAATCACAAGTCTACTGAAACACGCTCTTAAAAGTAGGAAACAAGTAATAGTCTCCGCTGAAATATTTGTGTATTTTTATGTCATACTGATGGAGATGGAGAAACGATCGGTTTTTTTTAGGTTTTTTAATTTAAGTCCCCATAGAGGGCGCTGAAGTCAATTTCACATGACGTCATGTTGCCTATAACATGCCTAGCGGACGATCAAGACGATATCAAGGACACCTAATTTGTCCAATTAGGCCGGCGCCAGACTTAGCTTCAAATGTTTGAACAAATGTTTGAATGCTATGTGTGGCGCTGGACTTTGGATATGTATTCAACGTTTGCACAAATATTTGCACTTTGCCATCCGCAGTCGGTCTTTTTCGAAACATCAAAGCATTCAAAGTTGAATGTATTCAAATTTTTGCGTGGCTTGCCACACTTGTTCAGTGTCCAGTTGCTCGAGCGTTGTTGAGCGGGACGCTTGTGTGCATGTTACACTGCATGCGGCCATATAATGGTCTGGGGCAGCGAGTGCGTTCTGGAATTTGTAGAGTTGTTACAGGGGCAACTATCTACATGGAACCCGAAAAATAACAAATAAAAAAAAATTAATTACATGCACACAAATAATACAGGCTAACTGAGCCTACAAAATCGTTGTCCATCTTGTTTGTTGTCTACTAGCATACTGTGGAGAAAAGTGTTTGCGAAGCAAGTCTGGCGCCCGGGTTATTGTAACTAGTTTAGAATTTGTTAGGGAACAGATGAACATCCATGCCCACATACATACATCATCATAACCCTCCTTTATGCTTCACCGTAGTCGGGCAAAAATGACAGTTCCAGTATGCCCACTTTAGGGAAGAAAAATAATAGTCATGTGGTTTAATTGACTGAATGTTATTATTTTTTCTACATCGTAATGTACGGACAGGAATATTTTGGCTCACAAAATCTTTCTTTTTTAAGATTCTGTTAGCAAAGGGCAACTTTTATTTTTTATTTTTAACAACTAAAGGAGTATAAAAATAAATAACTTGATTTTATTTCTACTGTAGGTAATCGTTTCAAAGCACTTGGTAAATAATTATTTTCATTTAAATTACTTTGAAGATAAAGTACACACCTCAAATTCCAAATTTTGGCTAATTTGTGTTCAGTTTTTTTTTGTATTTTTTAGGTAAAAGCGTAGGTACTTTTATTATTAATTATAGTTATAGGTATTTATTTTTAAGTGAAGTAGGTATAGGTAGATAGCATTGCACAGGCGTTTCAGCGTTTATCAGCGCGACTTTTAGTCTTTAAATAGTTTATTTTAATTTCTTTTGTTGTTATTTTATTAGTTGTTTTGGTAGTGCTTAAATATTCGGTCAAATTCCAAATTCTGGCAAATTTATGTTCAGTTTTTTTTGTTTTGTGTAGGTAAAAGCGTAGGTACTTTTATTAAAAATAGTAGTTATAGGTATTTATTTTTGAGTGAAGTAGGTACTTATAGGTAGATATCATTGCACAGGCGTTTCAGCTTTATTTTCATTTCTTTTTCTGTTGTAAGTTGTACATATTTCTGGGTATAATTCTATTAGGATATTTTAGTTCAAACAGGCACTTACATTTTAAGTGTAAGGTATTTAAATAGTTTGCGTTAGGAAATGAACATGATGAAGTTACTAGATTTCAGTTAGGCAGATATATCAGCTCTTCAGAAGCTGTGTGGCGGATCTTAAGTTTTAACATTTACGAAAGATATCCGCCTGTGACCCATCTGGATGTTTATCTCGAAGGCGGTCAACGTATATATTTCAACGCGTTCCATAGATACTTAAGCCTCATGTGAAAGTGATCTAAACAATTAATTGTCAAATGTGTAAGCATGGGTATTTGTTCAGCTTTCACGCAAAAACTACGAATCCTACCTAACCTACGAATCATCAGAGGTACTAGAAGTAACATAGGATACTTTTTATCCCGAAATTATCGCGAGCGGAGCCGCGGGCACAGCTAGTTTCATAATAAATTAACAAAGTCGTGCATAGGTATCGACTGTGCTGTGATGCGCGGTCTTTGTTTACAAAATAATAAAGTTAACGCATTACGCGTTTTTTTGAACATTGACATTTTATCAATATAATTGAGTTATTACGTTCCATGATATTTCTGTTAAGTGACTATTTGTTATAGTTATTATTATAGTTATTATCTTTTTTTAAAGTTTAGCTCGTCCATGGCGAAGGGATCCTGTACATCTCGTAATAATTGTCGTGGAATACGCACTTCGTGTATAAAAATATTATCGTAATGGTCAATATCACTGAAAGGATCCATTGTAGTTAATACAGATCACTATTAAACAAGGCACGAATCGTGTGCCTATCTAGTTTTTCTCTAAGCCACAGTTCACAACAACACAAACTTAATTTGAAGTACGCTCAAGTATGGTAGAAAGCACACTCAAGTGAATACAGTTGTGAAACTAGTTTCAATCATTGGCATATGCATAAGTAAAGTTCTATAATAAGCGTGAACACAGTTCAAATCATTTAGTACTCAAGTGATATCTGGTCATTGAATCTAGTATTAGGCAACGTTTTGTAATAAAGAAAGTCGTTGATACTAGTTTCAAAACTAGTATCAATACATGAGTACTATTCTGTAATACGACCATTAGAACGCATCTCGGCGCCCTAAAAATTCTAACATCCAACAACCATCTCTGTGTATCTTGGTCGTATATGACTCAGGGCATGAGTCTTTTCACTGAACTTTACTAAAGTATTTGCTAAAACTTTCAGAACTACTTAAATAAAATTCAATTACATTTTATTTGTAGACTAGTTAGAACATTCTGGTTGGATTTTTTTTTAATTTACCGCAGTTGAAAAACAGTTGATTCAGCTGAAAAATCAGGAATGAAACGATAAATTATGGAAACTGACACCTGCATCGTGCTACAGCGCAAATACTATAGTAGTGCTAATGAAGATATTTCATTTAAGTGTTGAAAAGCTATTTCAACCCTTGGTTACTTTCTTCAAATTATAGGATATCCTTCGTCCTTTTGCTCGGCGCGAAAGTACAACTGACAAATAAAGTTACTATCGTATTTTAAATATTAATCACACATTTGCAATGGGGAGTTTTCTGAAAGCTCATAAAAATTAGTTCAAAAAACCTCTATAGATGGCACTTTTAAAAAGCCGAAGGCGTTAAGTCTGTAAACTATAATGTAGGTAAGTGGTATCTACCATCTATGGTTATTTATACGTTCAATTTCTGATACAGACATCAATTAATTTATTTTACTTTTAAAAACGCAGTGTGGAATAAATTCTTCGCCTTCGCCTTTTGTAAAGCGCCATCTATCGAAGCCTTTTGTACCAATTTTTTACAGTTTTGTTTTTTTAATGAGCTGTCAGAAAACTCCCCATTGTAGGATTTTAAGATTTTTAGCGATGGCAGCATTGACTCTTACAATAACCATGGCACCAAAACTTTAAAAAAATATCAGATTGACAGTAGATGTCAAGGTGACATTTCAGACAGTTCGGTTATCTGACTTACCTTACCTATCAGTTTTGTCAGACAGAACAAGACAGAAGTGGACAGATGATTCATTTCATAATAAATTAACAAAGTCGTGCATAGGTATCGACTGTGCTGTGATGCGCGGTCTTTGTTTACAAAATAATAAAGTTAACGCATTACGCGTTTTTTTGAACATTGACATTTTATCAATATAATTAAGTTATTACGTTCCATGATATTTCTGTTAAGTGACTATTTGTTATAGTTATTATAACCGACGCGACGTGAAATATTTTTGCGTGCAGCTTCCTGTATTTTCTGTGAGTTATCTTTTGTTTTTGTTAAAGTAGTAGTTAGATAACGTCTGCGTGATAAATATGAAAAATATATGTTGTTGTGTTTTAGTTGTTTTGTTGTTTTAAACAAATGGTTCTTTTAATAGTTTGTCATGGACATAGTACCATAAGTTTGAATGCAACGAAATCATTTATTTTTATAATGTTTATAGCCTTTATCATGATAGCAGGGTTCCAGAAAATATGAATAAAGTTCCAAATCTTAATATACATTATATATATGACTAACATTTTGTAAATAAAGAAATCTATTTAGAATCTGCTTGATATTTAAAGTCTATTTTAATTAAGATAATAAATTTATTTTTCATAAAAATAGCCAATAAATAACATGCAAGCACAATGCAGACCTACAAATGCTCAGTAAAATATTTTTTATTTACAAATGAAAAAAAAAATCTTACCCATGATCTGGCTTCTAAACCAATAAGAGAAATTCTTGAAAATTTCCCATACCAAGGGGCTGATTAGAAGTTTGACAAATCACTTAATATAATTGTCCTAACTAAAGTGATGTGAGTGCCTTATGAAATTTTCTATCAAGAGGTTAATCTGTGCCCGTGCTAAGAAGTAGATATTTATATATTTTTTTTATGGGAAATAATAAAACGAGCGACTAAAAAACAAATTTGGACTGTCTTGAAAAAAATATGAAAAATGAACGGTTTTAAATATGCCACTGAATTACTAAGAGAGCGACTAAAACACAGATTATTTAATCATAAAAAAACAAGTAGGTTGGTTAAGTGCAAAATATGGAAAATCATAATGTTTATATTCATACATTTATTTTATACTAAGTAATTTATTCATTCACATTGCGAAGAAAAATATTATGCGACAAGAAGGGCTCCCGTTCCGGAAGATTTAGTCGGTACAGTTAGGTGCGACGACGAGCGCAGCGAGGAGGAGCAGTTAGGTTGCATATAGTTATACACGTGCGCGAGCCGAGCGAGCGTAGCGAGCGGTGCCGCGGTAGCGGCCGGCGAAGCGCCATAAACCCTAGAGCTTTTTTAAATAACCCCGACGTTTGTGGCACGGATTGTTTCTGATATAGTAATTTAGAAGGCAACTTAGATTTTTAGAGGGGAATAATGCTATTTAAAAGAAGTCTGTTTAATTAGCACCCATAAATAATGTTTTTAAGTCGCTTTTTCATTGATTCTTCGTCACTCGCAGTCAGTCGCTCACTTAATTAAAACAGTAAGCCAAATTCGTTATTTTTGTCACTTACAATTTTTATTTACAGTTACTCGATTAAATGCTACCCTTTTTTTATCTGTTTCTACACAGCAAGTGTTTTTCTTTATATTTATAAGAAAGTAACTTTTAATTATAACTGAAAAAGGTTAATGTATTCAAGGTTAACTGGAATGACGGCTCAAGATTGCAACTAGTAGATGTTGGCACGGTTATTATCTTTTGGAAACCATTTGCTTGACAGCAAATGTATTATGTCTAAGAAGAAGATAATTCTGGTAAATATTCAACCTGATCTTCACTTACCTTCAGGTGACATGGAGGTCAAATGTGGGTTAAGTGAACAATAAAAATAAATCTGGCATGATGGTCTCTTAAGTAAACTTCCAGCATATGACGTACCGATTGGGCTCTGCGACTGGATATCTGATTTTCTGAGGGAACGGTCAATTCAAATAGTCTTTGATGGCTACTCCTCAAACCAAATGGCAATTAATGCCGGGGTACCTCAGGGATCTGTTTTCTCTGCAACATTATTCTTGCTGCACATGAATGACCTTTTAACACCGGCCATTATTGATTATGCTGATGACAGCACTGTTGTAGTACTGGAGATACGTATCCAATGAGCGAGCGAGCGACCCCGTGAAATCCAGAGTTTAAGAAAGTCAATGACTGAGCGCGTTGATTTGACCTTACGGAAAGTATCCGATTGGGGTGAGTCGAATTTGGTCAAATTCAACGCGTCCAAAACTCAGGCGTGTCTATTCTCCGCAAATAAGAGCACCTTCACATTAAGTAACGCCCATTTTCCAAAATGTATCTGTCCCCATCACTGACCATCTAGGGCTTTCAGGCGTAACTGTCACATCCAGTTTAAACTTCAGTCAACAAATTGTGTCCATGGCTCAAGTAACTTCGAAAAAGTTGGGAATAATCTCGAAGGTACGGTGGAACTTCAGCCCTGCACAGCTTCTTAACTTACACACAGCTCAAGTGCGATCATGCATGGAGTACTGCAGTCATCTTTGGGATGGTTCAGCCAAATATCAACTAGAAGCGCTGGACTCCGTTGACCGAAAAGCCCGTAAACTAATTAACGACGTCGACCTTACAACCAAAAAACTGCAGACCCTAGAGCATCGTCGTAAGGTTGCGTGTCTAACCGTGTACTACAGGATACATTTTGGTGAGTGCGCGAGTGCTCTGTTTGAACAAATTGAACCCTCACCCTTTTACCATCGGACTACTAGACGCAGACAGAACTTCCATCCGTAGTAGATATTCCGAAAAATCGAACTAAGCGCTTTGACAGTTCCTTTTTGTTACGGGTCGCCAAGGTTTGCGTCTATTTTCCCTGACCAGTATAGTCCTAGTACTCATAGACGATACAGTTAATATGAGATAGATGGGCAACTTGATTTTATTGGCAAAATAGAATAATACCTTATATCATAGATGGCGCTAGTAACTACATTTAATTCCAAAAATGACCGCTAGACGGCCCTAGTAGATAAGTATCCATTATAAAAAAAAAATTAAGGTAAAAATATCTTATCCTGTTTATCACATTTAATGTAACATTTTATAGAACTTTATTATGACAACTGCTTTATTACAGAATAAGGTATTTATATTAAATAAGTGGACAAAAAAAAAAACGAAAATCTTTATTTTATAAGGTTATTTATTGTTTCGTGGAATATTCAAAAGCCTCTTTCTTCGCTCCATCTTCCTCATCAAATTTTGTCAATTGTCCATTTATTATTCGGTTCACCCCATTACAGCAACTGTGAATCAACATTTTCATTGACATTTTTTTTTATGAAATCGACCAAATTAACCTTATGACTTACAGCAAGTCATACTTAAATCACATGCACAATCACTGTATATTTACACAATATATTACACAATTTTTACACTGTTTTCGCTTTCCCGCACTTTAGTCTTTATAAACTTTTGTTGCTGAAGCCTTTTAAGTTGTTAGTAAGTCACACGAGTAACTTCACAGCCAAATTCACAGCGAATTTGTTAAAATAATAATAAGTCTTAAATAAAATGGTGGAGAAAACAAAAAACGCAACAGACGCACACGCACACGATCATTCATAGACTATTATAATAGTCTGTCAGAGTCAACAATTTTCCGGTTCCTGACGAGATATTAATAAATCGGCTATCCCAGCGCTACCTAGTTAATAACAGGAGAAATAACTTACCGAAAAGTTGTAGTACGTCTTAACCTAGATGGTGCAGAATTCAATTTCATTGACACTAGAGTTGCATAGGCCTGCTAGTACTTTTAAGCGTCGATTGAATAGGTTTCTCGTGGATGGACGTGTACCACCTTAGTCTTCATGTTCACTTAACATCAGGTGTCATGGAAGACAAACGTCCCATCCATATTTTATAAAAAAAAGCCAAATTTTGCTCAATCGTCAACCGGGATTTGATTACAGACAACGGACATGTGAAAATAAATAAAAGCTTTTAAAAAATCGAAACAGAGTGAATTTTTAATTCACAAATCGATATTTTCAACATTATTTGTTACCTATGGATACTATGTAGATAACTGATAATAAGACTTGATAAGAAATATACTACGTGTAACATGAATGCTACAGTCCTTTGGCCGCCGATCGCCAATTCCAAATTCTCTGATTTATATTTGCGAAGTGCGACATCCAAAACAACCGAGATTTTAGGAGTTTCTCTTTATTTTCCTGTGGCACACATCTTTGCACACAAAAATTGTAATAAGTTGTTGTTTACACGCCGTTTTTACATTTACAGACACTTAAAATATGAGGAAACAGCTTGCATAAAAAAATAAGTATCAAGCAACCAATAGTTTTCTAACTATTTCATAGATGGCGCTGTGTGTATAATAAATCGCGCATGTAACTATTTAAATAAGGGAATATGGGTGTAAGCTTGTTCGTTTGTTAAATACCAAATTCAATTCGTAACTTTCACAAAAATTTTTGACCCATCCTTTTCGATTGGAGAGGATGGAATGGACCTCAGAGATGACAGATTTTTTAACGTATCAATCACGTATGTTATTTCGTTAAAAAACTAGAGCCACCTAGTAAAATATAGCCGACTGAACTTTTTTGATGATCATTTGAATGTTTTAGCCTTACGTTTCAACCAGTTTTTACTACTCGCTACTAGGTGACTAATGCCATCGCCTGTTTGGCTATGATGGGCCATAACCCACCGCTTACCCCTCCCGCACCCCGCCCGTACGTAGGCTTCATTTGAGTTCCTAGAGAAAACTGGATAGGGCAGCTCCTCTATATATTTCCTCCGTGGTGCCGCGTGCCAGGTCATGTGGCACGATTGACTCAGTTGTATGTCAAGTAAATAGTAACATAGTGTTATTTATTAATGGGGAATTCTAGTGAAAAATTAAGCACCTACTTGTATTAGGTACATATTTTATTTTATCTACTCTCATATCATAATATCCAAAATATAAAACTCAGAACGAATTTATATTGACATACTTTTTAAAATAGTATAACGAAATGAAATTAAAAAATTAAATTATAACACACTACCTACCTCGAACAATACAATGTTATAATAATTTTTTTTTTCATTTCGATACAGATAACAGACCATAGATTTCATTTTTTTATCTGTGTCCTGCGAGCGCCGCGCTACGTTACATTCTGTGGCCGCGCGGCGCGTTTTGGCGCATGCGCGATAATGGCGGCGGGAATAAATATCTTCAGTGTATGAGATTAGATAAAGTAGTGTATGAAACTGCACATAACTAGGTATTATGTGACAGCTTCATAAACTACTATTATTGATTAGGTAGTAGATTCAGAAGTTAAAGTGAAAAAACAATCCAACTATTTACCTTTTCTATTTAAGTACACTCCACATATTGAAGCAGGAAAACTTAAGATTGATTTTTCTATTATATTGAAAAATATGCATAATCACTATATCTAACCTTTTCACTTACTTTTTCACATCGAAATGTTGCTTTCTGACTAAATTTTTAGTTTAAAGCCGTAAATAAATAAATAAAATTCCCAGACAATCACACCAACTACATGGCCCCAAAGTAAGCACAGCTTGTGTTATGGGACACCATGTAGCGAACTAGGGGGGAACCTAGAATATAAATACTAAAATAGATAAACACCCAGACATGGAACATATTTTTTTTCTTGTTCCGTGCGGGAATCGAACCCGTAACCACTAGCGTCTGAGGCACAGCTTGTCTCATTTCAAACATCAGTATCAATCGTGAAATAAAAGTGACAAATATCCATCGAATTGAGCAATTGTACTGACTTCCATTGCATTGCACAACAGTGCTTGTGATAACTTCAAATATTGTTCCTCTCGGTTTGAAATTCGAACAAATAACCAACGATCAATAAGTAGCCTGGTAAACTCTGCAAGTGTACAGTCAGCTTCATTAAGTTCGTATCAGGCAAGATCACCAAATACTAGGAAGCATCTAAAGTAGTCATAAACACAGGAAAAGCGCTCAGATTGTTCAGGCCATCCACCGAGCTCCGTATGGTATTCCGAAATACCGCTCACCGAAAGGACGCTTTTCCGATAACACTCTACTCCGACGGTTATTTGAACGAAAAAATAATTGGTCGATGAAACGTTTCGCCGATACTATTATTCATCGACGGTTGGTAGTCCGAATGAATTCTTCGCCGATGTAACGGTTCACCGAAAACACTCTTCAACGACGATTGGCTAAACGAACGAATCTTTCCGATAGCATTCAGTTTACGCTAGCTATTATCAATCAATATATATAAAACTGTTCCGTTACTGACTGAGTGACTGAGGGACTGAGTGACTGACAGACAACGTACAGCCGTAACTACTGGTCGTAGAGAGCTGAAATTTGGAACATACATTCTTTAGGGGATGCAGGGGTGCAATAAGGAAGGAATTCCCGAAATTCCCACGGAAACGGGAAATATAGGACTTTTTAGTTTGTATGAAAAATCTTATTCCTTGAGTGTACGGATGTGATACTTGATATAAAGGTTCCGCAATAAGTGTCTGTTTGTATTATGGAAGGAATTCCCGAAATTCCCACGGGAAGGGGTTGGACTTTTTATTTTGTATGAAAAATCTTATTCCTTGAGTGTAGGTACGGATGTGATACTTGGCATGAAGGTTCTTCAAAGAGTGACTGGTTGTGCTACGAAAAAAAATCACAAAATTCCCACGGGCACGGGAAATATATGATTTTTAGTTTGTATGAAAAAAACTTATTCCGTGAGTGCATGGGTGTGATACTTGGTATAAAGGTTCTTTCAGTGGGTGTCTGGTTGTATAGTTTCTGAAATTTCCACGAGAAGGGTAGTTAAGGGCATACGAAGTTGCGGGATAAAGCTAGTATTTTATAATAATGTGCAATGCTGCTAAGCAATACTCGAGTCCCGTGTTTAATTTTATCAGCATAGATGAATAAATAAATACCGGGAGCTTCCGTATTAAAGATAAGTCCCTAAATGACGCATAATGCACTCATTAACAATGGTTCTGAGGTCAAACGAGTATTGAATAAACTTGCAATAGTTAGATGTAATAAAACAACAAATATCTATGGTATGTAGTATTTATTTATTTTTTGTGGGTAGTTGCGAAATTTGTGACGACAGACCTCGTTACATGAAATGTTTCTCGCTCGTGTTTTGTTTAATTAAAAATGAATAAGTGCAATTTAGTTAAATCTAAACGCGGAGGACATGTGCTAGTAGTGAATGGATATTCTTATCACTTAAATAAAAAATATGATAACAAGTATTATTGGCGGTGTACAAAAAAACAAACAAGTGGTTGTGGTGTAAGTGTAATAACTTTATTTGATTGTTATGAACATACATTTGTTAGTCAAAATTGTGATCATGCACATTTACCAGAGCCTGAAAAAATTATTGATATGAATTTTAAAAACAAATTGAGAACTAGTGCGATGGAATCTATGGACAGTCCATCACAAATTGTAAATCGTTGTTTAAAAGACGTAGCTACCATAAGTGCGCCTCAATTGCCGAATAAATCGGCTTGCCGAATGATTGTGCAGCGTGTTAGAAATAAAGGACTTCCTAAGATACTGCAAACAATCAACGAATTTCATGTACCACAATATCTCGCTAATAGTAATGGAAAGCAATTTTTGCTTGGTCAATATACATATAACAATTAAAGTGTTGTCATTTTTGGTACTAAAGCTAATGTTAAGCGTATGAATAATGCACAATGCTGGATCATGGACAGGATATTTTCGAGTTGCCCAACTCCGTTCTGTCAAGTTTTTTCTATTCATGTTTTAGTGGGAACTGGAGGTGGTACAAATAAATTTCTACCTATGCTATACGCACTACTGTCACATAAGACTGATAGTTGTTATTTTATATTTTTGGAGATTTTGAAAAAATATGCGATCAATACATTAAATACCCATTTGTCACTAGCTTATATATTAACTGATTTTGAAGTAGCAGTGATCAATGCAGTCAAACGACAGTTTCCAGACTGCGCCCTGAAGTATTTGGCGTCATGTCCAGTCAGAGGGTCTCGCAAGGCGATATGCTGAAGATTTTACATTTGCGCACAAAATCAGACACTTAGTTGCCCTCGCTTTTCTTGAGCCCGCTGAGATATCCGAAGCCTTCGAAATCATCCAAAATAAAATATTGCCGACAGAAGCAGCTGAAATTGCCCACTGGTTTAAGAAATATTATGTTGGATCACATCACACGCAGCAAAGAACTGACACGGGTTTGATAATAAAAAGAAATCAGGCATTATTTCCACCAGCTATGTGGTCAGTTTACGATCGCACACTTTCTGTTCCAAGGACACAAAATGCATTAGAATCGTGGCATGAACGATGGAACACCCTTCTCCATAGAAAACAATTGAACATTTATAAAACAATTATTGAATTTGCTAAAGAGCAGAAGCATACAGGATGTGTCATTGAACGAATCAACTCCTCGAAACCTGTGCCAAAGCGTAGACGTAATGCACAGGTTGAATATGATGCTAGAATACAAACACACTTATCGCAAAAGAGTGAAATGAATATTGAATCTTTCTTAGGTGGATTGGCCCATATTCTATACCTGAAAAACAAGAAATAAATATGTTTTTTTATATCATTAAAGAATTATAACAATTAAAAGTACAAATAATAATAATAACTCACAATTTACTATAACTTAAAAAATTTATCACGTTGTGTTACTTTTATTTGTTTTTTGCTTTGTTCGCACAGTTTTTTTTTTTTTTTCTATTGTCGCAGTTCTAATAGAGAAATCATAATAATCATAATCATATTGTTTATTGTAAAAAACAATATAAATTTGCCTTTTTGATTAATTTTCTTATTGTTAAATAAAAACTTTGTTTTTTTTTCTATTGCCACTCTTCCATGTATTATTTTATTATTACCTGTATTTTTAACATGACTTCTACAAGACCCAAGGGTGTTGTCAAACTGAAAGAAAAACTATCCATTTGGCAAAAGAATTCCCCTACAACGAGTGCTATCGGCGAAAGATTCGTTCGTTTAGCCAATCGTCGTTGAAGAGTGTTTTCGGTGAACCGTTACATCGGCGAAGAATTCATTCGGACTACCAACCGTCGATGAATAATAGTATCGGCGAAACGTTTCATCGACCAATTATTTTTTCGTTCAACTAACCGTCGGAGTAGAGTGTTATCGGAAAACCGCCCTTTCGGTGAGCGGTATTGCCGCAATACTTCGGTACGTTTAACTCCGTTTGCTTCCATGCTGGACTGGGAGCGAAAGAAAAACGTATAATGTGCCAGCTGCTTCTCTTCCCGGCCATACTGTTAAAGCCGGTTAAGGGACAGAGGTTTTAAAGGCGTTTTTGTGGGCGATAAGCTGACCCCCTGTCACTACAATATAGTCTCTTTCCATCTTTATAATACCTCCAAATTTGTCAAACGTGACATCAAATGGTCTTGTAACCTCTGGTGTTCTGCCTACCCCATAAGGGATACAGGCGTGACGTTATGTATGTATGTAAACACTCTCCGT
Source organism: Stenoptilia bipunctidactyla (assembly GCA_944452665.1). Classification (NCBI taxonomy): domain Eukaryota; kingdom Metazoa; phylum Arthropoda; class Insecta; order Lepidoptera; family Pterophoridae; genus Stenoptilia; species Stenoptilia bipunctidactyla. The sequence continues at coordinate 3,535,627 of OX101743.1, read as the reverse complement.
TCAATTTGCTGCTAAGCCAGTAACATCCGGACATTTTCTGTTTTTTTAATAACATCAAAAATGCTCGATGCTCAATGCTAATTGTGCGAGCACCGCTCGCGAGCACGAATTGCGCCTGTGTGAATGAGACTTGCTCCTGTGTGCGTGACGCTCATAGATGAATATAAGTGACGCTCGTAGCCTGCTCGACGCAATCCGTGGATGGTCGGTTTTTTAGACAACATCAAAGGAACTTGAAAATGCGATTTTTTGTTTGTTAAGATATCGTAACGATTTTGATGTCAAATGAAAGCTTTGGGTATAAAACCAATTTATCCATTTGAATCATGTAAATCAGTTTACTCGTTTAAGAATTAATTTGTATCGTGAAAATGTAAACAATCAGAACATTTAAAGTTTTTGTTTTCTCAACTAAGCCTTCTTATAAATTCCGTGCGCCACCAACGTCGCGGTCCTCGACGTTTTTTTTTATGAGTAGAACGATTAGCTTTTGCTCATGACCCCGTACGCGCATAAACATTCTATCTAGTATCCAAAGTGTAAGTTCTTAAGCAAACTTTATTTGGCCTAGATAATGTGGTGTGAATGTTGGAAATATTTATTTATTTTTAATTTACCTGCCCAGACACCCATTGACGTACCTTTTTAGCAAGTTTCACATCGGTGCACTCAGTGAATAAGTTTTTCATACCAAATAAAAGTCATACATATGTTTTCCGTTCCCGTGGGAGTTTCGGGTTACTTGCCGTGGTGTACTCCTACCCCTACATCTCCCTAGGAATGTATGTTTAAGGTTCAGCTCTCTACGCCTAGTAGTTATGGCTGTACGTTGTCTATCAGTCACTCAGGAGAGTTTTAATATAGGTATGTATGATTATGATACTGATGAAGCTCTGATCGAAGTTAGAGCACGAATGAGGTCTTCGGACTTTATACCTCGTGTGATCTATTAATTTTGTGAAGTGTCGCGGAGACAGGTATTAATATAAGCACAAACAAGAGGCGAAATTATACACGGAAGATTTTCACAAACAAAGTGTATTGTCACACACACAGCACACGAATAGAAAGTTATGAAAGTTCAGAAGGATAGTATAGAAAGTCAAAAGCACAGTTTACAAGATGTACAGCACAACAGAACGAAACGAGTAAAGAAATTACAGTTTTTATAGTTCTGGTAATACGGAGCAACTTAGGTTAGCACAGCTATCGCGAACGAAGTTAACAGCGTACTGGTTTGGCTATTCAGCGCGAGCGCAGCCTACGGCTGTATTACTGTATTACTTCCAAAGCGTTGATGGTACCAGCAAAGTGAATTTTTGCGGTATGCAGATTCGGAGCGTTTCGACGATCAACTACGATTGTGACTCTCTTGTCGGTTTCTGGAACGTGGCCTTCGGTGCAGCTCGACGGTGAGGTCCTTGGACCATTTTTCGTGGCTCAGCTATTTCATTGGCCATCGTATGAAACGTCGATTCAGGAGCTGAGGTCGTAGCGACGTGCTGTCGGGTTGACGCGATTTCCTGCACTTGGTCAGCAAGTTCCGCGAGGGCTTCCAGCGTGCTGTGCTTCTGAGTCGCGAGGAGAGTCTGTATGCTCTCTGGCAGTCTGCTGGCCCAGATGGTCTGCAAGAAATCTTCAGGCACGTCCTGACCTGCCAGGTTGCGGAGATGGTGCAAGAACTGGGAGGGTTTTCTATCTCCCAGCTGTTCGTGCATGAGGAGTTGCTTGACCTTCTGCTGTTTCGAGGTGGTCAATCTCTTCACCAGTTCTTGTTTCAGCTTGTCATAACGACTGGAGCTTGGTGGGGACAGCAGGATATCTTTAACCTCCTTGATGTACAGCTGGTCTAGATTTCCAACGACGAAGTTGAATTTTTGTTCGTCATATGTGACTCCAGCGTTCGCGAATAGTGCTTCTATCTGGGCGAACCACACCTCTGGGTCATCAGGCCAGAACGGGGGTAATCGAATTCCAATCCTGGAGGAATGGTCATTTGATGGTTCGCCAGTAGAAATGCGCTTCATGCTTTTTGGTTTCCGCTTTGTGACTCGATCTTCAGTGCTAGGCGACGCGCAGGATTTCGCGGAGTCTGAATCGCTCATTGTGATAAATTTTAATATTTTCTAACTTGAAAATGTATTCAATAAAGGTCACCAGTGTGGGTGAACTTCTTGGAGTTTCTTTAGATGTAAAAACTGGGCTCTTTTCAGTGCTACTTCCACTCATACACTCCATATCATTATGAGATAAGGTTCTTTGAACAGATTTTCTTGCAGGTTTGGAAACTGTCACTTCGTTCAATCTCTGATTGCTTCGGCTGCGAGTGTTTACATTCTTGTTAGAAGGAATTTGTATGGGACCTTTGGTTGGTTATCATTATCTTGTTTTAATGTATTTGAACTAGCATTATGAGATTTATTTGGAATAACTGGATTAAAATGAAACTCTAATAAATTGGTCTTTTTGACTTGTTTAGATTTTAGAAAGGGGCCTAGGACAGAAAGTTTCGCAATATTTTTTATTTTTGGTGCTTTGAATGTAGCATTTTTAGGTGCAAATGAAGATTTAGCCTCATTTGATTTCTTTACAGCATTATTATTTGCTAATAGCGACCTTGTTACTCTTTCTCCTGTATATCCTGAGCTACCAGGAAGCGATTTGCTTTTCAGGTGTGGGAGTGGCTTATAATTTAAGCTGTAATGAGGAACCCCAACTACGAAAGGAGTTTTCTTGTTTTTAAATGCTTCTTTTTTATCTCTGTCTTCTTTCCATTTCTGTAAATTTTGCAGTCTTTGATCTAATTTAATTTGTCCTTCACTTTTAGTAATTGGTAGATTGCGCAAAGTGTCATTAACTGAAAGACGGGTATTTTTCCTGGAATCTATGTTTTTTTCAAGTCGTTCTAGGACCCCTCCTGCTACACTTGAAAACTGTTCTGGCTTGTTATTGTGCTTATTGGAGTGTTGCTTCAACGTGGTGGCCGTGAGATCCATTTTATGTACCTGATTATAGAAAAAAATTTGAAACTGTTTGTTAACGGTTCACGACTGTGAACATAGACGACTCGTCTGGGTCACCAGTTTGGGGATGTGGTGGTCGTTTTATGTGGACGATACAATTGGCCACGTTCGGCTACCTGCTGATAGGTGGCGCTGATAGGAATACACGATCGAACTTGTTCCACCAAAAGTTTCCACACTCTTTCGCTAGATGTCGTGCAACAAAAAATTTGGCTACTGTCCAGTAGATAGTGTTTTGTGCAGTTTAATATATGCACAAACAAGAGGCGAAATTATTCACGGAAGATTTTCACAAACAAAGTATATTGTCACACACACAGCACACGAATAGAAAGTTATGAAAGTTCTGAAGGATAGTATAGAAAGTCACAAGCACAGTTTACAAGATGTACAGCACAACAGAACGAAACGAGTAAAGAAATTACAGTTTTTATAGTTCTGGTAATACGGAGCAACTTAGGTTAACACAGCTATCGCGAACGAAGTTAACAGCGTACTGGTTTGGCTATTCAGCGTGAGCCAGCCTACGGCTCGCTCGACGTGTGCGCACTTGGACGACTGGCATGCCAAACGTCCGTATGAAATAAACATATGTACTTAGAATATATAATTGTCTAGTTAATAAAGTAATGTTGATAAATATACATAAAATATAAATATTGAAAGTATGATGTGTAATATATGAGTATTTAATCTATACTAATATGTATAGAAGAGTTTGCTTTTTGTTTGTTTGAACGCGCTAATCTCAGAAACTACAAGTGGGATTTGAAAAATTCTTTTTGTATTTGATAGCCCAACTCTTGAGGAATGTTATAGGCTATATTTCATCCCGAAATTCCCACGGGATCAAAAGTTACGCGGGTAAAACCGCGCGCGGTGGCTAGTCTGAAATATAACTAAATTTTGAAGTGAGAATGTCTGTGTGTGTTTGTATAAGTGGCGTGGTTCCATTACACCAATGTGTACCCGCCTTAACGAAGTATTTAGCGTTTGTGTGCTCCGATAAATTTGAGGACTGTGGATGACCTGAACAATCTGAGCGCTTTGGCTGTGTTTGGTTGTGTTTTCTTACTATTTGGTGATCTTGTTTGATACGCAATGAATGAAGCTGACTGTACTAGGAGTGAGTGGCTTGTTCTGAAGGCCGACATCACAAATACCTTTTCAAATAAACCTTTGATAGCCTTAATGCGATATTAAATTAGTGCCAGGACCAAGTACTTTGATTTAGAAGTTTCTCAATATGTTTAATGTTGTATCAAACGAATATTTAGGTTGTTTTTTTTTTGTTTTTGTTACCTTTTTTTTTTTTTATTTTTATAAGTGACTAAACCCGCGTTTGACCTCAATCTCACCTGATGGTAAGTGACGATGAGGTCGAAGATGAAAGCACACGGGTTTAGGAAGGAACTGGCTCTTTATACAATATTGCCGGAACACATTACCGCCGGAGCGGTAACATTTGGCGGCAGACTTTATATAAAGGGTGGTCGCTAGCCAGGCGGACCCAGAAGGGATCCTACCACCAAGCAAAGTTTGGTTTGTTTGGTTTGGCTTTACGGTAGGTACACATTTATCCGCAAATAATAATTACAAGTACATATTAATAATAATAATAACGCGGCTACGCTTTGAGTGATTGATTACCGAACTGTCAAGACTGACGTTTGCAATATTATGTACACACATACATAACTTCACGCCTGTATCCCTAATGGGGTAGACAGAACACCAGAGGCTATGAAACCATCTGAGGTCTCGTTTGACAAATTTAGTTTAAATGGAGAGGGACTACTGCAGTGACAGGGGGTCAGCCTATCGCCCGCAAAACTGTCCATAAAACCTCTGTCTTTTAACTGACTTTTACGGTAAGTATGCCCGGGAAGAGAAGCAACTGGCACATTCGATGTTTTTCGTTCACTCCCAGTCCAGCATGGAAGAATATAATGTAATAGGTGTTTTATTTGTTATTCACATAATGTAGAAAAAAAATATGAGACAGATAGAAGCTTGTTTGGTGGCCTGGTAGAACTCGCTTTACAGCGATAAGGCCGCCCGTTGCGCCTTTCAAAACTGTTTTTTTCCCTTCTGTTATTATATGCAATGAGGAATAAATAAATAAAAGCTTAGCTAGTCATAATTTAGGCAATAGGTGTTTTAGGTCTGTTTTTTTTGGTTAGAACAGAGCTGAGTGTAGGATTAAAAAATCTAAAACCTATGTACTTAGAGGTTCAGATTTTTTGTCCTTCATTGCAAAGGGCCTCAATTGACGAACTTGGTTCCTTGGTTATCAATTCATTTAACTCATTTCCGGGTTACGGCGACACCGAACGAACATGGCAATATTGATTGAAGTAGGTATTTGAACTTACTCTTTTAATTCACAAGAATATTTTAGAACGTTTTCAACCGATTTTCAAAAAGAGGAGGTTCTCAATTTTTTGTGTCTTTGTTTTACGAATTTTTGTCCAATTATGAATCGATTTTAAATATTCTTGCTTCATTTTATAGAAATGTAGTGACTAAAATCGAAAAGGGTATGCTACGGTGGTTTGGACATTTGGAAAGGATGAGTGAAAGAAGATTTACGAAAGAGGTGTACAAAACAAGAATGGATGGTGTTGTTGGAAGGGGCCGTCCTAGGCGAACGTATGCCGATCAAATTGGTGACATTTTGAAAAAGGGCCTAGTCAAAAGTACCCGTTACCGGCTATCATGTATGAAGAGATTGATGAACGTGGAAGAAGCGAAAAAAAAAATTTTCCAAATATATGAATACTGAGAATATGTACAGTTTACATGTTTAGGATATAATAATGTTAGTGAAGTCGGTTTAATTAAATCTTTGCATTTGTTGATTATTACTTGGCTATAACATAATTAATTATTAAAGAATGCAAGCGTTGCAAAAACTGCCCCCATTATCCTCTTTTTCCACTTGAATTACGATTCATTCAATAGTATGCGCTTTATAGGAAAGAAAACATAATTCAGTCAGCTAACAATAGGCTAAGATATCGCTATATGTGAATACGAGCGTTTGCCCGCGACTTCGTACACGCATAAACTCAAAAGTCCTATTTTCCGTTCCCGTGGGAATTCCGGGAATTCCTTCCATTATACAAACAGACACTTATTGAGGAACCTTTATACCAAGTATCACATCCGTGCACTCAAAGAATAAGATTTTATCATAGAAACTAAAACATCATATATTTTCCGTTCCCGTGGGAATTTCGGGAATTCCTTTCATAACACAACCAGTCTCTTTTTGAAGAACTTTTATGCCAAGTATCATATCCGTGCACTCAAGGAATAAGATTTGTCATACAAACTAAAAAGTCCAATAATTCCCGTTCCCGTGGGAATTTCGGGAATTCCTTCCTTAGTGCACCCCTACATCCCCTAAAGAATGTATGTTCCAAATTTCAGCTCTCTACGCACAGTAGTTACGGCTGTACGTTGTCTGTCAGTCACTCAGTAACTCAGTCAGTAACGGAACAGTTTTATATATATTGATTGATGATGATTGGCATGTTTTTTGGGGTATTTTTATAAGGTTTATGGGCCACTCTAAGATACCTTCTACCTCGGGTAATGCCTTTGGCGATACTCTGGTGGGCTCCTTTTCCCTATGAGGTTTTTAGTCAGTAAGCTCCAATTTTACCGTGTAATAAACGCGATCAATTCGAGTTGAACTCACCACCACAACTCTTTGTAACTCACCCACTGCAGGGAATGAGTCTCTCCCCTGGGTGACGAAGAGGTATAGGCCATAATCCACCAAGCTGGCCCAGTGGTGGGTGGAGGATGTCAGAATTTTCAGGGCGCCGTAATGGCTTCTAACAAACCCTAATGACTACTGTATACAAGTATACAGCACCCGGGACCGACTGCTTAACGTGCCCTCCGAAGCGCGGAAGTCGCCGTGAGAAATGAACGGTCGGCGGTCACCCATCCAAGCACCGACCTCGCCGAACGTTGCTTTACCTGTGATTTCGTATGATACACACAGTGACCACGGCGCCACGACGACTTCCACGAGTTGAACTCGGCTTACGCGTTAAAACGAGTTACGCCTTCAATGTTTCTTCAGTCGGAGCCGAGTCTTGTTAATAATAATAATAACGTTCGTGGCGTATCCATTGATTTTCCCCACGACAAAACAAAAGGGTACCTTTTACATATCAGATAAAGAATTAGTTAACAATTGGCGACAAATCAAGTATGTATGCTTAAAATAAATGAAAATAGACAAATTGGAAACCTCTCACCTTGTCACTTCTTTCCGGAAGTCGGTTAAGATTAAGAGTTACTTAAAGCCCAAATACACTGTTGGAAACAAAACATCAAACCAAGGTGACCTTGCTAGTTTACAACGTGTTTCCAACAGTGAAGATGGCTGTTGACAACCAAATTACATGACCTTGGCGGGTTGGAAACGGCGGTGTTTAGAATCACAGACATACATCTACATAGACAACGCAAGTGCTACGATTTGTATTGGAACCAAGAGTGCCGACTTTTTAAGACCTATTGTGACGTCACAGCTGATATTTATTACTGGAAAATACAGAAAGATTCAGAGACACCGATACCGCCGATGAAATCGATTATTAAGAACGATATTGATTTTGTGGACTCGATTTTCTAACAGACATACATACACGCATATTACAATACATATTAAATCTAGAGGCGACCAACCTTGACGCTTGGTCGGGGTTCGGACACGCAAAGGATATGCATTTGCGTTATCTATGTAGATGTATGTCTGTTTTTAGGACAGCGTGTACGCTTGTTATTGTATATTTTACTATGTAACTATAACTAGAAATGACTCGAGTTTTGAAGCTTTTTATCCTGCGTTTCAACCTTTCCTTCTTTGTATCCTCAATTGCATACAAAACTGCCATCGCGAAGATGTTGCCAACGCGAGAGATCAGAGCACACTGACGATTAAGGGGCGTGGCCTGGCGTGACCTTGGCTTGTGTTCTTGTTTGTCTCCTTGTTGGAAACCACCGTTTGTAACAGTGTGGATGACTCGGAATTGGTTGACAACAACTTAACCTTGGTTGGAAGCATTGGTTTTCAACGTGTTTTCAACAGTGTGGCGGCCCTATTACTTCTGAGTTACAAGTGCCTATCCTTGAGTTGTTGCCAACTCTCGAGTTGCCTTCCTACCTACTCTTGAGTTATCTGTGTAAGTATATGTATACTTTTGACGAACTTACTCTTCAGTTACCTACTTATGAGTTACCGACTTGTAAAGGATTATTTAGTTTGAGTGGGTAAACTACTATATTTTTTTTTTATAAAATTAAAATATAAATAAAAACCCCCAGACAATCACACCAACTACATGGCCGTAAAGTAAGCATAGCTTGTGTTATGGGACACCATGTAGCGAACTAGGGGGATCCCAGAATATAAATACATAAATAGATTAACACGAAGACACGGAACATTTTTTTTTCGTGTTCCGTGCGGGGATGAAACCCGCAACCACTGGCGTCTGAGGCAGATAGGTTTACCCCATCGCCAAAGTGGTCAAATACATACATTGTGGCCGTCCAAATCAAAAGGGACCTTAATGCGGAAATGAGTTATCTACATGGCTGAGATCTACATAAACGTACCTAACTATAGACCAACCTCTTAGCCTATTCTATAATTTTTTTACGAATTTTTGAAGTTCCCTCATCGAAATTATGAGTTTCGAGAAAATTGCAATTTAAGTTTGCCGTTCAAGAATTTATGTTTTAGTGTGAAGTTATGTAGCCGATGGTATACTATGATTTACTAATGGAAATTCTTACAATCGCTGTATAAACTTGTCTGTTTATGGAACTAGACCCGCTGACATGATGCATTATCTGCGTCTATTTTCCCTGACCAGCAGGGCTAGCATGCTACCGTCGACAACGATAAATCGGGCCTTTTATCGATATTTTCTTAGAATATGGTATTTAGTGTGATGCGAAGATTAAGATAATGACATATTTGGTTCTGTGGTCTTAATCATGGTATCACATCGAGTAATTGTATCTATTATGGTGCGCATATTAGCTTACATAATAGGATAAAGTAACAAAATAATATTTATCTTATCGATTCGACTATTTATCGATGGTTGCATGCTAGCCCTGCGATTCTGAAACTTAACTCCGACAAACGTTTCTCTGCCGGATGATCCGCCGACAGCATGTTTCGTTTATATGTTGTTCAGCGACAGAACCTTTCAACTACGAACGATTCGCCGACAGAACGATTTATTCATAAACGAATGTACGACAGAACCTTACCACTACGAACGTTTCGCCGACAGAACGGTTCATTCATGAGTGAAACGACGACAGAATTTTTCAACAAATAAGGATTCGTCGATAAAGCTTATTTGGGCGTGGTTTGACACTAGGTACTAGTGAATAAATCTAAAGTTTATATGGTATGAGGTTAAATGAAAAATATTTGCAAATGAAAATAACTTTTACTAACAATTTCCTACACATCATGATTATCACCAAAACAAAAACACAACAAATCAACGAAAATTAACAAAAACAATTTTTAAAGTTATATAGGACACATTATTTTGTATTAATTAAATGAGAAATGTGCGCCCAGCCATCTAAGTAGCTTTTTATGTTTATATCATCTTTTTCTGACAAATGTTGAGTAATCCTGTCCTGATAGTTTGATTTTTTTCTCTTAAGCGTTGGTTCCGAGGAATTAATGAGTTCGATAGTGCATTCTGTGTGCTTTTGTTCTTTATGGAACTCCACTATTGTTTTGAAAATGTTCCATTTTCGCCTGCCTAATAAGGTATTCCACCTGTTGTGCCACGACTCCAGCGCATTTTGAGATAATGGTATATGTGAAAGTTGGCTGTCATGTACTGACCACATCCTTGGAGAAAATATTGGCGGACTTCGTTTTACTGTCATTTTCGAGCTAATAGATTTTATAATCTTCGATGTTCCATTGACATAATATTTTTCAAACCATTGCATCACTTTCTTACCTTCATCAGGTATAATTTCATGTTTTATTATATCAAGGGCATCGGAAATTTCTGTTGGCTCTAAAAATGCCAGTGCACCAATATGTCTCATTTTATGGGCAAATACTGGATCACTATTATAACGTTTAGCGAGACCAGCTGATTGAATGTGACGCCATATGCTTTGGTTCAAATGAAAAAAACAAAGCTTATTTAAGCAGTCTGGGAACAACATTTTTATTGCCTTCATTGCTGCGCGTTCAAAATCGGTAAGGATTATTTGTGGGCACAAATTGATATTCAAGCTCTTTAGTGTGTGTCTTTTTAATATTTCTAAAAATATTTCATAACATTTTACAGTTTTATGTGTAAGTAAACCATAAATTAAAGGAAGTACTTTATGCGTGCCATCCGGAGTTCCAACTATTGCATGTATAGAATATATTTGGCTAAACGGAGAGGGACAACAATGAAACGTACCATCCATCAGCCAATAATTTGCTACACTTAAGAGTCTGCAATTGTCATTTGTGCCAAATACGATTACGGATTCTTCATTATGAGTGTAGTGACCGATAAGGAAATTTTCACTGCCAATTATGGTTAATTCATCGGGAATCACAACAGCATGTATATTTTTGGGAATACTTGGTAAATTCTTATTCCTTACCCGATGAACCATCATTCTCATGGCGTCCTTTTTCGGCATGTAAGGAGCACTAGTACTTGGTACATCTTGCATGCACCGTTGAACAATTTGTGAGGGTGCATCCATTGAATGATGGGCTTTTTCTTTGATGTTAGCCTTTAAAAATAATTCTATCTTCTTTTCGGGATCCGGTAAATGAACATGTTCCAACTTTTTCGAAATAACAATATGTGAATTATTCGTACACTCTGTTAAAATAGCCACGTTGCACCGAGTAGAAGCTGTTTTCGTACACCGCCAGTAGAACTTCTTATTTCGCATTCTGTTTAAATGGTAGGAATATCCTTCGTGAATCAATATATTTTTACCGCGTTTTGACTTTACAATTTCACATTCACTCATTTTTAACAATAAAAATAAACCTTTGCACTAACGCGTTGGTAACTGATTCCGAACAGTCAAAAACCTAACGAGGTACGTTGACAGGTAAAAAATTGAGGACTACCCACATTTTTATATTTAATTGTTTTCGTTTAGAAATAAGCAAACATGATATTAATTTATTATTGTAATTAATCAAGTATGTCTATAATTACCACAATAATACTAGCATGCATTGTGCTTGCAATTAATTTTGAATCATCATACATAGTTAAATGATAAGCTAGGCGGAAATTATATAATCTTTCGATGTTGCTATGAGAGCAAAGTTTAATTTTATATGTTTAATGTTATTTATAGTATGTACATGTCAAGTTATTTCAGGATCATCATGAGTGATGGAATTTTTAACCGTTGCGCCTTGACGTTTAGGCAAATATATTCTATATATGCAATAGTCGGAACGGCGGCACGCATAAAGAACTTCCTTTAATTTATGGTTTGCTTTCACATAAAACTGTAAAATGTCATGAAATATTTAGAGAAATATTAAAAAGACACACTAAAAAGCTGGAATATAGATTTGTGCCCACAAATAAGCTTTATCGACGAATCCTTCTTTGTTGAAAGATTCTGTCGTCCTTTCACTCATGAATGAATCGTTCTGTCGGCGAAACGTTCGTAGTGGTAAGGTTCTGTCGTACATTCGTTTATGAATAAATCGTTCTGTCGGCGAATCGTTCGTAGTTGAAAGGTTCTGTCGCTGAACAACATATAAACGAAACATGCTGTCGGCGGATCATCCGGCAGAGAAACGTTTGTCGGAGTTAAGTTTCAGAATCAGCCCTGCAGTATAGTCCTGGTACTTTACGCTCGCGTACACCGAATCCGACATCGGCCGAAGTATGCTCGGGCATCATCGGCCGAACTCGGCCGATCAAATCAAATGAAGTAAAAGAAAGAGAGCGCATACACTGCTACTACCGACGTCGTCCGATAACGCCCGAAAACGGACGATCAACTGACGAGTCCGAACGTGTTTGGATTTTTTGTCAGTTTTACGTGCTTCTTTCTGCGATCGAGTCGTTTTTTGGATCAAGAATGGACATTGAAAAATTTATTACTTGACGACCACTTTGGCGTTGGGGTAAACCTATCTGCCTCACGCCAGTGGTTGCGGGTTCGAACCCTGCACGAAACAAGAAAAAAAAATGTTCCGTGTCTGGGTGTTTATCTATTTATATTCTAGGTTCCCCCCTAGTTCGCTACATGGTATCCCATAACACAAGCTATGCTTTTTTGGGCCTTTGGGGCCATGTAGTTGGTGTGATTGTCTGGGGATTTTATTATTATTATTATTATTTTTATTTATAACAGACCGTCACTGTGGGACAAACATTCAAAAAGTTACAATAATCGAGATATTGGGAACCATCTATGAAATGAAGAAGAAATGGAGTAACCTGAAGGACCAAGTTCGCAAAGAGTATAACAGATGTACTCAACCAGGTCTTCGAAATCCTCCATTTTTAAAACACGTCTGTACTCTGTATGTTGCACAGTCAGACTACATAGTTCTACCGACAACGGCCGTTACCGTCTTCAGTGAACGTCCGAGACAGTCGTCCGAACAGCTCCGACCCGAAATCGTTATATCAAAAGGGACCTTATGATGGTATCTAGTTTCCGAGATATTAATAAAGTTGTAAAAATACCTGAAAAAATTGTTTTTTTAAGCTATTGCATAGCTTCTATCGCGGGCCTTGAGCGTGGGGACCGAATCCAGAAGTTCCGTAACGAAAAAAACCTAACACCCCACTCCGACCCCCCACTCCGACCATTTGATTTCATAACTTTACATGCGGGCTTTAATAAACAATCAGCGCCATCTACTAGGAACTTGTGGAACTTCATATTAGATCAAACATTACTGCATTAATAAAATAAATAAATAATTATAATTGCATAAGTTGATAAAAAATGCTATGCAATAGCTTTACCGCGGCAGTCTCCGAGTGACACACGTCTTTTTTTTTACTAATTATGTAAAATAAACATTTTTCTTTCTTTCCTCTTTCTACTAATAATTTATCTATAAAGGGCGTGAATTCGTCGTATTCGATTTTAAGTTTCGTAACTTAAGATCTGCGTGTTAGAAGAAGATTCTAGATAATACGATTCGAATGCGAGAATCATGTCACGATCGTTTTTTAGCTGAACCGTAATTTCGCTTGGAAGTACCATCGTTTATGTCGTGGTTAGTAATCTGGTAATAAGATAAATATCATCCGCTTGCGATATGCTAAAGGCCAGCCTTGTTGGTAGGCAGGCCGTCACGCGATGGTAAATCGAAGAAACTATGAATAATATTTTATGATAAAACTAGCTATGGTACCTGGCTCCGCTTGGTTTCAGTTTGATTTTAAGATGTTGCTGTTTTTGCCGTTGAAATCTATTTTCCAAATTTGAGTATGAATTCGTTGACAAACTTGATCAAAATCTGTTTGGTATGTGCGAAGATACCGCGAAAATATTTATTTATTTATTTTTATTTATTTACACTTCAGTTTATAAAGGTACAGTAAAAGAAAAAAGAACACTTACATTAAACATAAAAACTTGGCGGTCTTATCGCTGAGTAGCGATTTCTACCAGACAACCATGGCAAAAATATAGACAGATATCCCTTAAAAGATGTTTAAATGAGGTCACTGTAAATCTACATCGCGCTATCAAATTTTATATTGCAAGTGCTTATAAATAGTGCATAGGTACCTCAGGAAAAATCAGATTTTTGATATTTATTATAAAAATCGGATTTTTTCGAACCCTGCTTTTTATCCCGATATTCCCACGGCATCAGAAATCACTATGTAACCAAAGGAAAGAAATGATAAATAATAAATAAAAATAAATTAATATTTCTATTATCATATCATAATAATGCCATTATGTTATGTGCGCGGCTTGGTAGAATTTAGGCGCATGTATAAGCGACAGAGTAGTGCTAATAGCTCCTTTACACAAAGTATTCTCTAAAACAGAAGTGGTAAACAACTTTCTAAGTTCCGATGCGCACGCGCCGCGAACTCAATATTTAAAACAGCTATATAAACAAACATGGCGCGGAATAACCTGTACGGTAGAAAGTGGTTGGGACCCCGGAGTGCCAACCGTTACGGAAAGAACGACTGTCACTTGTTATTTGTACGACCTTGCTCTGTGGTGAATGTTTGTTTTTCAAATTAGGAATTTTGGATTTTGCTTTTCGTATAGCAAGCAACTCTCGAAGATCGACAGTAACAAGCCGATTACATTGCAGATGCTGTGTTGTTGTTGATCTGTTCGTTGTACGCGTAATATTTTACTGACAGATGTAATGAATGAATGATGGATGATGAAGAATTATAAATGTTATTTAAAATTAACTCGCAATAAGGTATTGACAAGTTTTGATGTAATGAGGAGTTTTCTGACAGCTCATAAAAATTAGTTCAAAAAACCTCTATAGATGGCACTTTTAAAAAGCCGAAGGCGTTAAGTCTATACACTATAATGTAGGTAAGTGGTATCTATTGTCTATGGCTGTTTATAAGTTCAATGGGGAGTTTTCTGACAGCTCATAAAAATTAGTTCAAAAAACCTCTTTAGATGGCACTTTTAAAAAGCCGAAAAAAATTTGATAACCCATCAAGATCAATCAACAGTCTCTGATTTCCAAAACTAACTTACTTGCATTTGTTCACTACAGCCGGGCTAGCACGGGCTGTGGATAAAATACCTCTGAAGAGAGGATAAAATTTTACACCGCTTGTCAATTGTATCTTCCCTGCGAGCACGGGCTTGTTAGTGGAGAACGCTCATCGCCGGGGATAAGGCCTTCTCTCCCTTTAGTATTGCCATTTACAGAAAATGACAATATAAAATTAAACCATAGAATCAATATCAAAAATTCAATCAGTATTTACATCAAAATCGATATTCATTCATTCATTCTTTCATTCGCTTTTATGTCAACAATCCTACATTAAAAAATAACAACAAGTTCAAGATCAAAGAAATAAGTTTTAAATATTTGAAATCGACTCAATATTTATCTTTAAAATGAGTGGAAAAAAGTAAGTAATGAATCAACTGTTTTACTTATGAGACGGCTGTATTTAAAACCCGTTTAAAAGTCACCATTCACAAGTATATAGCTCCTCTAGGCTTTACAACTGTTTCATGTACTACATGGTAGACATTATCATGTTAATAATATTTACGCAGATAACGTCTCTCAACCTAATGTCAAACGAAGAGCAATTTATCTTCGATAGACGGAGTCCATGCTCTAATGCGAAGACAATCGGGATAGATAAACCCTAGACAAATGTCAAAGTGACAAAATCTACCTTCTCTCCTGTCGCCGTGCTCTAGGCGGTGGAGAGTATAGATTTCTCCCTCAAAAAGGGATAAAATCGGGAGATAAGAGCGGCCGTGCTAGCCCTGCTGAGGTCAGGTTAAAAAACAGACTAAAGCAATATTTACCGTGTTTTGAAATGAGAGAACGGTTTAGGTAGCTAACGGATTGTTTACAGACGAACAGTTTTCGAGTGTTTGTCTGTTCGTATGTTTGCTGGTTTCTTACGGCATGTGTGTTTGATGATGTAGACTAGGTCAAGATTTGGATAGAATACTACACTATTGAAGACCACTGTGGGTTAAACTATCTGCCTTAGACGCCAATGGTCTCTGCACAGCAGTGCGATCACAGAACTTTATCGAATCGTAAGTTAACGAATGTTTACGAATGCTCGTAAAGTATGGAGTCGGTTGCAAGTTTTGAGTAACATTTTTTTATTTTACAGATATTAATGAGTACAACATGTTAACAAACATTCAAAATTAACAAGGCACACATTTATTTAAGCTGGCCGTTCGGCAATGGATAGATTTAAATTTTTTCTTAAAAACCGTCTCCATACTAAACGGACATTCGTAAACATTCGTTAACTTACGATTCGATAAAGTTCTGTGATCGCACTGCAGTACAGATATCTACAGTAATTCAACTTCATACAAACGGACGAAATGCTAGCTATACCTACGCGGCTCGATCTCGGCATGCGGCCAGTCGCGAGTGTACATACTGAAACAATTCTTGATTGAGCTTAACGTTTAATTGCGGATTGTTTATACATCTTTTAGTGCGTCTCAATCGAGGCGCAAGTGTTCTTCGGTCGCTCTATTTAAAAGACCGATTTGTTATTCAAACGTAAACATAGTTATTTGACACAAAACGTATTTTTGTTGAACACTTTCTATTCAATTTACAAAGTATTTAATTTTTTTATATAAAAAAAGTATATTTGCAGTCACAAAACTGAATGGAAAGTGGAAACACAAGGTGGGCAGCCCCATCACATGTGAACGGACCTCGGCGCTGTAGGCATTTATTTCAAAGATGCGGCCGAGTTAAATTACTGTATATACATATATCTGTACTGTGGTCTCTGACTCAATCAAAATAATTAATGCGTACCTACATGAATGAACAACATGTTAGCTTACATTGGGCTAGACATATTAATACATACATAACTTCACGCCTGTATCCCTTATGGGCTTGGCAGAAAACCAGAGGTTATAAAACCATTTCTGATGTCATGTTTGACAAATTCGGAAGCATTATAATGGTGGAGTGAGACTATTGCAGTGACAGGGTGTCAGCCTATCGCCCGCAAAAACGTCAATAAAACCTCTGTCCCTTAACTGACTTTTACGGTATGCCCGAGAAGATTCTATGTTTTTCTTTCGCTCCCAGTCCAGCATGGAAGAAAAATATTAACTATACTAATATTGCAAAGCTTTTTTTGTATTTTTGAACTAAAAATATATTTGCATTTAAAAACCAGCTCTTGAGAAAGGTTGTATGTTTCAAAATAAATGCGCGCGCGCAACAGCTGTCACACTCAAATGTACCTACGTATTTAAAAAAAAGTGCACAAGCTATATGTTTTCTTTAGAGGTAGATGGTACTGTGATGTCCAATATATTACAAAATATCACTATATACAATATACAACACAATTTTTTAGAGCTTCTTGCATAAATTATCAATTAAAATCTAGCATATAAAGTGTTTAGCTTTTTATGCTGAAAACAGTATTTGGTATACTTTTTTTTGTTCAACAGTAAACAGTATAATGTTGTGAAAAACAGTATAATACTGTTTAAAACAGTATGGTCTGCAACCCTAGTCTAGCCCAATGTAAGCTTTTTTTTATTTATCACATTTTTCATTTTATTTAAGAATATTACAGTTGGTATTCTTATTATACTGCAGTCACAGTTTAGGTACTGTTACGATCCATGCTAATTGTCGGTCTCTTAGATCTGTCTTCACATTATTGCCTCCATATGTGTTAATGGAGTAACAGTTAAACAAATGTTTTCTACCTTCAAGTTAGCGGGACGTCGGCTTTCAGCGAAAGGTGCTAACTGATCAATGAACGGTTCATGCGCCGTATACTTGGATGATAATAGTGGAGATGGCTGGCTATGATTCAAGTTTAGATCCGCTATCAATTCTTCATATAGAAAACCGTTAAAAATCTGTACTCAAGTAGAGATAAAATCTGAGTAAGCTTTTATACTATGAGCCAGGCGAATTTTATGTCTTTAACTTATTTATTTTATTTAACATACATACATAACGTCACGCCTGTATCCCTTATGGGGCAGGCAGAACACCAGAGGTTACAAGACCATCTGATGTCACATTTGACAAATTTGGAGGTATTATAAAGATAGAGAGAGACTATTGTAGTGACAGGGGGTCAGGCTATCGCCCACAAAAACTCCTTTAACTGACTTTTACAGTATGTCCGGGAAGAGAAGTCTGCCATGCTGGACTTTGAGCGAAAGGAAAACGTAGAACGTGCCAGCTGCTTATTTTATTTTATTTATTTAATAATTTATGTACACATATAGAAACTTACTTAAAGAAATCTATAAGAAATTTCTACCAGCAAGCCTGAGGCTGGAGAATGAGAATAAAAAGAACAAATTAAGTGCGTACAACTTACTTACAAGCAAATAAAGATATATGTATTACATACACTACATACTAAATACATACGTACAATTAAATATATAAATACATAAAATATATATGTATGAACTATTGTCGAAATATTATCAATGAACGATCTATAATATAAAAATATATAATTATACGATTTCAAAACCTAAGTTAGAGAAAGATAATGTTCTCTAAATCTTTTTTTGAAAATATATAGTGATTTCGACTCACGAATTTTGTACGGTAAGGAGTTCCAAAATGTGAAAGCATGGACAGTGAATGAGTTTGCAAAGAAATCGGTTCTATGGGACTTCATTTGTAGGAGTATACGCTTATGTGCTCTACAAAGCGCATCTACAGGATCAGTAAAGGCAAACCGCTCACATAAATAAAAAGGAGAACGAACATTAAAAAGGAGACAGAGGATGCGGGTATTTCGACGTAGACGGATCGGGAGCCATTGTAGTTTTTTGCGATATTCTGTAACATGGTCGAACTTACATAAAGTTTAGTGACAATATCTTTTTACTTGGTAACAACTCCTTGCTCTAAACAGTTTCGATGTGTTCTGAATAGGTCGGCGGTACAATCTTTATCGATTCGAGTTCCGCGAGTTTCGCATAGCGTGGAGTCGGTTGCATGTAAGTTGTAAGCAACATTATAGTCGGCGGTGCAATCTCATAACTCAATCGATTCGAGTTTCGCGAATGTTCGCATAGCGTGGTGTCGGTTGCATGTTGTAAGCAACATTATAATTTATCTATTTTACAATGATTTAACAATACAACATCATTAAAAACATGCAAAATTAACAAGGCCAAAAGTAATCTAAATAGAAGGCAATTGGTCATATGTATGAGAGTTCGCTCTGGACATGTACCGTTAAATGCTTTTAAATTCCTTGTTGGTAGATCTGACACTCCTAAATGTAATACTTGTAATAAAAAAGATGACCTGTATCGTCTTCTATTGGAATGTGTCCAGAACGAAAACGAGCGTTTGAGTCTATTAACTGATACTGGAACCCACAAACTAGAATTGTTTTTCCTTTTGCATTCATGCCTTAGCTCTAATTTCGAAAGTACTTATAGTGACAGAGTACTGAGTTTCCTAATTTACTCCTTCGAAAAAAGAATAACTGATATTGTGTAAGTAATTGTTAACATTTTTTTACACTTGTCTTGCGGCAGTGGCATTAAAATTTGCAACGGACCTTGCTATGTGAATATTCGCACTGGCGGCGGCGGATAGGCAGTGTTGATAACGGCAACGGTACCTACCTATCGCAACTTGTTAATAAAAGGCGGCGATTACTGGTCTCTTGTAGCGCAGTGCGTACTTCCATACTTCCCGCCCAGATTTTGCTAGCGAAACTGGTTTACACATACATACATAACTTCACGCCTGTATCCCGTATGGGGTAGGCAGAACACCAGATGTAATAAAACCATCTGATGTCACGTTTGAAAAATTTGGAGGCATTATAATAGTGGAGAGAGACTATTGCAGTGACAGGGGGTCAGCCTATCGC
Source organism: Stenoptilia bipunctidactyla (assembly GCA_944452665.1). Taxonomy (NCBI): domain Eukaryota; kingdom Metazoa; phylum Arthropoda; class Insecta; order Lepidoptera; family Pterophoridae; genus Stenoptilia; species Stenoptilia bipunctidactyla. Next base: position 3,515,970 of record OX101743.1, on the reverse strand, counting down.
CCACAAAAAAGCCTCCCTCGGTCCCTTAACTGACTTTTACAGTATGCCCGGGAAGAGAAGCACATTCTATGTTTTTCTTTCGCTCCCAGTCCAGCATAGAAGCAATATATAGCATAGAAGCTGGTTTATTTTCAAAAATTAAAACTAAATATTTAAAAATGTTGCTTTACACATCGGCTAAGATAAGTCCGTTATATGTTTTATGTAACTTTTACATGAATCCATTATGGCATTTCGTAGCAATATCCGTTTGAAATGGTAAATTAGTGTTATGTTTGTGACTTTTTTTATCGAGGCAATTTTCATTAATCATGTTTCTATCTTTACACAGCGTTTGGCTATATTTTAATATTTGTGAATATTTTTTTCCAAACACAACATGTATATGTCGGAATCGGGGTGATTCCTCTCTTTTATTCAATATCAGGTATTCTTGGGGATTTCAATCATGATTTTCTAATACAGTCTTTTGTGTCTTTAGGGCGAGTCGGTTTTTCTACTGTCGACAATGCTTGTGGTGCTGAACTGATTGATCTTCGGTGCATGTCAGTTTCTACTTGTGCGATATTAGTAGCGTGACACTTCATAGTTGCTACTTCTCTTGGAAATCTTCTTCATCATCTTTATTTTCGTTTCCATCTTCTATATTGGTATTATTCTCTCTGCCGGTGACGAAATCGTGACGTAGACTCTGTCGAGTACCAAGAAGGTGCTGGCATCCGAAGTCAATCCAAATAAACTATAAGGCTCTAGCTAGACACCGCCGACATATACATTATTTACTGGGTATATTTTCGTTCAAAAAAGTGTTAAAACGCTACATCCTTGCCTTAACACTCAACTCACGCTCCAAATAAAATAAAAACAAAATACCTACATTTTTTTTTATAAAATATGGATTGAACGTTTGTCTTCCATGACACCTGATGTTAAGTGAACACGAAGACTAAGGTGGTACACGTCCATCCACAAGAAACCTATTCACTCGACGCTTAAAAGTACTAGGACTATACTGGTCAGGGAAAATAGACGCAGGCAGTACCTACATTCCAAACCTTGGCGACCCGTATCAAAAAGGACCTGTCAAAGCGCTTAGTTCGACTTTTCGCAATATCTACCACCTACGGATGGAAGTTCTGTCTGCGTCTAGTAGTCTGATGGTAAAAGGGTGAAGGTTCAATTTGTTCAAACAGAGCACTCGCATTCTCTACCATCTTCGCGTTTGAACTCCATCTCACCTGAGTAAGTGCAGATGATGTCGAAGAGACACACGGGTTTAGGAAACTGAGTCTTCTTCTAGTTATTTCGGGACCCACCATGCGATGGGTTTATCAGATTGGACGCCTTTTACGACAAGCTTATCTGAGGACAAAAGGGCTATTATAAACTGACCCTTCAATCCAAATGATCCGAATGACAAATAATTAAGTCACGATACAGATATCTACAGTATTTCAACTTCATACAAACGGACGAAACGCGAGCTATACCTACGCGGCTCGATCTCGGCATGCGGCCAGTCGCGAGTGTCTGCATGCCGAAACAATTGTTGATTGAGATTTACGTTAATATGCGGATTGTTTATACTTTAAAATTTAAGGCGAGGATTTTCGACCACAGTAGGCATTAACGCTATATGGGACTGCGTGGCGGGCAGTCGCGTAAATGAACACGTCAGCGCACAGAAATGTCACAGTATAATTAATAGCAGTAATATAGTAGTACTATACCTATGGTGTGCCTTGTTATACGAAATTCGTTTCTACGATGTCTAAAACTTATGTCAAGGATGATATAATAGAATCTATATTTTTTATTTATCTGGATTTAGTATTGCGATACCTATACTTACTATTTTATTTTTTATAAATATTGTAATTGCCATTTTATAGATGAAATCTTTTTAAATTTATATCCTTACTGAATTCTGTTGTGAAAATCGTGCTATTTTGACTTGAAAGTATATCGTGACGTTAATTTATAACTTTCATTTTGCTTGGTGGTAGGATCCCTTCTGGGTCCGCCTGGCTAGCGACCACCCTTTATATAAAGTCTGCCGCCAAATGTTACCGCTCCGGCGGTAATGTGTTCCGGCAATATTGTATAAAGAGCCAGTTCCTTCCTAAACACGTGTGCTTTCATCTTCGACCTCATCGTCACTTACCATCAGGTGAGATTGAGGTCAAACGCGGGTTTAGTCACTTATAAAAAAAAAAAAAAAATCATAAATTATTTGTTCCAAAATTCATTAAAATCAGATAAGTAGGTAGTTGAGATCTTTTACGTAAGCTTTTATCTCTCTCTCATTCCAATCCAATAGGGCTGGTGTTTGAAAAAAAGGGTTTGGGAGCTATTTTCATTACTAATTTTCTACAAATCGGTCGGATGGTTTGGCTGAAATAAAGGAACAGAAAGATAGACTTTCGCATTTATTATTTAGTATGGATCCGTTATTTAGTCACTACAACACGAGTTAATTTGAGCTAAATAATGTAGTGTGAATGTTACAAATAATTATTTTTTTTATGAAATGAAATTCAATCCACCCCTTCGGAATGTGCACCTGTTTACACGAAGTAATAAATATGTAGTAGTTAATTATATCAAAAAAATAGTAATGTATGATTATATTCTTAAACTAGCTGTCCCCGCGGCTCTGCTCGCGATAATTTCGGGATAAAAAGTATCGTATGTTACTTCTAGTACCTCTCATGATTCGTCGAGTAGCTTTTGCGTGAAAGCTGAACAAATATACACGCTTTCATATTTATAATATTAGTAAGGATAACGATTGTCATTTTATAATATTTGCCAATTAATTGTTTAGATCACTTTCACATGAGGCTTAAGTATCTATGGAACGAAAATCCTTCAGCGCAAAGCTTCCGAGTAAACTATATTGAAAGTTGACCCGTCCGGCACGTGAACATGAAGATTTCTAGAACTGCTAGCCCGGGAAAGAGCGACGTATAACTGACCATGCGAGAAACAACTGACACCGAGATCTACTCCAGCAACACGAAAAGTCTGCCCTTGAGCCTTATTAATTGTCATTGCAAAACACACCGATACTGGGAATTGCGTTCTTTTAAATTGGAAATCTAAGTGCCTGTTTAAACTAAAATATCCAAATAGAATTATACCCAGAAATACATACAACTTACAACAGTAAAAGAAATGAAAATAAAGCTGAAACGCCTGTGCAATGCTATTTACCTATACCTACTTCACTGGAAAATAAATACCTATAACTACAATAATTAATAAAAAGTACCTACGCTTTTACCTAAAAAATCCAAAAAAAAAACTGAACATAAATTAGCCAAAATTTGGAATTTGACCGAATATTTAAACACTACCAAAACAACTAATACCTATTTTATAAAATAACAACAAAAGAAATTCAAATACACTATTTAAAGACTAAAAGTCGCGCTGATCAATAAAGTCGAACGCTCTGAACGCATCAACAGCCAAATATTGAAGCTTGAATTATGAAGCTTGCGCTCGCCTCCCGCCTTTTTATACCCTACCGCCGCGAGCCGCGTCGAGCGCGGCAACCGTTACGCAAAAATAATCCTTATATCATTCAGTATTCACGCGCGATGGGTTATTAGCGTATTTCATGTATAAGTTTGGTGTTTCTATACCGAATTTTATGATTCTTTTTTTGTTGAATAGGTAATAATGTAATTTTTTTTAAATTAAGGATGAGTGAGAGTATTATAAACGTAAAAGTAAACAAATATAATCAGAAAGCTCCGAACTGCCAAGCTATCGGGATTTACACGTGTTATTGTGAGACAACCATAAAATATAGACATATACTGTTGTGGGATATTTTTTATATAATTTTATGAAGAATATTTCTGTCATACATGATATCTATGTAGCTTTAACCATTAAGGCTGCACACGCGACGGAAGCTTAAAAAATTAAGTAACTCCTCCCGTTTTTCCAACATTTCCCTTCACTGCTCTGCTCCTTTTGATTGTAGCGTGATAATAAGTATACTATAACCTGCCCAGGAGTATGAAGAATAATTTTGTTAAGTTTCGTTAAAATCCGTCGAGTAGTTTTTGTTTCTATAAGGAACATACAGACAGACAGACAGACAAAAATTTTACTGATTGCATTTTTGGCATCAGTATCGATCACTAATCACCCCCTGATAGTTATTTTGAAAAAAATATTACATGTACAGAATTGACCTCTCTACAGATTTATTATAAGTATAGATATAGATATAGATGTCTATGTACATACATACATACATAACGTCACGCCTGTATCCCTTATGGGGTAGGCAGAACACCAGAGGTTACAAAACCATTTGATGTCACGTTTGACAAATTTGGAGGTATAATAAAAATGGATAGAGGCTATTGTAGTGACAGGGAGTCAGCCTATCGCCCACAAAAACGCCTTTAAAACCTCTGTCCCTTAACTGACTTTTACAGTATGCCCGGGAAGAGAAGCAGCTGGCACATTCTACGTTTTTCTTTCGCTCCCAGTCCAGCATGGAAGCAGGATGTCTATGTATCGTCATAATGTATTAGCCGTCTAATCTATAAAGCCGAAGGGTTTGTCTGTTTGAACTTTGAACTAGATTATTCGTGAAAGAACCGATCAGATATAATTTAATGTTACTAAAGTTGATGCATAAAGGTCCAAAACACTATATTTTTGAAAAACATAGCATATGAAAGTTTAACCACAAAATACATAAAAGGTGACCAATTTAAACTAACTTTTAACACTGTGAAATTATAACTATCTGGAATCATAATTTCAACACACAGGAAAATTGGTGGTAGATGCCATCTACATTCCCTTTCAAGAACGAAGTAAGTACTTTTTATATATTAATAATAAGGTACATCAAAAGAATTGTAGGTGGCAGCATTACTCAAAAACATATTTGTTGAAATTATAAAGATACCAAACTAATTTGATATCTGGATCTTTTGAAATAGAGTCTATTTTACTCGTGACGAAAATAAATACAAGAAGGTATTTTAACGGACAGATATTTTCAATCCATTATTTTATTTGACGTTTAAGTACAGGCAAAGCAATATTATTTGAACGTAACCCATTCAAACAAATTAACTAACAAATTAACTGATATTCTTTTCGATATTAATAACTAATACCCATCTTAATCTCACCATCAGTGCTAATATCTTATCAGCACTCATCAGTGCCTATAAATTACCATTAGAACCTATCAGTAGTTACCCATCTGCACCGATAAACACCTATGAGAAGCCATCAGCACCTATCAGTACCCATCGGAACCCAATAGCACCTCTCAGCATCCTTCATTACCCATCAGCACCTATCAGCACATCTGAGCACCCAACCTATCAGTACTTAACAGCATCTATCAGCAACCATCATTACCCATCAGCACCTGTCAGCATCCATCAGTTACAATCGTCACCTATTAGTAACTATCAGCACCCATCAGCATCTATCAGCACACATCAAAAAGAACACCTCTATAATATACAACTTTGCATAAGTGTTTTTTAATACTTATATAATACTAGCTTTATCCCGCAACTTCGTATGCGCTTAACTACCCTTCTCGTGGAAATTTCAGAAACTATACAACCAGACACCCACTGAAAGAACCTTTATACCAAGTATCACACCCATGCACTCAAGGAATAAGTTTTTTTCATACAAACTAAAAATCACATATTTCCCGTGCCCGTGGGAGTTTTGGGAATTTTTTTCGTAGCACAACCAGTCACTCTTTGAAGAACCTTCATGCCAAGTATCACATCCGTACGCTCAAGGAATAAGATTTTTCACACAAACTAAAAAGTCCAACCCCTTCCCGTGGGAATTTCGGGAATTCCTTCCATAATACAAACAGACACTTATTGAGGAACCTTTATATCAAATATCACATCCGTGCACTCAAGGGATGGGTTTTTTCATACAAACTAAAACATCATATATTTCCCGTTCCCGTGGGAATTTCGAGAATTCCTTTCATAACACAACCAGACACACATTAAAAAACCTTTACACCAAGTTTCACATCGGTGCACTTAAGGAATAAGATTTTTCACACATACTAAAAAGTCCAACCTTTTCTCGTGGGAATTTCGGGAATTCCTTCCATAATACAAACAGACACTTATTGACGAACCTTTATATCAAATATCACATCCGTGCACTCAAGGGATGGGTTTTTTCATACAAACTAAAACATCAAATATTTCCCGTTCCCGTGAGAATTTCGGGAATTCCTTTCATAACACAACCAGACACACATTGAAAAACCTTTACACCAAATTTCACATCGGTGCACTTAAGGAATAAGATTTTTCATACAAACTAAAAAATCCTATATTTCCCGTTCCCGTGGAAATTTCGGGAATTCCTTCCTTAGTGCACCCCTACATCTCCTAAAGAATGAATTTTCCAAATTTCAGCTCTCTACGCCCAGTAGTTACGGCTGTACGTTGTCTGTCAGTCACTCAGTCACTCAGTACCTCAGTCAGTAACGGAACAGTTTTATATATATTGATGATTATACAGGGTGTTTGGGACATCGTGTGCCAAATCAAAATGGGAGACAGAGCAGATTAACCCCCATCTTTTGTGACCCCTTAAAAAATTCCACCACTTGTAGTTTTTTTTTAAATGAAGTTTTTATCATTTTATGTAAAAAACCCAAAATTTGACATTAAAGTTTAAATTAAAAATAAACTATTCAGCGCTACGTCAAAATTTTTATGCCATTTTGACGTGTACAACTGCGGGGTTCTATTGAATACAAAATTACTGGCATTAGTCAAGTATTTACAATTTTTTTTTAACTACAAAGTTACAAACTGATTAAAATTTTAATTCAATCCTTGACTTTACACGCCAAAAAAAAAAAAACTAAAAGCGACCGGAATCTTCCATCTTCCTTAAAAGTTCTCTATTGTGTGCTCTTTCTAATGATATGCCACATGTTAGATAAACATCAAAAAACTTCGTAAATAAGCCAAATTTGCGAATGGGAATGTAGAACGCTGATATCTACAACTCAATTATTTTATCATAATAGAAACAGGTAATGGTTACTTTCTCTCTCTTTTGCATTGAAATCTACTCTTTATTGAGGTGATATGAAAAAAAAATGTTATTTCCATAAGAATTTATTGAAAAACATTACAAATCTTGTTCAAACTGTTGCCCTCTATTTCGAATGCAGGCTCGATATCTTTTCCGAATTTCAGTTGTCGTTATCCTTAGTTGCATTTCTTGTCTTATAGTCGCAAAAGCTCCTTCTATGCGTTGGATTAATTCGTCTCTAGTCGAAACTTTTGTTGCGTAAACTAGTTCCTTAGCCCGTCCCCAGACATAAAAATCCAAAGGAGTTAAGTCTGGGGAACGGGCAGGCCATTGAATAGGGCCGTCCCGCCCAATCCAAGAATCTGGGAATACATTGTCTAAGTATTGCCTTACGCTCAATCGCCAGTGCGCGGGACAGCCATCTTGTTGAAAGGTTACAAGTGTATCTTCATTGTAAACCGGGACCTCAGCCATTAATTCGGGTAGGTCATTTTGCAAAAATTCCAGGTAGTTGTCGCCATTTAGGTTGTCAGGCAGGTAGTGTGGGCCTATTATCTTATTACCAATCACACCTGCCCAAACATTTACGCTAAATTTCCTTTGAAAGGATTTTTGTCGTTTTACCCGCGGGTTCTCGTCTTTCGGAGCCCAGTGGTGCAAATTGTGTAAATTAAGAATCCCTTCTCTTGTGAATTTGGACTCATCCGTCCACAGTATTTTTTTTAAAAAGAATGGGTCATCCACATCTTTGTGCAATATTAATTGACAAAACAGAACTCGTCTGCCAAAGTCATTATCCTCAAGACCTGCAACAAATAATAAAAATACTTAGCATTAAGAATCTAAGATTTTAGTTAAAAAAAAGATATCTAAGGCTTAACAGAAATACTGCACAGAAATTCTTATTAAAAAACTTCGTCTTAACAGGTAAACAAAAGCAACAAGGAATACAATGTTTGTTTTGTTGAAATTTACGTACCTTGCACGGGTGTGTAATGAAAAGGGTGTTTTCCATTCTGGCGAAGGACATACCACACTTTCCATGGGCTAATATTGAGCTGTGCTGCCGCCTCTCTAATGCTAATTGTTGGATGTTCTTCAAAAAGTGCAAGAATACCCTCGTCAACTTCTACATTGTATCGCTCATTATGACCCCTTGCTTCATTTACATGGATACTGCCAGTCTCGCGCATGCGCCTGTAGGTATTTTGAAACACTCTACGGCTAGGTATTCTTCTATTAGGATAGCGATCTTGATAGATCCGTTGCGCTAAGCGAGCAACACAATTTGCAGCTCCATATACTATCAAGATGTCCGTGTATCCTTGATTAGTGAATGTCGTCATTATAACAACAGAAAGTAAACTTAACAAGAACACCAACAGTTTAAAAACGTAACAATAAATCAACAAAACTCAACGAAAATAACACTTAAGAATAAACTAACAACTTTTAACGATATTAAAGTAACGTAAAGCAGCAAACGCGTAAGGTAACAGAGGCAGTGAAGTCTCTACTAACCTACTAACTAAAGAAAGAATGCCGACGCGACGCGCCGGCGCCTCACCCGACGCGCCGGCGCCTCACCCACCCCCCCTCGTGGCTTGTGACTCGATCGGCTCAGCTAGAAAGATTTTAATGCAAAAGAGCGAGATAGTAACCATTACCTGTTTCTTTATGATTAAAGAATTGAGTTGTGGGGACGTAGAACGCTATCGCAAATTTGGCTTATTTACGAAGTTTTTTTGATGTTTATCTAACATGTGGCATATCATTAGAAAGAGCACACAATAGAGAACTTTTAAGGAAGATGGAAGATTCCGGTCGCTTTTAGTTTTTTTTTTTTTGGCGTGTAAAGTCAAGGATTGAATTAAAATTTTAATCAGTTTGTAACTTTGTAGTTGAAAAAAAATTGTAAATACTTGACTAATGCCAGTAATTTTGTATTCAATAGAACCCCGCAGGTGTACACGTCCAAATGGCATAAAAATTTTGACGTAGCGCTGAATAGTTTTTTTTTAATTTAAACTTTAATGTCAAATTTTGGGTTTTTTACATAAAATGATAAAAACTTCATTTAAAAAAAAACTACAAGTGGTGGAATTTTTTAAGGGGTCACAAAAGATGGGGGTTAATCTGTTCTGTCTCCCATTTTGATTTGGCACACGATGTCCCAAACACCCTGTATATCCCATAACTTTGAGGTTTTTTCCCTTACTTAAAAAATAATACTTTTTGCCAAAGAATGTGTGGTTCAAAAGTGCATACTTTCCAAGATATCCTCGGTCTTAATATAATGAGTTCTAAAATATCACCCGTGTAACATCTCATCCACTCAATAGACGCGTGTCACTGAAGTCATACAATAAACAACAAAAACATTTTAAACGTTGAGGAAAGTTGCATACAATGTACACCGCAAAACGTCGCAAACTGTACCTACCTGTGCATAGCGATAAAAAAGGAGTAGAAAACGCCACGTTGTCATACTTCGCATAAAGTTATTTTTGACTTAATTGAATTATTTTGCATGAAAAATGTAAACGACGAATGGTCAGGATCGATGCAATTAAACACACGGATAGCACTTATACGAATTTAATTAGTTTTCAATATACTTGTTAACAAAGAGGAAGATAAAAAGGCGCGGAGGTCGGCTAGGTTGCCGGGCACGATCTACTCGACTACGTTGACAGTTGGTTTTTTTAACAATTTTGCATACATTTGAGGCTAAGAACTTTAACCTTACATCCTTCAACTATAATACAGATTAAAAACAATTAAATTTACAAAATACATTTTACAAAATTATTAGATATAAATGCAAGAAATAAAAATATAAATAATAACAAATATAATTTATTATCTAAGCTGTGTCGCTCACATTCCCCACCCTAGTGCTGCCCTGGCAGCACTCACTCTCTACTGGTATTCTAGCGACACGAGCAACAGATCTTTTTAACGTGCCAGAGGTGGTCCTTACCGCGACCACTCGCACGCGGCCGTCTTTACCAGGAAACGTAGCTTCCACGACCCCTCGAGGCCAAGAGCCGCGGGGCGCATCTGGATCGGCAATAAAAACAACGTCACCTACCTCTATGGGGCGCTGCACATCTGTGTGCCACTTACGCCGAGGCACCATCTCCGGCAAGATTTCTTGGATCCACCTTCGCCAAAACATATCAGCTAGAGCTTGAGAAATGCGCCACTGCTTTCTAAGAAAAAGATCGGAGTTATCAAAATAACCTAGCACCGGTAAATTAGAGGACGAACCGATTAAAAAATGATTCGGGGTGAGAGATTCTCTGCTCCCCGCTTCGACCGAGACATGACTGAGTGGCCTACTATTTACAATATTTTCCACTTCGGCAAGTAGCGTGCTAAGTACTTCATCTTTAGGCGCCCGCTCCTTTAAGACCACTGCAAGAGCCACTTTAACCGATCTTATGAGGCGTTCCCACGCCCCACCCCAATGAGGGCTTGCTGGAGGGATGAATGTCCATTCGGTTCCGTAGTTACAAGCGTTAGCCTTCAAAACTTCTTCATCTAGCCCTTGTACCGATTTTATTAGTTCTGCATGGGCACCTCGCAAGTTCGTCCCATTATCAGAATATAAATAATGAGGCCATCCTCGCCTGGCTGACATCCTTCTAAGCGCCATTAAAAGCGAGTCCGTAGTAAGAGTGTTCACTACTTCCACATGTACTGCTCTTACAGTGAGACAAGTGAATAATACCCCATACCTTTTCTCGCGACGCCTGCCAACAGTGACTTCTATAGGTCCGAATAAGTCCACGCCACAGTGAGTAAACGGCCTTTGGTGATGAGCGACCCTCCCAGCAGGTAAGTCTCCCATTCGTGGGATCTCTGGTTTAGTCTTTTTAATCCTGCAAAGCATACATTTAGAGACAACAGTCTTCACTGTAGGCCTTAGCTTTATTAACCAATATTTCTGTTTTAATTCATTAACAACTAGTTCATGATTGGCGTGACCTGCTCGGACGTGATACTGCTGCACTATAAGTCTCGATATGTAGTCTTTTCCGTCCAATATAGCAGGGTGTTTTATGTCTATAGGTATATTTAAGGCGGCATCGATACGCCCGCCTACACGTAGGATTCCGTGATTGTCGAGAAACGGCGATAAAGCAATCAATTTACTACTTCTTTCCAAACAATTACCGATTTTTAAACTTTCTATATCGGATTCAAATGATCGACTTTGTGAATATTTTAAAATCAGGTTTTCTGCGCGCGCAATTAATGAAACATCACTGGTAGATATACGTCTACAATTGTGTATAAATCTTAAGACGGCGGCAGTACTTCGCACAAGTCGCAACCAAGAAGAAAACCTCTCAGGATTAGGTATAGGTATATGATCGCTCACCAGGTTCAAAGTCATCACACATTCCACGTCTTGACTCATCACACCTCGACTGTCAGATATCGCGTCTGCAGGCCACGAATCTTCGCTCTTGTAAAGGAACTTCGGACCCGCGAACCACTCCTTCTTGAGAACAGTCATATCATATGACTCTCTGGTCGCGATATCTGTTCATGAAGTTGTCGTAATATTTGCTGCTGTTCCTCTCGAGCATCCAGGTCTCCGCTGCTCCTCAGCAAGAGCGTGGAGCGGCGCGCCTGTGAGGACGACCCCGGCACCCGACCATGAATGCACCAACCAAGAGGAGTGAGTGTTGCACAGGGTTCATTTGGCTTCCCATTACGAAACTCTAATGGCATTATCAAATTATAATTATCCTGTCCTATCAATAATTCAGGCTTTACATTCTCGTTACAAAATTCTAAGTTTAAAGTACATAAATAACTATATTTATTGCAATCAACAACATTTAAATTTTGAGTCGGTAAATTAAGTTCCTTAACACTATGGGCATAAAGTTCATAATTTTTTTCACTCGAAGAAATTTGTATCCGAACGACATCTGTTTCGCATGTAAGTTCATCTCCTTCCCACGCACCGGATATACACAGTCTGTTTCGGCTACCGCACAAACCTAAACGCGATGTTAATTCGGCACTGATAAGACTCACTGTGGACCCGTCGTCCAATAATGCATACGCACTTATCACACCTTTAGGGCCTAATAAATTTACACGTACAACTTTTAGTAACACTTTACAGTTCGTCTTCTTCATGTGTGTCACACTCACTGAGCGTGACGGCTGCTCGCCCTGCTGCAACTCAGCTACATCGCGTTCACTCGGCGTCCGCGGCAGGCTCCGGCTGCTTTCGATTGATCGCTCGGTTGATATATTAACCTGCGCATTATTGTAATGCAACAGTCGATGATGGGGTTTTCCGCAGTTATCCCTGTCGCACGCACTTGCTGGGCATATATCCCTTGCATGTGTTGACAACAAACATTTGAAACATATTCGGTTTCTTTTGACAAACGTCCATCTATCTCTTATCAGTGATTTTTTAAACTTTTTACAGTCTAGTAACTTATGGACTGAAGTTCGACAGAATTTACATTTGTGGCTCACTTCATTGTTTTCGTGTTTGTTTACTAAGACTGGCCTTGAGGAGTTATTGTCATTGCTTTTTCTTTTATGAAAATAATTTAAGTTATTTTGTGTAACTGACGCCATAGAATTAGCTTTAAGGGCTTCAATTTTTAAAAATTCACTTAAAGTGTTTAGTGTAGGTCGCTTACCTTCTGTGGATGGTGGATAGCTGTAGTCGGCCCATTTAGCTAGTAGGACTGTAGGTAACTTTGACAATATGCTTGTTATTATATTAGTGGCCACTAAGTACTCATCCCGACCGATAACACTAATAGCAGCTACACAATTTTGCACTTTCACTGAAAATGACACGATTTCCTTGTGATAGTCGTTCGATACAGGCTGCAGTTTATGTATGTCTGTCATTATTTTTGATAAAATCACATCTGGGTTGCCGAATTGAAGCTCCAAAGTAGACATGACCATCTCAGGGGTCGTTGCACTTATTAGTAACGCAGACACGGCTTGCCGTGCTGGCCCACGAAGGCATTTTCGTAGACGCCATAGGTTTTCCTGTGCGCTAAATTCACATAATAGTGAAGACTCATTGTAGGCTTGCTTGAAGTGAAGCCACTCCATAGGGTCCCCATCGAATGGAGGTAAGTCGCGAGGGGCACATAAGCGACTAAGCAATCTGGAGCTGTTTCCTTTGCTGGTGGAAGCGGAAGCTAAATCCTTGAGAGCACTAGCCAGAAGGTGAACTGTTCCATCTTCGTTGCCAGCGGTTGCCGACAGACACTGCGCGCCCGAAGGTTTACCATGATCGGGGGCGAGCTGTGTTCCCAGTTCTTGGTGACTGCGCTCTAACCACTTCTCTACTTCCTGATGGGAGTCAACATCCGTATGGAGGCTGCCTTCCTCGTCCAGATCTGCTAGGTCCGCTGCTAATTTTTTGTTAATTAGATCCATTTCGATCTTCGCCTTTTGTTGGGCCGCTTCATACTCCAACCTTGCCCTTCTAGCTGCTACAGATGAGCACGTCTTTGCTGATTTCGACTTGACCGTTGATGGTACCGTTAGTAACGGTCGCTCACATTTGATATGACTACCTACATCGGAGCTTGTGCGTCGAATATCCATTTGTTCTGCTTTCTGCAGCTTTTTTGGCACTGTGCTGGGCACTAAGGGCTGCTGTACCTGCTCTTCGCTGGCTATCCCATCAGCTCGCATCTTTCTGGTCTTGACCATTTCCATAGGCGGTGTTCTGTTCATGACGTTGAACAACTTCCGATCCGGCCGAATGACCAATGTAAACGACGAATGGTCAGGATCGATGCAATTAAACACACGGATAGCACTTATACGAATTTAATTAGTTTTCAATATACTTGTTAACAAAGAGGAAGATAAAAAGGCGCGGAGGTCGGCTAGGTTGCCGGGCACGATCTACTCGACTACGTTGACAGTTGGTTTTTTTAACAATTTTGCATACATTTGAGGCTAAGAACTTTAACCTTACATCCTTCAACTATAATACAGATTAAAAACAATTAAATTTACAAACATTTTACAAAATTATTAGATATAAATGCAAGAAATAAAAATATAAATAATAACAAATATAATTTATTATCTAAGCTGTGTCGCTCACAAAAAATAAAAACCAAAAGAAAATTGAAAAATTATTCACATGTTATTTGATTCTATTACATGGCCCCATCAAGACCCTAGAGTTATGGAAAATCAAGCAGAACATATTGTACATAATATACATGGCAATTTTTTTTAATGTCATTTGGGGGTAAAGTTTTCTTAATAATAGAGATAGCAAATTCTACTCCATAAAACATTTCTTTATTTTAGGAAAAATTAAAACTGTATTCAAAGTGTTTTCAAAAACTCGCTTCTTCACCCAGGAATCGAACCGACTTAAATCTAAAAATGAAGATTTCATGGTTTTCCTTTCAATGAATTAACCTAGTATGTGAGAGAGATTTTATTCTTGTGATTGGCTCTAACGAACCACATAATAAAATTACAGGGTGTCATTTTTACAGATTTTAGTCGGTTTGAATCCCAGGTGAAACGAGTGAATTCTTAAAAATCTTTGAATGCGGTTTTATTTCTGTTGAATAATAAAGGACAGTTTCTTTGGAGTAAATTTTGCTATCTCTTCTTTAGAGTACTTTCCTACAGATGGCATTAAAAAATACACCCTGTATGTTTATCGATGTGCACCTATCAGTATCTACGTTGGAATTGATGTGGAGGGGCAGCCCACAAGAGGTGATGCGTTAATATTAACCCTGTATACGTACGTATAGAATAATAATCCTCCTTTTGTTTTCGTCGGGTGATTACGTAAGAAAAGATTTATCGCAAAAAAAAATATATGCTTTTTTGCACTTGTTGTCTAATAAACTTAAAAAAATATATCAGAAACAAGTTTTTAGCTCTATATTCAGAAGTGATAATTGTTTATAATACTCCTTTAATTTATAAATCAAAATATAAAATGTGACTTAACAAAAATTAAATAATTAAATTGTCGTACTGTTATGTGTACGCTATGGTCAAAAAGACGAACAATTACGCGGGAAAATCGGGAGCAAAAGCGACACAGGTCCTACCTCCATGACGCCTCGCGTGGTACTGAATTGTATCGCACCGTCGTCTTTATTATATTATATTATATTAGAAAAAATAGAACGGTTTAAGAAAGAAATTATCCAAATAAATTAATTTTATGCTACATTACCAATATTATGACAAGTTTTTGTAAGTATAAGTTTGATATTCTCTTAGAATATCGGAAAATCACTTAAAATTTTCATCTTTTTCGTAATTTTTTATGATCGAGTAAAGTTTTCAGTATCGTGTTTTGATCCACAGATTTATAAAATATATTAAACAAACTTCAACATATATTTTTATCCGATCCAGACAAACAATATAGGCCGGTTGTAATGAGTTTGAAAACGCACAGATTTCGCGAATGGGGCCCTTAATAATACATCTTTTCATATGTCTCAGTCGAGGCGCAAGTATTTTTCGGTCGCTTATTTATAAGTCCGATTTGTTATTCAAACGTAAACATGGTTTTTTAACACAAAACGTATTTTTGTTGAACACTTCCTATTCAATTTACAAAGTATTTTATTTGTTTATATAAAAAAAAGTATATTTGCAGTCACAAATCTAAATGGAAGTAAACACATAGTAGGCCAATGTATTTTAAATTCTGAAGGCGGGCAGCCCTATCACATGTGAACAGCCGCGGCGGCGCTGCAGCGCTGTAGGCATTTGTTTCAAAGATGCGGCCGAGTTGAATTTCTGTAGATATCTGTACCGTGATTAAGTCTTCACAATTCAAGATGGAAATTAATCAAGTTATTTTTTTAATTCCGACGTTGCGGCATCGTTTCAAAAGCACTAGTACGATACACATGCTTTACAAAATATTTAAAAAACTAGAAGCAATTGATCACTATTTACACTTTATTATCTAGTTAATATCGTTGATTTATTTACAAATAAAACAACATGCAAGCACAGTCTAATCTAATTCCGAGCAAAATTCTCACGATAGAACAACTGGTAGAAATGTAAGGCTGTATACACGGTGATCCTATAGATTAAAACGTACCTAAGTCGTAAACAGTTTTATTTCTCACTAGCCACCGCGCGCGGTTTTACCCGCGTAACTTTTGATCCCGTGGGAATTTCGGGATAAAATATAGCCTATAACCTTCCTCAACAGTTGGGCTATCAAATGCAAAAATAATTTTTCAAATCCCACTTGTAGTTTCTGAGATTAGCGCGTTCAAACAAACAAAAAAAACAAACTCTTCAGCTTTATATATTAGTATAGATTTTAGACTAAGCCAGCGTTTGACCTCAATCTCACCTGATGGTAAGTGAAGATGAGGTCTAAGATGACAGCACACGGGCCTGGGAAAGAACTGGCTCTTCATATAATATTGCCGGAACACATCACCGCCGGAGCGGTACTATTTGGCGCAGATTTTATATGAAGGGTGGTCGCTAGCCAGTCGGACCCTGACGGGATCCTACCACCAAGCAGGGGTCACTCATTTTAGTCGCCTTTTACGACTATCCAGGGGCGGTCGGGCTATTTCTTAGCCTACACAGACAACTATAGGTTTCTTCCTTTTCAAATTTAGTGAAAAAAGTGATTCATCCCCAACTGAATAAGAGCGTCAAGTTCTGAATAAAAACCCTGTATCTTGTGTTATAAATGTGAAAGTTTGGATTGATGGATGTTTGTTCCTCAATCACGGTAAAACGGCTCAACGGATCCGGATGATATTCGGCATAGTGTTAATCAACAGTCTGAAATAACATATAGGCTACTTTTTAAGCTACAGATCTTTTCGAGTAGGAGACCGACTCGCTGTTCACCGGAGCGAAAGAAACACATAGAATGTACCAGCTGCTTCTCGTCCCGGGCATACTGTAAAAGTCAGTTACGTGACATAGGTTTTATTGGCGTTTTTGTGGGCGATAGGCTGACCCCCTGTCACTGCAATAGTCTCTCTCCATCATTATAATGCCTCTGAATGTTTCAAACGTGACATCAGATGGTTTTGTAGCCTCTGGTGTTCTGCTTACCCCATAAGGGATACAGGCGTGAAGTTATGTATGTATGTACCTATCTACTTGTTATATTTAAAAGCTTTTTATCCGCCAGAATTAAAAATTGCGCGGGAAAAACTGCGCGGAACTGCTACTGTATAAACCGTAAAGATATTACTATAGTATCAAGATAGTTTAAAAGTAATTTCGACTTTAGCACTCATACACTTTAGGAGGAAAATAAGCCTTATGTTAGGAATAATAGGCTATATATCCGTCTTCCTCATAAATCACAGTAAATCTGCTAAAACCGCATGATGATACGTTCAATAAATTTGTCACATTATGAAACAACGGAAATTGAAAAGTGGTTGTGAAACGATGAACGTTGTGGTGAAGAGGTACTGCCGCAGAAAATATTTGTGTGCACGAATATGATTGTTTGTTTTGGTTTTCGTGTTATATGTAGGAATGTATTTACGAGACATTTACGAAAAATAATAAAAATAGTAAAGTATTCTAATACTTCCATGCTAGCAACAAAGGAAAAACATAGAATGTGCCAGCTGCTTCTCTTCCCGGACATACTGTAAGTCAGTTAAGGGAAAGAGGTTTCATTGGCGTTTTTGTCAATAAGCCGACCCCCAGTCACTGCAATAGTCTATCGCCAGCATTATAATACCTCCATATTGTTAAACGATGACATCAGATGGATTATATGCCTCTGGTGCTCTGCCTACTCCATAATGGATACAAGCGTGAAGATATGTATTTATACCAAGGACTGCATACCGGTATGAATTTCTGTACATTTTTTTTCTGTATGACGTCATATCGTTAAATTAGTTGTATTTAAAAATAACAGTACAGGAATTCATACTGAAATAATTGGTGTACCTTTTTTATTATTGTAGCATAACTGATTTTTTTTTCATTTAACTGATATTTTCCGGTATTAATATTAATATTGATATTAAAATTTTATTTTTAAATAACTGTAGAATGTTCGATAGTTTAGTTGAAGCCTATGAAGCGTAGGTACATATGCTGACCTATACATTTCGGTACCGAAATTAAATAGGTTAAAATATTTCTGTACTAAAAACATCTACAGAAATGAATCCGGTATACATTATTTGGGTACTGATTTAATAAATTTAGATTTTGATAACTTGTACAATTATTGTGTTTGATGAAGCAGTACACTAATAAGGGTACTGAAATTTTACTAGTACTATTTAAAAAATTTATACCGATATGCAGTCCCTGATTTATACCCGTTGTTTAGTCTCTTTAACAAAAGCTATGTGCTTACTTCAGGCTAGATGGCGCTGTGTGAATATATGCCCAACAATTATTATGAAACCCATAATCTCTCGCGCTTTTACCCGCGCAATTTGTAATCCCGTGGGATTATCGGGATATAAAGTACTTATCCTATATTTTATTCCAAACTGTCATCAGTATCTGCATCAAATTTTATCCAGATCGTTTATCCCGTTTTTGCGTGAAAGAGTCACAAATTTACATCTATCCAAAATTTTACAGTTATATTATTAGCAAGATTAAATGTGAACGCACGTTTACTATAGCGTGCGCTCCGAATGTTGTGATCTGTTGCAACTGTGCTCATGCGCCGATGCTGACCTCTTCACACGGATGACTTGCTCGCGCACTCGACGGTTCAAGTTGTTCGAATGTTCTACCTGTGTTTGTAACTTGTTGAGGATGTAGCTAAAATACTGAGGCTTTTATTTGTTTGTTTAATAGGTGCAGAAACAGTTCGCAATCCTATTACAAGTAACTTATTCTAATGACAAGTTTTCTGAACGTAGAATGCAATCTATAGGACCGTTGACCAAGCAGAAAGCTGACTCCCTAAATAGTTCACACAACGCCAGAGGTTTTAAAATGTAATTCACAGATTTGGGTACAACGCCATCTATCACTGTGAATAGTCATATATCACTATGAATAATGATAGATGGTATTTATCATTATTCATAGTGATATATGACTATTCAGTAGATTTGTACCCAAACCTCTGGCGTTGTTTGAACTATTTAGGGGGGTCAACTATCTGCTTGGTCAGTGATGTATCGGCGTTTTTTCGTAAAAGCGCAGTTTAGACTGGTCACTTATCATTGAAATAACGATTATAACTCGCAAGTTTATTTATCAACAATAATTATACCTATCTAAATATCTTTTTTTTTTGTTACAGATTACCACGGCGCATATCCTGTGAGTAGCATTTTTATGTATGCGTGTTTTTTTTTGGTTTTTCTCTTTTCACACGATTTTGTAAGCATTCAGAAGCAATTGAATTTTTTCGTTACTGTTTCGGTTTTCCACCAGAGGTTTTTTCGTAAGAGGCTTTAGGAAGAATGGTGTTTTTTTTTACTCCCACTTTGGGGTGAAATCTGAATGCTAGAAAGAATAATTTATTATGTGGTAAATACAAACATAGCAAAGACTAAGGAATGGAAATCTAGACATACCATACCTCTTTCGATTCCTCCACGTTTCTTAATCTTTTCAACGAAATTTTTAGATAATTATTATTGTGTGCACCTACGGAACCTCTTGAGCAAGATACCGAATCTGTTTACCGGTTTTAATTTAATACCTACTTGCTATATTTAAAACGCTATGCTACTAATAAAATATGAATCCAGAATCATTAATTTAAGAATGCATAAAACATTCATTTTTATTTTTATTAACATAAATAAATAACCTCCGGAAATAGACTATAGGTCTTCTTGGCAGTAATGCATAATAAATTTGCATACATTTGAGTTGCAAGCAAAAAAATAAAGGAAGGTTGATTTTATATTCATTGTATAAAAGGTTCTTGACATTTTTTTTGTATGAAAAGGATGAGACTTTTAAATCACCTGGTATAAAATGATCGTTAAAACAAATTAATGTCTTACACGTCCATCAACGAAAAACCTTTAAAATACCAGGACTATATACCTACTGGTCAGGAAAGTCAGACACTGACACCTTTGCGACTCGTAACCAACGAAAATATCGAAGAGCTTTGTTCAACGTGTTGGAATATTGAAATAACGAATTCATTAACTTCAAACATGTTTAACTTAACTTACTTACTTAACTTCACGCCTGTATCCCTTATAGGGTAGGCAGAACACCAGGGGTTATAAAACCATCTGATGTCACGTTTGACAAATTTGGAAGTATTATAATGGTGGAGAGAGGCTATTGCAGTGGTAGGGGGTCAGCCTATCGCCTACAAAAAACCTTCAACAGAACCTCCGTCCCTTAACTGACTTTTACAGTATGCCAGGGAAGAGAAGCAGCTGGCACATTCTATGTTTTTTCGTCGCTCCCTGTCCAGCATGGAAGTAGTTATTTAAATACTTAAAAAAAACATACAATCATCCAAGACCAACCTATGTTCATCCCACAAATACCCTACAAGGATTCAAACCCAGAACCTTTCATACAAACGTCAGCGTTCAAACCACTGCACCACAAGGCCACCAGTTTCCTTTGCAGTGTAAAGGATTGCATAGAATCTGGTCTTGACCGAAATTCAGCTCGATAGCGCAATGCAATGGGCAGGATGTTGCAAACTTCCAGCGCTCGCGACCGGTTTTATAGGCCCTTTACTAGCGGGCTTAGGGTCAAATGCGATTTTAATTAAAACTAGTGTGGATTGCGGATCCGCTTGCATTTCGTAAGTGTAGGTAAAGTTTTATTTTCTTAATTAAAGATCTCTTTTAAAACTTCTATCTTTTAACCCCTTCATAACTATTATCTTTGAGCCACAGAAGGTAGCTTATGTTCTTTCCCAAGATCTAGTTTATTTTTATACTCAATTTCGTTGAAATGGGCCGTGTAAGCGTGAATTTGTTTGAACATCCATAATTCACAGTTTCATCTGCGTCAACGAGAAACTTATACATATTTTAATCCCTAATTCTATACCTTCAAGGCTTTATTCGTGCTACATACTCTATTTAGTAAGATAAGGTTTCGTCCATGCTGGACTGGGAGCACTGGAAAAACATAGAATGTGCCAGCTGCTTTTCTTCTTAAGGTTTTTTGTGGGCGATAGGCTGACGCCCTGTCACTGCAATAGTCTCTCTCCATCATAATAATACCTCCAAATTTGTCAAACGTGACATCAGATGGTTTTTATAGCCTCTGGTGTTCTGCCTACCCCATTAGGGATACAGGCGTGAAGTTGTGTATGTATGTGTATGTATCTGTTCCCTTTAGTAACAATTTTTGCAATTAAAAAGTTACTTATTATGCCCTTTACCAAGATCAAGTCTATTTTCGTACCAAATTTCATCAAAATCGGATCTCTGGCCTGAATTCGGACTTTGTAAGGACTTCCATAAGATCGTCCTCCATTCTTCGAAGTTCGACATAGTTTAGATTGTAAAGTTATACAGGATATACTTTACGTAAAAATCGCTGCGGGAATAAAAGTCAAGTGGGCAAATGTCTATTGCTGATGATATTATTAGCGCATTCAAACGATCAATATTATGACGACCGGCTGGTGTAGCGGTAACATACATTACCTTCTATGCCAGAGGTCCTGGGTTCGAATGCCGGCGGCGGCGGATATTTGTGTGATGAACACAGATATTAGTCGTCAAGTCATGGATGTTTATATGTTTACTAGCTGACCCGGCAAACGTTGTTTTGCCATATAAATAAAAAAAAAAATAGATGTTGGCCGATTCTCATAGATACCGGATAAGCACAAAAAATTTCATTAAAATCGGTCAAGCCGTTTCGGAGCAGTATGGCAATGAAAACTGTGACACGAGAATTTTATATATTAGATTTAAGTTTATTCTAATAAAAAATATGTATTTATTCAACATGTATGTGTATATATTTCTTAAGTATATCAGTTATCTAGTATCCATAACACAAGTTCTTTAAGAAACTTAATTAGGGCTAGATAATGTTGTGTGAGTGTCAGAAATATTTAATTATTATTTATTTTAAACTCTTCACTTTTATTATATGCATAGACAAAGCTAGTTTAACAGAGAGATGTATCCTTGACTAAAAGAGAAATAACCTGCGGTTAACCTCTTGACCGCAGTCTCAGAAATGTCAACTGTCATTATAATCGCAAACTCTCATTAAAAGATGACACTCGGAGGAAAAATTCATACCTGTAATAACACAGACGGTATTGCTAGCAGAAAAAAATAACAAGGACAACAGACGATTCAGAAAAAATCTTCAAAAAAAGAACATGTTTGCATATGCATACTTATTTGATTTATAGTTTGACAGAGTAAAAAAAAAGTTATTTAAATTAAATATGTAGGTACTTAGGTATCCAGGTACTGTCGCGTCGTAAAGGTAATTCACCTTGGCTTTTCTTAAGTTATCGGCTTCAAGTTTTAAATTAACATATTAGGAGATTTTATATCACTTAGTTAATTATTGAGAAACTATTTCTATGTTGTTAATTATTCAATGTTTTAAACCTTCGCAATTCGAACTCATTAGTGGTACAGTCGGGGACTTAAATCTTATTATACTACAAGCACTCCAACTGTGTTACCATGTCGCCCCAACGCGACGCGACGTAATCTTTTCAACCGACTTCCAAAACGAAGAAGGTTTTCAATTCGTGTGTATGTTTTTTTTTGTATATTTGTTACACGATTTTTTGACATTTATGAATACATACATACATACGTAACGTCACGCCTGTATCCCTTATGGGGTAGGCAGAACACCAGAGATTATAAGACCATCTGATGTCACGTTTGACTAATTTGGAGGTATTATAAAGATAGAGACGGTTTGTAAGCAATCATTGAAATCTATCCATCGTCGCACGGCCAGCTTTAATCAATGTGTGCATTGTTGATTTTAAATGTTTGTAAACATATTGTACCTACTCTTAAAAAACAGTAAAATAAAATATTACAATGTTACGAAAAACTTGCAACCGACTCCATACTATACGAACATTCGTAAACATACGAGTCGATAATGTTCTGTGCTCGTACCGCTGTTTAGAGACGTAACTCTATTTACTTTGAGCGTAGGTATGCCTGCCACGCACATTGCGCAGTAAAATATCGCTTCATAATAACAATAGGTAGGTACTTCTTACAAAATGTAGAGTAAGGAGCAAAAATTTTTTTGTTTTTTATTTTAAGTTTTATTTATCAAGATTTGTAAAATGTCGAAGAACAAATGTTGTTGGGATTGATGTGTAGAGGCTGTCCGCAAGAGGTGATGCTATATTTAAATCAGAGATTACCAAACTTTTTTAGTCGTAGACCCCTTGCCCTGTTTTACGGTACTGCAGTGCGATCACAGAACTTTATCGAATCGTATATTAACGAATGTTTACGAATGCTCGTATAGTATGGAGTCGGTTGCAAGTTTTGAGTAACATTGTAATTTATTTTATTTTACAGATATTTATGAGTACAACATGCTTACAAACATTCAAAATTAACAAGGCACACATTTATTTAAGTTGGCCGTGCGGCAATGGATAGATTTAAATTTTTTCTTAAAAACCGTCTCCATACTATACGAACATTCGTTAACAACCGATTCGATAAAGTTCTGTGATCGCACTGCTGGGTAGAAAACCAGTACTTACCTGATACTGGTTTTATTATTTAGTCTGCATCCTACAGCTTAGAAAATTGAATTTACTTTATAGGTACCTACTTTTATGAATACTACTTATATATTTCTTTTTATTATAAGATATTATAATGTGAGTAAAAGGGACTATCATGGACCCCCAAATTTTTTTTTGCTGACATAGACCCCTTGCAATTTGTCATAGACCCCTGGGGGTCGATATAGACCACTTTGGGTATCACTGGTTTAAATTAACCCTGTATACATCTTACAACAGGATACATCATACATGCATACATACATAACTTCACGCCTGTATGGCTTATAGGGTAGGCAGGACACCAGAAGTTATAAATCCGTTGCGTTTGATAAATTTAGAGGTATTTAATGCTGGAGAATGACTATTGCAGTGACAGGGGGTCAGCCTATCGGGGGCAAAAACGCCAATAAAACCTCTGTCCATTAACTGACTTTTACAGTATGCCCGAGAAGAGAAACAGCTGGCACATTCTATGTTTTTCCGTCGCTCCCAGCCCAGCATGGCAGATGTCTATCTGTTAGGACTGATCTGCTGAAGTTCGCCCCTATGTCACGTGCAATTAAAACATTAAACAGCATATCTAACACCGTTGACATATTCAATTGTAGCCGGGCTGAGTTCACAGTAGTTGCGCAAAAATACTTGGAATCATTTTAATACTTACGTTTTGAAATCAAATCTAAAATAGGTACTTATATATATATTTTTGTAACATCGCATTAGGGCTTCCTGTAATGATGTTGTAAATAATTTTAAGTAAATAAATAAATAAATAAAATTTTTGCTTCCATAATAATTACGAGTGCACCAAATGTTACACATTATAAGTTAAATAAAAGAAGAAAGTCCTCAAAACTTTTCCTTTCTTCGAAGAGGTCGTTTGAGGTCAACTGGCTGTTGCACGGATACCTCGCCATTATGTGACCTGACGAGTTGTTGACCCACATGTAACGCGATCTAGTTAGGGCTGTCCAAAACTTGTCGCGACAATATATTATTTTATCCTTTAGTGTAAACAAATTAATACTGTATTTAGCCTTAGAGACGTACAATTTATATGCCAATCACAATCTCAACCCTTGTTTTATTAATATTTTTTTAAATTTTATCTTCACTTGACCTCAGGGCTCCAACAGAATCAATTATTATCCTTTCGAAAATATTACCCTAAAATTTCTTACAGATGAAATTTCACAGATTATATTTTCGTCTTAGGCACCTTATCGAATTTGGTTGTATTATGTGTTAAGGTTTTGAATCAAAAGCTGATGGTACGTCGTCGAAGACTTCTTACTCTTGCGCACTACCTACCAACGTAATAGCCCAAATACACTGTTGGAAACAAAACATCAAACCAAGGTGACCTTGCTAGTTTACAACGTGTTTCCAACAGTGAATACGGCTGTTGACAACCAAATTACATGACCTTGGCGGGTTGGAAACGGCGGTGTTTAGAATCACAGACATACATCTACATAGACAACGCAAGTGCCACGATTTGTATTCGAACCAAGCGTGCCGACTTTTTAAGACCTATTGTGACGTCACAGCTGATATTTATTACTGGAAAATACAAAAAGATTCAGACACACCGATATCACCGATGAAATCGATTATTAAGAACGATATTGATATTGTGGACTCGATTTTCTAACAGACATACATACACGCATATTACAATACATATTAAATCTAGAGGCGACCAACCTTGACGCTTGGTCGGGGTTCGGACACGCAAAGGATATGCATTTGCGTTATCTATGTAGATGTATGTCTGTTTTTAGGACAGTGTGTACGCTTGTTATTGTATATTTTACTATGTAACTATAACTAGAAATGATTCGAGTTTGAAAGCTTTTTATCCTGCGTTTCAACCTTTCCTTCTTTGCATCCTCAATTGCATACAAAACTGCCATCGCGAAGATGTTGCCAACGCGAGAGATCAGAGCACACTGACGATTAAGGGGCGTGGCCTGGCGTGACCTTGGCTTGTGTTCTTGTTTGTCTCCTTGTTGGAAACCACCGTTTGTAACAGTGTGGATGACTCGGAATTGGTTGACAACAACTTAACCTTCCTTAACCTTGGTTGGAAGCATTGGTTTTCAACGTGTTTTCAACAGTCTGGCGGCCCTCTAATATGTTCAGTTTCAGATTCAGCTTGACGGTCAAAATTTTCCACATATATTCCACCCAATAGAAAATAAGGGTCACCCAAAGAACAACTCGCATTGTCATTTCTCCAAAACAAAAATAGAAGACTACATTTGTACATAAAATTTGATAATTTGGTTATTAGAAAACTAAAGCGTTATATAAAAAATTAATTAGATAGGTTTTATAGGGTTAGCACCTTTTTTCTTTTGAGTATTTTATGACATGACTTTGCAAAACTCACTTTACATGGCGTTTATTATATTATTTTATAATAAAATGGACTTGAAGTTTCCGACGTTAAAAGTAAAAAGTCTGTGAAGTCTCATCAATGTTCAGATATTTTAAAAATATTTTTGTAAATCTCGCCTTACAGAAATAGCGTAGTAAAATGATGGCATCCCTAAGTTATTATGTCATGTAAGTTTGACAAAGCATGACAAGACATCCCTGGGTCTGACCGGGTGCGCAGACGCACATAGAAGACCATTATGTCACAGACTCTCAACTCTATCGTGACGGAAGTCGACGATAGTAGTGTTGTGCGCTGTTTGTTTTGTCGATACGAGTGGTGTCTAGGAAAAGTAAAAGTGACCTCGATATATTTACGATGACACACAAAACTGTGTTTGGAAGGAACTTTAAAGTAAGACTTAATTATTTATAAGAGTAAATTATTTGGTGGGGTTATAGTAAAATTTTGAGACCCTTGTGGAGAGAAATATCTAATACAGTAAAAGTAAAGTGTAGAATGATGATGGTCAAATATTAATTTTATTTTAAGTAGGTGGTATGCGATGTTTCTGTATTTACATTGAATAAAACAAGAACCTCTTAAGTACTTAGAATATTTCTTAAAATAATAGTAGAATGATACGACTTGATGAATACGTCTGACAAAACTTTAATACTATTCATCACGGATCTTCAAGGAAATTACTAAGTCGTGTATTTCAACTATAATTAGTTAAATAAGTTAGTCTATTCATTGAAGTTATAATGCATTGTAAATCACGCTGATTTACACGTTCATTCAAGAGATTTCCATTGTTTCTGTTGCGTTTACGAACTCAACTGAGGTGAGATTAAATAGGGATTTGGGGGTCAACCTAGATCCGTTAAGGGCGTTTTCTAACTTATTTCACAATGAAAAACCTTACCCCAAACCTAACCGTTTTCGAGATACCATTAAATGTCATATTTTGAAATTGGTGCGCTTTTTTATTATTATTATTTATTTCTTACATGCATATTATAATGTTCTATAATTTCAGTAACCAAAATTTTACGTAAGATTACTAAATACCTACATAGTTCTAAGCGATTGAAATAATAAAAAGATAAATGTACAGTTTATTTTTCTTTTAAGAATATCTAAAAAAACTAGTGTAGAGGATGTTCGGCGGAAGTGCTTAAAAACATCTACGTTTTGTCAGCTATCCAAGAAGGTATAATAATCTAGGCTTTTATTTCAATTCGTTGAAAAAATCTTAGTTTTATAGTCGATACTGGACGTAAAAATAATTAATCTAATTGATCTGAATTCATTTTTAGGACTGGAAAGGAAAATATAACAAAAGGTAAGATTTTTTGCACATTACAATTCGCGTTTTGTTTTGGATACATTTTTGCATTATTCAGTGAAGCCCAGTTTTTAATGCACCAGTGGTCAAATTTCTTCGCATTTCGTTTGCCGCGTTGATTATCCTGTTTCTATCTGTATTAAATTTAAAAGTTGATTATCTCGAAAACGGTTCGGTTTGGGGTAGGGTATTTCATAGTGAAATAATTTAGAAAAGACGGGTACTATACGCCCTTAATGGATCTAGGTCGGCTTAACCAATAACCCTGTATTTCACACTATTCTGACTTAAAACCTAAATATATTAAGTAACGTGTCAGCAGATAGGCTTGGAATGAATTGAAACTGTAATCGCCCTCTCGCCCGCTGGCGTAAAGAACGGCCCAGATTCCCCGCGTCTTCTCGCTGCCCGCGCCGCTGTGGCTCTCGCTGTCAGTTTGCACCCTAAGCCATAGTAAAAATGAGCAAACACAAATGTATTCAGAATAAAATACAGGTCAGAATAAAGCTACTGCGACTATCGTTATATTACGTGATCGATACGATAACAATTACCTATTTTATTGTTTAATTCTCCTTAACACGCGTCGAATTGCTATAAATCGGTAATATGTATACTAGAACAAGGTTGCACGACATACCGCGTTTTGTCGATAAAGCGAAATTCTGTCATAACGACCTGGATTTTTCTTGTTTATTTGAAAAATTGGCAAATCTCGAGCAAAGCGTTCCTACTACGAAATTGTATCGAAATGACGGTGTTAACCTAGCTAGATAAGCATTGCTAAGGAGAAGCCTCATTATTGTGGTTGTCTTAGCGGTGTGATCTCTTTAGGATGCACAAGGCTAGTGACCATCTTTTTTAGAGAATATTTTTTCACCTAAACCTGGAATGCGGATCTTTATTTTTACAGACCATCGCGATCAAATCTGATTATGTCACGCACAAATGGACATTGCCTTATTAGAATAAATTATTTTTAAGAGCATGGAATATAAATACTGAACCGCAATTTCGGTTTTTAATTTAGTTAGAATATACCACAATGTTGTATCTTGGTAAGAAAGTCCTTACAGCTCATAGAATTGAATATTTGATCATTCAAATCTCACCTAAGATATCTACGTTTAAACCATCGAGATATAAAATAATTAAAGTAGAAAAATCATAACAATCGTAAAACACACTAAAATACGTTACTTAACCCTTTCGTAACATATCACGTCTATTAATTAGCAAGTTGTTTCATTTTACACCCAACTAATTAAACTTCCTTTGATTGGCAGGCGTGTGTTACATACTATAGTATAATAAGCATTTAGACGTTTTACTGATGTTTCCGCTGTATTGTAATAACGTCAGTCATGTTAAAAAATTGTTTGGCTTTAAAACACTGTTGTGAAAAACATATTTTTAGAAGGTGTTTGTAAGACCTTTGAGATAAATAAAGTATTCCTCATTAACTCACGAATACCATTTTCGGCATTCGTCTTGCAGTAAGATAAAAATCAATCAAGTTAAAAAAAGTGCAATCTTATAAGCGTGCGTATTCAAAAAAAGAACGATTTAAATTGTGTCTTAATATCTTTAAATTTGCGTTCATCGATAAAATCCATCGATTTGTCCCCTCCCTAAACCGGACCACTCCGCATTGCAACGCCACTTCAACAGACAAAGCGCTGCGATAGTTACGGCCATCATGTCGTAATACTATTATGTGCTTGTATACATTTGTGTTATTTAACAGTTTGTTATTTTGCTTACAATTCACCGCATGTTCGATATTTATACTAAATCGATTAGGTAATATTTTACACGCGTTTCTGGACTGATGCGGAAATGTATGTTACGTTTGATTAGCATTTTGAATTTCGAAAATAAAGTTTGCATGGAGTTAAGCCGTTTAGGGTTGGTATAGAATGACCCTATTGTCGTGAGAAGTTTTACCACACGGTAAAACCAGCCACTAACCTAAGAAAGTACCAGGGAGGCATAAAGTTGAAAGAAATTGAAAGAATATTTCAGAATCCTTTCAAAACGATAGAATTGAAGTTAACTCATTTTCAGTTAACAAACATATACAGTTTTAAGGTTGTTTAATTAACAAAAACTAAGAAATATAACTAGCACAACACTGGTAAGGAGAAATAAAGGGTGTCGCAAAATCCGTGGTGTGACTAACAGTAAAAAATGTTCCTGTTTGTCACACTGGTGTTACAACCTGGTGTGACTACAAGTCATCCCTCGTATCCCGTCAGGGTCTGCTAGGTTTCAGTGAGAACAGTAATAAACCCTTGAGCTATCATTTTCATCAAACATTGCATATACTGGCATACTGTTGAGAACACAGTAATACGGGTGATGGAAATGAGCAGGAAAGTTATTTATATAGCGCTTATACCCTGATATTGTCTTAAGTTTCACAATTTAATCTTATTAATATTATTCCTTCCATGCTGGACTGGTAGCGAAAGAAAAACATAGAATGTGTCAGCTGCTTCTCTTCCCGGTCATACTGTAAAAATCAGTTAAGGGACAGAGGTTTTAAAGGCGTTTTTGTGGGCGATAGGCTGACCCCCTGACACTACAATAGTCTGTCTCCATCTTTATAATACCTCCAAATTTGTCAAATGTGACATTGGATGGTCTTGTAACCTCTGGTGTTCTGCCTACCCCATAAGGGATACAGGCGTGACGTTATGTATGTATGTGTATGTAATATTATAAATGTGAATGTTTGGATGTATGGATGTTTGTTCCTCAATTACGGGAGAACGGGTCAACGGATTTGGATGAAATTTAGCAAAGTGATAGTGTACAGTCTGGAATAGCACATAGACTACTTTTTATACCGAAATTTTCACGGGAATCAAAATACAAGCTAGTACATCAAATAAAACCCTTTCTTGAATGAATATAATCGCATATTTTAACTCAACGATTTAAGTCTACTCACACTGAACCATCAGTAGACCATTTGTACTTCCATAAAGACTTTTTCGTGGCAGTCAATTGAATTATAAGATCGGTTAAAGCTGAAGATTTGTGAAGAAGCTGTTTGTTTAATCATACTAATATTATAAATGTGAAAATTTGGATGATTCCTCAATCACGGGAGAACGGCTCAACGGATTTGTATGAAATTTAGCATAGTGATAGTGTACAGTCTGGAATAGCTACTTTTTATCCCGAAATTGCCACGGGATTCGAAATTGCGCGGGTTCAACCGCATCAAGGATTTACAAATTCAAGAAATTCCTACTGAAAGTCTGCTGGTAAATGTTTGTGTGATGACTTAACTGACACAGTAATAGCTTATAAGAAATTAAGACATTCCTCTAATTGACATCCTAAACGTGATTGACTGACCGGGATTCAAACCTGTGGTTTAGTCCACTTACCGCCGCGTGCGCAGAAAGCAGGTCACCCGATCGACTTAATTGTTGGCTTGTAAACAAGGTTAAATGCGTATATGATTTAGAACTAGTTTAAATGTTATCACATAATACCAATATATATAAAAAATGTATATAAAACTATTTAATAATTTACCGGAATATATCAAACATGAAACCATTGACAAAAGATTCACGCTCTTACTAAAACGACTCCTAATAAAGAAATGTTACACGACCAATGAATACTTGATTGACAAATTTAAATGAATTAGACATAAATAGGTATAAGTGAATTGACGAATATTTTTTGTACTTATCTAAACAATAAATCTAATTTAAAATGACTACAAATGTCCTCTCCTGCATTGCAATACCTAAATTAAGTGCATAATTTTACTGATTATTATTGTAAATTAACTATTATCATAAACTGTCACCTGTAAAATTATGT
The DNA here is from genome assembly GCA_944452665.1 of Stenoptilia bipunctidactyla. Taxonomy (NCBI): domain Eukaryota; kingdom Metazoa; phylum Arthropoda; class Insecta; order Lepidoptera; family Pterophoridae; genus Stenoptilia; species Stenoptilia bipunctidactyla. Next base: position 3,484,572 of record OX101743.1, on the reverse strand, counting down.
TTGCAATAAAGTATTGAGTATTGAAACATTCCTTCTTTTTCGAAAAGAAATAAAATCGCATTCAAAGATTTTTCGAAAATTCGCTTGCTTCACCCAGGAATCGAACCGACTAAAATCTCAAAATGAAAATTTCATGGTTATCCTTTCATTAAGTTAACCTAGTATGTTAGAGAGATTTTATTCTTGTGATTGATCCTAACGATCGATGCAATAATATTACAGGGTGTCATTTTTACAGATTTTAGTCGGTTGTAGCAAGCGAATTTTTGAAAATCTTTGAATAAATAAGTAGGTAAATAAATAAATAAAAATAAATCCGAAAATAAAAATAAATAAAAAAAGAATAAATCTGTAGAGTTAGTATGTTTGTTTCATTCAAAGCTCTAATCTCTGCAAAGAACTGTGTCGATTTTGAAAATATAAAAATAAAATCCCCAGACAATCACACCAACTACATGGCCCTAAAGTAAGCATAGCTTGTGTTATGGGATGCCATGTAGCGAACAAGGGGGGAACCTAGAATATAAATACACATATACATAAACACCCAGACCCGGAACATTTTTTTTTCTTGTTCCGGGCGAGAATCGAACCCGCAACCACTGGCGTTTGAGGCAGATAGGTTAACCCTATCACCAAAGTGGTCGTCTTTCCTTAAAGAATGCGGTTTTATTTCTTTTCAAAAATAAAGGAATGTTTCTTTGGAGTAAAATTTGCTACTGAGTAGTTCCTCTCCAGCAGGGTTAGCACGGCCGCTCTTATCTCCCGATTTTATCCTTTTTTGAGAGAGAAATCTATACTCTCCACCGCCTGGAGCACGGCGACAGGAGAGAAGGTAGGTTTATCTCTCCCGATTGTCTTCGCATTAGAGCACGGACTCCGTCTATCGAAGATAAATTGCTCGTCGTTTGATATTAGGTTGAGAGACGTTATCTGCGTAAATATTATTAACATGATAATGCCTACCATGTAGTACATGAAACAGTTGTAAAGCCTAGGAGAGCTATATACTTGTGAATGGTGACTTTTAAACGGGTTTTAAATACAGCCGTCTCATAAGTAAAACAGTTCATTAATTACTTACTTTTTTTCCACTCATTTTAAAGATGAATATTGAGTCGATTTCAAATATTTAAAACTTATTTCTGTGATCTTGAACTTTTTTGATTTTTTTTTTATGTTGGATTGTTGACATAAAAACGAATGAAAGAATGAATGAATATCGATATTGATGTAAATACTGATTGTTTTTTGATATTGATTCTATGGTTTAATTTTATATTGTCATTTTCTGTAAAAGGCAATGCTAAAGGTAGAGAAGGCCTTATCCCCGGCGATGAGCGTTCTCCACTAACAAGCCCGTGCTCGCAGGGAAGATACAATTGACAAGCGGTATAAAATTTTATCCTCTCTTCAGAGGTATTTTATCCCCAGCCCGTGCTAGCCCGGCTGGGGGCATTAAAAAATCCCACCCTGTATAGTTACTTTGTATACAAACGTAGTTACTATGAAGCAAGCGGTATAAAATTTTATCCTCTCTTCAGAGGTATTTTATCCCCAGCCCGTGCTAGCCCGGCTGGGGGCATTAAAAAATCCCACCCTGTATAGTTACTTTGTACACAAACGTAGTTACTATGAAGCGTCGCTAGAGTTCGCTACACAATCAAAATAACTAAAGCCACTTCTATACTCAACTGTACCGCTGCCATTTTGTTCTGAACGTGACTGGAGCATGGGTAACTGATAACAGACCTACTTCACTATTGACCTTTTGACTTCTATAATATTTGCTAAGTTAATTACTTAAGTGATGCGCTGACGCATCGAGATTGTGACTTGCATGAACTCTATGTTCCTAATGATTTCAGACAGTTGAGGATGGAAACTGAATCTATGTTTGATTCTTGATCAGCAATTCAGACAAATATTACGGGCTTTTGATATTTATGTATAGGTATGTATGTTGTACTAGCTGTGTGAAGTCTTCGTGGCGCCGTGGTTACTGTGTGTATCATACGATATCACAGGTTAAGCAACGTTCGGCAGGGTCGGTTCTTGGATGGGTGACCGCCGACCATTCATTTTCACGACGACTTCCGTGCTTCGGAGGGCACATTAAGCAGTCGGTCCCGGGTGCTGTACAATTATTGTCAGAAGCCATTTCGGCACCCTGAAATATCTGACATCCACCAACCAGCACTGGGCCAGCTTGGTGGATTATGGCCTATACCTCCTCTTCACCCAGGGGAGAGACTCATGCCCTGCAGTGGGCTCATTACAAAGAGTTGTGATGATGATGATGATGACTAGCTGTTTCACGTGGGTTTAACCGTACAATTTCGAACCCCGCAGGAATATTGGCACAAATCCTGACTGCACACTATCACTGTGCCATATTTCATCCAAATCATGACGACCACTTTGGCGAAGAGGTAAACCTATCTGCCTCAGACGCCAGTGGTTGCGGGTTCGATTCCCGCACGGAATAAGAAAAAAAAAATGTTCCGTGTCTGGGTGTTTATCTATTTATGTATTTATATTCTAGGTTCCCCCCTAGTTCGCTACATGGTATCCCATAACACAAGCTATGCTTACTTTGGGGCCATGTAGTTGGTGTGATTGTCTGGGGATTTTATTATTTTATTATTAAAAAATCCGTTGAGCCGTGATTAAGGAACTAACATCCATACATCCAAACTTTCATATTTATAATATTAGTAAGATAAGTTAAGCAGCTTGGTTGTCGCTGCGTAACTTTTTATCCCGTAAAAATACGTTGATAAAATACCCTCAAGCGTTAGGCTATGAAATGCGAAAGTATTTTGACGACCACTTTGGCGTTGAGGTAAACCTGTTTGCCTCAGACGCCAGTGGCTGCGGGTTCGATTCCCGCATGAAACAATGAAAAAAAAATCCGTGTCTGGGTGTTTATCTATTTATGTATTTATATTCTAGGTTCCGCCCTAGTTCGCTACATGGTATCCCATAACACAAGCTATGCTTACTTTGGGGTCGAATAGTGTGTGTATTTGTCTGGGGATATTATTTTTAAATTTTCAAAATCGACACAGTTCTTTGCAGAGATAAGAGCCTTGAATGAAACAAACATACTAACTCTACAGATTTATTCTTTTTGTATTTTTCTAGTATAGTAACGTGCATTAATATGTACACACTTCGCAACTGCAGTGCGATCACAGAACTTTATCGAATCGTATATTAACGAATGTTTACGAATGCTCGTATAGTATGGAGTCGGTTGCAAGTTTTGAGTAACATTGTAATTTTTTATTTTACAGATATTTATGAGTACAACATGTTTACAAACATTGAAAATTAACAAGGCACACATTTATTTAAACTGGTCGTGCGGCAATGGATAGATTTCAATTTTTTCTTAAAAACCGTCTCCATACTATACGAACATTCGTTAACAAACGATTCGATAAAGTTCTGTGATCGCACTGCTGATTCGGATAAGGTTCAAATTCCAATGAAAATACATACATACATACATAACGTGACGCCTGTATCCCTTATGGGGTAGGCAGAACACCAGAGGTTACAAGACCATCTGATGTCACGTTTGACAAATCTGGAGGTATTATAAAGATGGAGAGGGACTATTATAGTGACAGGGGGTCAGCCTATCGCCCACAAAAACGCCTTTAAAACCTCTGTCGCATAACTGACTTTTACAGTATGCCCGGGAAGAGAAGCAGCTGGCACATTCTACGTTTTTCTTTTGCTTCCAGTCCAGCATAGGACTGTATACATTTCCGATGAAAATGTATACATATTATAAGACGTGACTGTACCTAGCCGCGTAAGTAGGTAGAGGTCAGATGCTAGTGTAATTTGACAACTTGCTTATTATTTTTACAGTAATTACGGGTAAGGTCTTCAAAGTCTGAGGTTGCGGTTTCAAAAGATGACTCTTAATTGTAATAATCAACGAATGCAGAGCATTAAAAAAACCGACTTCACGTCTAAACTTTGGCTGAGTTATTTATTTATTTATTCATAAGGTACACCAACAGCATAACATATAATAAATTTTACAAGTAAAATGGTTCCGGTACATTTCTTATATGTATGCCTATTATAGGCGCACACAGCTTTGGTAAGAAAAGGAGTAAACAATTGTAATGTGTTCTCAAATACAATAAGGTTAAATTAAATAACAATCATAATTAAATAAAAAATAAGAATGAAAATTATTAATTAATAATAATAACAATGTGATGCAAAATTATACAGCGATATTCTGGGATAAAAAAAACTAATAAAAAAAATTTTAACATTGAATTTTTACAAATTAATAACTTTTCTTACAGATTTAGGATTTAAATTTAACAAAAAGTCTATTTTTGAATGTATACAAATTATCGTAGTGTTATAATGTCATCCACGTAAACATTCTCCGAAATCATATACATATATGTTTCAAAAATTTGAAATTTTCAATGAACTACTCAACCGATTTCGATGAAATTTATATGGGTCCAACTATGAAGTATTCTCTTTCATATGAATAAAGAATTTTTAAAATCGATCTATAATTATCTAATCTAAAATATCGGCTAACAAAGACACAAAAAAAAACATACAGACGAATTGAGAACCTTCTCCTTTTTTGGAAATCGGTTGAAAAGTATCCTTGAATCTATGAATAATGACAGTCTGACTAGGTATTGTTAAGGGTGATGGGTCTTCAAATTATCTGCGTATTGCTTTCTAAGCAAATACGGACGCTGAGCTATGGCTTTTTGCGCTGCTATATCACACACTGATTTAGATTAAGAATTGTTTTAGTGTTAAGTTTATAAGTGTGTGATTGTAGTTTAGTTGCTAATGATACTATGACTTTTTTTTTTTTTTTAATAAGTGACTAAACCCGCGTTTGACCTCAATCTCACCTGATGGTAAGTGACGATGAGGTCGAAGATGAAAGCACACGGGTTTAGGAAGGAACTGGCTCTTTATACAATATTGCCGGAACACATTACCGCCGGAGCGGTAACATTTGGCGGCAGACTTTATATAAAGGGTGGTCGCTAGCCAGGCGGACCCAGAAGGGATCCTACCACCATGACTATTTTATTCTATTCTTGTTCAAATACTCTGGTCCCAGTTTGTCATGTTCGTATTGTGCATCCATAGCTAATTGCATCTGCTATGTAAGCAATTTGGTTGTGGCATGACATTGGCGCTCACAATTAGCTGTCTTGTGTTTGTTTTTTTTTCATGTCACGGTCAATTTGTACTGTACCTATGTGTATTAATTTGATAATTTTGACTGAAAAAGAGTGCCAAGAGATTTTTTCCGCCGGCTTTTTTTGTCTCTTGGTCTACTGTAATATCTTATTTAACAACTATCAACAACTAGTTAAAGCCGAAGTATGTGATGACTGACTTCATCAAGTGTTTTGTGAAATTCCTAAGATGAATAAAAGTTTTTGAATTTTGAATTTTAACAATAAACGTTTTCATCTATCTATCTTCAAGAAAACGGTTTTGTGTTTTTTTTTTATTAAAGACTAAGATAAATGAAAATGAGGTCGAAGAAGAACAGCACACGGGCTTAGGAAAGAACAGACTCTTATAAAATACAAGCGTTTGCCCGCGACTTCATACTCGCATAAACTCAAAAGTCCTATATTTTCCTTTCCCGTGGGAATTTCGGGAATTCCTTTCAAAATACAAACACACACTTATTAAGGAACCTTTATACCAAGTATCACATCCGTAACCTCAAGGAATAAGATTTTTCATACAAACGAAAACATCATATATTTCCCGTTCCCGTGGGAATTTCAGGAATTCCTTTCATAACTCAAACAGTCACTTTTTGAAGAACTTTTATGCCAAGTATCGTATCCGTGCACTCAAGGAATAAGATTTTTCATACAAACTAAAAAGTCCAATAATTCCCGTTCCCGTGGGAATTTCGAGAATTCCTTAGTGCTCCTCTAAACCCTCTAAAGATTGTATGTTCAAAATTTCAGCTCTCTACGGCCAGTAGTTTTGGCTGTACGTTGTCTATCAGTCACTCTGTCAGTAACGGAAGAGTTTTATATACATACATACATACATACATAACTTCACGCCTGTATCCCTTATGGGGTAGGCAGAACATCAGAGGTTATAAGACCAACTGATGTCACGTTTGACTAATGAGGTATTATAATGATTGCGAGAGGCTATTGCAGTGACAGGGGGTCAGCCTATCGCCCACAAAAATGCCAATAAAATCTCTGTCCCTTAACCGACTTTTACAGTATGCCCGGGAAGAGAAGCAGCTGGCACATTCTATGTTTTTCTTTCACTCCCAGTCCAGCATGGAAGTAGAGCTTTATTATAGAAGTTTTATATATTAAAGAAAGATTGCCGGTACACATCACCGCCAGTGCGGTAATAGTGAGCTGCTGATTTGAAGGGTGGTCGCCGACGGGAGTAAAACTGAAAATGGAAACTTTTTATTCGTAGTAGGTAATTTTATACACTTTACGAACGTTAAACGCTGGACGAGGGCGGCGCGGGTCCGGACGACATGACGAATCCTGGGGGAGGCCTCCGTCGAGAAGTGTGCATCTCTCGGGTCATGAAGATAATGATCTTTCGCGAGTAACTCTGATTAGTCGCCTTTTGCGATACGCTTATCAAAATTTACCGTTTATGTTATAATACTTACGCGAGCCGTACGCCTGATTGATTATATGGATAAAACGTGTCAAGCTAGTCGTTACAGTAAGGCATAAAGTCTTTTTTATAATGTTTATTCATTACGTACGAGGCATTTAATATTGAAAACTTACTAGCGTCATTTGTTTTATTAGTGTATTGACTTCATGCATTTATAGGTTTTTGACACGATCTCATCACGATCTTATGAGTGATCTGATGGTGTATTGCGAATGAGTGTGTATATATAAACAAACCCACTATACAGGGTGGACTGTAAATGATAGAGATAGCAAATTTTACTTCAAAGAAACATTCCTTTATTTTGGAAAAGAAATAAAACTGCATTCAAAGATTTTTCGAAAATTAGCTTGCTTCACCCAGAAATCGAACGACCTTCTGATATAACGGTAAAAAGTGCATTTAAAGCCTCGAAATCTTTACTTGAAAAACCCTTGAAAGATCCTTATCTCTAAGGAACATCCGGCGTGAATAATAACAAGAAAACACTCTTAGTTTATTTTATGAATTAGTTCATATAAGTTTGTTTATGAATGTAAAATATAGAATTCATTTATAAACAACACATTTTAAAACCTTTTAAAAATTCCACTTGCTCGACTTTCGTAAGATAATACCTACCTACATAGCAACTATTACTTATTCTGTGATAGTATATCGTGCGTCATAGGTATGAAAACCTACGCGTATATTGATTGAACACGCTAATTTCAATATTTCCCTCGATATTTTATACTTATGCATTTTTATCTAATATATAAAATTCTCGTGTCACAGTTTTCGTTGCCATACTCCTCCGAAACGGCTTGACCGATTTTGATGAAATTATTTGCGCTTATCCGGTATCTATGAGAATCGGCCAACATCTATTTTTTTTTATTTATATGGCAAAACAACGTTTGCCGGGTCAGCTAGTATGTTATATTTTTGTCTAAAAAATCCTTTGGGATCAAAAATTATGCGACTAAAACCGTTTTTTTTTTTTAATAAAGCCCGCGTATGTTTTCAATCTCACCTGATGGTAAGTGAAAATGAGGTCGAAGATGAAATCACAAGGGCCTGGGAAAGAACTGGCTCTTCACAAAATATTGCTGGAAGATTTTATATGAAGGATGGTCGCTAGCCAGTCGGACCCTGACTACCGACAATTTTTTTTTTTTTGTAAATTTTCAGATATGAAAACTCCAAAATCTCAATTACCAAAACCAACAACAACCGTTCGATTGACAACAGTGACACCAGAATAAGTTGCCGTATAAAAAGTTTGCAAAAACTCCCATTGTCTAATTTCGTTAGCCGTACTCTTATAGATTTGTATACCCAGAGCAGGACGAGCTGAATAAATCATATTTATTTATTGTTTACTCACAAAAAAATCGAAGCTTCTCTGTAAAAACAGATTTCTTAGCGTCTGATCATATATTAAACCCATCTCAATAAAGATGCATTACAAAAATGGAATTCTGAGAAGTACCGACGTCTGCTATTTTTGGCGTCGTGAAAAACCACTTTATAGTCTTGGAAGAACAGCTTAAAAATCGAAATTATTAGCTTTGCGATGTTTAATTATCATAAAACAGCCTTTTTAATGGATATGTTCTCATTTGACCTCACTTGATGAATAAATTGTTGGTAAGGGTATAGACGCTTTGTAAGGAAAATAATGACACTGTTTTGCTTTCGGTGTAGTGGTAACAAAAGTCTCCAAAATTCAAAAATTCAAAATTCAAATAGTTTTATTCATCTTAGGAATTTCACAAAACACTTGATGAAGTCAGTCATCACATACTTCGGCTTTAACTAGTTGTTGATAGTTGTTAAATAAGATATTACAGTAGACCAAGAGACAAAAAAAGCCGGCGGAAAAAAACTCTTGGCACTCTTTTTCAGTCAGAATTATCAAATAAATACAAATAGACACAGTACAAATTGACCGTGACATAAAAAAAACAAACACAAGACAGCTAATTGTGAGAGCCAATGTCATGCCACAACCAAATTGCTTACATAGCAGATGCAATTAGCTATGGATGCACAATACGAACATGACAAACTGGGACCAGAGTATTTGAACAAGAATGGAATAAAATAGTCATAGTATCATTAGCAAAACGACCTGGCACCGCTAGCAGTACCCGTTCACGAGTTAACGCAAGCACCAGCCATCACCCTCCTCAACCATATTTTAGGGACATAGGTCCTGGGTTCGAATTCTCTTGGGGTTATGAACTGAGATTTTAGCCTTCAAATTGATTGTTTGTGCCTCTTGTGTGTCATTGTGTTTTTTGAGGGTTGGTGTGTGATCTTTTCTGTTATGGCCTGGAAGAAGGAAGAAGACCGCTTAAATCGTCGTTTGTTTTTAATATTCTGTACATAATTATTTTTAATGGTAATGGCAGTAAAGAGTTTTTATTATGGTTGGTGTCATTTCAAAGTTTCCTTTTTGTAATGGTGGTTTAAAGTTGTCGTGTGTATTACGTTTGGTGTTACTTCAAAATGGTATTTTTTGTTAAGGTTGGTCATAGATCAAAGTGTTATTGCTTGAAGGCTTCTTCTTTGTGATATTTCAAAGCGGCTTTTTTCTGTTACAGGCAAGGACTGCATACCGGTATGAATTTCAGTACATTTTTTTTCTGTATGACGTCACACCGTTAAATTAGGTGTATTTAAAAATAACAGTACAGGAATTCAAACTGAAATAATTCGTGTACCTTTTTGATTATTGTAGCATGACTGATTGTTTTTTAGTTAACTGAAAATTTCTGGTATTAATATTAATATTTTATTTTTAAATAACTGTAGAATGTTCGATAGTTTAGTTGAAGCCTATGAAGCGTAGGTACATATGCTGACCTATACATTTCGTTACAGAAATTAAATAGGTTTAAATATTTCTGTACTAAAAACATCTACAGAAATTAATCCGGTATACATTATTTGGGTACTGATATAATTAATTTAGATTTTAATAACTTGTACAGTTATTGTGTTTGATGAAGCAGTACACTAATAAGGGTACTGAAATTTTACTAGTACTATTTAAAAAAAATATACCGACATGCAGTCCCTGGTTACAGGTGCTTTTATTTCAACTATAGTTCAACTGCCTCAGTTACACACATTGAGGCGTTCTTGACCACGAAATTAAACTACAGGTCATTAAACTGTCGATGGTTGACTGCATTTATACCGTTGAAACAGTTATGTTGTGGCATTATCTTTGACGTCAAAGATGATTATCTTTTGGACACGCCGGCTTGCTTCCATATCTAATCACCAGCCTCGGGCTAATCGGAGATGAGGTTTGATCTAAGCCAATCACGATTCGAGATTTTCATCGCTTCGTGTTGCACGTTTGTGATTGGTTAATTTTGTAGCCAGACTTAGTGATTGGGAATCGAATAGCTTTCGTTTTGAAATGAATTTGATTTGATTTTTCTAGGTAGGAACGCTTTCCATACTGTACTGGCTGAGCGTTAAGGGTCCGTTTCGCACTTTTGCTTTAAATATAAATCTATTTTTGATTTTATCTTATACTAGCCACCGCGCGCGGTTTTACCCGCGTAACTTTTGATCCCGTGGGAATTTCGGTATAAAATATAGCCTATAACCTTCCTCAAGAGTTGGGCTATCAAATGCAAAAAGAATTTTTCAAATCCCACTTGTAGTTTCTGAGATTAGCGCGTTCAAACAAACTCTTCAGCTTTATATATTAGTATAGATTTTCTAAAATTACAATATTCGTGAACAATATTTTATTGTTTTTTGTGGATTATCTGTGTGTTTTAGTGATTGGGCAGGCTAATCAGAGGCTGTAAGTATATATATTTATCTAGCTAAAGTTTGAATGGATGTATGGATGTTTGTTCTTCAATCACGGCATCGCGGCTCTACGGATTTGGATAAAATTTGGCACAGTGATAGCACATCTACTTGTTATCTCGACGAAAAAACTCACTATCGCTAACTGGATTCGTTATTCTTTTTCTACGTAATATTCAGACACTACTTTCGACCCTAAACGTATGAGGCTGGATTAACCACATCCAGGCCTGATAAACAAGCAAAAGGATTTTTTCCATCCTGATGTTTTTTATTTGTGTTGCAAAAATGTAACACATAATTAAATAAATAAATAAATAAACATTATCTAGCCCTAATTAAGTTTCTTAAAGAACTTGTGTTATGGATACTAGATAACTGATATACTTAAGAAATATATAAACATACATATTGAATAAATACGTATTTTTTATTAGAATAAACTTAAATAAACATATAAACATCCATGACTTGACGAACAATATCTGAGTTCATCACACAAATATCCGCCGCCGCCGGGATACGAACCCAGGACCTCTGGCATAGAAGGCAATGTATGTTACCACTACACCAGTCGGTCGTCAAATTTCCGGATGTATTTCTTTCTGTTATAAAAGAGTGTTGATATAATTTGACAATCAAAATGCGTTCTAAATATTTTTTGCACAATAATAATAATTCGAACCCGTGACCACTGGTGTCTGAGGCAGATTGTGTTATCCCATCGCCAAAGTGGTTGTCAATGTTTCACTTAATTTTTGACATAGTTTACAGGGACATGGCCAAGACTGAATTTTGGAACATCGCCTCTAAAGTAAAAACAAACATATTTTGTCTAACTGACGAAAACACATACAGGAAAAATTGTCAAGCAGTTTTAATTGCCTTGGTTCAAAGTTTTACTTGTTCCCAAGAAACAATGTGTTTAGCGTTTTTTTTTTGTGACGGGTGATTGATGTGTTTGTCAAAGTTCAAAGTCAGGGCCAAAATAATATTTTTAGTAGGTACCTTGTATTATGTACCTTGTATTATGTGAAATAGCTGAAATAAAAGAACTAATGATACGATCTAAGATTAATATTGAAATTCAAAATTATATTTATACCACCTAATAAGGGTTGGAATTTCTTTAACTTATTATTAATTATTATAAATATAACTTATTATAAAGTATTAATTGGATATTTCCACAATTAATAAGTTTGGAGATTAGCGCGTTCATACAAATTCTTCAGCTTCATCATAATAATATCTAAGATTTCTATTCATAGCTTTTGAGGTGTCTAACAACGTATGAGCTCTTTCATAAAGAACGGCTTTAAAATTTTCGACGCAAATCTCTAAAGACCCCTTTGGCGATGGGGTAAACTATCTGCCTGGAACGCCAGTGGTTGCGGGTTCGATTCCCGCACGGAACTTATCTATTTTTATGCACGGTGTTTATCTATTTATGTAAGTATTTATATTCTAGGTTCCCCCTAGTTCGCTAAATGGTATCTCATAACCCAAGCATTGCTTACTTTGAGGCCATGTAGTAGGTTTGATTGTCTGGGGATTTCATTTTATTTATTATAAAAAAAAAACGTCAATGACTTACTAAAGAATCAGCAATGCTTCTGATTCTGAGGCCACATCATCGCAGCACGCGCAGCCTTTGTTTATGACGTCATCTTCCCAGCAATCTGATTCGTAGGCTTCACTTGTGTTGAGAATTGATTGTGATTGTCAATTCAGTTCCAATCCGACCGTCGAGCAGGGCGTACGTGTGTCAGTGACGCTTGCGAAATAAAAATATAAACTCGTCGAAATATCTTGTTGTGATAGTGTGTGCTGTGTTTAGTGCTGTTTTTCTGGAAGTTTCGATTTCGTATTGTTTTTAATGTTGGAATAAAAAGGTGAGTTTAATGTTTTTTGATTCCTGCTAGTATTATTTACAAGAAACAAAGTTTGTAATGTAATTGTTTGTAATAACTGTTTGGTTGAATTTCTAAGGTCATACCTATCTAGTAATTATGAAAAATTGTTTTCGTCGTTACAGTTGCTTACGCATTTTGATTATCTTTAAATATGTATTATCAAAATAAGTAGTGATTATTAGTTTAAAAACTTAATTAATTAATTCTGATATGTAACTGTCAGATAAAAAAAAAACGTTGTTTTAATCGCTTCTTAATCCAATTATTTCTATTATTTTTGATCCTTTTAGCCTTGGCTTGAAAGTAATACAAGGATTTAATATTTTAGTTGGTATAAGTTTGATGTTTTTTGTTACATTTTGATCGATGCGAAGGATAAAAACTATCATACTTATGTACCGGCTAGGGTAACCTCTACTTCTCCTTAGGTACCTATATCAGGATAAACATTAGCGTGTTATTTTAATGTTTTGCCTTTTGCCTGTTTTCTCTTAATCGGTCAAGCTAACAGCTTGCTAAGCTAACAGAGTAACAAAACGATCATGCATGAAAAGATTAATGAACGTGGAGGAAGCGAGAGAGGTATGTCTGGATCGTAGCAATTGGTGTTCCCTTGTCTCTGCTAACCTCAAAGGGAGACAGGCGTTAAGTTATGTATGTATGTAGTTACAAATACCCATACATCCATGCAACAAACTTTCACGTTTTTAATATTAGTAAGATGTGAAAGTTTTAGAGGTTTGGTTACTCAATCACTTGGAAATGCTGCGCAGATTTCGACGAAACTTGCCAATGGTGTAGATTATAAAACAGGCTATATTTTATAAAATCTAATTGAGTGTATGAATAAGGATATAAAATTATCCATGGATTTGAGTTATCGTTTGATATATGAATACCAATTCAGCCTATTGAGAGTATTTTTAACATGACTATTGATTATATTATTTTAAGCAAAAGATTCAAACCAAGTGCAATTTATCTGAGAAGTTTCGAGAATATACATAGATGCTGAAAATTTACTTAAGAATTCAAGAAAACGCTTGCAGTGGTAAATCGTTGCAGATTTATGGAAAATAACATTTGGTTTGGCTATTCCGTGGTTTCTCGGTTTGGGTTAAGTATGATACATACATACATACATACATAACATCACGCCTTAATCCCTTATGGGCTAGGCAGAACATCAGAGGCTATTAAACCATCATATGTCACGTTTGACAAATTTGGAGGTATTATAAATATGCAGAGAGACTATTGTAGTGACAGGGGGTCAGCCTATCGCCCACAAAAACCCCTTTAAAACTTCTGTCCCTTAACTGACTTTTACAGTATGCTTTGGAAGAGAAGCAGCTGGCACATTCTACGGTTTTCTTTCGCTCCCAGTCCAGCATGGAAGCAAAGTATGATAATAATGAAAATAAATGGAAGTAACAGAGGTAGGTATTACAACTACCTAAAGAGACTCTGGATGTGTTGGTTAGATTCAAAGAAAATATAGAGCGAGTGAACTGCAGTGATGATACTCTTCCTTTCATCATCATCATCTTCACGCCTACTGCTTTACAAGGGCCTCCTCCAAGGTTCTCACACTGATCGGTCCACTTTCCAGCAAGTCTTTTAAAATAATCGTAGCCTCTTTTAATAGCTTCTATGCTGGACTGGGAGCGAAAGAAAAACTAGAATGTGCCAGCTGCTTCTCTTCCCGGGCATACTGTAAAAGTCAGTTAAGGGACCGAGGTGTTATGGGAGGCTTTTTAGTGGGCGATAGGCTGACCCCCTGTCACTGCAATAGTCTCTCTCCACTATTATAATGCCTCCAAATTTGTCAAACGTGACATCAGATGGTTTTATGACCTCTGGTGTTCTGCCTACCCCATAAGGGATACAGCGTGAAGTTATGTATGTATGTATGTCTTTTAATATGATTTTAGGAACTAAAAGACTGCATCAGTCGTGAGGCGTCAAAAATAAGCCGATTTAAAATTTTAATAGAGTCTCTTTCATCACTTGAGCGAAGAAATGGTGAGGTGGCAGCACTCGGCAAAGATGGATTTAATTTTTATGGATCTATCTATACTGACATGAGAAGGAAGTGTTTGTTGGTTTAAATCTGGTAATCTCGTAAACTACTTGTCGTAATTGGAGAGTACATTTTGCATATTATAGTCCAGGTCTTACGAAAGGTGATAAACTAAATTTCATGGCGAAATTTTTAGCGGACTTAAATTTATGCGGATAAAAACCGTACGCGGTTTCTAGATATTAATTATTAGAGATGGATTCATATAGAAATTATTATATGGATCATGTTAGGGAATCATATCATCAACAATAATTAGAGCCAAGCGAAGTGGAAGGCTAAGAACAAGCGCCATAATAGAAAAAAGAAACATTTTAATTCCCTTTTAGAAATCGATTGTGGTGATAATAGATAATATAATATTAGTGCCTTGAATCAAAGTCAAAAATCCAAATATTCTTTATTTCGTAGGTATTTAAATACACTTGAAATAAGTCAAACTATGAACTGAATCTACCGCCACTTCGGAAAGTCGATGTATTGAGAAGAGTGGAAAGAAACTCAACAGCAATACTTTTAAAATACACAATAACAATTTACAACCAGGGAATCCCATCTTATAGCATCCGGATATTTTGATTGGACTTCTTGAGTTGAATTTTATACCGAATTTGAGGCTCATTCGTTTATTGATAATTATTTCAATATAAAACTATGTAATTGCTCAGATGGGGGGATTGCAGTCCAGCTCTCCCCCTAAAAATCCGGTGTCATTTTTCTAAATCAACCCCAAAGAATGTTATTTCAATAATTCGATGCGAATAAAATGTTTCTATTTGTATAAAGGTTTAAATTGACAATAAACCGCATTATTACTATTCCTATTATCTCATTACGCGAACCATACCTAAAGGAATGTGTTTGAAATGTATTTCAATCTTAAATAACGTTTCTCTTTTTAAACATACATACATAGACAGAGACAAGGGAACACCAATTGCTGCGTTCCAGACATACCTCTTTCGCTTCTTCCACGATCATCAATCTTTTCATACATGATCGCCGGTTACGGGTACTTTTGACTAGGCCCTTTTTCAAAATGTCGCCAATTTGATCGGCATACGTTCGCCTAGGCCGGCCCCTTCCAACAACACCATCCATTCTTGTTCTGTACACCTCTTTCGTAAATCTACTTTCACTCATCCTTTTCAAATGCCCAAACCACCGTAGCATACCCTTTTCAATCTTAGTCACTACATCCTCTTATAATTCGCATCTCTTTCTTATTTCACTGTTGCGCACCCTATCACTCAATTTCACTCCACACAATGTAAAATTAAATATAAAGGTACGAATGTATAATTCCTTGCAACATAACTTTGTTCGGAAGTGGCGTTAACCTCAATGACTCAAAAGCAAAAAGGTTCTTTATGAAAACGCACTTTAATCGTATTCTGTTCACCTTGGTCTACACGAAGCGTTTTTGTTAAAGTGGCGTATTGAATCTTTGTTGAAGAGAACTTGAAAATGATTAAATTTTTTAACAATTAAAATAAATGAAGGCTTTATTTGATGCGTGGTTATTTTTAAACAAGTTTTCGTAAAGCTAGTATTTTATACAAACCGGAAAGTACGAATTCTTCAATCTACGGAAGCTGCGGGTTATCTGGGTCTATTGACATCTATCTATACTGTGATGCGAGCACAGAACTTTATCGAATCGTATGTTTACGAATGTTCGTATAGTATGGAATCGGTTGCAAGTTTTTAGTACAATTGTATTTTTTATTTTACAGTTATTTAAAAGTCCTACAATTTTAAAAACATTAAAAATTAACAAGGCACACATTTGTTTAAACTGGCCGTGCGGCAATGGATAGATTTCAATTTTTTCTTAAAAACCGTCTCCATACTATACGAACATTCGTTAACAAACGATTCGATAAAGTTCTGTGATCGCACCGCTGATATGATAAAGATTGAGGGTTTGTTTGTTTAAATCTGGTAATCTCGTAAACTACTAGTCGTAATTGTAGAGTTCAATGTGAGTTCATGTGATAGCCCAGGTCTTACGGAAGGTTTTACACTAAATTTTATGACGAAATTCTTAGCGGACCTAAATTTATGCGGATAAAAACCGTACGCGGCTTTCTAGTTATTAATAATTAGAGATGGATTCATATATTGATTAATATGGTCTTGCCTATAAACATCTGGAAACTGAATGGTACTTCTCAAAAAAAATGGTACGAGTACTTCAAACTGCTCCATTTTGAGCTAGCACTATCTTGAATGCTGCACAGTCAATGATCCGTGAAGAAGGTGATTAAAATATGTTTATAATTTATATAGGGTCCATCTATAATAGTCAATTATATTTTAATAGCAGATTAAGAATAATGAGTGGGTCTAAATTACGAAAGAAAAATTTTTTTACAATTATTTTTCATTCATTAAAAATTAAAAATTTTTCAAAGTGATCGAAATTTAAGTTTAATCTCTTGTTTATGACTACACAGCAAGTAATAACAACATTTTAATCTAATTGTATGTAGTCATAAAATGTAGATTAAACTTCAATTTTACTCAATAAAGAGAGTTTTGAAATTTTAATTTTGATTTTTTTTTATTGAATTTCATACCTACTCATCATTCTTAATCTGCTATTAAAATATAATTGACTATTATAAATGGACCCTGTATAAATAATTATGTAGGTATCTATATGTTCTCATTATGTAAAGCATATGCATGTATCTTGTCACATTTAAATTATTATTTCTGCCTGATTTGAGTTCTATTTTCAACGCCTAATTTTTTTTAGGAATAACGGTTGGTATCTCTACTTCAGTAGTGCTCTCGGTTTAATGAAAAAGTTATGTTTGTCTGCAAGCCGTAGAGTTTCTTTTGTGTCTTTAGCAGGGACCGGATCCGCTTACCCTTAAAGAGGTTTTTGATTGGGTTTTTCATAGACTTGTTTTAAAAAACCCTATCAATTTGGTAACCGTATCGAAGACTTACCCTAATTTAAGGCTTACCATATCAATAGAGTTAGCTTCATGTAAGCAGTAAGCCTATCGAAAACCCTATTGAAGGTTACCGATTCAATAGGGTTTTAAAACCTGCAGGCAAATTTAATCTCTAAGAATATCAAATTATCAAAAATATCACCATCTATTCAATCTCGCACTTCGAATTATACTTCCGAATTCAACAGCATGCGCGGAAAGAGATAGAAATAGGCTAACCCTATCACAGGGTAAGCGATTCCGAAAGTAGTTAACTTTATTCAAAGTGTTACCACGTCGATAGGCTTACCATATCAATAGGGTTACACTTCCATATGGTAAGATTTTGATAGGGTTACCCTATCAATAGGCTTAATCAAATAAAGGGGTTTTCCGGTCCCTGGTCTTTAGTTTAGCTTGTCTGGGTCGGTAAAAAAGTGATGGAGCACTGTTAACCGTTATCACAACCACTATGATAGAAATTTTCTAAACATTTTTTTACAGTTACTACAAGTAAAATTAAAAAAAAAAAGTTGCGTTTTTTCAAGGTATCAGCGCTAAAGTATTTCGTAATTGAACTTTGCTTAAACGCAGAGGAAATGGCCTTTTTACGCCAATTGTATTAAACATTTAAATTGTCCAATAGGAAAAAAGATTCTATGTTTATTATACACATAACTTCACGCCTGTATCCCTTATGGGGTAGGCAGAACACCAGAGGCCATCAAACCATCTGATGTCACGTTTGACAAATTTCGAGGTATTATAATGATGGAGAGAGACTATTGCAGTGTCAGGGAGTCAGCCTATCGCCCGCAAAAACGCCAATAAAACCTCTGTCCCTTAACTGACTTTTACAATATGCCCGGGAAGAGAAGCAGCTGGCACATTCTATGTTTTTTTATTATAATGTTGACAAAATATGTCTTTCTGTTGACCAATTACCAAATCTTTTGCTCACTAGCCCAGTTATACTAAATTAAGCCTTGGTAAACTATCAAAACATCCCATTAACAAATAACTGACAAACAGTTTGCACTCTCTAACTATGTCTCATTAAACCCATCGTGCTTATAAAAATCCTCAATTCTTTATGTACAAAGCCGACTTGCTTCGGCAATTGACACCAATTTCTCTGTACCAAAAATTGACCTCCTGATAAGCGGTTTGAGGTCGCATGCGCCGGCGCAGCAATAATCGCATCGTACTTTCTCTCGCTCGATACCAACGATGATAGTAATTGTGTATTTTTTTTATAGAAAGTTGCCGCGCGAGATTAGTTTTTTCTGGTAGGTTGGTGCTTCTTTTGCTCTGTTTAAATGTTGTTTTCGAATATTGAAACAGCGGGAGAGAGACTTTTGATCATAATTTCATAACGTATCTTATTAGCGTTATTATATGTTGAATATATAAATAAGCTTAAATAGCGAGGAAATATAATATTTTTTTTTGGTGTTTTGAACCAAATAGTATCCGGCTTCGAATTTCCACGGCAAAAATAAACGGCAAGGGCAACGAAAATCGAATTCTGCAAAGAATTTCTTCTCAACTAGTCATTCTTTTCATTCATGCGTTCTCGCGAAAGTTCACGTTAACTTACAAATATTTTAGTTTTGTAACTACAGTCAACCATAGAAAATACCAAGAATTAATTTCTAAAACAAACCTCCATTTGCAAAACTCACAGCGTCTTACTGCTAGCTAATGTCATATAATTTCCCGGCGAAAGTCGCAGGTAATTGCTAGTTCAGTGCTGTACATCCATCAACGGTGCCCGGTCATCGTTGGTGGTCCAAGTCTTAGAACAATTGGGAAAGTTGCGATGGAGGTTGTACGTTGATTAGATGCTTTCTAGGTCTTGTACAAACCTAGTTTAGAAGTTGCAGTTTTAAACTGTTTGTTTTTGTAACGGCACTTATTCTGGTGAGCTTTATCTATACTTATAAATCTGTAGATGTGTAAATTCTGTACATTGAAAATATCAAAAAAATAACTGGCAGGGGTTGTTACTAGACCGACAACGAACCCAAAAAAGTAATAATTTTTTTTGTCAGTCTGTAAGTTTAATAAATAATATTACCAAAGTAGGACAAGTATAATGAAATAAGGAAATGTTCCTTCTACTAAATTAAAACTTGTAAGTAACAAAAGAACAAATATTAATTAGTAAAACTATGTTAATTGTATCGTTTTTACCTTTTTATTTTAATTATACAAATGTACAATTTCTTTACTGTTTTGTTTTGTACCGTTGATATTATATAATTACTTTCTGCAGGGAAGACTCGTGTCTAAGAAACAGGCTCAGCCTAGTTTAGACACAAGTATAATTATTGTTAAAATTACAAATTAATTAATTAAATCTGATTGTATATTATTAGCCATAAGTTTATGTTGAAATTGATTTGTTATTGTTGTTGATCTGAATAAATTTATTATTATTATTATTATATAATAAAATCCCCAGACAATCACACCAACTACAGGGCCCCAAAGTAAGCATAGCTTGTATTATGGGATACCATGTAGCGAACTAGGGGGAACCTAGGATATAAATACATAAATAGATAAACACCCAGACACGGAACATTTTTTTTTTCTTGTTCCGTGCGGGAATCGAACCCGCAACCACTGGCGTCTAAGGCAGTTAGGTTTACCCCTTCGCCAAAGTGGTCGTAGTAAGTGGTGTTTGTTCAGGCATTACGTAAAAACTACCGGTTCGATTACGATGAAACTTGGTATAATAATTCTTTAATATCCTGGGCACCTCACTGGGTACTTATTATCCCGGTAAAGTATATACAATACGAAACAAACTGAATTTTGCGGTTCGATCTCTAGAACGATGTACCGGCGTGTGGTGTACACGCGGGAGCTAGCCCATAAAGTCAAAGTCAAAAGAACCTTTATTTCGTAAGTATTTAAATACATTTGAAATAAGTCACAATTTACAAATTGAATTGAATCTACCACCACTTCGGAAAGTCGATCTGTTGAGAAGAAGTGGCAAGAAACTCAACAGCAATCATCTTTTAAAAATACACAATAACAATAACAATTTACAATCTTCTTGCATCCGGATATCTTATAATAAAACTTTATACTTATCCTTAAATCTATCGAAGGGTTAATCTTAAATATTTTGGAATTTTATTATAAAAGCGTACACATTGACCCATGAACGAGTTGGTGATCTTCTGGAGTCTACTATTACATTTATACATTAGGCAATCAAGTACTAGACAGAAACGTAGACATAGATATAGAGGTAAAGATAGAAGTAGATAGATGTAGCGATAGAGGTGAGAGATATTACAGATAATGTGGATGGAGATGAGGATGAGGATAGTCGTGGACAGAGACTTGACACTAACACGGACGTGAACATGGGGGAATGGGGTGGAGATGGGGAAGTCAGAGTCAAATTCAAAAAAGTAACGTAAGTATACGCGCGTACGGTACGGACATAGCAGTTTTGTATGAATATTCGCGTAGACACGCCTGAAACATCGTTAGCCCCTATTTAGTACATGACAGTAATCCTGGCGCAGTAGCAGGCTTGGCTCACTCCGCGCGGTACATCCGTTATTTACCTACAGCGAAGCGCTCCGCCGCCGGATTTCGAATAGGTCGTGTGTCACGCGCGCGCGTTGTAGATACCTACCTACCTAATAGCACTCACAGTAACTCTATGATCGAGGTCGCAAATAGTATTTAAAAATGGACATAAAAAGAAACAAATATTCAATTAGATTATGTTTAGATTTGATTATGTTCAATTTAGTAAACAAAACATAGGTAGTATTACTAATTATTCGTCGTAACTTTTTTTTCATTTTGTACTTTAGGTAAGTTGAAATAGTATTTTTTACAAAGGTAGAATAACAGTAATACCTACTTACATACTTAATAGATAGATACTTACCTACTTAATAGGTAGATACTTAATTACAAATAAGTATATTATTATTTCTTCACTAGGCAGCAACCCTAACAGCGTAAGAAAAGATAAGAGGCATGCGATAGAAAGAGACAAAACTTCTAGGTATATAAATTTGCAGGTACCAAATGCTGTGCGAGCTGAATTTCACCGTATCGCGTCGTAGCAAGACTCGAATTTACTTAGATCTTCTTGCGGAGTAATTCTTCTGTACCCCCGGTACTATTACTTATTCTGTGGCAGTAGCAACTGTGTATATCAATCGATGTCGCAGGTTAAGCGACGTTCGCCGCGGCCGGTACTTGGATGGGTGACCGCCGACCATTCATTTCTCACGGCTACTTCCGTGCTTCGTACACGTGAAGCAGTCGGTCCCGGGTGCTGTATACTTGTATACAGTAGTCGTTAGGGTTTGTTAGAAGCCATTTTGAAGCCGTTGCTCTGAAAATTCTCTCATCCACCAACCAATACTTGGCTTGGTTGCAAGTTGGTTTTCGGTGTAAACCTCCTCCTCACCTCACTCATAGTTTTTTTTTATTGACGACCACTTTAGCAAAGGGGTAAACCTGTCTGTTTCAGACGCCAGTGGTTGCGGGTTCGATTCCCGCACGAAAAAAGGGAAAAAAAAATGTTCCGTGTCTGGGTGTTTATCTATTTATGTATTTATATTCTAGGTTTCCCTTGTTCGCTACATGGTATCCCATAACACAAGCTATACTTGCTTTGGGGCCATGTAGTTGGTGTGCTTGTCTGGGGATTTTATTATTTTATTATTATTATAGTTTTACAGTGGGCTCGTTACAAAGACTTTTGATGTTTGTTTACCTAGGTACAAGTAAATCTCCGACTTACACAAGTTTTTCTATAATTTAAATATATGTTATTATGAAACCTTTAAAGGCAAGTTTATTTACATATTAAGGTTTTTTTATATGTTTTGTAACAGTTATTAAAAAACAACCATAGTAAGGTCCAAGGTCGTGCGACAATAATTGTGAAATATAAATATAAAATTAAGTGTTTGAATTAATTTAGCTATTTTAGTAAATTCTTTGCACGTGAATGTAAATTTAAACCGGTTTTGTTCTTGGTTAATATTTGGTGATTTATGATATGTGAAGTTGTATTTATTTATTTGCTATTACAGCGAATAAAAGGGTTTTAAATTTGTTGTTAAATATATATCTGCCCCAGACGCCAGTCGTTGCGGTCTCGATTCCCGAACGGAACAAGAAAAAAAAATGTTCCGCGTCTGGGCCTTTATCTATATGTATACCTATGTATTTTCTATTCTCGGTTCCCCCCTAATTCGATTCATGGTATCTCATAACACGAGGTTTGCTTACTTTGAGGCCATGTAGTTTGTGTGATTGTCTGGGGACTTTTTTATTGTTATTGAATATGTAACCGAAATTCCAAAGGCTTAATAGTATATTATGTAACAAGTGAGCGAAGTTGCTAATTACAGTCGAGGCTGTGATTTGAGCCCGAGCCGCAGGCGAGGACTTAATAATGAGCCGAGACTGTAATTAGCAACGCTCACGAGTTACATACGACGTTTTTCAACACACTTGTGAGTAAAAGACAGACATACGTGGTCATAAAATAACAAACACACTTCATAACAAAGCTGTGAATTGTGATTGAAAAATGGCGCCGAACCTCGCGCATGCGCGTAGGTTTTTTTTTTCTGCCAAATGTGTCAATGTCTGTATAGCATATACAGCCTATTTTACGTGAAAATGTTTAATTTGGAGTGGTAAATGCAAATATTTTAATATTTTATAACAAATTATTGTAAATTGTGAACAATTTGTTTGATATACATATTTGTTTTACTAATATAAGGCGCAAACATTTCAAAAATGTATATGGGTTTGAAGTGGTATAAAACCTCTTTGTTGTTTCTGAAAATATTTAGTGTATAACCCGGACCAATAAAATATGCTCTGTTTTCTCGCATGTTATTTGCACAAAGGTACAATTCAACTTTGTAGGATTCATTATATTATGCACTAGGGTATAATATATTATGCACGCGTGACTTATAGCCCAGTTTATAGTTCTAAATTCAATAGAATAACGCTCACTTTACGAGCAAGTGTGTTGAAAAATATGATATAAGATTATATTTTCCTTAATTATGTATAATCGCTTCCCGTCATTACATAAATTTTTGCCAGAATCCAGTAAAATGTGTTTTAATTCGTCAAATGCAGCGTAACAAGATAGCACCTTAGAGCATCAATTTAAGTGTATAAATAAATAAATAATAAATTAATAAAATCTCCAAACAATCACACCAACTACATGGCCCCAAAGTAAGCATAGCTTGTGATATGGGATACCATGTTGCGAACTAGGAGGAACCTAGAATATAAATACTTAAATAGATAAACACCCAGACACGGAACATTTTTTTTTGTTCCGTGCGGGTATCGAACCCGCAACCACTGGCGTCTGAGGCTGACAGGTTTACCCCATCGCCAAGGTGGTCGTCGAATAAAAAGAAAGAAAGAAACTAACATTAGAGAAGAATGCACTAATCAACATGATTTATTTATTGAGCTGTCTTTCGATAAGATAGATGACAAAGTAATAAATAAATTATATAAAATATCACACAAAAAATATCCTGTTAAATATTATGTAGGTATTTATACTCACGAAGCCACGAGTTACTCATCAAACTGGCTATAAGGAATTTAAGTTAAAAACTTAACACAACAGTCTTAAAATATTTTAATAAGTTTAAACAATAAATAAAGTTAGAAAGATAAATTAAGATTGATCGAACTGTTATCATGAAAAACATGAATTCATTTTTTATTTTTCTGTTTTCAAAACAGGTTATTTGCTAAATCCGTGTTTTGACATTTTCGAACTCATCTTCATAACCATCACAAAAAATATATAATTTTTATATTTATATTTGCTGGAGCGAAAGAAAAACATAGAATGTGCCAGCTGCTTCTCTTTCTGGGCATACTGTAAAAGTTAGTAAAGCGACAGAGGTTTTATTGGCGGTTTTGCGGGCGATAGGCTGACCTCCTGTAACTGCAATAGTCTCTCTCCATCATAATAATAACTACAAATCTGTCAAACGTGACATCAGATGGTTTGATAGCCTCTGGTGTTCTGCCTACCCCATGAGGGATACAGGCGTGAAGTTATTTACATACATAACTTCGGCAGAGACAAGGGAACACAAATTGCTGCGATCCAGACATACCTCTTTCGCTTCTTTCACGTTCATCAATCTTTTCATACATGATCGCCGGTTACGGGTACTTTTGACTAGGCCCTTTTTCAAAATGTCGCCAATTTGATCGGCTTACGTTCGCCTAGGCCGGCCCCTTCCAACAACACCATCCATTCTTGTTCTGTATACCTCTTTCGTAAATCTACTTTCACTCATCCTTTCCAAATGCCCAAACCACCGTAGCATACCCTTTTCAATCTTAGTCACTACCATCCTCTTTCAATCCGCATCTCTTTGTTATTTCACTGTTGCGCACCCTATCACTCAATTTCACTCCACACATGCTGAAGTTATGTATGTATGTATGTATTTACCTATACCTATTACTTTTTTCCTAAGCTCGTATGCTGTCATCATCCACCTCATCTTCAGTCTTAAAAAAAAAGAACATAGATGAAGTTTCTGTCTGTAGCTCCGTCCAGTCAAAATAAATAAATATATAAATATTTCTGACACTCCCAAATTAAGTTTCTTAAAGAACTTGTGTTATGGATACTAGATAACTGATATACATAAGAAATATGTACACATACATATTGAATAAATACATATTTTTATTAGGATAAACTTAAATAAACATATAAACACCCATGACTTGACGACTAATATCACAAATATCCGCCACCGCCGGGATTCGAACCCAGGACCTCTGGCATAGAAGGCAATGTACGTTACCCCTACACCAGCCGGTCGTCGAAAATTTGGTTAGTCAAAAGTTTGGTTAGAACTTGAGTGAAAATGTTTTTGAAGTAAG
Organism: Stenoptilia bipunctidactyla; assembly: GCA_944452665.1. NCBI lineage: Eukaryota > Metazoa > Arthropoda > Insecta > Lepidoptera > Pterophoridae > Stenoptilia > Stenoptilia bipunctidactyla. The sequence continues at coordinate 3,459,142 of OX101743.1, read as the reverse complement.
TTTTTTACACATTCGTTGTTAAGACTTAAATGGCGTTTAACCTCATTTTTAAAATCGAAAGTAAGTAACGGTGACCCGCATAATGGAATGTTCTTATAAAGATATGTATCTTTTTTATAAACCAAAACTCCTCAGTTAAAATATTCTTTGGCATACTTTGGATGCCAGACGATTGACCATTTTGTAGATTTTTAATATAACCTAAGAATAGTTTCAACATTTCGTGTTAAATAATAATTAAATAATAATAAATAAATATTTCTGTCACTCACACAACATTATCTAGCGAAAATTAAGTTTCTTAAAGAACTTGTGTTATGGATACTAGATGAAGAAATATATAAATACCTATACATATTGAATAAATACATATTTTTTATTAGAATAAACTTAAATAAACATATAAAAATCCATGACTTGACGCCTAATATCTGTGTTAATCACACCGATATCCGCCGCCGCCGGGATTCGAACCCAGGACCTCTGGCATAGAAGGCAATGTATGTTACCGCTACACCAGCCGGTCGTCATCGTTTTTCCGTATCGATATTGTTTAGGTAACCTTATTACTGGTCAGCATAATGCTTATATATTCTACATTACAAAATTATGATCCTTGAAAAATACATAAATTTTAACGTAACTTTCGGCGTAAAAAAATATACTAGTAACAGGAAAATATTATATAAAATGATATAACAATCAGCGGAGTTCATTTATCAGTTAGTGAACTCATCGTCATCACAACTCTTTGTAATGAGCCCACTGCAGGGCTATGAGTCTCTCCCCTGGGTGACGAGGAGTAATAGGATAATCGCATAATCCACCAAGCGGGCCCAGTGTTGGCTGGTGGGTGTGGGAATTTCCAAGGCGCAGTTAATCTTTGTTTATTTTGTTGCCGTACCTAATGCAAAAACGAGTTTTTCTTAGGAGCTTAAAGCTCGAAAAAGCCACCTTTTTAAGCTATTGCATAGCTTCTATCGCGGGCCTTGAGCGTGGGGACCGAATCCAGAAATTCCGTAACGAAAAAAACCTAACACCCCCACTCCGACCGGCACAGCGGTGATACTTTGATTTCATAACTTTACATGCGGGCTTTAATAAACAATCAGCGCCATCTACTAGGAACTTGTGGAACTTCATATTAGATCAAACATTACTGCATTAATAAAATAAATAAATAATTATAATTGCATAAGTTGATAAAAAATGCTATGCAATAGCTTTACCGCGGCAGTCTCCGAGTGCCACACGTCTTTTTATATTCTTTGTAATAAAAGGATATTTTTCTTAATTTAATTTGCATTTATATCTAAGGCAGCTAAATAAGTATAGTTTCAGTTTAAGAAATACATTTTAACTAATAAGATGACTTCATGTAGCCTCATTTAAATGCTCGAGTCCTTTTTACTGTTTGTCTCAAGTATAAAACCTCTTTATTAAACAATCTTGTAAGATTGATTATATATTTTAGTTAAATAATTTTATATTATGTAAATTAAACAACATAGAATTTAAAATTCATTAGGATTATATGTTTCACTGCTTGTATGTTACTTTTAATTGACTAATTTCGTAACAAAAGACCAGTAAATTTTTCATATTTTCTAACCTTAAGAAGAAGAATTTATAGTGTACTTTTAGGTTATCATTTTGTATAGGTGTATACGACTGGGTAAGTCCAAAATGAATGAACAAAAGTCAAAAACGTAAGTCGTATTCGTATATTTCGCAATATTTTTGTCGACTTTTTACCTCGGACCTTAACCCTGGCTGACCGAGGTCGAAAGTTTTAAAGACATTACGCCATAAGCATTTAATTTCTTCGGAAACAGGGTTGTTGTCAACGAAATGGTTTTCGAATAAAAGTCATTTGCCTTGAGTAGTATATTTTTATATCTTGGACTAGCCACCGCGCGCGGTTTTACCCGCGTAACTTTTGATCCCGTGGGAATTTCGGGATAAAATATAGCCTTTAACCTTCCTCAAGAGTTGGGCTATCAAATGCAAAAATATTTTTTTAAATCCCACTTTTAGTTTCTGAGATTAGCGCGTTCAAACAAACAAACAAACTCTTCAGCTTTATATATTAGTATAGATAGATTGCCAAAAACACATGTAGGTACATCTAAATTATTCTGCGTTTGTCTTCGATTTGTTTACTTGCATTCTCTATAATATTTGTAGCCTCCTTGTAATATTTGTTGAAAAATAGAGATGCAAGTTGTTTGACCTATATTTTGGCGGCTCATACCAAAAATAAACTATAAAAGTGCACTATTATGACTACACGATTGATCTATCTTCTATCTATCTTCTATCTATATCTATCTATCTTCTATATACTTATAAAAAATCTGTAGAGAGGTCAATTCTGTACATGAAATATATTTTCAAAATAACTATCAGGGGGTGATTAGTGATCGATACTGATGCCAAAAATGCAATCAGTAAAATTTTTGTCTGTCTGTCTGTCTGTATGTTCCTTATAGAAACAAAAACTACTCGACGGATTTTAACGAAACTTGGTAAAATTATTCTTCATACTCCTGGGCAGGTTATAGTATAATTATTATCACGCTACAATCAATAGGAGCAGAGCAGTGAAGGGAAATGTTGGGAAAACGGGAGAAATTACTTCATTTTTTAAGCTTCCGTCGCGTGTGCAGCCTTAATGGTTAAAGCTACATAGAAATCATGTATGACAGAAATATTCTTCATAAAATTATATAAAAAATATCCCACAACAGTATATGTCTATATTTTATGGTTGAATCACAATAACACGTGTAAATCCCGATAGCTTAGCAGTTTCTGATTATATTTGTTTACTCTTACGTTTATAATACTCTCACTCATCCCTAAATAAAAAAAATTAACATTATTGCCTATTCAATAAAAAAAGAATCATAGAAATCGGTTAAGAAACACCAAACTTATACATGAAATACGCTAATAACCCAATAATTAATATTTATTTTTTCTCTTCATGTATGATCTTAAACTATCACGTCCTGGAATTTCGAAAGTGACTCACCAGTCATCCTGTATAAATTCTGTATTATCTATACTAATATATAAAGTTGAAGAGTTTGTTTTTTTTTGTTTGTTTGTTTGAACGCGCTAATCTCAGAAACTTCAAGTGGGATTTTAAAAAATATTTTTGCATTTGATAGCCCAACTCTTGAGGAAGGTTATAGGCTATATTTTATCCCGAAATTCCCACGGGATCAAAAGTTACGCGGGTAAAATCGCGCGCGGTGGCTAGTAAATTATAAAGATAATTACGCGCAAGTAAACCAATATGTTCTGCGTCGAGTCGCATGCGCAAGTAGTGAACCGCTGCTCTCTGACCACTGCAGTGTCCAGACTATGATAAGACAAGTAGGTTATATGGAAATGGCATGTTGTTATTGTTTTACTTTATTTTGCACAGATATTGATTCGAGATACATAACAACAAAGGCTGTGAAACCATCTGATCTCACGTTTGTCAAATTTGGAGGAATCCGCCTATCGCTTACGTACTGCCAATAAAACCTCTGTCCCTTAACTGACTTTTAAGGTGGCGACTGACTGAAATTTCGCAGTAGGTATCGTAATTCTCGCGGCGAGCGTGTTACGTTTACTGACCTGGAACATTTCATTGTAATGTAGTTTTTTGAAACTTTCTCACTTGGGATCGGAACACATTTTAATATTAAGTATTTATACGTCATATCATCGTCATACTTCACATCTCTTGACGATGATATTGAAAAGAGTGTAAAAGCTGGAAATTGTGTTAATGGCGCCATATACTCCATTACATACGATAATACATACGATAATGGCAAGCAAAACTATACGAAATAAGGCTCGTCTTGCCGTGCTTAAGGGAGTTTTGGCGCCAACGCTTATGTATGGTAGTGAATCTTGGGTGTGGCAGAAGAGACATGAAAGCAAGATTAATGCTGTGGAGATGAGAGCGTTGAGAAGCATGTGTGGAGTGAAATTGAGTGATAGGGTGCGCAATAGTGAAATAAGAAAGAGATGCGGATTGAAAGAAGATGTAGTGACTAAGATTGAAAAGGGTATGCTACGGTGGTTTGGACATTTGAAAATGATGAGTGAAAGTAGATTTACGAAAGTTGTACACTTTAGTTGTACACTTTAGAGCAAGAATGGATGGTGCTGTCGGAAGGGGCCGCCCTAGGCGAACGTACGCCGATCAAATTGGCGACGTTCTAAAAAAGGGCCTAGTTAAAAGTACCCGTAACCGGCGATCATGTATGAAAAGTTGAATGAACGAAGAGGAAGCGAAGGAGGTATTTTTTTTTTTTTATATTGTAAGGATAGGACGTTTGTCTTCCATGCCACCTGATGGAAAGTGCGCATGAAGACTATGGTGTTACACGTCCATCCACGAGAAACCTATATTCACTCGACACTTAAAAGTTCCAGGACTGTAGTGGTCAGGAAAAACAGACGCAGGCAGATTGTTCCACACCTTGGCAATCCGTATCAAAAAGGAACTATCGAAGCGTTTTGTTCGACTTCTTGGTAAATCCTCTATATAGGGATGGAAGTTCTGTCTGCGTCTGGTAGTCCGGTGGTAAAAAGGGGTGGGTTCAATTTGGTCAAAAAGAGCACTCGCACACTCACCAAAATGTAGCCGATAAAATACTGTATGTCTGGATGAAGCAATTGGTGTTCCCTAGTCTCTGCCTACCCCAAAGGGAGGCAGGCGTGAGGTTATATATGTATGTATGTATTTATACGTAAGCAGATCTTACCTTAAAGCTATTTTCCTTATAACCATGATTATTGCAACTCGGTCGAAACCTAAAACACTAATCTTTTAAGGCGATTAAGCATCTACTTATACTATCAATTGGACTATGGACTTATTTGTTTTACGCTTCATGAGAGCCACTGTGTCACACAGTGGGCACTGGAGCCACTTGATGGTAAGTAGTATCCAGGCATATGGACGTAAATTAATTGAAGATGGTAAGATATAGTCTGGCTGGTGAAAGTAGAGAATCATGGTAACCCCAACAATGGTATAAAATACATGGATTAAACAAACTTGATAAGTACTTGTTTTTTTTGTTAAATGATAGGCAACTATGTAGCTTAATCAGGTTTAAAAATAAAATAACAAAATACAATAATAATTTTTATTCATTGTAACCGAAATCCGATTCAATTTATATGGAATGAATCGTCAGAGTCACTGGTATCGCTGTTTCCTACATTGATTATGAAACTATCTTAATTTTAATTTTTTTATTGATTTTCAAATACGAAAATTCCAGAATCTCAACTACCAAAACCAACAACAACCGACAACGACTTAGAAATTCATGAAAACCTACTGCCATATAAAAAGTTTGCAAAAATCCCCAGTGTCCACTTTCGTTAGCCAGACTATAAAGTATTTTTCAACACACTTGCTCGTAAAATGAGCCTAATTCTATTGAATTTAGAACTATAAACTGGGCTATAAGTCACGCGTGCATAATATATTATACCCTAGTGCATAATATAATGAATCCTACAAAGTTGAATTGTACCTTTGTGCAAATTAAATGCGAGTAAACAGAGCATATTTTATTGATCCGGGTTATACATTAAATTTTTTCAGAAACAACAAAGAGGTTTTATACCACTTCAAATCCATATACATTTTTAAATGTTTACGCCTTATATTAGTTAAACAAAATTGTATATCAAACAAATTATTCACAATTTACAATAATTTGTTACAAAATATTAAAATATTTGGATTTACCACTCCAAATTTAATATTTTCATGTAAAATAGGCTGTATATGCTATTTTTCAACACACTTGTGAGTAAAAGACAGACATACGTGATCATAAAATAACAAAAAAACTTCGCTCACTTGTTACATAATATACTATTGTTTTACTTTGATCGATTCTAGGACAACATAATCATGCTCAAATCATTTTCAACAAGCCTTAAAGGCTAATACAAATATACTCAACAAACAACACATAATACGATATCAAGTATAAACATTAAGAATTGTTTAATCTAAAACTATATATAAAACAAATACGCAATCACGTTTGTTTGTTCCGCTTTCATAGCTTATCTGATCAATCGATATGGATGTAATTTTGCGTTGATGTAGATTATAGAAACGGCTGTTTGCGTTTATAATTCCTTATTTATGTTGCAATATTCGTTGTTAAGTTCTTAAGTTCTATTGTACCTGTAAAGTATTAATTGAAGGATAATGCATTTGTCTTTTTGCATTGTATAAGACTCAAAAAATTGTCTCAAGTTTTCGCCATTCATACTATTAAATAAAACACTTTTTAACCGGATTTATCGCGTATATTTACATTTCAAGTTTTAACTCGACGTTTCGGTGTCTTTGCAGACCCCGTGGTCACGAGCGACTGAGGTGTCAAGCGTCGGGTTGATTGATTGATTATTTTGATTTATTGATAGATAACTTCTTCCATACAACACGGTTAAAAAGTGTTTTATTTAAAAGACTCAAAAAATTCTAAGGGCGCGTGCTCAGCGCACCGCACACACCTCACGCGTTTCCGACACGCGTCTCAGTGCCAACGTTGCGTTACACCTTCGAAGGCGCGTTCTGAGATTAATATAACACCTACTAAGAGAGATTCAAACATATAAACTTTCATAACATTTTCCGTACCGTACGCGCATATCATACGCGGCGCTTTGCACATTCCGAACGTCCGCATCGAACGCGCGTTTGGTACGGACGTTTCAGTTTTGTATAAAACGCGCGTTCGAACGCGTGACGCAGCTTTGGCGCTAATGTCTTGCAAATTGATGTATACATAATTAGAGTCTTACATACATACATAACTTCACGCCTGTATCCCGTATGGGATAGGCAGAACACCAGAACCAGTCCAGCATGGAAGGTAAATTTGTAATAAAAGTAAAATAAAAGTAAATTTGAGTCTGAAAAGGATTTCAAACAGTATTTTGGAAAAGAACAGTATTCAATTTATTTAATGTCCTTAACACATATTTTTGGAGCTTCTCGTCCAAATTATTAATTTAAGTCTACCACAAAGTCTTTAGCATTATATTTTGAAAACAGTATATCGTATACTTTATTTTTTTTCTACAGTAAACAGTATAATGTAATAAAAAAACTGTATAATACTGTTAAAAACAGTATGGTTGGCAGGCAATACGGACCATACGGACGTACGGTACGCGCGTATGAACGCGTGACGCTGAGTTGGCCCTAAGTGTTGATCAAAACTGGAGCATAGGTAGATTAGCTGTCAAATCTCCTTAGATAACTGTCAAAAATAATATTTTCATAATTAGAAGTCGTCGTGGCGCCGTGGTTACTGTGTGTATCATACGATATCACAGGTTAAGCAACGTTCGGTGCTGCCGGTACTTGGATGGGTGACCGCCGACCATTCATTTCTCACGACGACTTCCGTGCTTCGGAGGGCACGTTAAGCAGTCGGTCCCGGGTGCTGTATACTTGTATACAGTAGTCGTTAGGGTTTGTCAGAAGCCATTTTCGGCGCCCTGAAAGTTCTGTCATCCACCACCCAGCACTGGGCCAGCTTGGTGGATTATGGCCTAAACCTTCTCGTCGCCCAGGGGAGAGACTCATAGCCCTGCGGTGGGCTCTTTACAGCCGTGATGATGATGATGATGAATTAGAGTTCAAATCTCAGTCACTCATCTTAGTACAGGCATCAATTTGTTGACTATAGAGAAGCCTTGTAGGTTTTTGAGATGATATTGGTTCCCAATAAAATTATTAAACCAAAACGTAAGATAACCTATATAGGGTCTTTTTTATGAAGATCAAAATATTTTAGGAGAAGGTTAAGAATGATGTGTGGATTCAATTAATAAAAAAAAAAAATTTGTTCGGTAAATTTATATTTTATAATTCTCATAAGTTAACAACATTTTAGTTTAATCTGTTATTTACGACTACATCGTAAGAAATACAAGCGTTTTTCCAACTATTTCTATTAAGAAATACGTTAAGCCTCGATTTTTCAATAATCACAAAAATTTAGTCACTTAAAAGAATTGTAAAATTTCAATTTACAAAAAAATACCTATATAATTTTTTTTGTCATAAATTGAATCCACACGTCATTCTTAAACTTCTCCTAAAATATTTTGATCTTTATTATTATTATTTTTTAAATTATGGATGGGACGTTTGTCTTCCATGAATATGAAACTTAGTCTTCATGTTAAGTGAACATGAAGACTAAGGTGGTACACGTCCATCCACGAGAAACCTATTCACTCGACGCTTAAAAGTACTAGGACTATACTGGTCAGGGAAAATAGACGCAGGCAGTTCATTCCAAACCTTGGCGACCCGTATCAAAAAGGAACTGTCAAAGCGCTTAGTTCGACTTTTCGGAATATCAACCACATACGGATGGAAGTTCTGTCTGCGTCTAGTAGTCCGATGGTAAAAGGGTGAGGGTTCAATTTGCTCAAACAGAGCACTCGCGCACTCACCAAAATGTATCCTGTAGTACACGGTTAAACAAGCAACCTTACGACGATGCTCTAGGGTCTGCAGTTTTTCATAAAAAAGACCCTTAGATATAGGTAATCTTACGTTTTGGTTTAATAATTTTATTGGGAACCAATATCATCTCAAAAACCTATAAAAAAAACTAAAAAGTATAGAAATAACAAGATTTTGTTAAGTCATAATCATTGCCTTACGTACCTACACACTGCGATTGAATTATGTACTTATACCACCCAGTCTTATGGTATGATCTTATGACATGATTCTTTTGCAGTGTGTACATTCACATGTATTTCAATTTAGCGAACTCAACTCAATTAACTAAATTTAGCGAACTCGTGATAGGGTGCGCAACAGTGAAATAAGAAAGAGATGCGGATTGAAAGAGGATGTAGTGACTAAGATTGAAAAGGGTATGCTACGGTGGTTTGGACATTTGGAAAGGATGAGTGAAAGTAGATTAACGAAAGAGGTGTACAGAACAAGAATGGATGGTGTTGTTGGAAGGGGCCGGCCTAGGCGAACGCATGCCGATCAAATTGGCGACATTTTGAAAAAGGGCCTAGTCAAAAGTACCCGTAACAGGCGATCATGTATGAAAAGATGGATGAACGTGGAGGAAGCGAGAGAGGTATGTCTGGATCGCAGCAATTGGTGTTCCCTTGTCTCTGCCTACCCCAAAGTGAGACAGGCGTGAGGTTATATACGAACTCAAACTATTGTCAGATATTACTTATTTATGTAAATCGATGTAAACGCTTTATGTAATAGGCTTTGTTAGTACATAACCTGTGACGGATTTAGTTATCTGATACATATCACGTACGCCATTTTATATGATAATTTTAGGTTATCCGTAAGCTTAATGCGCATTTAAAATGCTTGCAATATAATGTTCTTAACAGGGACGGTAGATTCTAGTTTGATATCTAAGACTAGCTTTAGGTCGCGACTTCGCACGCGCATAAACATTGTTTATATTTAACAAAACCATTCACTTATCTAAGAACCTTTATGCCAAATATCACATCCGTGCACTCAAGGAATAAGATTTTTTTATACAAACTACAAAGTCCAGTATTTCGTATTCCCGTGGGAAAGTCGGGAATTTCTTTCACAATACAAACAGTCTCTCCCTGAGCAACCTTTATACTAAGTATCACATCTGTACACTCAAGGAATAAGATTTTTCATACCAACCAAAAAGTCCAACCCCTTCCCGTGGGAATGTCGGGAATTCCTTCCATAATACAAACAGATATTTGTTGAAGAACCTACATACCAAGTATCACATCCATGCACTCAAGGAATAATATTTTTACATACAAACTAATACATCATATATTTCCCGTTCCCGTGAGAATTTCGGGAATTCCTTTTATATAACAATCAGTCACTTTTTGAAGAACCTTTATGCCAAGTATCACATCTGTGCACTCAAGGAATAATATTTTTACATACAAACTAATACATCATATATTTCCCGTTCCGGTGGGAATTCCGGAAATTCCTTCCTTAGTGCTCCCCCACAACCTCTAAGAATTGTACTTATGTCCCAAATTTCAGCTCTCTACGGTCAGTAGTTTTGGCTGTACGTTGTCACTCAGTCACTCGGTCAGTAACGGAAGAGTTTTATATAGGTACTAATAAAATAACAGATTCAGTAGTTTTCAACGATTTAAAGCAATTAACTACTATAAAAAGTTATTTTGCTAATTCCGCGACTTGTACTTGCACTAGTGATGCAGGATTTTCATGCGTAAGTTCACCGCCCTCCCTCCCTCAAGCAAGAAGCAAGACATGCAATGAACACACACCTGGAAACCCACACCACAAGCTATCACCGACACGTGTTTCGCTTCAACCAGAAGCATCCTCAGGGCGCAACGACCACCACCGAAGTAAATTAGTATCGCCAAAAGCCAGCTTATATTAACGCAAAGCCCCACCCACTCATTATTTAGGGTATTATGAGTCACATTGTTATTGAAATGGAATACTAAACAATATTCCAACTTCAATGACTCCGCGACTCATCAGTGTCAATAAATAAGTGTTATAAAGGATTACTTGTCGTTGTAGACTGCTCATTAAAAATTTGACTATGTTTTCCATGTTTCAGGATTTCTAGTTGTTCTAAAATATTCAAACGTAATCCTTTATCACATCTGTGTAAAATCTGGTAAGTGTGATCATTAGATAAGCTGTGGCCTGACTCCAGCAGGTGTTTGGCGAAATGGGATTTAGTAGGGTGTTTTAATCTATAAGCTGCAATGTGTTCTTTATACCGAGTTTCAAAACTACGTCCCGTTTGGCCAATGTACACACCGCTGCAGCCCCCACAGCTTAATTTGTATTTCTTGCCATCCTCAACTTTTTCTTTGAAATTGCAAATTCTAGATTTAAGCGAGCTGTTTGTCTTGAAGGCAACGTGAACATCATTTTTCTTGAATAACCTAGAAACTTTTTCCGATATGAATCCTAAATATGTCAGACTAGTTCTATATCGATTCAATGTCTGTTCACGTGGCGCTCCATACAACAAACAGCCCACTTTTTGTTGTTTTTTCTTTTTTATCAAGTTGTCAATCACTGACTTGTCATACCCATTAGAAATTGCAATTTGATAAATAATGTCTAGCTCCTTTTTGAAATTTTGAGAACTTAACGGGACCGTCATTAGACGATGTATATAACAGTTAAAAGAAGCTATTTTATGTTGCCAAGGATGACAAGAAGAAGCAGGAATTACTGTGTCTGTGTGAGTGGGCTTACGATATATCTGAAAAACGTGTTTATTATTAACTATTGATAAATTTAAATCTAGAAAATTTAAACTTTTGTTTTCTTCTAACTCTAGTTTGAACTTAATTTTTGAATGAATATTGTTAATATCATGAACCCACTCTATCAGTTGTTTCTCCGTTCCGGTCCAGCATATGAGTAGATCATCGACATATCTATAATAATATAGTATAGAAGGGTGCCCGATAATATTTTTGGTTTCGAAATTGTCCATGAAAATATCTGCCATTAAAGGGCTCAGTGGTGAGCCCATTGCTAGTCCTTCCTTTTGAGTAAAGAATTTATTTTGAAATCTAAAGTAATTTTGTTTCATACAAACAAGTGAAAAATTTAGAAGCTCATATACTTCCTCTGGATGCAAACGTTGTTGTTCAAGCTTATCCTGTAATATTTGTAATGACTCCATATATGGAACGTTAGTAAATAAATTGTCTACATCCAAAGAAAGCAATATGGCATTGGAAGGAATAGCAATGTCTTTTATTTTGTTGATCAGATCCTGAGTATTTAATAAACTATACAATGGTTTGAAGGAAGATTTAACCTTCAGGATCTGATTTAACCTTTTTGCTAACTCATATGCTGGAGCACCCACGTAAGAAACAACTGGTCTTATTGGTACGTTTTCTTTATGAATTTTAGGAAGCCCATACATTATTGGAGCTTGTGGATTCATAGGTACAATGTTAGATCTACCCGGAAAACCGTCAGGGAACACGAATCGAGATTCCTTCACCGCCTTTCCCACCGCGGCGGTAAAGACGGTAAAGACAATTTCGAAACCAAAAATATTATCGGGCACCCTTCTATACTATATTATTATAGATATGTCGATGATCTACTCATATGCTGGACCGGAACGGAGAAACAACTGATAGAGTGGGTTCATGATATTAACAATATTCATTCAAAAATTAAGTTCAAACTAGAGTTAGAAGAAAACAAAAGTTTAAATTTTCTAGATTTAAATTTATCAATAGTTAATAATAAACACGTTTTTCAGATATATCGTAAGCCCACTCACACAGACACAGTAATTCCTGCTTCTTCTTGTCATCCTTGGCAACATAAAATAGCTTCTTTTAACTGTTATATACATCGTCTAATGACGGTCCCGTTAAGTTCTCAAAATTTCAAAAAGGAGCTAGACATTATTTATCAAATTGCAATTTCTAATGGGTATGACAAGTCAGTGATTGACAACTTGATAAAAAAGAAAAAACAACAAAAAGTGGGCTGTTTGTTGTATGGAGCGCCACGTGAACAGACATTGAATCGATATAGAACTAGTCTGACATATTTAGGATTCATATCGGAAAAAGTTTCTAGGTTATTCAAGAAAAATGATGTTCACGTTGCCTTCAAGACAAACAGCTCGCTTAAATCTAGAATTTGCAATTTCAAAGAAAAAGTTGAGGATGGCAAGAAATCAGGTGTATACAAATTAAGCTGTGGGGGCTGCAGCGGTGTGTACATTGGCCAAACGGGACGTAGTTTTGAAACTCGGTATAAAGAACACATTGCAGCTTATAGATTAAAACACCCTACTAAATCCCATTTCGCCAAACACCTGCTGGAGTCAGGCCACAGCTTATCTAATGATCACACTTACCAGATTTTACACAGATGTGATAAAGGATTACGTTTGAATATTTTAGAACAACTAGAAATCCTGAAACATGGAAAACATAGTCAAATTTTTAATGAGCAGTCTACAACGACAAGTAATCCTTTATAACACTTATTTATTGACACTGATGAGTCGCGGAGTCATTGAAGTTGGAATATTGTTTAGTATTCCATTTCAATAACAATGTGACTCATAATACCCTAAATAATGAGTGGGTGGGGCTTTGCGTTAATATAAGCTGGCTTTTGGCGATACTAATTTACTTCGGTGGTGGTCGTTGCGCCCTGAGGATGCTTCTGGTTGAAGCGAAACACGTGTCGGTGATAGCTTGTGGTGTGGGTTTCCAGGTGTGTGTTCATTGCATGTCTTGCTTCTTGCTTGAGGGAGGGAGGGCGGTGAACTTACGCATGAAAATCCTGCATCACTAGTGCAAGTACAAGTCGCGGAATTAGCAAAATAACTTTTTATAGTAGTTGTCATGGATTTCCGCAAAGTAACGCCTGATTCAATCAATTATATTAAAGCAATTATTTTGAACGTATAGTGCATTTTCTTTCTTTAAAATTCTGAATACCTATTATATTGAATATAGGGGTCACTTCGCGTATCAAAACTGAATTTTAACCGGCTACTCGTAAGTTTGACATAATATAAGAAATATATGTATAAAAAAGAGTTTGATAGCCAAATTGTGCACAAATATAAAGTTTTAACGATTTATAAATAGGACAAAATAGTTATATTATTTTTTGCACATCAACATGAGTAACATGTTTTATAAAATTTATATTAAATTGATATTTTCATTCAAAATAGAATTGCGTACATTCTAATTTAAATACCGACCGAAGTGTTTAAAACAAGGACTGCATACCGGTATGAAATTCTGTACTGTTTTTTTTCTGTATGACGTCATACCGTTAGATTGGGTGTATTTAAAAATAACAGTACAGGAATTCATACTGAAATAATTCTTGTACCTTTTTTATAATTGTAGCGTAACTGATTTTTTTTTTCAGTTAACTGAAATTTTCCGGTGTTGATATTAAAAATAATATTAAAATTTTATTTTTAAATAACTTTAGAAAGTTCGATAGTTTAGTTGCAAGCCTATGAAGCGTAGGAACATATGCTGACCCATATATTTCGGTACAGAAATTAAATAGGTTAAAATATTTTTGTACTAAAAACATCTACAGAAATTAATCCGGTATACATTATTTGAGTACTGATATAATTAAGTTAGACTTTTATAACTTGTACAGGTATTGTGTTTGTTGAAGCAGTACACTAATAAGGGTACTGAAATTTTACTAGTACTATTTAAAAAAATTGCAGAAATAGTAGCAGTTCAAATTAAAAAAATTCCCGAATGGGTTTTTCAAGTCAAAACTAGCCTTGCCTCTACAAAGGTATTTTCAAACCGTATTTTAAAGTTATCTTCTGTCAGTCGTGTCAACTAAAAGGTCATGAGTAAATAGTAGTTCTAAAGCCACCGATTCGAATAAAACTGGTTAGACTAGGAATCTTCTAGAAAGAAGCCGTACTTTGTTTTGTTAGTAGTATTTTGAGTTTTAGTTTAGACGTAATAGATATAAATAATAAATAAATAAAATCCCCAGACAATCACACCAACTACATGGCCCCAAAGTAAGCATAGCTTGTGTTATGGGATACCATGTAGCGAACTAGGGGGGAACCTAGAATATAAATTTTTAGAAGAATTTTTGCTTGGTGGTAGGATCCCTTCTGGGTCCGCCTGGCTAGCGACCACCCTTTATATAAAGTCTGCCGCCAAATGTTACCGCTCCGGCGGTAATGTGTTCCGGCAATATTGTATAAAGAGCCAGTTCCTTCCTAAACCCGTGTGCTGTCATCTTCGACCTCATCGTCACTTACCATCAGGTGAGATTGAGGTCAAACGCGGGTTTAGTCACTTATAAAAAAAAAAAAAAATACATAAATAGATAAACACCCAGACACGGAACATTTTTTTTTTCTTGTTTCGTGCGGGGATCGAACCCGCAACCACTGGCGTCTGATGCAGATAGGTTTACCCCATCGCCAAAGTGGTCGTAATAAGTGGCCAATATCCTTTGTATGAATGGTTTAAATCCCCCTTTTATCCAGATGTACCTGATGCTAAGAAGCTTCGAGGTTTAGAAATATCTTACTAATATTATAAATGTGTTCCTGAAGCACGGCAAAACGGCTCAACGGGTTTCGATGAAATTTGGCATAGGGATCTGGAATAGCACATAGGCTACTTTTTATCCCGAAATTCCCACGGGATTCGAAATTGAGTGGGTATAATCAACGAATGCATTAAAAAACCGACTTGACGTCAAAACTTTGGCTGTGTTGAGAATGTCATCAACGTAAACATTCTCTAAAATCATACATATTTTTGAAATTTTCAATGAAGTACCCACTCAACTGATTTCGATGAAATTTAAATGGGACCAACTATGAGGCACCTTCTATCATAATGAAACAATTTGACGACCGGCTGGTGTAGAGGTAACATACATTGTCTTCTATGCCAGAGGTCCTGGGTTCGAATCCCGGCGGCGGCGGATACTTGTGTGATGAACACAGATATTAGTCGTCAAGTCATGGATGTTTATATGTTTATTTAAGTTTATTCTAATAAAAATATGTATTTATTCAATATGTTTGTTTTATATTTCTTAAGTATATCAGTTGTCTAGTATCCATAGCACAAGTTCTTTAAGAAACTTAATTTGGGCTAGATAATGTTGTGTGAGTGTCAGGAATATTTATTTATTTATTTTTATTTATTACAATAATTGTCCGAAATATCGTATAACAAAGACACAAAAAAACATACAGACGAATTGAGAACCTGCTCCTTTTTTGGAAGTCGGTTGAAAACCGTGTGAAACAGCTAATAGGTAATATTAGGATGGCAGGATTAATTATACGCTGCTGACGAAAAGCTTAAGTTGGAAGAAGCTATACCCGATTTTAATTTTTTTATTTTCTTTTCTTTAATATTTAATATTTTATTGCTTCCATAAAAATTACATAATTATTTTTTAAAGTATAGTATATGTAACACTCTTCTATACAATGTAACCTTATGGGCCTAGTGTAGGCACTGCAATGGAAGGAGTGAGAGGGATTTACTGTTTTTCAACTGAAATATTTTATAGGTTATTTAAATTTTTCTTTTAAATATTCGTCAATCGAATAATAACATTTTGTTATTAATAATTGTTTAAGCATTTTTGTAAATATATTATCTTTAGTTTCATTTTTAATGTAATTTAGTAAATGGCTGTATATTTTAATTGACATGGCTAGTGGGCCAGAGGCATGTACCTATATGTAGTTTTGAAGTAGGTAAAATAAGTTGATATTTCCGGGAGGGCCTGATAGTATATTTTGATGGAACATCATCACGTATTGTATAGTATTCTAGGTATTTTCTAATAAATTTGCAAATTTCTAATATGTAAATGCACGGTAGTGAGAGAATATTATTTTTAATAAAATGCGGTTTGCAACTATATGTATTGTTGATATTTACTAGAATTCTTAAAAGTTTTTTTTGGATTATAAAAAGAGTGGACGCATCTACGCTGCTCTCCCACAGAACCACGCCGTAGCTCAGCCATGCATAAGCATAAGCGTAGTACGTAACGAGTGCAGTTTTCATGTTCGTAGTTTTTCTTTATTTTTACTAGTGTATTGTGCATGCAGCCGTAAACAAACGCATCATCCTTTTTTTAAGCCTCTTTGAAATCGAGTGTGACCAGTTTTCAACCGACTTGAATATGATAGTAGCTACTTCATAGTGTCCCATATAAATTTTATCAAAATCCGGTGTGTAATTCATATAAATTTAAAATTTTTGAAACGTTGATGACATTATACGTCAGCCAAAGTTTTGACGTGAAGTCGGTTTTTAATGCTCTGAATTCGTTGATTATTTGTTGATATTTTTATAAATTCTTATTTATAATTTCAGCAATCTGTACGCACCATTAGGGTGATACAAGACGAATCGATCGACGGCGAACGTTTTTTTTGATCGAATCTGATCGGATTGGTCTAATAAAAACTATCGATCTATATATACCATTGATCGATCGATTGTTCTGGTAACATCCTAACAAACGCCATTATTACGAGTGGACAATGTATTTAAGGCAAGTTTTTGTCATTCAGCATTATGGTAAAACCATTAGCTGAGTAAAATTCCATCGCCCGTATGACCAATCTTATCTATTCTAAACACACTCGCCGACGGTAATGGGCAGTACAGTCGCGCGCGAATGTGTTTAACTATTCCGATTGATTAAGACATTGACCTTCATACTTGTTTTTGATGGTTGAAAGCTATGGTCGGAATCTGTCGGATATACAATGAATGAGTTTTTTTTTAATAAGGTGTAAATGATGTTTTACGGAACTTTCTCTGCATCTAACAGCCCATTCACACATGATCCGTTTTACTGGATACATTTTTTGTATCGTAAATACCTATACTGAATACTGTGCCATATATGAAGTTGCTCGTACAACTCCATACGCCATCGATGAAAAAAAAAACGTATCCGGTAAAACGTATCGACGAAATCAGAAAAGCTTGCACTTTTTTATTCCGACGATTTTTCAGTAAGTTATTAATTGATTGCATAGTACTTTAATAAAATCATGTGTATAATTAATGTGTGTATCGAGTTTAGCGTGAACTAACAAGTAGGTACGTCTTTATTTAATAGCTGCCAACGGTATTGCTTTAAACTATTAACGAATTCATACAATTCTCTAACCGACAATCAGTTAATTTAGATAATCACGGAATCAAACGGTTCTTTGTATGACGGATCATTGGCGCGGTCAGCACAAGGATGAGTGACCGCCGAATCTTTATCACGACTACTTCCGCCCTTCGCCTTCGTAGGGCACGATAAACCGTGTTGATCCCGTGTGTTGTGTACTTGTTGTTCTAAGGGACAAAACTGCGTTATTTATTTTAATAAATAAATAATAATAAAATCCCCAGACAATCACACCAACTACATGGCCCCAAAGTAAGCATAGCTTGTGTTATGGCATACCATGTAGCGAACTAGAGGGGAACCTAGAATATAAATACATAAATAGATAAACGCCTAGTCACGGAACATTTTTCTTTTCTTGTTCCGTGCGGGAATCGAACCTGCAACCACTGGCGTCTGAGGCAGACAGGTCTACCCTCCGTAGGTCTAGCCCATCGACAAAGGGGTCGTCGTTTTAAGGTTTTGTAAAAAGCACTTTCTAATGATGATGTAGTATTGGCAATGGGGTTTGGGTTTAACTTTCTGCCTCAGATGCCAGTGGTTGCGGTTTCATCCCTGCAGTAGGCAATTTTTTGGTTTGCATAGCTCGGGGTGTATTATGTTGAATATTTTATGCGTTTTCATAGAAGTAACGAAGGGTTATTGTTCTTAATTAACTGAAAAATATTCTATAGTGTAGGTGGATATATCGATTATTTAATGCTGAACTGCGCCCAGATATAAAATAAAATTAAAAAAATAAAATAAAATCCCCAGATAATCACACCAACTACATGGCCTTAAAGTAAGCAAAGCTTGTGTTATGAGATACCATGTAGCGAACTAGAGGGGAACCTAGAATATAAAATACATATTAGATAGACGCCCAGACACGGAACATTTTTTTTTTCTTGTTCCGTGCGGGAATCGAACCCGCAACCACTGGCGCCTGAGGCAGATAGGTTTACCCCATCGCCAAAGTGGTCGTCAAATATGCCCAAAAAGTATTTATAAAATAATCAACGAATGCAGAGCATTAAAAAAACCGACTTCACGACAAAACTTTGGCTGACGTATAATGTCATCAACGTAAAAATTCTCCGAAATCATACATATTATTTCAAAAATTTTAAATTTAAATGAAGTACTCAACCGATTTTGATAAAATTTATATGGGAGCAACTATGAAGTAGCATCATATAACAAAATATATGAATAACAATCATATGAAATGAGAATTTTTAAAATCGATTCATAACTGTCCGAAATATCGTGTAACAAAGACACAAAAAAAACATACAGACAAATTGAAAACCTCCTCCTTTTTTGGAAGTCGAATGAAAATATTGATTTGTTTATGGGATCTACAATGATGACCCATATTCATTTATCTAGGATTATAAATAAAAATTATTGAATGACTGCATTTTTCTTTTAGCGATAAGGCCGTCCATTGAACTCTATCTTGTTCTCTTATTTTTATTTTTACTTATTAAGAGTTTTGTATTGTAATGAATTTATAAAACTCTCTCACCTTGGAAGGTGAACTTAAGTGAGGAAATTACGTAAGTTTAATGCATTTTAAGTTCGCTTTCAAAATTGATTTATATATTTTATTAGTACGGCCATAAAAAGCGCTATTAAAATTAAGCCGCAACATAATTTTGCACTAAATTAATTTGTTCGTACTAGAATTACTGACATTTTTTCTAAATGTATATACTGTATAGAAGAAAAAACTATAAAAACTGTATATTCACGTTTTAAAAGTTCACACCGACGACTGTACGTACAATGCATAACAAATTTAGGAAAGGAAAACCTGTCGACCTTCACCTAGCGAGACATGGCGCCGTGCAGTTTCCTGTTTATTTTCCTTTAAACTTATTCTGGAGAAACAATCAAGATCTGTTTTATTTTAAAGGAAAAATTCACATATCTATACTAATATATAAAGCTGAAGAGTTTGTTTTTTTGTTTGTTTGTTTGAACGCGCTAATCTCAGAAACTACAAGTGGGATTTGAAAAATTCGTTTTGCATTTGATAGCCCAACTCTAGAGGAAGGTTATATTTTATCCCGAAATTCCCACGGGATCAAAAGTTACGCGGGTAAAACCGCGCGCGGTGGCTAGTGTAATATGTTTTTGAATGGAATGGTCAAGTATTGGAATACAATTCTAAGACATACATACGTAACTTCACGCCTGTATCCCTTATGGGGTAGGCGGAACTTCAGAGGTTATAAAACCATCTGATGTCACGTTTGACAAATTTGGAGGCATTGTAATGGTGGAGAGAGACTAGGTAGTGCAGTGACAGGGGTCAGCCTATTGCCCACAAAAAACCTCGGAACTAAAACCTCTCTACCTTAACTGGCTTTTACAGTATGCCCGGGAAGAGAAGCAGCTGGCACATTCTATGTTTTTCCTTTGCGCCCAGCCCAGTATAAGAATACCTAGATAAGTTTCTTTGATTAGTGATTTATAAAATCATAAAATCCCCAGACAATCACACCAACTACATGGCCCCAAAGTAAGCATAGCTTGTGTTATGGGATACCATATAGCGAACTAGGGGGGAACCTAGAATATAAATACATAAATAGATAAACACGGAACATTTTTTTTTTCTGGTTCCGTTCGGGGATCGAACCCGCAACCACTGGCGTCTGAGGCAGATAGGTTTACCCCAACGCCATAGTGGTCGTCATTTTAAAGCATCTTTTATAAAAATGTTAGTATTCGCGCTCGGATTTACCGGCATAACTTTAAATAACGTAGGAGTTGCTTGGTAAAATATTTCTTAATATCAGTGTTATGGACTTTTGTTCCTCGATAACAGCAGAATGGCTCAACGGATTTGGATGAAATTTGGCATAGTGATAGTGTACAGTCTGAAATAGCACATAGGCTTTTTTTATCCCGATATTCCCGCGAGGTCCGAGAAACAGCTAGTAGTATATTAGAACCGTCCCCAAAGTTAGGTTATAAAATGGAAAATGGATTTTTCAGACGCTTTGGTAGTTTTGTTGTATAATACTGAGGCCACACTACCTTACCGTCTACCGGGCTGTTACCGCAATAATTATGACATTAAATTACCGTTTAAATTACTGCATGAACTGGTGTGGTTACACTAGCTAGAGTTTACCTAGATATGTCAATAAATTTGGCGGAAAATATCACTTTTTCAAGATGGAGGTCGAAGCTGCAGCGGTGTTGTGTTTTATGAGTGCCAATTATTTTTAACTGAATCTTTTAAATTTCAACAAAGCTAAAAGAAGACAAAAAAGGGTATCCCAAAGAGACGGTACGGTTTGGAATAATTCTAAAAACTCGAGCGCTTTTTCATTGGACCACTCCATGTCGGTGGTAATCTTCTTTGATGTGCGAAAAAAGACCGCCACCGGGGCTATTGCCTACCACCATTTGCCATATTGATTGGCATTGTAAAATTATGACCATAAATCGTGGTTACACCTAAGTGTTGTTTAAGTTATGGCAATAATTATTGGCATATCACGGTAGTGTGGCCTCAGCATAAGCCGTTCGAAAAACAAACAAACTAACTCTTCAAATTCATAATATTAGTTTCTATAGATATCGAAATCGTTCCAAGAAGCTAGTTTTAACAATAACACTCTGAATCATGCAGGGTGAGTGTGTAAATGTGTGTTTAGTTGTTATTCAAACAAGATTATGCTTTAAAGTGTTATTTCCCTTAATTAATTGTTTATTTAAGTTAATTCTATTAAAAATATGTATTTATTCAATATGTATGTTTATATATTTCGTAAGTATATCAGTTATCTAGTATCCATAACACAAGTTCTTTAAGAAACTTAATTTGAGCTAGATAATGCTGTGTGAGTGTCAGAAAATATTTATTATTATTTATTTATTTATTTATTAATAATTGGTATCGCTAACTGCTGGACTGGGAGCGAAAGAAAAACATAGAATGTACCATACTGTAAAAGTCAGTTAAAGGGACAGAGGTTTTATTAGCATTTTTGTGGGCGATAGGCTGACCCCCTGTCACTGCAATAGGCTCTCTCCATCATTACAATACCTCATTTGTCAAACGTGACATCAGATGGTCTTGCCTACCCCATAAGGGATACAGGCGTGAAGTTATGTATGTAGGTATGTATCGCTAACTATCAAGCTGCTAATTGTATTAACTTTGATTTTTAACCGACTCCCAAAAGGAGGAGGTTCTCAATTCGTGTGTATGTTTTTGTTTTTTTTTTGTTACACGATGTTACGGACAGTTATGAATTGATTTTGAATATTCTTGTTTCTTATAATAGAGGATAGTTCAGAGTTGGTCCCGTATAAATTTCATCAAAATCTTTAGAAAACAATATACGTATCAATACGGTGAATCCTTGATGATCTAATACTTCAGCCAAAGCTTGGTGAAGTCGTTTTTTTTCAGTAGTTGGTGGAAAGCCTTAGCCAAGGAACCCTAATGGAATATTTTTATTTAGGTTTGAAGTTTTTTCTTTGCTTTTGGTATCGATGATTTGGAGAATATGTTATGAGTCATACAAGTGCTGTTGAAAACGGACATACTTAAACACTTTGTAGCATCATGTGAAACTATCGGAAGATTTAGGCAATTGGCTTGAGCGTCGATTATAAATAACATCACAAAATTCATGAAATAATTATTGGAATTTGAAACTGGTTAATTAACGAACAAATTATCTTATTCTCCACAAGTTTTTCCTTAGAAACCATTTCAAATACCAGCATAAACAAAACTAATATTTATAAATTCTTTATCTTAATGCAAAGAGCTATTTAATATTGTCAGTAATGTATGTAATAGAACCAAGCATTAGGGCGACACGCGCGGGTAATCAAATATCTATTTATTTACTGACTTGAACAAAGAACTGTCATTATAGTCTGCGCAATTACTAACTGATTTACCTCCATTACCTTAAAATTGAAATTCAAATAGTAATCTTTGTTTTATAATGGTGGAATTAAAGAAACTGTATTTAATTTGTTGTGATTCTAATGTTTAATAATTCCTAGATTCTAATACCCACGAAAAATTACCTTTCTCTTTAAAAATGCGCAATGTATGTATTTATTTAAGTTTATTTCCAATATTTTATTTTATAATATTCAATATGTATGTTTATGTATTTTGTATGTCTATTTATCTGTTATTTAATATCCATAACATAAGTTCTTTAAGACACTACTTGACTCACAGATAATGTGATGAGAAAGTAAGAAATATTTTTTATTATTTAAAAAAACAACCTAAAGCAGATTAAAGCTCTATTGACCTTAAAAATCTTTAAACTTTACAGAAGCATTCGATTAAATCATGACATTGAATAAAACCTACCGTTCGTCATACACTGTTCGAGAAACAGAACCTCGTAGTCGTGCGAGTCTCGATCACGCGAGGTTCAAGGTACCTCCACCATTATTGTGCCGCGCCGCGCAAACACGTGCGGCTCAGGCGTTCCGCAAGGTTCACGTTTTGTACCACTATTGTTTTAGAGTGAATAATGCGGCTTTGATTTAATTGTGGTAGTTTGATGTGTTTTTTTATATGGCTTGCGGTTTTATGATTTAATTCAAGAAGTAAATGCCTCGTTGTTGATTGATTTATTTGTTAAACTCGTGTATGAACAAACAAAGCCCATTACTTTTAAATATTCAAATTATCTTGAACAATATTGTCTTAAGTTTTCACGATTCATAATTTAAATAAAACTGGGTCTGCAAAGACACCGAAACGTCGAGTTAAAATGTGTAATATAAATTATATGCGATTAATCCGTTTAAAAAGTAGTTTTATTTCAATTTAAGATTTGCTTGATTTTTAGGACAGCTTGTTAATAAACACTAATGAACAAAATACATGTCTGAAATTTGGTCACGGCGGACATTCTAATTCATTAAATAGCATATCTAAAATAACACTTCAGGAATTCATTATCTATATATACATATAATAAAATGGTAGGAAAGTCAAAACTGTACATTGAATATTTTTTTAAAAGAATACTTGGGGTAGGATCTACAATCGAAACAGAAACAAAAAATATAGTTTTTAGAATTTTTGTCTGTTTGTCTGTTTGTCTTTCCTCTGTTTGTCTTTCCTCTGTTTTGTCTGTTGATAAACTCAAAAAGTACTGCATGGATTTACTTCAAATTTGGCATGAAGATAGTTAAGAAGTCGGGTCAACATATAGGCTACATATTATCACGCTAGCAGTGTTATAATCGTAGGTGCGTTTGGTGCTGCATAGCGTTCACGCAGACGACGTCGCGGGCAGCAGCTAGTAATTATTATAAAAACCGGGTTAATTGATTCCATTCTTAATTAAGTCCTTTCAAAAAATTCAAGTTATGTTATTGTTTTGAAGTTTTGTTTGTTCTTTGTTTAGTTCTCACCCCAAAACAATGATGACACAATTTCTGTATTTCTGTGATTATACAAACAATAAAATGTTTGGCAAACATCCGTTATTTACGCAAATGTTTAATTAAACCGCGTTTCCTGCAGTTCTGTGCAAATAAACGACATTTGCGCATGTTTCTATTGCGCAAGCTATCTTTATCTATATAAATAAAGGATATACTGAATGACTTTTATGACTTGACATTTTGTATTAAGGTCACTAATACAAAATGTCATCGTAAATCTATACTAATATATAAAGCTGAAGAGTTTGTTTTTTGTTTGTTTGTTTGTTTGAACGCGCTAATCTCAGAAACTACAAGTGGGATTTGAAAAATTCTTTTTGCATTTGATAGCCCAACTCTTGAGGAAGGTTATAGGCTATATTTTATGCTGAAATTCCCTCGGGATCAAAAGTTACGCGGGTAAAACCGCGCGCGGTGGCTAGTAATAAATAAAATCCTCAGACAATCACACCAACTACATGGCCTCAGTAAGGAAAGCTTGTGTTATGAGATACTAGAATAGAAAATCCGTAGATAAACGCCCAGACCCGGAACATTTTATTTTTCTTGTTCCGTGCGGGAATCGAACCCGCTAATAGGTTTACCCCATCGCCAAAATGGCCGTCACGACACGATTCTATTATCTCCAGTAACATACAGATGGAGAACAAATTCAATTAGAAAGGTATCTTTTTACTTAAATTTCTTAAATCAAATTCAAAAAAATATTTATTTCATAGGCACAGAAATACACTTGAAATGAGTCCAATTATTAACAAACTAAACTGAATCTACCACCACTTCGGAAAGTCGATCTGTTGAGAAGAAGTAGCAAGAAACTCCAGGGCAATCATCTTTTTAAAATATACCATAACAGTTTTCACACAACTCTTGTTTTACTGTGTCCTTCAATCTATCGAAGGGGAACTTAAATATTTACATACATACATAGCTTAACGCCTGTATCCCTTATGGGTAGGTAGAACACCAGAGGCTATAAAACCATCTGACGTCACGTTTGACTTTGGAGGCTATATAATGATGGAGAGACTGTTGCAGTAAAACAAATTCTCATAAAGCCTCTGTCCCTTAACTGACTTTTACAGTATGCCCGGGAAGAGAAGCAGCTGGCACATTCTATGTTTTTCCTTCGCTCCCAGTCCAGCATGGAAGCCTAATATGAACTTAAATATTTATTGATTTATAAATAAGTATTAAGGTCAATTACTTCAAGGCCCTGATAAGTAGGTATGTTTGTTATTTACGAGTTATTCGCACGAATCAGGGAACAAAGGTTCTATTGATTTCAGTGCAAAGGCATGATAAGTGAACGATAATATTAAGATAATAAATTTAAATCTTACTTCGACTAGAGTATGAGTTTCTACCATGTTATCGAAAAAAAAATGTACCAAAGTACACCGAAATCCGTACAGTTATCTCTTAGTTAATAAACTAACATCCATATACTATAAATTTTAGATGAGAACACGAATTTATTAGCCACATTTTAATTTTCTACAATTTAAGACGTAAATTAAAAAGAGTCATTTTTGCTATTTATTTCTGTGTACCAAAACTATTATGCCTTTGTTCCTACTTCTTATATGTTAATCTTATACTTCGGTTATGCTGCACAAATGTTCATCATTACGTTATTTTGCGCAATATCAACGTATTTTATCTTAAAAAAGTAGTAATTACAGTGGAATTCGTTTATAATGACATCGAAGGGAAATAAGAAACAAGTCATACTAAACGGACGTCATACAAAGCATAGGTACTGCAAGAATAAATAAATTGTTTAAGTTAGTATGTGATTTATTTTAATAGAAAGGAATAAAATAGAGATAAATCAAAGTGGATATTTAATATGTAGACTCAATAAGTAAATCTACGCTCGGAGACTCAAATCAAAAAAGCCTTTCACGTGCCGAAAGTCTTAGGGTATAACGTGACTCTCCCGAACACTGCCAAAGGTGTTAGAAATCATACGGTCGGTCACTATAAGCGGACAAAATTTGATAAAAAAGGGTCACAATAAGCCATATGTCACAATAGGCGAAGTCATTATATCCGACTTAGTTATATAATTTATATGAAAACCAAACTTCACTGTGTAAAGACGTCATAATAAGCGGTTGGTCAATATAAGCGGAGTCATAATAAACGGATTCTACTGTAACCCGTTATTCTAATATGAAGACGCTACTCGCATAAAATCATATTTTTTTGCAAAGCTTCAATGGCAAATCAAAATCGTTTGAGAGCTATATCATGTTCCTTTGCCAGACACTTTCGCTTTTAACCTCATTTAGAGACAGTCAAATTTCTTAGATATCCAAAAATCTCGACGCCTTACGTAATTGAAATAGCGCAATTTATGCGTGCGCGCAGATATTTCTATATTTCCCTAGACTGACAGAACTGTCAACTTGTTCCCCATTTAAAGTAAATATACTTGAAAGGGATCCTATTATTATACAGAAGGCAGCAGATGAAGCGTTACAAAACTGTCAAAGATCCACAACCAATTTTTAACCTTATGTCCAAGGCATAGAGTTCAGATTTAATTAATATTTTTGACAGGTTTGGAACGCTTGATATGCTGCCTTCTGTACTTGAAACCTAAATTTTACTAAATAGATTTGAATGCGGAAATCTTGACATGTTTTATGTGTCTTAATGCTCATTGTCTAGACGACTAAAGTGGAGATAATATCTTGCGAAATTGCCAGTAATGACCTGGTGTTTAGTCAACTGTTGAACTTTTAGAAAAAAATATAAAATAAAACGTATAATAACACGCGTCGACATTAAATCCTAACTGACTGAAAGACATAGCATAAAGAACAAAGGTGGATCCTTAGTTACGTGAAATGATGAGCGTTTAGAATTCCAATCATCACTTATCTTAATAACTTATTCTTATACCTACGAATTTTCAACAAATTGATTTAAAGTGTGTAGCGTTTTTAAAATTAATAAAATTCGTCCAAAAATTGAATTGTAAGTGCCAAAGACATACAAAACATATAATATTCAAAATGCAATATCTTTTCGTGTAACGTTCGTCTACGCGTATTTTTTTGCACTGAGTTACTCAGGAATGAATTCCGAATAGTCTTAATAACATCAACTAAAATTATGTATGGCCCGCTGCCACTGTCCTTTCTTTGTTTAGTAGGTTATTACTGTTAAGAAAATTATGACTCATCTAGTTAATTGAAAAATTAAACGCTAAATTGGACAATTGGTGTTTCTTGCAAAAGCTCATATGGGAATAATCCAATTTAAATCAAGGATATTATTTATTTATTTATAATCCTACATACATACATATCTTCACGCCTGTATCCCTTATGGGGTAAGCAGAACACCAGAGGTTACAAGACCATCTGATGTCACGTTTGACAAATTTGGAGGTATTATAAAGATGGAAAGAGACTATTGTAGTGATAGGGGGTCAGCCTATCGCCCACAAAAACGTCTTTAAAACCTCTGTCCCATAACTGACTACAGATAGGTTTACCACTATGGCGTTGGGGTAAACCTATCTGCCTTAGACGCCAGTGGTTGCGGGTTCGATCCCCGCATGGAACCAGAAAAAAAAAATGTTCCGTGTCTGGGTGTTTATCTATTTATGTATTTATATTCTAGGTCCCCCCTAGTTCGCTATATGGTATCCCATAACACAAGCTATGCTTACTTTGGGGCCAAGTAGTTGGTGTGATTGTGTGGGGATTTTTTTTTTAGTATGCCCGGGAAGAGAAGCAGCTGGCACATTCTACGTTTTTCTTTCGCCCCCAGTCCAGCATAGAAGCAGTCAATCTTATACATTCATGCCTTTATTTTCCTTTTAATTACGGACGCCATGACTTGCCTATTATTGCTGTTAATTATAGACAATTGCCTTTTAACTATGAAACCTTTGACATCCACGGCAGTGTACTTTGCAATTCGCGATAATTATGGCCTTAGTAAATTCTAGGAATATTATATTAAAAAGCAATGTGTCGTAGGTTGTCGGTCTGTTCGCGCCATTATAACTCGCGAACTGGTTATCCGGTTTGCGTGCGTATTTAATTATATATTTTTTTATGAAATCAACAATAGTTATGGTATTTTTAAGTACCTACATATAAAAAAAGTAATACTTATTTTATATTACCATTGATATAATATTTTTTATGGTGGTTCATGGGATATATTTATGTATAGCTAAGATTAAGAGAGTATTCGTTAATTATGTATTATTTTGTGTATTTTATTATATATTATGTATTTGTTTAGGGTGTCCGGAAATAAGATACATTCCTTGCAGGAGATGAAAATATAGCCCATTTGCAGCCATTTTAGCCCCGGGATACCGGGTCCGAAAATTAGCCATTTCTGAGATAATCAAGATTTTAAACTATTTTTGAAAAACCCCCGTATTTTAGATAAAACTTGCTGCTGTGGTAAAACACGTAGAGTTATTCTTATTATTTTTTTATTTTCTGACACATAAATAAACAATAAATCATACAGAATATTTTTTTGGTAGATAACATCACTAATCTTTAGATTACGACACAAAAACAATCATTGTTTTATGAAAAAAGTCATGTTTTCAGTACAAAAACCTCATTTATTTAAAAAAAATGTACGGAATGTTGCGTAAAAATTATTGAATTTAGTAGCCTAATTTATGAGCTATGCAAAAAGGTATAACATGTCAGCAAAACACTACAATGCTAATTAACAATAATTTTAAAAGTAAACAATCCATTTCCTGGAATTGCTCTACATTGACTTACCGCAGTGGCACGTGTGCGCTAATTGTTCTTTGATATCGCCGCATTGCTTGGGACACAATGGTGTGACAGTAGGGATTATCGGCAGGTAATAACAGGCAAGTTTACTTTATCGGGTTAACTAAATTATCTAGGTAGTTAGTACTGATCCCTCCTTGAGTTCAGACATACGTATTTTATCAACTTGCAATGGCTTCATTTAGTAATGAAGAATACGCAGATATTTTGTTTGTGTACGGCTTTTGCAACGGTGACGCTGCAGCGGCCCGGAGAGAGTACATACAACGCTTTCCTAATAGGCGTATACCAAACGTTAGAGTATTTGGCGGAACATTTCAACGTTTGCGAGAATCCGGCAGTATTGGAGCCAGAAGAAGAGACGCAGGCAGACCGCATGTTTTACCTCCCGATGAAGAAGAAGACATACTGGATTTGTTTCGAAGAGATCCAACAATCTCTACAAGAACCGCAGCAAGGAACCTTGGATTATCCCGGTGGCAAGTTTGGTTTACCTTGCATACATCACAGTTACATCCTTACCATTACACGCCAGTGCATGCACAAGAAGAAGGAGACCCAATTAGAAGAATTGAATTTTGCCGTTTTATTATCGACGCTGACATGGAAGACCCTCGATTTCTTGAGAGGATATTGTGGACTGACGAGTCTAAGTTTGATCGTGATGGAATAACAAATTATCACAATTTGCATTATTGGGCACCAAAAGGAGAGAATCCAAGAGTTAAAAAAGAAAGAGCACACCAACGAAGATTTTCTTTCAACGTATGGATGGGAATAATTAATAGACATCTGATTGGGCCGCATTTCTTTCCTCAAAATTTAAACGGGGAAGCCTATGAACTTTTTTTAAGGAACGAGTTGCAATTATTGCTAGAAGACGTCCCACTAGACACAAGACGACATCTAATTTATCAGCACGATGGTTGTCCAGCACACTTTAGGCGCGGTGTCCGCCAGTGGTTGGATGATAAATATCCACATCGTTGGATTGGGCGGGGTGGTCCCATTCCTTGGCCTGCGAGAAGCCCCGATCTAACGCCATGTGATTTTTATCTGTGGGGTCACATGAAAGCTCTCGTGTATTCTACTCCCATTAATACAGAGGATGACCTTCGTGAAAGAATCATGAATGCAGCACAACAAATTCGAGAAACTCTTACAGCTCGGATTTCAAAAACTGAAATTCGAAGAAGACTTAGAGCCTGCATTAGAAACCGCGGCTCACACTTTGAACAGGATTTAAATTAATAACAACGCTTTGTATTTTTAAGTCCTATTTTTATTTATTAATAATTTTCTAAAAAAGTAAACTTGCCTGTTATTACCTGCCGATAATCCCTACTGTCACACCATTGTGTCCCAAGCAATGCGGCGATATCAAAGAACAATTAGCGCACACGTGCCACTGCGGTAAGTCAATGTAGAGCAATTCCAGGAAATGGATTGTTTACTTTTAAAATTATTGTTAATTAGCATTGTAGTGTTTTGCTGACATGTTATACCTTTTTGCATAGCTCATAAATTAGGCTACTAAATTCAATAATTTTTACGCAACATTCCGTACATTTTTTTTAAATAAATGAGGTTTTTGTACTGAAAACATGACTTTTTTCATAAAACAATGATTGTTTTTGTGTCGTAATCTAAAGATTAGTGATGTTATCTACCAAAAAAATATTCTGTATGATTTATTGTTTATTTATGTGTCAGAAAATAAAAAAATAATAAGAATAACTCTACGTGTTTTACCACAGCAGCAAGTTTTATCTAAAATACGGGGGTTTTTCAAAAATAGTTTAAAATCTTGATTATCTCAGAAATGGCTAATTTTCGGACCCGGTATCCCGGGGCTAAAATGGCTGCAAATGGGCTATATTTTCATCTCCTGCAAGGAATGTATCTTATTTCCGGACACCCTGTATATGTTATCATATGTAGGTATATTATGTTTTATATCGTTATTTCATTATGTGTTACCTATTATGGGTCGATACGATATACTGACTAAAGTTCACATACTTACTGACCTATTTTATAATGTTTCTCTTTTTGTTTTTTTTTTTTTGTGTTTTATTTTTAATTGCTATATACTTTTGTATAATTTTTGTAAAGGTTGTCTGGTAGAGATCGCTCTAGAGCGATAAGACCGCCTTTTGTACCTTTTGTTCCATGTTTTGTATTTCCTATTTTTGTTACTGTACAATAAAGTGTAAATAAATAAATATAGCATATATTAGCATCAAGATATACTTACTAAAGAATAAGTAGATACCTAAATAAGATTGATTCATGAAAATGTTATAAAAATTAACACTATTACGATCGGTTTTGCCTGGATGAATTCATCCAATTACAAAAGTTGTTGGTTCATCTCGTAAAATAAAATACTGGATTTGAACTGTTCCTCTGGCCTCTTTTGTACCGACTTCCAAAAAAGGAGGAGGTTCTCAATTCGTCTGTATGTTTTTTCTTGTGTCTTTGTTGCACGACATTTCGGACAATTATTGACTGCCCTTATATTGAAAACTTGAAGTCCATCAAATACTTAGGAATTCACATTGATGATAGATTAACATGGAATACCCATATAGAATCCCTAAAAGTTAGAATAAGGAAACTCAAACATGTTTTCATAAAACTTAGGAACGTTGCAGAACAAGACCTCATTCGGAATATTTATATGGCTTTATGCAAATCAATTCTTTCGTACTGCATAGTGGTGTGGGGGTCTGCATGTGGGTCTAAGCTGATCAAATTGGAGCGTGCTCAAAGAAGTTTATTGAAGATTGCCTTCAGGAAACCTTACAGGTATGATACAGATCTTTTATATAAGGACTGCAATCTGCTTAGGGTTAGACAAATTTTTATCATGACGAGCATTCTTCGATTCCATTCCATCTCACTAAAGCAAAAAAAACCAAAGAAACATTCTCAAAGATATCTAAAATGGGAAGTACCTCTACTCAAAACTTCTTTCGCTCAAAGATCCCAATCATTTTTGGGTCCTTTTCTCTACTCTTTTGCCCATTCAAAGTTGGATTTAGTTCAAAACCTTAAAACCCGGTGCAAAAGGAAACTAAAAAATTGGTTAAGAGGGTACAATTATTTGCAAACTGAAACTTTACTTAAATATCAAAAATAAAAAACAATTACTCCTTCATATACATACTGTCCCAATATTCTAACTCAATTCCTGAATATGACACTTTACACCTAAACTACATACACACATACATACATGTAGTAATAATTGAAATATGTTGCAAAGAAATAGCTAACTTTACTATTTTGTCAAATCGAAAATGTTTTGTACATATAATATTTTAATAAGATTCAGCCCAGTATACTACTGTCCTTATATTATTAAATTCTACCCTCATCATTTTAATAAAATTACAAATTGGTTGAAAATGTTCAAGATCGATCAAATGGTGAGAATTAATTAGCTTATTTACTTTATACCATACTTATATTATATAATACTATACCATATTAAGAATTTGGATTGGCTTTATTGTACATTGTTTTTTTGTGTTGCCTACTTAGACAACTTAACAATTTTATTAATGTGTGCTATGTTTATTATCTCTTTGCATTGTTTGATTTGTGTAAATTTCATGTCGTTATTTAAATCATAATTAGTGCTGCAATCTTTATAAAAAACTAGCCACCCACAACACAGGGAATCCTAGTGTGGGGGCTAGTGTGCTCAAATAATTAAAAAACAATACTTATTTTGTTGTAACTAGTTATAAGGTAAATACTGTTTTCTACATAAACTTAATTGGAGAAATTGAATAAATTATTATTATTATTATTATTCCTCATTTCTTGCGGGTGCTGAATATTTGTATACAGTAGTCGTAAGGGTTAGTCAGAAGGCATTTCGGCGCTCTGAATAATTCAAAAATCTACCAACCAGCACTGGGCCAGCTTGGTGGATTACGGCCTATACCTCCTCGTCACCCCGGGGAGAGACTCATGCCCTGCAGTGGCCTCATTACTAAGAGTTTTGATGATGATGAGATAACCCATATGCTCGTTTGCCCTTTTTATCATAAAAAAAAAATACAATTCACTCAACAATAAAAGGGTAATTCTGCTTGTTAGATGTTAATCTTTATATGCATCTAGATTCTGATCTTGAGGTCAAGGATAGTGGGTTAGATAAGTGAGTGTTGGTTTTATTTGTAATTTCATTGTGTTTTATTACCCTAGAGATTGTCGTCTAATGAGATGACTGATCCAATTTTGGCATGCCTTTATGGCGAACTAACGACTCGGTTTTGCAATAGTTTGTTATTTCTCTTGTATAGCGCTTCAAGTCTTATATTCATTTCCTATCCCAATGCAAAAAAGTGTTTGTGGGTGAATGAGGATGCGTGGTAGTTCTGTAGAGTAGTCGCCACAACACAAACTTATTAAAGCTGCATATCTTAAATAAAACACTTTTTAACCGGATTTATCGCGTATATTTACATTTTAAATTTTGACTCGACGTTTCGGTGTCTTTGCAGACCCCATGGTCACGAGCGACTGAGGTGTCAAGCGTCGGATTGATGGATTGAAAAAGTCATACATCATCATCTCCATCTGTTTCTCAGTCTTCGAGCGTAGCGTTCTGGATTGGCACAAAACGAGCTGACAGTATCTTGAGTTTGAGGTCGTGCAGCTTGCTGGATGTTAGATTTAATGTTTTTTAGGATAGGGTCCCATGTCGGTGATAGTTTCCAACCATCTTCTCTATTGAAATTAGGGTGTTTTTTAATTTCGATCGCTTCTCTGATCATTCTAGGAATTTGCATATCTGCATATCTTACTAATATTATAAATCTGAAAGTCTGGATGGATGTATGGATCTTTGTTCGTCAATAATGGCAGGACGGCTCAACGAATTTGGATGAAATTTAGCACAGTGATAACGTACATTCTGGAATATCACATAGGATTATCCGCGGAAACAGAAATTGCGCGGGTAAAACCGCGTGAAAAAGCTAGTAAGATAATAGCATTGAACCTGTTCCCAAATAATTAGGAACTAATAATTCTTGTTTATGTGCTAATGGGTATGCTAAATAAGTTTTTAATTATTTATTTTTATTGCAACGAAAATGAGAGTGTTTGTTTTATGCGTTTGGTCAATCAACACTTCATTTTTAAGCAGAAATTTTCATTAATTTGTATTTTGGTTTGAATAACATAAATCATGCATATGTGATTTCACATGACCGCGCATTGTCTTTGTCTCTGTTGCAAGAGTATCTACACAACCATGTTTGCTTTTGTTTTGCACACAGACGCATCATGCATATACATAGACTGAGTCTCAACACATGCGAAAGTGCCGAACGTTCGCAAAATTTATCATACTCTTAAGATATATCGCACATTTGTACAATAACATTAAAAAATTAATACGTGGTCTCTAAACTTTTTGTTGCCTTGATTTTTTTTTTATATGCAAGACTTGGGTGCAATATATTTGAAATGCTAATGAAAATTTTATCTCTTGTTTCAGAAAAATGGATGAACGAACGAAGACTTAATTAAAAAGCTTAATCAGACAAATCGAAACCAAGCATAGTTCAGTATAATAACCAAGTGCATGTAACTTTAAGAATATTGCTAGCAATCCCTAAAACAAGTTCCATCTGTGATTTATTTTATGTACCTAATACAACACATAATAAGTTAATCGATCTCCGTGTTAACGCCAATAATTGCTTTAAGAAATAAGTAAAGTTACATAAAGTTTTTGTTATAAATGAATATCTCTTTTAAACCTTAAAAGAAAAATAATTTTTTGAGGGTAGTCGCAAATTAAAGCAAAATGCCGGCCATTTTGACGAAGATTCGCGAGCAGGCTTCGCGCAGCCCCTCATTGGCTGTTGGAGTCGGTGTGGGTGTGGCTCTCGCCGCGTGCGCACTGTATGGCGCTAGGGAGAAGAAACAACCACCGCCCTGCAATAATAATAATAACTATAAGGTAAGAGAACATTTCACTGATATATTCTTTGTTAATTCTGTTCGAAAATAAAATACTACTGGAGCAATAAATAAAATGAAATTAAGTATTGTATCAATTTTTAAGCTTTCCTATATCAATTACAGGTCGTCTAAAATTGGATTTTATCATTTAACTAAATATGTAGCCCTTATTACAACTCCAGGCTCGACCACTCGATGGGGTCAACCTATTGGCCTCAGACGCCAGAGTTTGCGGGTTCGATTCCTGCACGGAACAAGAAAAAAAATGTTCCGGGTCTGTGCGTTTATCTATATAATGTATTTTCTATTGTAGGTCCCACCCTAGGTCGCTACATGGTGTCTCATAAAACTAGCTTTGCTTACTTTGAGGCCATGTAGTTGGTATGATTTTCTGGGGATTTTATTTTATGCATTTCAAGTCATCGTGTTTACAGTAACTTGTGCTAAAATCTACTCGAGGACGTCTTTTATTAAACAAAATAAAACAATCAAAAAACAACACACTAAAAAACTAGTAAAGTGCTGATTTTTGTGTACATATACTATGGCATTCTTTGTTTGTTATTATAATGATGCTCCTGCAATACATTTGCTTTAACTTGTATCTCTACTGTTCTAGGTGGCAAAGAATGGTAAACTGCAGTCAGTCGAGAATGCCGCTTCGAATGGCACCTGCGGGGGGCGATGCGGGGCGGAGCAGTGTGCTCTCTGCAGAGGAGAGGTTGACACGGATAATAAACAGAACATTGTGAGTAATCGTTATCTGGATAAATTATCTAATTATGATCGCAACCATTTATATTAAACCCACTGCATGGCTATGGGTCTCTTCCCTGCCTGGTAGACCTAAAATCTTTATTCATACAGATTTTTTTATGTAGATAAATAATTATTATTGTAAAAATGAGGGCGAAGCTAGTCTGTCCTCTCCGACTTGAACTTCTTATACAGGGTGACTGGTGACAAATTTTAGACACCGAAGGCGAGCACGCTGTACACGATTCTGATCATAATTATGTAATTAAAGTAGGCACTTAATTTTTCACGAGAATTCCCTATGAATAAATACTGCTATGTTACTGTTTACTTTACATACAACTAAGACAATCGCGGCACGTGACCTGGACTGTGGCACGCTGCCAACGCTAGCGTAACCACGCTTTGCGTAATCAATTCTTTAACTTTCGGTTAAGTTTACGCAGTAAATAACTAATAGGTACTTATTTTTATTATATTTTTTCTCTTCATGTATGATCTCAAACTATCACGTCCTTTAATTTCAAAAGTGACCCACCAGTCACCAGTATTAATAGTGACAGCGCAAAATTATAAAAAAAATATTGTAATGATTTTGTGAATAAAATTCAGGTTTTCATTTGTTTTAGTCATCCCAAACATAAAAAAACCATATTGTATGGAAAAAAAAAGACTGGCGCCCGACAAGGGACTTGTAAAGTATGCAAACGTTCAGTATAACATTACAAAGAGTCTATTATAGGTATTTATCATTTACTATTTTCAACTTAAATTAAGAATAAAATAGTATAGAAAAGAAGTACATCCATTGACAGACAACACATAAAAATAGTTTGAACGTACCTACAGAAAAAAAGAAAATAGAAATAAAAGATTATATCATCTTTCACAAAATCACAAAGTACATCACTTGTACACAATTACACAAATTAAAAGTAAAACAGATAAAATACTGGAAACAGAAAGTAAAAGCATTTATAGTCTTTACCCAGTCAAAGGGCAAGGACTCATCATATATACCTAATTATGTCGAAACTCGAACTACTTTGACGACCGGCTGGTGTAGTGGTAACATACATTGCCTTCTATGCCAGAGGTCCTGGGTTCGAATCCCGGCGGCGGCGGATATATGTGTGATGAACACAGATATTAGTCGTCGGATCATAGATGTTTAGGTATAAATGGTTATATAAGTTCATATTCTAATAAAAAATATTTACCTATTTATTCAAAACGTATGTTTAAATATTTCTTAAGTATATCAGTTATCTAGTATCCATAACATTGTTCTTTAAGAAAACTTAATTTGGGTTAGACAATTTTGTGTGAGTGACAGTAATGTTTATTATTTATTTATTATATTTACTCTCATTCTACTTACAACCTATTTTCCACACATTCCAGGATGACACAGACGACACCCAATCAGTGGAAGAGCACGTGCCAGGCATCAACTTGGAGTTCCTCCGTCAGCTGATCTCTCTGGCCAAGATCATGGTGCCCGGTGTCCGGTGTCATGAGGTGGGACTGCTTTCGGCGCATACGGTGTGCTTGTTCACGAGGACTTTCATATCTATTTACGTCGCTTCTTTAGAAGGTTCTATTGGTGAGTAGTGTTATATTTATTTATTTATTACAGGAAAAATTACAGCTAAATATTTATTTATTTACACTTCAGTTCATAAAGGTACAGTAAAAGAAAAAAGAACACTTACATTAAACATAAAAACTTGGCGGTCTAATCGCTGAGTAGCGATTTCTACCAGACAACCATGATAAGGCAATAAAATAGAAGAAGGCCATTTTACAGTTTTCGCAGATAAGTGATAACAAATATAAATTAATAAAGTATAAGTAAATACATAGACAGCACGAAGACAACATAAACACGGATAAAAAAATAAGAATTAAATTGGGTCGAAATTATAATAAATTAATAATAACAACAAAAAGAAATAACAGAGATAAAAAAAAAGAACTTAAGATGTAAAATATTATTTTCTAATTAAAAAAAAACTAATTTACAAAGAATTCAATAATGCTGATAAAGCTGCTCTAATGGCCGGTACACCACAGCAAAACACATCCAGATTGTCTAACTTCAGGATTACATCGTTAAAGAAGCCACAAGATCTTGCAATAAAAGAGTTCTGTCTATAGTTAGTATTTGCAAAAGGTACATCTAGGAGAGTAGGGTTTCTAAGGGATTTGGTGTGAGAGCAAAAAAGCTCCGGGGCGTCTATTTTACCATTAATAATTTTGATTACGCTGCACACGTCTGCTATCCGCCTCCGCTCACTAAGTGGTAGCAAATGGTGTCGCCTACATCTGGACAGATAATCATT
The DNA here is from genome assembly GCA_944452665.1 of Stenoptilia bipunctidactyla. Taxonomy (NCBI): domain Eukaryota; kingdom Metazoa; phylum Arthropoda; class Insecta; order Lepidoptera; family Pterophoridae; genus Stenoptilia; species Stenoptilia bipunctidactyla. The sequence continues at coordinate 3,421,034 of OX101743.1, read as the reverse complement.
ACCAAACACTCCACGCTTGTACTGTAGAAAAAGCACAAATTTTCGTTGTATACGCTCTATTCTCTCTATTTTTAACTTGTAGTTCTTGTTTTTGTTAGTAATAATGTTTTACAACTGAAAGGGTTTAGGAACTAGATCCATCCTACATCCGTGTGCTTTCATCTTCGATTTAATTTTGACTTACCATCTTATACTGAAACGCGGAAATAGTTATCGATAAAAAGATAGTAAACAAACATGTACCATTTACATAACGACATAAACATTAATTTCTAAATTTTGAAATAAACTTCCGTCATGTATTATTACTGCCCAAAGCGGACTCATTTGCGAAAAAACAACCACATATCTATTTTCTTATCGTGATCAAGATTTAATTCTATGTAAATTGCTTTAGTCCGGTCAATTTAGACATCCAAGGTTACAAAAAAAGACGTGTGGCACTCGGAGACTGCCGCGGTAAAGCTATTGCATAGCATTTTTTATCAACTTATGCAATTATAATTATTTATTTATTTTATTAATGCAGAAAATTATATGAAGTTCCACAAGTTCCTAGTAGATGGCGCTGATTGTTTATTAAAGCCCGCATGTAAAGTTATGAAATCAAAGTATCACCACTGTGCCGGTCGGAGTGGGGGGTGTTAGGTTTTTTTCGTTACGAAATTTCTGGATTCGGTCCCCACGCTCAAGGCCCGCGATAGAAGCTATGCAATAGCTTAAAATTCCGACTTGGCTGAATATTGGTAGGATTGTTTAATACACTATTATAAAGGAAGAAAAGTCCTCATCACCTCGGGGTCAAAGGTCACAAAAACGGGTTTTCGCGATTTTCAGCAAAACGGTAAGTTTTATCATAAAATTAGCTCAGACAAAAATTGTAGATCAATTATCTGATCCTACTAATATTCAGCCAATTGGCTTTTTTGTAACCTTACCCCTATTTTTTAGTCTCATTTGACCGGACTATTAAATCTATACTAATACATATATAAAGCTGAAGAGTTTGTTTTTTTGTTTGTTTGTTTATTTGTTTGAACGCGCTAATCTCAGAAACTACAAGTGGGATTTGAAAAATTCTTTTTGCATTTGATAGCCCAACTCTTGAGGAAGATTATAGGCTATTTTTATCCCGAAATTCCCACGGGATCAAAAGTTACGCGGGTAAGACCGCGCGCGGTGGCTAGTAAGGAATAATTTGACTTTTGGTACTAGCTGTATGGACTTCTCTGCAAAAGTACATACACCCTTCTTACTTTCTTATCAAAACGAAGATTCAATTCAATATGTCCGTGTAGGGTTGACTTAGAATAGCCCTACCGCCCCTGGATAAGCGTGTCGTAAAAGGCGACTGATCCGAGTGACTCCCGCTTGGTGGTAGAATCCCGTCAGGGTCCGACTGGCTAGCGACCAACCTTCATATCAAATCTGCGGGCACGTGTGTTTTTATTATATATTTTTTTTTATATGTGACTGCACCCGCGTTTGACCTCAATCTCACCTGATGGTAAGTGACGATGAGGTCGAAGATGAAAGCACACGGGTTTAGGAAGGAACTGGCTCTCTATACTGTAGGTATACTCTTTATACTCTCTCATATTGTAAGGATAGAGCGTTTGTCTTCCATGCCACCTGATGGAAAATGCGCATGAAGACTATGGTGTTACACGTCCATCCACGAGAAACCTATTCACTCGATACTTAAAAGTTCCAGGACTGTAGTGGTCAGGAAAAACAGACGCTTGCAGATTGTTCCACACCTTGGCGATCCGCACCAAAAAGGAACTATCGAAGCGTTTTGTTCGACTTCTTGGTAAATCCACTATATAGGGATGGAAGTTCTGTCTGCGCCTGAAGAAAAAATGAATTAATCATAAAAACTCCATCTAATTGCCAAATTTCTCTTTACAGTTCGCCACATAGTCCAAAAAGACCTGAACCGTTTCGCCTTTGGTCTGATGCAGTGGTTCGGCATCGCAGTACCAGCTACCTTCATCAACTCCATGATCAGATACCTCGAAAGCCGACTGGCTTTAGCGTTTAGGACCAGGCTGGTCAATCACGCTTATAATCTGTATTTCAAGAATCAGACGTACTATAGAGTGGGAAATTTGGACGCTAGGATTGAAAATGCTGATCATAGGTAAGATATTTATTTTAAAGCTTTCTTGATGTGTAGAATAAGTGTTAGATTTGTTGACGGGTGTGAAAAAAGTGTCGGAATTTGTCGTGGCATAGTGGCTCATGTGCATTGCATTTGATACATCTGGTACAGCAACGTTCGGCGCGGTCGGTGGTAGGGTGGATGATAATTCATTTATCGAGACGACTTCCGTGTTTCACCAGAACGAGTCTATTTATAATAAGCTCACTGCAACACCATCAGTTTCTCTCCTGGGTAACATGGAGGTTTTCAAAGTTCACGCAAGACCTTTCAGAACTCAAAATTTCGGTAATTCGAAATGCCTACCGACCACCTTTAAAAACAATGAAACCGACTCCACACTAGGTGAAAACTCATTGATATACGAATCGATAAAGTTCTGCGATCGCACTGCTAACTCGAATATTAATATTCATACATTTACTTTGATTCGATAGCTGTACCTTTTTGTATCTTCTTCCATGCTGGACTGAAAGCAAAGGATAAACATAGAAAATGCCATCTGCTTCTCTTCCCTGGCATACTGTAAAAGTCAGTTAAGGGACAGAGGTTTTATTGACGATTTTGTGGGAGACAGGCTAACCCCTTGTCACTGCAATAGTCTCTCTCCATCATTATATTGCTTCCAAAGGGGTATGCCCACTCTTCATTAGAGAAAATGCCCAGTTCCAAGTGACTTGACCTCTAGTTATAATGACTAAGACATGTTAGCATTAGTAATAAAAATATATAAAATTATTTCAAATAATGTATGCATTCATGAGATATTACGATTTTATTTTAGCAATTGATCAATTTCCCAACACTACATTTCAATGATTTTTAATATTTAATAACATGTTTTACTTGTCAATCATTTAATGGGCGTCTCTCCTTGTCAAACGTGACATCGGATGGTTTTATAACCTCTGGTGTTCTGCCTACCCCATAAGGGATACAGGCGTGCAGTTGTGTTTGTTAACTCTATTTTTTTATATTTAATTAACCCAGAGACTGGAATGCCTTTTGTAGCTGAAACAAATATAAATTAGCTCTCTCTCATGTTTATTTTATTTTATATTATTAATTTACATACATACATAACTTCACGTCTGTATCCCGTATAGGGTAGGCAGAACACCAGAGGCAATAAAACCATCTGATGTCACGTTTGACAAATTTGGAGGCATTATAATAGTGGAGAGAGACTATTGCAGTGACAGGGGGTCAGCCTATCGCCCACAAAAAAGCCTCCCATAAAACCTCGGTCCTTTAACTGACTTTTACAGTATGCCCGGGAAGAGAAACAGCTGGCACATTCTATGTTTTTCTTTCGCTCCCAGTCCAGCATAGAAGCAATATTACTAATTTATTTTTTACTTTATTCCAGATTAACAGAAGACGTGTCTGTATTCACGCAATCAGTCGCGCACCTCTACAGTTCTTTGACAAAACCGTGCTTTGATCTTCTCCTCATCGTATTGACACTGGCTACGTACTCCAACAAAATGAAGGGCAACATCTTCCTTGGTAAGTTGGAATAAACTCATCTCACTTTTGTGCTCTTGTATGTACTATTAAAATAAAAAAAATAAGGCATTTCAGACAGAATTTTCGAAGTTAGGCTAAACAAAAATACTAACTGATCTGTTTTTTTTACACAAGGATCGATTTCTAAATGTTAATTTAATATTCTTCTATTTTATCTCTCTTTTTATCTTTTATTATCAGCTGTCAGAAAATTATTTTTATATTCGCCTTTGTGCCTGAAAAAAATGTTGCGATATGTAATTTCACTATTGTACTATCTAACCAATTGAATGACCCACCGTAAGCTCATTTTGGAAAACCGTCTAAATGCTAGTAGATCGAAATTCGCTTGAAGAGAGGTTTTCTTGGTGACGAAACTGACAAACTTGTTATCATTTCATTCGACACTAACATTTACTGAGTGCAGAATTTGTACAGTATCTAAGTTAAGTGCAATGCGACGAATAACATAACATAAGGGTGATAATTTTAAAAATTCTACGTCCATAGTCATTTATTTATAGTCAAATTTATTAGGTAGAACACAAGAAGAATATTGCGTGCTCTTTCTGGCAAATATATATACAAAACTTCATGAATAATTCATTCCATTTTATAAGCTTTCAAATAAAATAGGTAAAGAAATCTGTTTGTTCACTTCTGGAATCTATGATGATACGCAATTTCAATACTATGACATTCCCGAGTTTTGACGTTTTGGCAGAGACAAAATTGTTCATTTAAAGCTATCTGGCGCTGTCTCTTTAAATAGTTTGATTAGACGTCATCGCTAGATTTAGCGCTGCAGCCGCTGCCGCGCCAAATGAAATTCAGTCCATGTCCGCGCTCAAACACATTTTTTGTTCGAGATACCTTCTCTATACGTAGTACTAATAAATATCTCAATGGTAAAGGCACAAAAAAGTACATGACATTATTTATTAGCAGTGTTCAAAAAGTATTTGGTTAAATCAGTTCGTATTGATATACTGGGTTAAATCTGAGAAATACGAAAGCATGTTCTTGCATTGTTTTCTTAATTTTGAGCGTGTATTGACGTTTTTTATACAAGGTGTTCCTGTTGATTTCCCATAACTCAAGGGTATTAATGGGACCATGTAATAGAATCAAATAACCAGGGACCGGAACCGCTTACCCTTAAAGAGGTTTTTGATTGGGTTTTTCATAGACTTGTTTTAAAAGACCCTATCAATTTGGTAACCGTATCGAAGAATTACCCTAATTTAAGGCTTACCATATCAATAGAGTTAGCTTCATGTAAGCAGTAAGCCTATCGAAAACCCTATTGAAGGTTACCGATTCAATAGGGTTTTAAAAACCTGCAGGCAAATTTAATCTCTAAGAATATCAAATTATCAAAAATATCACCATCTATTCAATCTCGCACTTCGAATTATACTTCCGAATTCAACAGCATGCGCGGAAAAGGGTAAGCGCATCCGAAAGTAGTTAACTTTATTCAAAGTGTTACCACGTCGATAGGCTTACCATATCAATAGGGTTACACTTCCATATGGTAAGATTTTGATAGGGTTACCCTATCAATAGGCTTAATCAAATAAAGGGGTTTTCCGGTCCCTGCAAATAACATGTGAATAATTTTTCTATGTTATTTTTTTTTCATACAAAATAATTCAATTAAGTCAAAACATCTCATGCAAAACACCTTTAATGCGAAGTATGAGAACGTGGCATTTTCTATCCCTTTTTTTACAGGTACAGTTCGCAACGCTTTGCGTTGTACATTGTATGCAACGTTCCTCAAAGTTTAAAATGTTTTTGTTGTTTACTGGCTACAGTGACACGCGTCTATTGAATGAATGTTAAAGAGATTTTACAAGGGTGATAATTTATGAGCTCATTGTATTAAGATTGATGATATCTTGGAAAGTATGCACTTTTTAACCACATATTCTTTGGCAAAAAGTATTGTTTTTTAGTAAGGAACAAAACCTTAAAGTTATGGCAAACCAACAGGAACACCTTGTATAATAACTTTTAGATTTTACGAGTTAAAATGAGCATCAAGACAATTTTTGGTCTTTCATTTTAATAAATGCAAATTGTCACCATTATCAATCATATCAAAATAGGTTCAATATGAAAAATCGTAACACTCTTTTCGGTTTTTGTTACGATCTGCATCCTTAATATTAATTTTAAGCTATTGCATAGCTTCTATCGCGGGCTTTAGTAAACAATCAGCGCCATCTACTAGGAACTTGTGGAACTTCATATTAGATCAAACATTACTGCATTAATAAAATAAATAAATAATTATAATATAATTGCATAAGTTGATAAAAAATACTATGCAATAGCTTTACCGCGGCAGTCTCCGAGTGCCACACGTCTTTTTTATTATATTTTTTTCTCTTCGCGTATGATCTCAAACTATCACGTCCTTGAATTTCAAAAGTGACCCGCCAGTCACCATTTATATTAAAAAAGTGCTTTACTTAAGATCCTCAATACTTAAGCCAATGCTATATTTCATCAATTTACTTTCTTCACAGGCCCCGGCATAGCCACAGTGGTAATCTGCCTGACTGGCCTACTCCTCCGACTGCTGAGTCCAAAGTTCGGTGCTCTGGCGAGTGAGGAAGCGAAGATGAAAGCTAATCTACGACATGTGCATGCGAGGTTGATCGCTCATGCTGAAGAAGTGGCTTTCTATGGAGGACATAAGGTGAGTAGATTGATTTTTAAAACTAAATAACAACTATCATCATCATCACAACTCCGTGTAATGAGCCCACTGCAGGGCTATGAGTCTCTCCTCTGGGTGACGAGGAGGTTTAGGCCGTAATCCACCAAGCTGGCCCGGTGCTGGTCGGTGGATGTCAGATATTTCAAGGTGCCGAAATGGCTTCTGACAAACCCTAACGACTACTGTATACAAGAATCTTAGATGTAAAAATTTTACAAATTAGATTGAATCATACATTAAATAAAACTACTTTTAAACCGGATTAATCGCGTATAATTTATATTTTACATTTTAACTCGACGTTTCGGTGTCTTTGCAGACCCCGTGGTCACGAGCGACTGAATCATACATTTTGAGTCAGGATCACAGACATACATCATGATACATAGATAACGCAAATGCAGGTGCTTCGCGTGTCTGAACCCCGACCAAGCGTCCAGGTTGGTCGCCGCTAGATTCAGTCCGCGCGTAAAATCAATAACGTCCTAAATAATCGATTTCATCGGCGGTATCGGTGTCTTTGATTCTGTCTGTATATCCCATCACTAAATATCAGCTGTGACGTCACAGGTGTTAACACGTCGGCACTCTTGGTTTTAATACAAATCGTGACACTTGAGATATCTATGTAGATGTATGTCTGTGGTCAGGATTTTAAACTTTTCTATTTCAAATACATCATTAATAGTGTCGATGCCGACTGAAAATGCGCGAATAGCTGTATTTTGTTCTTTCATGTTTTGGCAGAGTTGCATTTTGGCCAATTTATAAAATAAGTGCCGACTTATGATAAAAGAGTTCTGAGAGGCCGGCGTTTTTCTTATCGGTCTTCTTTTTGTTACAAGCCGGTAATTTAGTACATTCTGGTGGTAAGTAAAAAATAAATAAAAAATATTTTGACTATGTTCACTTACGACAAAATAATTTCATAGTCAGTGTGTTCACGAAAGAAAAGTTTGAATTGAAATATATTGTATGTATGTGACATATATAAATATTGTTTTAAGCATATGATTTTATCGATCATCTCCGTTTTTGTGATGCTTCTATTCAACTAATCTTTTTTAATATAGTCTTAACTTTCATCATTATTTTACATTAATACTTGCCGTTTCGTTTTTTATAAAGACCCCGTGGTGACTGTTGAGTGTCTGTGACTTTAAAAAACGTTACCACGGAGGCGTCTTTATAAACACGGAATTTTCAACTTAAAAACTATTACAATAGATTCTCTGTCTCTTATTAAAAAAAAAACATTCTATCCAATCAGGTGGAACTAAGCCAGCTACAATCAGCCTACCAAGGTCTCTGCACGCAAATGACATCAGTTTTCAACAAAAAGCTGTGGTACGTGATGGTAGAACAACTGTGTATGAAGTACGTTTGGTCGGGAACTGGCATGGTCATGTTGGCACTACCGATTTTGACAACTACGCTGAAGTCTGGTAAGTGCAAGCTATTTTGAATCGTGTCTACTTAAAATTAAGTACTTTATTCGTCTGAATGATTTTTTTATAAAGCAAAGAGATACGCATAAAATTGGTTACAAAATATTTTCAACCGTTTTTATAAGGATTCGTTTCTCAATTTGTTAGAATGGTAGTAACAAGATTTTAAATATAAAAGACACCTGCAATATTGGACCAAAAACTAAAGTAGCCGGCCAAAGAAAATTAATCATATATTATGAAAGTACATGAATACTTGAACATTTTTTAATATGACGTCATAGATCTAGGTCTGACACCTGAGCCACTAAATAAGTTTAAAATATTCCATTTCAGTCAATACAAAAAAGTTGAATAACGTGCGTTATGTTTTTCACGACGCTACATTTAGGCACGTATTCACTAAAAAACATCGAGGTTTAAATGAAAAGATGTTTAAAAAGATTACGCACCCAGTAAAGAATATCAAACTGTGAGAAATGTGAATGATATCACGAACAAAAGAACGTTTGCGGCCCATTTAGACTATTCTGAATGTGTGAGGCTCACTCAGCTGAACATTCCCAATACCTCCTTGGCTGATCGTGTATTTCTAGGGACGCTTGCTCGCAAAAGAAGGGGCAACAAACAGTTGGTGATAAACGCTGCGCAACAAGCGACACCCTGATCGGTTGCCCGCTTTAGAAACCACTAAGAAAACTACGGCAATTGAGCTGGCAGCCAAGAGATTGTCCAGGTGCATGGGGAGCTGGTTAGGGGGTCGGAGAAAATATCTATCGGTCTGAGTTATGCATGCTTGGACTTGGGATAGAGAGTGTACGAGACTGTCTCACGCTTATACGGATGAGTTTCAAAACGTTGCAAAAAAACTGATATCAGAACCTTCAACCGCTGCTGGTAGGGAAGTTTACGTTCCATGACACGTGGGATTCTATTGACCACCAAAGAGAAACCTTTCTATTTTTATTATGACAGCCACGTGTTTCCTAAGAATGCTTAGAACTTCAACGGTGTTTTAGGCTTTATGTCGCCATGTAGTTGCTGAAATGTGCGTAAGATAATAGAGCTGCTTAGTTGAGAGATGACTTCCTCTGGGATCGTGCGGGACGAGGGGTGCTTGCTTTGAAGGCAAAGTAGGCTTGTTCAAGGCCAACGTTGGTGGTTTAAGGGTGACTGGCCTGAGTGGCCTGTGAGACGACGGGAGGTCGCTCGAGACGGGTTGGAGACAAAGGGCTGGCTTTTTAGGTGCAGGCACCGTTGCTGGCTTGGGATATGGAGCCCTAGGATAGCCGCGGTGGTGGGCTGGGTAACCACTTTAGCCACACAGCATGCAAGCTTCGTCGGTAGTTGACCCGTGGTCCTATTATCTAACATTTTGATGCTTAAATTCTTACTAATTTTTTACATTTTGACGTCATTTAGTGACTTAGATATCAGACCTAGAGGAATGACGTCATATTAAAAAATGTTCGAGCATTCGCCCACTTTGGCGATGGGGTAAACCTGTCTGCTTCAGACGCCAATGGTTTCGGTTTGTTAAGGGTTCGTTCCCCGCACGGAACAAGAAAATAAAATTTTCCGTTTCTGGGTGTTATCTATTTATGTATTTATATTCTAGGTTCCCCCCTAGTTCGCTATATGGTATCCCATAACACAAGCTATGCTTACTTTGGGGCCATGTAGTAGGTGTGGTGTGATTGTCTGGGGATTTTATTAATTTTCTTTGGCCGGTTACTTTGAATTTTGGTCCAGAAATGTATGAAGCATGGCAGGGCTCCTTTCGTACAGCTTATTGAATCGTCTATATCCGTGTGCATTTTTTGTCATGGTAATACAATATTTTTCAGTTTTATTCATCACTTATTTGATTATTCATTTAATAACACACGGATATTTTTAACTTGTATATCTAAAAAAAATTATACAAGTCTTCATAAGATTTAGTTCTGCCAGGATATTTATAAAAGTGGTTTTATTTGGCAATGCTGTTCAGCTACTTGCTACTATTTTCAACAGATTGCCCTTCTAAAGTTGTGGTAGATTCATTTTAATTTGGCAATAATCGAATTTATTTCAACTTTTTATACCTACAGAATAAAGAATGCGTCTTTCTTTGAATTTAATTTTGATCAAGTTTTGCGTAAATGTTTATTTGGCTATATTTTTAATTCCACTGCATTTTTTCCTAGTTACAAATTCCCAACAATATTTTCATTCGGCAGGGTCTGCAAACGACGGTATAAGCGCTCGAACAGAATATATGACAACATCCAGAAATCTGCTGAACTCCGCGGCAGACGCCATCGAAAGACTCATGTCTAGTTATAAGGTAAGCTTTGGAAATATACTGTATATCTGTTCAATAGTTTATTTATGTTTTCTAGACAATAAATAAAATAAATATTTATACTAATATTTTAAAATAAAGCTGTTTGTTTGCTTTAACGCGCTGAAAATCTGTGTGTGGTCATATGTGGCGAAACCACATATGACTGCCTGTTTGTTTGTATATTTTACCACCGCCTGGTTTATTATTTTTTATATTCTATTTTCTTCCTTAATTCAAACAGTAGAGTATTTAATGTCATATTATTTTCAACGATTTTTTTTAAAGAAAATACTCTTTATAAAGTATTATAGCGTTAGTATCTCGTGACTAAAATATCTTTATATTATGAAGGTAGAAAATTAACATTGTAAAAGTTAATTCTTTAGTGATTTTTATCAGAAATTTAGAACTGCATCATTGCGTTGTTTTATAGAAAATGGGTACCACAGTTTTTCTGAGGATATACACATGTGGAAGTTGTGGATGTACTTGACTTAAACTTTCAATCGACATCCAAAAAAGGAGAAGGTCCTCTATTCGTCTTAAAGGTTTTTTTGTGTCTTTTTTACACGATATTTCGGATAATCAACGAGCATTTAAAATTGCAGAGCATTTAATAAAAACTCCTTTTTTTATTTCATTAATTTAGTTGACGGAATTGTCAACTAGACAAACAATAATGACATGATGCAAACAGGCTGTATGGAAATATGTTTTGCTTTATAGGTACAATTCGAATCAAATACAATTTCCCTATTCTCAGGGAAAAATATGAGTAACTTTTAGTTTTTTCATGTTAGAAAACAGAAATTATTTAATTTTGCTGTACATACATACAACAAAAAACAAGTCGCGTATACTTTAAGAAAAATGTTAGTTGCATAAAAACACAGGGTTGAAGTTATAAATAGAAGATTAGGCAAGAAAATATAAGTATTAAAAATAGAGTATCATCAAAATAATATCATGTTTTTATGATAAATTGTTTTCCTCGTCATCCTCGTCACCACTAGATACTTTCTTTATTAGGTACTACTCCTATCTAGAAATGCTTGTATTTTGAAAAGTTTGTAAAAAATCTGCTTATCTTTCTTCACTTTTCATACAGTTTTTCTAAAGAAAAAATTCTCCTGAAATCGTAATTTTTATTGAGATTACAAAAATGAAATAAATTATGTTCTAAAGTGTATTTTTCAAAGTATGACAATATGTAAACATTGCAGAGGCAAGCTGCTTCTTTACTCTTAAAAACGGATTTATTGAAACGTTAAATTGTTTCACTTTCTGAAAACAACTTCTTCAATTTAATTACTACAAAGCCCACCTTTTTGTAATAGGTTTTGTAATAGGCGTATTTCATATCTTAATATTGAATTTAAAAGTACTTTAAAAAATATGAGCGGTAAAAGTCATGAAGTGACATTTCCCAAGACGGTGCTTAGTTCCAATTTTTGCCACGCGCCTAAAGATCCTGGTGTCAAAAAAATTGTGTCAAGAAAACTACGAACCACTTTCTGTTTGTCTAGCAGATTCTGCTCATTCATTTCTACCCGCGGTCAAGCGTAATCGGAGCCTCTAGTGGAATAAGTAGTCAGTTTTCTACCCCATTCGGAAAAATATCCTTCCAATCTCCAACTTCAAATGTATTTTTCTTTTTCCACAGGAAATAGTAACACTAGCGGGCTACGCGACCCGCGTCTCCGACATGTTGGTAGTGTTCGACGAAGTAGCCGCGGGCAAGTGCGTGCGCGCGGTGCACGCCAATACCAGCGATAAGTTCGCTTTGGTTATGGATGAAGACAACAGACCGGTGCCGCAGGGTGAGGAAATATTGTGTTCTCTTTCTAACTTGCTAAAATTTTACAGATTAAAGGTAACTGTTGCAGTTGAGGAAATATAACTGTCCATTTTTAGATACATACATAACTTCACGCCGCGTCTTTCCATTCTATACAACGCCAGAACGCAGCCATAGGAAACTGCTCGCGTATATATTGTAATGCTGTTTTTAAATCTGTTATTACAATGCATACACGAATTTTGCGTACTGATCGTCTGTAGTTTGTATTGTGGATGCTCACGTCTTCGTTCCCAACTATACTACACCACTTACACTTGACAAGAGTGTAAAAAGTTAAGTTTTTTTTTGATTCAGTATTATATGGAATTATATTTAAACTTTATTAGATAGGATTAAATACATAACAATCGCACCAGAAGGCGGAGACGGTACGGTTAGGTGCGACGACGAGCGCAGCGTGGAGGAGCATGTAAGGTTGCATACGTGTTCCGGCAATATTGTATAAAGAGCCAGTTCCTTCCTAAACCCGTGTGCTTTCATCTTCGACCTCATCGTCACTTACCATCAGGTGAGATAGAGGTCAAACGCGGGTTTAGTCACTTATAAAAAAAAAAAAAAAAATATATTGTAGTTATACACGTGCGCGAGCCGAGCGAAGCGAGCGGTGCCGCGGCAGCGGCCGGCGAAGCGCCATACACCTTGTCAGCTATCCGACATGCTTATCAGAAAATAATAAGATAGCTACTTACCACGAGGACTATGCTGTAATACAAAATTACTAATAGTTAGGTTAGGTTAGGATTAGTCCGTATGGGTACTGGCGCTGTACATTATGGAACAAGATATACTACTACGTTACTACGAAGTATACGCGAATATTTGCGTACTGCTCTTGTATGGATTGCAAGAACTTAACAAAAAAGTTATTTCCAATATATACGCGAGCAGTTTCCCATGGCTGCGTTCTAGCCCTGTACAGAATGGAAAGATGCCTTTACGCCTGTATCCCTTATGGGGTAGGCAGAACACCAGAGGCTATAAAAGCATCTAATGTGACGTTTGATAACTTTGGAGGCTTATAATGGTGGAGAGAGACTATTGCAGTGCCTATTGCCCACAAAATCGCCAATAAAACGTCTGTACCTTAACTGACTTTTACTTTATGTCCCTTTTTGGTAATGTTATCCAGATGGATCTTATAAGGAGTTCTAGTGAGGGTTGAAAGGGAAGACTATATCTGCATTTTTTAGCTTTGCATGCGGTTTTAAAATAACATGTACTCGTAGTTTTAACATACCTCATTACGATAGACTCATAACGATAGACCTCGTTAATATATTACCACTGGTGTAGTGGTATGATACTTGCCTTCTATGCCAGAGGTCCTGGGTTCGAATCCCAGCGGCGGCGGATATCGGTGTGATGAACACAGATATTAGTCGTCAAGTCATGGATGTTTATATGTTTATTTAAGTTTATTCTAATAAAAAATATGTATTTATTCAATATTTCTTAAGTATATCAGTTATCTAGTATCCATAACACAAGTTCTTTAAGAGACTTAATTTGGGCTAGATAATGTTGTGTGAGTGTCAGAAATATTTATTTATTTTATTATTTATTTTCAATTACAGGCAAAATAATCTACACGAACGACTACTCAATAAAACTGCGGAACGTGCCCATAGTGACCCCCGCCTGTGACATCGTAGCGACCGGCGTCACACTAGACATTGCCCCCGGCACGCACCTGCTTATCGTAGGACCTAATGGCTGTGGGAAATCTAGGTATGGTATCTTTTACTTATTTTCTTATCTATACTTCTATATACTAATATATAAAGCTGAAGAGTTTGTTTGTTTGTTTGTTTGAACGCGCTAATCTTAGAAACTACGAGTGGGATTTGAAAAATTCTTTTTGCATTTTATAGCCCAACTCTTGAGGAAGGTTATAGGCTATATTTTATCCCGAAATTCCCACGGGATCAAAAGTAACGCGGGTAAAACCGCTCGCGGTGGCTAGTTATTAAATAAAACACTTTTTAACCGGATTTATCTCGTATTAACTTGTCGACTCGTCGATGGGGTCTGCAAAGACACCGAAACGTCGAGTTAAAATTTAAAATGTAAATATACACGATAAATCCGGTTAAAAAGTGTTTTATTTAATAGTATGAATCGCGAAAACTTCGACAATATTATTATCTTATTGTTTTGTTATTTTTATTTGCATATGGACATGCTGAAAATCAGCGCAGCTTATGTAACTGCATAAGCTGATCATTTTCCTATTGCAAAGACAATGAATTAAGTAGTTTTCAACCGACTTCCAAAAAAGGAGGAGGTTCTCAATTCGTCTGTGTGTTTTTTTTTGTGTCTTTGTTACACGATATTTCGGACAATTATGAATTGATTTTGAAAATTGTTTCATATGATAGAGGATACTTTATAGTTAGTCCCATTTAAATTTCATCGAAATCGGTTGAGTACTTCATTGAAAATTTCAAACTTATCGGAGAATATTAACCGACCAAAGAAAAATATACAGGGTGACTGGTGGGTCATTTTCGAAATTCCGGGACGTGATAGTTTGAGATCATACTTGAAGAGAAAAAATAAAATAAAAAATAAATATTATTTATTGACAAAGTAAACTTAACCGATAGTTAAAGAATCCATTACGCAACGCATGGTTACTTAGCGGGTGGTGTGCGTGTGGCGGGAACACTGCTGTGTGCGTGTTGACTGAGGCAGCGCGTCGGGAAAAGTGCAGTAAGGTCTCTTTATTTATTCATGGGGATTTCTGGTGAAAAATTAAAATCATACTTTTATTACATAATTATAAATATCAGGTACCTTTATGGATTTAACTAGTTGACCCTTTTTTTTTTACTGGAGGAAAACGTGCGATCACGTCCCCGACCACCCAAGGGGGAGTGGCGGGGTATGTGGGGATGATCCGGCAGATGGCCGGACCCACCCACTAAAAACCTCCAGGTGTACCTCATCCGCCACAAGTGGAGCTCACGGTACCGCCATTGGCATTACCCGTGAGCCCCGGCGGGTTGCACTCAGCCTCAGCCGAGCGCCCTCCGACGACGGAAATGGTCCAGTACACAAGACCATTTCCCCACCATAGCCCTAGTAGCCGCAGCAGGTCCCCTCACCTGCTACGGCTGGCTATCGGGAGGGAGAAGGTGAGCGTATCTCCTTCTCCGTCCCCCCCTCCGCCTGCGGCGGATCGGTGCCGAGGAGGCGTCATCCTCCCGGCACCGCTCCGCCGCCTCCTTCTGTGACATTACGTCCTCGCAGAAGCAGGTCATGGCCACCCGAGCCTCTCGACTCCCCAACATGGCCTTTACCAGGCTGGGAAGTGTTGTTGACCCTACAACTTCAATTTAAAATACATAATTATGATCAGAATCGAACAAAGAGTGCTCTCCTTCGGTATCTAAAATTTGTCTCCAGCCACCCTGTTTACCACCAAAACTATTTTTACCAAGCCTTTTTGTTTTGTTTTGCGTTTATTGTAAGTTAGAGTGTTTTTCTGAATAATTATTTAGTGCATAAGCACATAATTAATAATTTAAAAAACTTTTCATTGCTTTGCTTATTCTATTAGTATTATTTTCATTGAATTATTATTACTGTAGTTATTTGAAAAGAAAGAAAGAACGAGTTTGCAGTATTTAATTTATTTAGATATCAAGCAGGGCAGATAGCAGAGAGAGGAAACGGCAGACAGATGACCGGATATGTCAAACAAAAGTATTACCAACTTAACCACGACCACTTTGGCGATGGGGTTAACCTGTCCCTCAGACGCCAGTGGTTGCGGGTTCGATTCCCGCACGGAACAAGAAAAAAAAAATGGTTCGGTGTCTGGGTGTTTATCTATTTATGTATTTATATTCTAGGTTTCCCCTAGTTCGCTACATGGTATCCCATAACACAAGCTATACTTACTTTGGGGCCATGTAGTTGGTGTGATTGTCTGGGGATTTTATTATTTATTATTATTACGCATACTTTTAACCTAGCATATTATTAACCTATTCATTAGTATAACATTGCCATATTTAACAATTACTACGTATAGTTATTCAATGGCTTCATGTATATTGGTGTAGATTATAATTAAAACTCTTCATTGCGGTGTAACGGCGACAGGTCCTTGCTTATTTCTCAGGCTTCACATTTGTTTGACCACCATTATTAGGTATGCAAAAATATTCACTTTCACCCTTAGTCAAACTCACCCAAACATAAACTAAACTAAACAGCTACACAAATTATTTATATATTTCAGACTCACCACTATACGTGTTTATTTCATCTTTCGTTTACAGATTTCTTTTTTTAACTAGTGCAACCTTCGTCAGGCAATGGCAGAATTATCAGTGCCTTGCTCTATAGAGCAAATCAATGTACTGATCCATGGCCTTTTTGTGCTGCTGCAACATAACTTTCCTTTATTCTATCTCATTAATTATTTTATAAATTTTTTAATATGTATTGTGTTTCTTTAAGTTATTTTTTCTTTTAATGTTATTTTTTTTTGTGAATAAGATTTATTTTATTAACTGTAAATATGTTGTGGACGCAAATAAATAATTTTCTATTCTATTCTATTCTATTCTATTCTGAATGGCTCCCCCCTCCCCCCGCAGTTTGTTCCGCATCATCTCTGGTCTGTGGCCGGTGTTCGGCGGCGCGCTGCACGTGCCGCGGCCGTGCGCGTGCGCCGCGTGCGCCGACGACCACTCGCCCGCCGCCTGCGCCGCCCGCCCCACCATGTTCTACATCCCGCAGCGGTGAGAACATACTTATTTATCTATACTAATATAAATAATATTTGAAGACCGGCTGGTGTAGTGATAACATACATTGCCTTCTATGCCAGAGGTCCTGGGTTCGAACCCGGCGGAGTCATGGATGTCTATATGTTTATTTAAGTTTATTGTAATAAAAACATATGTATTTATTCATATATATGTTTATATATTTCTTAAGTATATCAGTTATCTAGTATCCATAACACACGTTCTTTAAGAAACTTAATTTGGGCTAGATAATGTTGTGTGAGTGTCAGGAATATTTATTTATTTATTTATATTTATATAAAGCTGAAGACTTTGTATTTTTGTTTGTTTGTTTGAACGCGCTAATCTTAGAAACTACAAGTGGGATTTGAAAAATTCTTTTTGGATTTGATAGCCCAACTCTTGAGGAAGGTTATAGGCTATATTTAATCCCGAAATTCCCACGGGATCAAAAGTTACGAGGGTAAAACCGCGCGCAGTGGCTAGTTTATTCATAAGGTACACCAACAGCATAACATATAATAAAATTTACAAGTAAAATTTTTCCGGTACATTTCTAATATGTATGCCTATTATTACGACCAGGAAAAGGTTTTAAAGCAGGACACGATTACATCTTGAGTGACAATTTATTAACAAATAGAAATAGTTTATATAGTAAAATGTACGTGTATAATTAACCTTGTTAGCAATATTTTATCTTAATTTTATCAAGCACGTTTAATAGATATTAATATATTCAATCTCTGTGGGTCACGCCTGAAGACGCCACAGATACTCCCCCCTTAAAAAAAATGTAAACACAAAATAACGATTCAATATTCTTACTCTAAAATTAAATAGTACAAGACAATATCAAGCAAAATACTATTTTTTGTTGACATAATACATATTAGAAATATTTGAAAACCTAGCAATTTATATAGTACTATGATTACGTAAGACCACAAAAACAATTGAGGCGAATAGCTTTAAGTTTGATGCTGCATGTGGTAGACTGCTCTGGTAAAAATTTACCATTCCGAGAAACCGTCTCAAATCTTTAACTGTTGCTGGTTTCGGGAAATCGAAAATAACCTTTGCTTTCTCATCCTTTGGAGTGATTCCTTGGCTCGTTATATGATAACCTAGGAAATCGAGTTCTGTTTTGAGAAAATCACATTTTTCTAAGTTAATAGTTATCCCATGCTCATGCAGACGTTTTAAAATTATGTCAAGGTGTTGCATGTGTTCTTCTTTTGAGCTCGAAGCGCAGAGCAGATCGTCGACGAAAATATAAACGAAGTTAAGGTCTCTGAATATTGAATCCATGAATCTTTGAAATGTTTGTCCAGCGTTGCGTAGCCCAAATGTCATCTTTGTAAATTCGAATAGTCCGAAGGGTGTTATTATTGCCGTCTTAGGTATATCCTTTTTTGAAATGGATAGGCAGTTATAGGCTTTCCGGATATCGAGTTTACTGAAGATACGTTTTCCTTCCAGGATGTAGGTAAAATCTAACAATCTGGGCAGTGGGTATTTATCTGGAACTGTGACTTTATTTAACATTCTGTAGTCACCACATGGTCTCCATTCTCCGTTCTTTTTCTTTACCAGGTGAAGTGGACTGGCCCAGGGGCTGTCTGATGGACGACAAATACCCCTTTTTATCATTTCATTAAATTCTTGCTTTGCGATCTTATATTTGTCTGGTGGTAATGGCCTCGCACGTGCTGAAACGGGCGCTCCTTGTTTCTGTGCGGCGACTATAGCTTCGAAATGGGTAAACCATAATTTGGATTGGTCTTGCCAGAAGTGCGGGATACGTTCCGATATGTTTCTGGCGGCAACTTCAGGTTCCAATGTAACAGGATTGACTGGAGCACGTAGAGCCATTTTCCTTTTTATTTCTGGTCGGGTCCTCAAAACTTCTTGCTTAATTGGCTGCGTGACTAACTTCGGGGTCACCACTTATTACGACCAGGAAAAGGTTTTAAAGCAGGACACGATTACATCTTGAGTGACAATTTATTAACAAATAGAAATAGTTTATATAGTAAAATGTACGTGTATAATTAACCTTGTTAGCAATATTTTATCTTAATTTTATCAAGCACGTTTAATAGATATTAATATATTCAATCTCTGTGGGTCACGCCTGAAGACGCCACACCTATTATAGGCGCACACAGCTTTGGTAAGAAAAGGAGTTAAGAGCCCTTAGTAACTGAAAACGGCAAAATTGGCTGTTTTCTATTAGCTGTTACTTAGAAAATTGATGATATTTCGCACTGAAATTTCAAATACGTAATAAAGAACGTATATGTGATGGGAGGACTGTTTCAAAAACACGATTGGAAAAATTTGGCTCGATAGAAAAAAATCTTGAAGATACCTCTAAAATTTCATATAAATGCACATTATGACTGTGTTTTACAATAATAAGTCATATAAAATCACAAATTGATAGGTATTTACCTTTTCTATTTCGTGACTGTTTTAGATTTTTAAGAAACTAAACATTTTATCAAGTTTTTGATAAAAATGTAATTGACGCTTACGACGTTTAGTTTCGAGTCCGTTGATTCCATAGTAACCGCAGACCCCGACCCGCGCACTACCGCAAGCTCACTCCCGCTTCGGCATTCGGACGCAGGGGTTGTGTCGCTCACCACACTGATCGCGCGAAAATTACGAGAACACAAACTAATATTACCATGGGAAATAAAAAGAAATCGAAATTGAGTACTTGCAGAAAAAGGTCATCCAAAGTCATGAATGAGTTGTTGAGGTATGTACGCACCTATTATACTGACATACTTTAGTACCGACCTAAGTAGGAACTTTGATTGCAGTGCTGCTTTACTAAGACAACTATTTCTATTTACCTTCTTATGTATTTATTATTTATTTCATTGCAGAAAATGACGATGCCTAGTAACCAATCAAAATTTAGAACTGGGAGCTAATGAGATATTACGGTTACTATAATATGCCTATACATACGCTACTTTTTATAGGTTCTTTAGTTTCTCTTGTAAACGCTGCTGTTTGGTAAACGAATTGGTGGGCACTTTATTATAGCTACTACATACTAGCTGTGCCCGCGGCTCCGCTCGTGATAATTTCGGGATGAAAGGTATCCTATGTTACTTTTAATATCTCCCAAAATATGTGTACAAAGTTTCACGATGATTCGTTGAGTAGTTTTTGCATGAAAACGTAACAAACATCCACGCTTTCACATTTATGCGCTCGGCTAGGTAGGAAGCACCCAGCTGGCAATCACGAAATTTTGTACACACGTAATTAGGAGAAGAAGAAAGGACATAGGCTACTTTTTTTTACAAATACTTGTTTCCCAGTGGTAAGCGAAGCTACGGGGAAAAGCTAGTTTTAGTATAAAAAAATCACGAGCAAACTACGTAAGTATCAGTTAAAAAATTATAAAAAATTCAATCCATAGAAATATTTCTATTATTTAATTTTTTGATTGTTTAAAAATAACAAAAATGCTAATATTGGGTCTACTAATTTCGAAACATAGCTAGGTGTAGTTAGGTAGTTACGTACTTACCTATTCATCATCTTTTTGTTTTATTACAACAGGGTAAACGTACCAATAACGGACATACCAGAGAGCTCCATGCAACACGATAAAACTACGTATCATCTTACGATTTCTTATTATTCAAAATAGGGTAAATTGCACTATGTTGGGTCTAGTAATTTCAAAACATAGCTCAAAATCAAAAAAAGTCAAAAATATTTATTTACGTTCAAATAGCGTTATAGCTAGGTGTAGTTACTTATTCATCATCTTTTTGTTTTATGCACAGGGTAAATGCACCAACAACCGATACTATAGAGAACTCTACGTAAGTATCATCTTAGTATAGGTACTAGAGTTATTATGCAATGTTGCATAATAACTGATCATTTTTTAAAGTACATTACATACTACATACATTTTTTACTATAGCTGTAGTTATATTATGTAGATTTCTGATATTTTCTCTTATTACCCTTGTTCGCGCCAGTTACCATAGGTGGCGCTAGTCTATGGTTTTGCTTCAATGAACGAAGACGAATTGTTTTTTGACAGAGGTCAAAACGTCAAAGTAATATTGTTGATGGATACTCTGACTTGGCGCCTCGACTGTGATAGATTTGGTTACGGTTTCTGTGAAGTATTTGTTTGAATCAGCTTAAAAATCAAAAATATTGTTGGTAAAAATAGTGAATATTATATCTATGTACTATAAACATATCCCTATGCCCACTTTATATAATCGATTCCCCTCCTAATTAATATACAGGGTGTTTGGTGCAGGGTTAGCCAAACTCTATGGGTGTGTAGGTGGTACTAACTGTAAAATACAAATTGAAGTAAAAGACCCTAACTGTTATAAATTCTTTTTAATGATTTTTTTTGTATTTTTTTAAGTTTTTCCGAAATGTTACCTTTCCAACCGTACAACTTTTTTTGGAACATGTTTTTGCTATGAATTTTTATGTAAACTTAGTCTCACATGTACCCTTCGTCTGTCAAAGACGTTATTGGTTCAAAATAACGAGCAAAAAATTTTTTAGAGGCCCTAAAGTTAAAAAAATAAAAAACATTAGTTAAAAAAGGCAACTTTATATCTTTTAAAAAAAAAAAACATTAACGATCGAGGACTTCAAGTACTTTTAAAAAAATCTCTAGTTATCCTTCTTTACATCGGTATACTACATGTAGCAAAAAAATGTATGAATTTGTCAAAAATACAACTTTAAGGGAAAACGGAGTAAAAACACAAAAGTAAATGTTTACATTTTTATTCTTTAAAACTACAAATTTTGTTCAAGTACCCCTCCCCTACTTCTAATACATGCTCAATATCTTCGCCGAATTTGAACAGTAGTAGTACGGAGCGTCATCTCGACTTTCATTTTTGCAAATGCTGCGTGAATTCTTTCAATTAATTGTTGTTTTGTTTGTATTTCAACTTCATATACAAGCTCTTTTGCACGTCCCCATAACAGTAGTCAAGAGAGGTCAAATCTGGGGATCGTGGAGGCCATGCGATGGGGCCAAGTCGTCCAATCCACGCATTTGTTACACGGGGATTTTGTTTTTTTTTTTGCCCAGTGGTGTAAATTGTGTTGATTGAATTTCAACTCATCCGTCCATAGAATGCTTTTTAAAAAGTTTCCGTCCTCTATGTCCGTATTAAGTATAAAACGACAGAATTGCATTCGTCGCGCGTTATCACCTTGCACTAAACCTAAAACAAGAAAGAAAAAACCGTTAAAAAAATCTTAACGATTATGTAACAGTGCAGTTTCGACTGTAGTGAGGCACCCATGAGATAAAACAAAAAAATACAAGTGCAATACCAATAATCTTTCTTATCTAAGTTTATCAGTTCAATTCCAGTCCAGGGATACTCCACCTTGAGCCACAGACTCGCTCGAGTGTGTAAATTCACATCAGACGATCACGGTCGACAGTGGTCAAATGCCTGACTGTCAACCATTAAAAAAAATGTTCACCTCAAACGTCTTGTCTAATTAAACTAAAACAAAGATAAGCTACATTAAATCAGGCACTTCAAAGTAATTTACCTTGCACCGGAGTGTAGTGGAAAGGATGCCTTCCATCTGCATTGACGACAGACCATACTTTCCATATGTGAACACCCAGATCTCTGGCGACTTTTCGAGTACTGGTAGTGGGGTCATCATTGAACAAATGTATGCCTCCCTATTGAAGTAATTACAATAACTATTGAATTGCTGTTTTCTTGCAATGCAGTGTTTACTAGTTTAACGTTTCTACGAATATTCCTATTAAATAATTAACTAATTTCGAGGTAAATTATTCTAAATTATTTGTTATTTGAACGAAATTTGTAAAGTAATAAATAAAAAATGTAAACATTTACTTTTGTGTTTTTACTCCGTTTTCCTTTAAAGTGGTATTTTTGACAAATTCATATTTTTTTTGCTACATGTAGTATACCAATGTAAAGAGGGATGACTAAAGAATTTTTTACAAGTACTTGAACTCCTCGATCGTTTATGGTTTTTTTTTAAAAAGATATAAAGTTGACTTTTGTAACGAATGTTTTTTATATTTTTTTACTTTAAGAGCATGTAAAAAAATTTTTGCTCGTTATTTTGAACAAATAACGTCTTTGACAGACAAAGGGTACATCTGAGACCAAATTTTCTCAAAAAAATGTATTAAAAACATGTTCCCAAAAAAGTTGTACGGTTGGAATGGCAAGATTTCGGAAAAACTTAAAAAAATAAAAAAAAATCATTTAAAAAAAATTATAACAGTTAGGGTCTTTTACTTCAATTTGTATTTTACAATTAGTACCACCTATACACCCATAGGGTTTGGCTAACCCTGCACCAAACACCCTGTATATTGTATATACTTGCCGCCACGCCGCTTTGAACAAGCAGAGCTTGCGCGTGAAGAAGCCAGGTTGGTAAGTCTTTATTTATTTAATTCCTTTAAAGCAGTGACTTTACGCTGCGAGTGGGCATAAGATTATATATTGCCCGTTCAACGCTGTTTTAATCTTTATTACATATCTATGACTTGGTTTTAGAAAAACGTTTACTGAATTACGGAATGTAGCTGAAATATCCTCACACTTGGTAATACAATGTAAAATTGCCAAAAAATCACAAACAATTGAAACACACTGTGATCTGTTTCCGTTAGTAAAACGGTTTTATGCATTCTCATTTGCACTTGTTTATTTTTTACAACTATATATTTTCATAACTTTTTTTCAATCATTCACGCAAACTTACAAACCCACATACTTTTCCTTCAATAAGTGGGTTTATGTCCACTGGTATAGGTTTCGCGCAGTTTGAGGAATTGTGTACATCAATGGATTTGCCCAGTCTAAATCAAAAACATTTTGATTCATTACATAATGAGGTTTGCAATGAATGGCACAAAACTGCTGTAGATCTAATGTTAGCTGCTGGTAAACGTGAAAGGGATGCTGCTATAGAAAGAGGCGACGTGACAAAAGATGGTATACCCTACATAGATGTGATTGCAGATGGTTTTTGGTCCAAGCGCTCATATAAAACCAATTATTCGGCTCAGGAGCAGCCGCAATTGTAGGAAGAACATTTGGTGAGGTTCTTTTTATAGGGGTGAAGAACAAATTTTGTTCTGTTTGTGCTCGAGCTCAAAACAAAAATGAAAACCCAGGTACACATACATGTTTCAAGAATTACTCCGGTTCATCGACATATATGGAATCTGATATTTTATTGAAAGGTTTTAAGCAATCTCTTAAAACCTACAACCTAATTTACGCCCGGATGGTGGAGACGGAGACGGAGATTCTAGCACTTTTAAAAAAAACTCTGAAGTCCGGGTTTATCCCAAGTTTAGTGTCGAGATAATAGAATGTCGTAACCATATTTTCAGAAATATGTGTTCAAAGCTAAAAGCAGTATCTACAGATGTAAAATTCCCTCTACAACTTAGAAAAAAGATTACAACTAAGAGAATTTTAGCTGTAAGGAAAGTCATTTGCTGTGCAATAAAGAAACATATGTCTGTAGATTGCGATTTAAACACAAAAATCACAAACTTTTACACATATGTATATTACAAACTCAATTTTTCACGCATTTGGAAACCATAGCTTCTGCAAAGATTACTACTGCGAAAGTAGTCGGATGAGCAAGGATTTGACACTTCTTTTGAAAACTTCCATAATATGGTTCAGGATCAAAACAATTGCTATATCCGTGGCAGCAAAATCTCGCAGCCTTATTTGCGATGCTGACAGCAACAGGGTCGAATGTTTTAACAGCATCGTTGCTAAATTTGTGGGTGGTAAGCGCGTAAATTTTTCACTGAAACGTAGTTACCAAGCACGTTGCGATGCTGCTGTTGTATCTTTTAATTCAAAGAAACCCTTGTACACTTTGCACAAAAGTATTCTTGGCAAAAGTCCCACGAGATTAAAACGGCTGAAAACTCGAAGGGCGAAACGAACACACCAAATTAAAAAAAGCAAAAGGCGTCTTTTGCATCAAAGTAACAGTGATCTGAACTATGGGGAATCATGTATACGGCCAGACATGTCTGATGGTGTTCTTCTAAAATGCAAAGAACAATTCTTAAAAGACTTGCATAAAACAAACGGGGAAATACGGGACATAGAAAGAAACACCATGATTCAAGCGGGTGGTTGGAGATCCGACGTAATCTTATCTCCGCTTCTAATTTTGCTAAAGTGGTGAAAAGAAAGCAGAACACGAGTGCCAAAAATCTCGTAAAACAAATCATTTACAAACGAGATATTAGCCATGTTGCATCAGTGCAACATGGTATTGCCAATGAAAAAATTACTTTGGAGCAATTAGAACAGCAAATTGAACAGCAAATCAGGCCTTGTGCCTATTTATTGATCCAGAAATCTCTTTTTTGGGTGCAACACCTGACGGTTTCATAGGTGACGATATCATTGTGGAAATAAAATGTCCCTTTTCAGCCTATAAATCCAGCTTATAAAAAGCAATTTCCAGTGGGAAAGTGAATTTTTAAAAAAACCTAAAGAGAGAGATACGGCTCTCATGGTGAACAAAATCATGCTTGGTTCATACAAATTCAAGGTCACTAGTTTCTAACCAACCACAGAGATAAGAAACCACTAGAGTAGTATCCGGGGCGTTGCCGGTGAGAACGTGTTACGGGCAACACAGTAACATCGCTCTATATTTGTGTGCGATAACAGATCAATGATTGGTCAAGTAGTTTGTCAATGTGCGTGTGGGACAGTGTACTTATTTAAAATATGTCCATATGGGTGTGAATTTTTGCGGTGACATCGAGGCTCGAACAAATTGCGCCCGGTAACCGATCTCTTTGTTTCTGATATCTATGTACCCAACGAATGCGAAATGTTTCCCGCGCGTATATGTATGCATTTATGACGCCAAACGCCTCGGCTGTTTTTGATAATGAGGTGTTTAAAAAGATACGTTTATAATTATTTTGTCAAGAGATTATTAATTCGGAAACACAATGACATACTTACATACATAATAATTTGCTTATAATTATATTGGGTTTTAGGTATGTATTTAATATATTCGACCACTTTTACAAAACTGAAGACGGGTCCGTTTAGTAGGTCGTTTACCCTACTTATTTTAACTTTTCATAATTTACATGAAAAAATACGTACCGAAAAATTTACTACTATTTATGCTTGAATGATGGACCTGTTCTAGGGATCGCTTACACTATTTTGTATTTTTTTTATTGTGTATTATTTGTTACCTACCAGCTGACTATGATAGCGAAATAAAATTTTTTATACTTACAATTTTATTTATTGTGTTTTATTACTGCGTACTTACATACCTACCTAACTGATTTTCATCCCAATTATTCCCCTATAATGTCCCTTGTATATATATGTATATATATACATAAGTAGGAATACAGAAGATACTAAATGGAGCTATGTATGATTGTTAGGTAAACTATTTTTATTCGTGTAGTAGGTACCTACCTATAGCAGGCCAGTCATCTAGCTAATCTGCCCAATACATTATATAATGGTTATAAGAATCGAAACGCAATGAAATAGGATAGCTAGGGCTGCCGCGCCCCCCGCGCACCGCGCCGCCGGACGCACCGCGCCCCCCCGCCTCAGGCGTGGAATCGAAGCGGAATCTGAATTTTCGCTGACCGCCTAGTGCCCCTTAACAATTGTAATGTATTCTCAAATTCAATAAGATTAAATTAAATAACAATCATAAGTAATTAAAATTAAAAATAAGAATAAAAACTGAAAATTTATGAATATAAAGGGTTTTCCAATAAGGACTTGACATCTTTTTTTCCAAATAAAATGCAAACCATTTGAGATATTTCAAAAACTTTTTAATGGGTTGAAGTACAATCACATGTATGGCCCTATGACGCCGCCGGCATGCAAACCGCACCAAACAGTTATTTTTTTGTGGATGAAGTGGTGTTTCATGAAGCACATGTTGATTTTCACCCGTCCAATAACGCATATTTTGCTTATTGACGAACCCATTGAGCTAAAAATGAGCTTCGTCACTGAAGATGATTTTGCGATGAAATTGATCATATTGGCGCATCTTTTCCAGAGCCCAATCAGATAACGTACGTCGCTTCAAATGGTCCATCAGCTTCAACTCTTGAGTCAGCCTAATCTTGTATGGGTGTAAACCAAGATCCTTATGCAAAATTCGCCATAAAGTGGTCTGGGCAATGCCCAACTCTTGAGAACGCCGTGGAATTGACTGATTTGGATCATTTGCTACGGACGTTTCAACGGCAGTGATATTTTCGACACTTCGACCAACCCGTTGTCTCATTAGCACGGCAACATCACACAAGTTCGTTTGTGTACTTTACCATGATGAAAATGTTCAAATCAATTTTTGTAGTTTGATGAAAATGTTAAGTCTACTAAATAAATTGACAATGACAGTTCGATGATTAGTGAAAGGGTGCGTTCACAAATTGAATTCAAAGTTGTCAAGTCCCTATTGGAAAACCCCTTACTTATGTAACAATTTCAATAATAAGAATAAAATTAAAAATTAATAATAATAATAACAATGTGATGCAAAATTATACAGCGATATTCTGGGATAAATATAAAAAGTTAAACATTGAATTTTTACTAATTAATAACTTCTTACAGATTTAGAATTCTTTGTTGTATATCACGAAATACACAAAAAAACATCACATGATAACAAGGTAAAAAGGCGGTATTAATGCTCTGGAGCGATTTTCATTATCCAGTTATTAGTGAAAAGAATTCATAATAATGTGTTTAAGTTTTTGCATTTATAATGCTCAATTATTCTTAAATAACCGAAAAAATGTGATAACTAAAAAAACCTGGCAATATAACGTAAAAATAAAAATGTGGTAAGTAATTTCGAGGCGTACCGCCAGGCCCCGGCAGCTCAGTGGAAGAGCACTAGTCCGGCAAACGAGGGGTCCCACCCAGGTTCGTGTCCTGGCCGGGTAATTTTTATTTATCACATATTTTCGGTTATTATGGAATTCATAATGCTAAACTATAAATAAAGAAACCCCACACTGATGCTGTAACCATCTTACCTAGCTGATGCCAGCGAAATCTCTAATTTCATCGAACGTGCAAACGAAGCAATTTTCTATTAACAGCTTTAGCTTTAGTTTGGAGTGATGATGAACTTTTTATAGCTTTGGCGTCTTTTCACAGGCCATACATGTCTCAAGGCACACTAATCGACCAGATAACCTACCCGTCTCGCGTGTCGGAGCACGACAGCGAGGCGGCTGCGCGCGCGCAACACATCCTGCGCGTCGTGCGCCTCGACGCGTGCGCCGCGCGGCACGGCGGCCTCTACGCCACGCGGGACTGGCGCGCGACGCTGTCGGGGGGGGAGAAGCAGCGGATGGCCATGGCGAGGATGTTTTATCATCGGTAAGTCACTAACTTTTTTTTTTTTTATTAGTAGCGGGTTTAGTACCCGCGTTTGACCTCAATCTCACCTGATGGTAAGTGACGATGAGGTCGAAGATGAAAGCACACGGGTTTAGGAAGGAACTGGCTCTTTATACAATATTGCCGGAACACATTTCTTAAAGATTAACTTAAAACAAAATAAAAAAGTTCCGGGTCTGGGCGTTTATCTATTTACATACATACATAACTTCATGCCTGTATCCCATATGGAATGGAATATTACATGGAATATTATCAGAATTAAAATGTTGAATAATTTTATAAAATGACTGATGCAATAAAAGCTAGCAAGTCCGTAGCTAAACCCGTCCTAACTGATATAATTAAACACACATAATTTTATGTGTTTATGTTAAAGAGAGTTTGAGTTATTGAAGGGTCAAAAGTGGCACCAATTGGTTCGTGTAATATTACACTTGGCGCTGGCTAGCCAGTTTCTTTGCTTGACTTTTGCGTCTACATAAACATGTAAACTAAAACCGTTGCTAGATTTACACAATTTCCTCTGATATTGAAATGGCATCATTTCTGTATTTCTGTTGATACTTATAAGATAACGATTTGATAATTTAGTTATTTAACTATATTAATTCTTGTTGTTTAAGTTATTAGTTTTTATTTTTTTTTGACGACCGGCTGGTGTAGCGGTAACATACATTGCCTTCTATGCCAGAGATCCTGGGTTCGAATCCCGGCGGCGGCGGATATTTGTGTGATGAACACAGATATTAGTCGTCAAGTCATGGATTTAAATAAAAAATATGTATTTATTCAATATGTATGTTTATATATTTCTTAAGTATATCAGTTATCTAGTATCCATAATACAAGTTCTTTAAGAAACTTAATTTGGGCTAGATAATGTTGCGTGAGTGTCAGAAATATTTATTTATTTACTAACAGATTTATTGTTATTTTATTACATAATTGATGAATTAATATTACTATTACTATGTTATGGAAGAGCGGGGTCTCCTGGCACAGGCAATATGCTTGAAAGGAGATTCCTAATCTACTTGTGTTATTTATAAGTTTTTATTACCGAAATAAAATTCATTTTTTTTTCTACTAACTTTATGATTAGAAAAATACAGAAAGAATCTAATCACACTTCACATTACAGGCCAGTATACGCTCTACTGGACGAGTGCACGAGCGCTGTTTCCATGGAAACGGAAGTAGTGATGTACGAGGAAGCTGTCAAAGAGGGTGTCACATTGCTGTCAATCACGCACCGCCCCAGTGTCTGGTGAGTCAAAAAAAAATAAAAAATAAAAAAAAAATATTCATCATAAGGCCATGGCCGCTTAATGACGTCACTTTTTTGTACTTCGTCTTTAACAAGGTGTTTATAGTTATTGAATAAGATATTACAGTAGACCAAGAGACAAAAAAAGCCGGCGGAAAAAACTCTTTTCAGTCAGGATTATACGAATTAATACAAATAGGTACAGTACAAATTATAGAAAAAAAACAAACATATATACATAACGTCACGCCTGTATCCCTTATGGGGTAGGCAGAACACCAGAGGTTACAAAACCATCTGATGTCACGTTTCACAAATTCGGAGGTATTATAAAGATGGAGAGAGACTATTGTAGTGACAGGCGGTCAGCCTATCGCCCTCAAAACGCCTTTAAAACCTCTGTTCCTTAACTGACTTTTACAGTATGCCCGGGAAGAGAAGCAGCTGGCACATTCTATGTTTTTTCTTCACTCGCAGTCCAGCCACGGCTATATTGTAAACATCTCTATGAGTATGACGTATAAAAATACGTAAATATTTCATCGGAGACTTACTTGTTTCCTACTTTTTAGAGCGAGTTTTAGTAGTAGGGGTTTAGTTTTAAAACTTCTTTTTCTCTTGTTTTGGAGTGTTTACATATTTGAACTGTGCTAACAAAGCTCTTTCATTTGATACCCCACACAAAACAATAAAGAATTTATTTTTTTATTTTTTTACTTTAATTATTATTTTACATGTTTTGGAGTAATAGTGCTTACATATTTGGACTGTGCTAAGAAAGCTCTTTCACTTAACACCCCACAAGAAACCGTTGAGAATTTTTGTTTAGTTCTTTACTTTATGTCCCCTAGAGGGCGCTGTAGTCAATTTAACGCAACGACATGTAGGCTATAACCAGCGGACAATGAAGACGCTTCTTAGGATACCTCATTTGTCCATTTACGATGACGAGCTTAGACGTTCTGAGGGACAGGTGAACATCCATACTCACATACATACAGATCAAAATCATAACCATCTTTTATGCTGCGCCGTAGTTGGGTAAAAATAAAATATTGATGTGAAACGCAAGTGTTAATCTATACTAATATATAAAGCTGAAGAGTTTGTTTTTTGTTTGTTTGAACGCGCTTATCTCAGAAACTACAAGTGGGATTTGAAAAAATCTTTTTGCATTTGATAGCCCAACTCTTGAGGAAGGTTATAGGCTATATTTTATCCCGAAATTCCCACGGGATCAAAAGTTACGCGGGTAAAACCACGCGCGGTGGCTAGTGTATATTAAGAGTCACTACCTTACTAGCAATACTTTTCTAAATAGCTTTTAAAGAATAGCCAACTTCCCCCACCTTTTTTTGGTTCGCCCTCATCTTCAGTTAACACCAGATAATAAAAATGAATTAGTATAATAAAAATTAAAAATGAACACCCTTAAAAATTTCCCTCTTTTCATCTCAAAAACCTCTAAATTACAGGAAATACCACACCCACGTTCTGGAGTTCGACGGCGCCGGCAACTGGTCCTACAGACCTCTGGACAAAGACGCCCTCCAGAAGCCGCCCACATCCACTCTACCCCCCAGCAGTGGACCCGGCAGCGAGACAGACGACCACTGATCGCGTGGACACACGAAACATGACCAGTAGTGAGATATAAAGTATACAGAATAGGACGCATAGACCAAATTGAGATGGGAACGCACGGGAAATCAAGTTTTATCATGTCAGCTGTCACTGTGACAGGTGACTTTGACAGCTGTCAAAGTCAAGTTTATATTCATGACAACTTATCATTGTGTACATTACATTGAAGGATGTTGATTGAAGGGACCTTAGAGTGAAAAAAAAAGAGTGCTGTGACATTATCAAAACTTAAACAATGGAAATAGAGCAATAATTATGCCAATATAAAAATATTACATAGAAATATGATAGTGAAATAATATACATAAGTAGGATTACTACGCACGTGTATTTAAAATAGATACTGAAAAATACAATATACAATAGTAATTTGATATCACATGACTTTAGAAACTTTTGTACAGACACGATAAAACAATTCAGATAAAAATATGAAACAAAAGATAATCAATTACTTTATAAAATAGCTTATTGTACGTATAAAAGCGTACGTTTCTTAATACTAGAGTGCGGCCGTTGCGGGAATGCGTTCCTGACAGCTCCTTATGTCCACTGAGTAAAGTTTATTTCCGATTCGAAAGTTAAACATGCTATGATTTTGACAGCTGTGAGGAACGAAAACTCCCACCGGTCGCACTATAAAAATTAAAACAGCCTCTAGTTCTAAATATTGCTTATTATTAATGTTACCACAGACACAAAATAATTGGGTCCATATCAAAATGCATGCATAATAAAATAGTTGTGAAAATGGACCTTTTTTATTTTCCCAGTGACCTTTGTGTTTTCTTAGCATGATTGTTTTTGTATTAAAATTTTGTTTTGTATGAAAGATTTTGTACTGAAAAACTGTACAGTTAGGTTGTTTCAAGAAATGGTCTATGCTAGTAATTATAAGTCTACAGGGTTATGAACTAACTACCAAAATCATGATGAAGGCTAAATATACAACGAGTAACATAATGAAGAGATAAAACTTAAGGGGATTGTATGTTTGGTGATGTAGTTTATAAGTAACAGTAACATTAATTTGTTATCCTTATGGTTCAGCCGAAAAACAAGTTCAAAGTTTAGATCAAAATATCTAAGTGTCAACCCTAAAAACAGCTGTTAGCTTTTGATGAAATCTATGCGATAGCAGATGGCGTAAAAATAAAGTGATGGGTAACTAAGACAGATGCTACAAAGTTCAGCCGGTGCGGGAAAGGTCATAAGGTCACTGACTGCGGCACAAGTCTTGTTTTAGCTTATTAGGTTGACTAGGGTTGTCAAAATATTTTGTTGTAAAATAATTAAATAAATTTGTATGAAAGTCTATACCAGCACTGATCATGCTAATTCTTTTACTGTATACTCTACGTACGATATAGAAGCTAACCTTTAAGTTTTATCTCTCCATTTTGTTACACGTTGTATAAACAAGAAATCGTTTATTTTTGTATTACAAACAATTTTGAGATTTTTTTTTATTTTTTGTAAAACTTATAAATTATTTAGATTTTTTTTATGAGATTAAATAATGTGGCTGTTATTTTTATTTGTGATGTTTTTTTTTCTATTGTTTTTTTTTTTAAATATTGTGTTTGTGAAAGTGAACATATCAAAGGATATTCTAAATTTTATTTTATATGGTTGATTATTGTGAATATTGTAAATAATGTTGTATTTTAAGATAGTTATTTTACAGTGGCGTAAATGATATACTTAGATCAGATAGAAATAAACGGGGATTTATACAATAATATTTGTTTTATTTATGCAAAGAGACCTTTTATTTTTATTTTTAGGCAACTTAATTTTTTGTTCAAAGATTAGGTAATTTTTTAAAAATAAAATTATCATTAAAACTGAACAGGTTTCAAACCTTTTTAGTACCTTGAATTCATCGCATAGGTATCTAATTGCATCCTGGGATGGCAAACTGCACTTTATGTCACGGTCACGTGACAAGCTATACCCTGGCAAATAATTCAATGCTGTAAAATTAAAGTTCCAGTGTGTCCACTTTAGGGAAGAAATACTGATGTGGTTTAAGTGAATTTTATTTTTTTTCCATAAAAATATTTATACTCACAAAATGTTTCTTTATTCTGTTAGGAATGGAAATCTCTTTTTGAAATTTCATTTTTACTACAAAACTAGTTTAAAAATAAAGAAGTTGTCTACTCGATTTTACTTCTACGGAAATATGGTAAACTAAAGGATAAAGAAGAATGAAGTACAGTCAGCACTAAATAGATGAGGGCAGTAAAATTGATCTTCCATGAATAAATTCATAAAGACGTACGTGGTCATAGTGTGCGTATAGTTTTTAACGTTTAAAGTGATCATAACAACTAAGCAACAATGTTTGAAATTCCTGTTAACCTTCAGAAAGCTTAATTTTATATTTGAATTTAAGAAAGAAAGGGATGCGGTTTTTTTTTTATAATATATGGGTGGGACTTTTGTCTTCCATGACACCTGATGTTAAGTGAACATTAAGACTAAGGTGGTACACGTCCATCCACGAGAAACCTATTCACTCGACGCTTAAAAGTACTGGGACAATACTGGTCAGGGAAAATAGACGCAGGCAGTTCATTCCAAACCTTGGCGACCCGTATCAAAAAGGAACTGTCAAAGCGCTTAGTTCGACTTTTCGGAATATCTGTTCTGTCTGCGTCTAGTAGTCCGATGGTAAAAGGGTGAGGGTTCAATTTCCTCAAACAGAGTACTCGCGCACTCACCAAAATGTATCCTGTAGTACACGGTTAAACAAGCAACCTTACGACGATGCTCTAGGGTCTGCAGTTTTTTGGTCGTAAGGTCGATGTTGTTAATTAGATTACGGGCTCTTCGGTCAACGGAGTCCAGCGCTTCTAGTTGATATTTGGCTGAACCATCCCAAAGATGACTGCAGTACTCCATGCATGATCGCACTTGAGCTGTGTATAAGTTAAGAAGCTGTGCAGGGCGGAAATACCGCCGTACCTTCGAGATGATTCCCAACTTTTTCGAAGCTACTTGAGCCATGGACACAATTTGTTGACCGAAGTAAACTTTAACATCCAGTTTAAAAACTGGATGTTATAGTTACGCCTAAAAGCCCTAGATGGTCAGTGATGGGGACAGATACATTTTGGAAAGTGGGCATTAATGTGAAGGTGCTCTTTTTTGCGGAGAATAGACACGACTGAGTTTTGGACGCGTTGAATTTGACCAAATTCGACTCACCCCAATCGGATACTTT
Organism: Stenoptilia bipunctidactyla; assembly: GCA_944452665.1. Taxonomy (NCBI): domain Eukaryota; kingdom Metazoa; phylum Arthropoda; class Insecta; order Lepidoptera; family Pterophoridae; genus Stenoptilia; species Stenoptilia bipunctidactyla. The sequence continues at coordinate 3,386,582 of OX101743.1, read as the reverse complement.
CCGTAAGGTCAAATCAACGCGCTCAATTCAAGATTCAGAGAATTCTCAAGATTCTCTGATTCTCGCAAAAATCAAGACTTTCTTAAACTCTGGATTTCACGGGGGCTCGCTCGCGCATTGGATACGTATCTCTCTACAACAGTGCTGTCATCAGCATAACTAATAATGCCCGGTGTTAAAAGTTCATTAATGTGCAGCAAGAAGAATGTTGCAGAGAGAACAGATCCCTGAGGTACCCCGGCATTAATTGGTCGGAGGGGAAGTCATCTAAGACTACTCGAATTGACCGATCCCTCAGCAAATCAGATATCCAGTCGCAGAGCCCAATCGGCCATAAGATGTAGTGACTAAGATTGAAAAGGGTATGCTACGGTGGTTTCTACATTTGGAATGGATGAGTGAAAGTAGATTTACGAAACCAAACCACCGTAGCATACCCTTTTCAATCTTAGTCACTACATCCTCTTTCAATCCGCATCTCTTTCTTATTTCACTGTTGCGCACCCTATCACTCAATTTCACTCCACACATGCTTCTGAACGCTCTCATTTTCACAGCATTAATCCTGCTTTCATACTTCTGCCACACCCAAGATTCACTACCATACAGACGAACCTTATTCGATATAATTTTGCTTGCCATAATCGAGTACAAGGCGCCATTAACACAATTTCCTGCTTTTACTCTCCTTTCAATTTCACCTTCATACTTCTCATTTCTTGTAAACAAGGATCTCAAGTATACAAACTCTTTCACTTGTTCCACTTTTGTGTCTCCTAACATAATATTGCATTCCGTCATATCTTCATTCCTCTCCATAACCATGACTTTCGTCTTTCAAACATTCACTCACAAACTTTTCCTTTTAAATGACTCATACATCACAGTGACCTTTTGTTGCAATTCCGACGCTGACGATGCAAGTAGAACCTGGTCATCGGCGTAAAGCAGAGTTTTGATCACTGTCTCATTCATTTCTAAACCCCAATCAGATTCTTTCAGATCTTTCAAACAGAATAGTTTGAACAGCCATGGAGACGCTACACAGCCCTGTCTAACAACGCGTTCGATGCTAAACCAATCCGTGTAGTCATCATTCAACCTGACACAGGCCATAGCTAGAGCCCTTACCTATGGATTTGCCCCACGTGGATTTGAGTGCCCGCATCAAGTCACTGTCCACTCCATACTCGGATAGAGTTGACCACAGCTCATTTCTCACCACACTGTCATAAGCTTTTTCCAAGTCGATGAAGCAGCAGAAAACCTTTCGTTGTTTGGCCAGAACCTTCTCGGTTACTGATCTTAAGGAAAAGGCTTGATCTGTACATCCCATCCCCTTTCGGAATCCCGCTTGCACATCGCAAATCTTGCTTTCTGTTTCATTCATCACTCTCTCGATTAATATCTTTGCACACATTTTGCCTACAATACTCAGAAGACTAATGCCACGGAAGTTTTCGCATTCCTGCTGTGAGCCCTTGCCTTTATAAAGTGGCACAATAACGGCTTTGCACCAGTCACTCGAATCACGGCCAGACCGCCAACACTTATTAAATAGCTGGTACAGCAGGTTTGCTGTGACACCTTCACCTGCCTAGAGCATTTCGGCATCTATCCTATCATACCCTGCCACTTTACCCAATTTTAAACCTGCCATTGCTTTCATAACTTCTTCCATGCTTATCTCAATTTCAACATCGGTTACGCCACTCGAACGTTCCTACTTTCCAAAACATCACTCGCGTTTCGCTCAAATAAATTCTCGAAATATTCAATATAATATATCGTATTTATCACCGAGAGATAAAAATATCCCAAAAGAGGATATAATTAAGTATATGACGTCCACTTTGGCAATGGGGTAAACCTGTCTGCCTCAGACGCGAGTAGTTGCGGGTTCGATACCCGCACGGAACAAGAAAAAAAAAATGTTCCGTGTCTGGGTGTTTATCTATATATGCATTTATATTCTAGGTTCCCCCCTAGTTCGCTACATGGTATCCCATAACACAAGCTATGCTTACTTTGGGGCCATTTAGTTGGTGTTATTGTTTGGGGATTTTTTTTTAATTATTTTAGCCAATACCGGAATAATAAATGTAGAACTTATGGGAAATGTATAAAGGTACCTAAATGAAGAAGTGTTAGAAAATTAATGCTAAGTGGAAATGATAATAAAAAGAAAATCATATTAAAGGATAAGTTTTTTTTGAAAGGAATACATTTTTTTATAATGATTAGGTACGCCCTATTTTACGCCTAATTTTAATTATTTTTATAAAGCTATTTATACTCAAACATATTTCTTTTGAACCATTAAATATTGGTTATTTTTTGAATTTTCTTTAACTATTCAGATTTGTTTAACCTTGTTTTGTCATTGCTGCTATGTAAGTTAATAAGTTAGAAATTATGGAAAAATAAGCTACAGGATTCAATTTTATATTACTTTTAAATTAATCAGGACTTTTTGCATTGCAAACATTAAAAAACAATACTTCCTTTTACAATCCCTTGGTAGGGATGGCTCGTCAATGCAACGTAATCGCCATGGAAAACCCGGCATTCGATATTTTATTACCTTAACAAAAACTGTTTACTAAAAAATATCGCCTTGCTTTAAGAGCTAGCAACTGAGCCTAGAATTAATAGTATTCTGTCTTATGATATTTTCGCATTTATTATTTTTATTTTTGTACTCTAGATAATTTAAAAGCAGGTCAACGAATGGGTGGCTAATATCGTTTAATCTGCTCTTGTGTAAAATATATTACCTAAAGGTTAAGGTATTTTTAATATTTACTTTGATTTTTATATCATGTACTTATCTAATAGTCAATGTTATTCTATATTTTTTTTCTATACCTAGGTACACATTCTTGTGGAATGCAACCTAGATTTAAAGAAACTATTAAACAAAAATTGTGTAATAAAGGCTTTTAAACAATATCTGAATATATGGACGATAAAAGTCCTTGGTTGTAATTGTTTTTCTAAAGTGCTCAATCTCCAACTCCACCTTCAACTCCATCTCCATCTCCAACTCCATCTCCAACTCCATCTCCAACTCCAACTCCATCTCCATCTCCATCTCCATCTCCAACTCCATCTCCTTCTTATCCAACGCCATCTACATCTCCTTCTTGTCCATACAACAGCAAGAACGTCATGCTCCCTCAGGTGGCATGGCTAGCGGAGGGTGAGGAGGGTGATGGCTGGTGCTTGCGTTATACTCGTGAACGGGTGCTGCTAGCGGTGCCAGGTCGTTTTGCTGATGACTTTATGACTTTTTTTGAACTTGACTCTGACTTTCCCATTTCCGTGTCCACGTCCTGTCTATGTCCACGACTATCCTCATCTACATCCACATTATCTGTTTTCTCTCTCACCTCTATCGCTACGTCTATCTCTGCTTCTATCTTTGCCTCTATATCTATGTCTACGTTTCTCTCTAGTACTTGATTGCCTATTGTATAAATATAATAAGTAGTAGACTCCAGAAGATCAACTCGTTCATGGGTCAATGTGTACGCTTCATTTTATAATAAAATCCTAAAATATTTAAGATTAACCTATTAACCCTTCGATAGATTTAAGGTTAAGTGTTATGTGAAAAGTTTTACTTTAAGATATCCGGATGCAAGAAGTTGGGATTCCCTGGCTGTAAATTGTTACTATGTATTATTTTTCTCTTATATTTTAAAGATGATTGCTGTTGAGTTTCTTGCCACTTCTTCTCAACAGATCGACTTTCCGAAGTGGTGGTAGATTCAGTTCAATTTGTAAATTGTTTGACTTATTTCAAATGTATTTAAATACTTACGAAATAAAGAATATTTGAGTTTGAGTTTGAGTTTAGACTAGAATAGTTTTAAGTTTGTTACAGCTGTATTTTATAGTAGTATTCCGTTTTGAGTATTAAATAAATAAATAAAATGAAATACAATCAATTTAATGTTTTTATAATTAAAATATAACATGTTATAAATATTATAAAAATATAAATACACAAAAACATTAAATTGATTATATTTCATTTTATAAAAACTTTAAGTTCAGAATACCTAATCTATTTAAAATTCATCAATTCAATCAATTAATGTGTGACAATAAATAAGATTATTGATATTTTCTGTATTACTTTTATGAAAATGTAATAAAATGTTGTTATATGAAAAAAAAATATAAAAAAATTACATATTTTTTTTTTAAATTGCCGGGGAGGTGTAGTGTGTGACGCACCGTCTCATTATGTATTCGTTATATAACGAATATACTGTCATCTACGAAGCAGGAAAGACGTGTTTAATTGAGCTCCCGGTCCCAACAGTAAACAACAGTTAAAAAGGGCCTAGTTAAGTACCCGTAAGTAACCGGCGATCATGTATGAAAAGATAACTGAACGTGGAGGAAGCGAAAGAGGTATGTCTGGATCGTCGCAATTGGTTTTCCCTTGTCTCTGCCTGACCCAAAGGGAGACAGGCTTGAGGTTATGAATGTATGTATGTATGAATTTTAGAATCCAATATGCAAATTGTCGAATTTTCACTATGTGCCCTACATAAGTTTTAAGAAATATTATATCAGGAAAAGCGTTGAAGCTGGGCATATGATTTTATACACTGAGATATTTTAGTGGTCTTACAAACGCATCTGGGTTTGCAGTATTTTACCTATCGAATTACCTGACAACATTTAAAATTGATTTGAAGTGGTACCACTTTTAACAATCAAAATGATTGAATGATGGTTCTAGCCGATCATTCAGAATTGGCAGGCGAAATTATTTAATGGATAGACAAAGAATGAAATACTTACCTACAACTATTACTATTTTAATGTTTACATTATAAAGGGTGTTACAGAAGTCCTTCAAAAAATTTTTTTGAGTGTGGTAAAAGTGCTGCTTCACATGTATTTTCAATATTGTCAAGTAATTCGATAGGTCGAATACCCAGCTGCTTTTGTACGACCACTAAAATATCACGGTATTTACATTCTAATGTAGCGTTGTTGTTTTCTGAGAGTAAGTGTTATTCCCTAATCCCTCATTTTCTTTTTAAAAATTTATGCCTCTACCAAGGTAACAGGGATAGAATTGATAAGTCAATAATGCTTTTGTGACTATAATAAATTTAATAAAAACAATTCACATAGTTATTATTTTTTATATTTTTCTCTTTACATTAATTCAATATCTTATTACCTATAATACTTAACACTGTAAATAATAAGAACTAACTAATTAAGTACTTACGACAAAATATTTACACTTAAAAACTACAACTTTTCTTAAGAATATTTTATATCATTACTCAAATTTACATTTGGGAAGAAATAAAGTCAGTAGCATTACGTTTATTGCCGAAAAAAAATTGACGTATATGCCTACATACATTATATGCCACGTCAACCAGAGAAATAAGGCAGGACATTAATATTCCAAAAAATTAAAACAATGACCAGTTTAAAAAAAACGATAAAGAGAGGAAATTTGTTTAAAATTGATTAAACTCAGTCGATCATATTTATCGTTCAATAAAGTACAGTTGCATAAAAATTCAGATGTAAAATTAAAAGTCCAACTTATTAAAATTTGTGTTTCGTTATATTTTTATTTTTATTTGTATCTTTTGTAATTTTTTTAATCTAATTTTTGTTGAGGCTTCAGCCTTTTGGTATTTTAACGGCATTAAACTATTTATTATAAAAGAATTAAAACTTAAAATAAAATTGATAATTTATCATACCAACATTTACACATATAAACGTTTTTTTAACATTCATATTTTAATACGTTTGCGAGGCGCATTAAAATAACTTAACTAAATGCACTGGTTACATTAACAATTAAAATAAAACTATCACAATGCGCTAATATAATACGTAAAACATTTCAAAAAACAAATAAAATGCACTTTATACAAATGGACCTTTTTATTCTAAAACAATATTTTTTACTAAACCAACAGTTTAGTTTAACTAGTAGGTACTTTTTGTAATGTTTTCAGTATAATTTTAACCTAAAATATTTCCTAATTTTTTGAACAATCACAAAGTATGATGTTTCTAATAAATTACCTTATTTAATGATATGTTATCACAAAAACAAGAACTTATAGTTAGTTTAATAAATTTGTTATTGTACTAAAATTTCGTTTTATAAAACAATTTTAATAAAACGAAATTAAAGTTCGACAAGTGTATCAAGTTATAATAAAAAAACTATAATTTGATTAAACCACCTTTTTGAAACAGAACTTTTATGAATGGAAAATTTGGTCACCCTACACGGCTATAACACATATCGCCTTATATTTGAAAATAAGTATCTAGGTAAGTAACTTTTTTCTTTATTTAGAAGTTCAAATCCTTTTAATACAAGCCTTAGTAAATTTAGTATCTGTTTTTGTATTTTATTCAAACACTTTTTCAATTGATGTTGTAAAGTCTGTTTCAAAAACAACCCTATCATGTTACAAATAAAGACAAACACATTTCGGTATAGGAACTTTAAATTTCTTGTATTATCATTAATTTTAACCTATTGATATGTACTATATTTTATTCTACAATATACCTACACATTTTAAATGATACCGCTTGTTGTTGTTTTAAATTTTTACGGTTCATGATATTAAATGAAATTAAAGACATTTTTATACACATTTTATCGCGTTTAATTATTAAATTATACATTGTAACTCGCTTTTTGTTAATTTTTTAAAACCTTAGCTATTGATCGTGTTTTTTTTTATGTTCTCGCTTTAAAATTGATTAAAATCGTCTTTTATTCAATACCGCTAGATATTTCTAGTATCGTCATTCGGAGAGTCATTTTCTTGCAAGTATTGTCAGAGATTGTCTCTGAAGAAAAGAAAAAACAAGTTATGAACGGTTTAAAACAATTAAAATTAAGTTAAATTAAGTTTTTATTATATCAGATAGTAGGTATTAATAATATTTGATTGTACAGTTACTTTCTGTCGCTAACCGTACATTATATTTAATACAATATAAACGACGATTTAATTCCGGCTAATTAAAACGAAAGACTAATAATATCACTTAATAAGCACTTAAATTTCAATCCAAAGTCTAAATTTCACTATAATCCCACACGTTTTAAGTGCACAATGTTTTTGTATGAATTGCCATCTATCGATCACATGCAGCCACAAGACTCTACCACCATATTTGGTAGAGTTTTCTGCGTCACTGTGTTATTCGAGTCCATGTAAAGAAGTTGTAGAGAGCTGAAGGTTGTTGGAGCACAGCATGGCTTAAATTCCTCATTCGATATCGAGTAGAAGTATTTCTGTGGAAGAAAATTTTTTGTTGAGAAAAAAAGCTCAATTGATAATTTATGCAGCCAAATTATATAAATATTAACAAAAAATAATATTTAATTGTATCCAACGTTCAAGGTTTCTATTCACGAGATTTTATTTTTTAAACTAATCTAAATGTCTCATCAGATTTTGCAAAAAATTAAACACCCTGTATTTTTGTTAAATAATATCGACTTTTATTTAAAACGATCACGATAAAATTGCCGAGGTCATTATATTATAAAATGAAATTTGTAAAAAAAAACTTACCCTAATAAAATTATTATGATTACTCTGCGTAGAAGGTAGATTCGAAATGGGCGCGCACTTTCCTTTACAGAAGTACGCGTGATAGCCCGCAGGCCTAATTATCCAGTCGCTCCAGCCGAGGTCCTTGAAGTTTATGTACAGTCGCTCGCGACAGCAATCGCTGGTGGTGGCGCCACACTCGAGCGTGCGCCCGCGCCGGCGCTTGCCCGCGTATTTAGTGTAGAGCACGAGGAATGGACGGCGCTTTTCGTGGAAGGAGAGTGGAGGGCGGCGTAGCTGTGAATAGGAATATATGTTTTATTTAATGATTTAGGTTTACAGCTAATGTACAGTCACACAGCATATACAACGTGTAACAAAATAATGAGATAAAACTTAAGGGTTCGCTTCTAATATAATATTCTATTCATACGTAGAATGTACAATAAAAGAATTAGCATGATCAGTGCTGGTATAGGCTTTCATAAAAAGGCATAATTTCAGTCCTGGCTTTTAAGCCCAAACAATAAAAATAATCAAAATATTAAATACATAAATGTTAATTCATTTAATGAATATTGCCTAAGTTTTGTTGTGTAATCGATAAATCCAAATAAATAAAATATTTTATTGATTATGTGGTTATCTACTGCGCCCAAAAAAGAGTATAATAATTAAGTTGCGTTCGGAACCATCATCATCATCACGTTGATATGAAATTAAAAAAATAAACAAAAACGTTGTGAACAAGCAAAAATAGTGCAAATATTAAACCATGAGTATGAAAAAATTGGTAAAACAAATCAACTGATTAATAGCAGCGGCTGACTGACAGATTTTCATTCCTTTGGTTCTGCTTTGTGATTACATGGTGTTGTTACATGGTGGATAATTCCAACTTGTGTTTCTTAACACTAAATTAATAGTGACATTACTTTTTCAGCTTATTATACTATCTAAAAATAATAAAAAAATCAACTTTATATGGTGGGTATAAAAGCCAGGCAATGTATGGACACTGGGATGAACCCTTTATTTAATTATTTTACAACAAAATATTTTGACAACCCTAGTCAACCTAATAAGCTAAAACAAGACTTGTGCCGCAGTCAGTGACCTTATGACCTTCCGCACCGGCTGAACTTTGTAATATCTGTCTTATTTACCCATTACTTTATAACGGTAGGCTAATAAAATAAAATAAAATTACAGATATGTTCACACACATGTAAGATCCATGTTATATTTAAATTTTGCAAAATACTTATGTTTACTCTTCTCACTGTTATGAAATGAAAGAAATGTTCCATTTAAAGAAAGGTACTGTTCATTATTGAGGTAGTATTACGTACGTAACTACAGTGCACGGGGCATTAATATATACACACTCCGCAACTTATTCGGTTGTTATAAGGTTCAAACTCCAATGAAAATGGATACATCTTATTAGACGTGATTGTACATAGTAACTCACTGCTGTTGATACTGTTTAGATGCTGTTGGAAGCGCAAGCAGTTGTTTTGTTAAGAGGATGTTAATGTTGTTACTGTGAAATGTATACATAACATTTAACAAATATAATTATATCCAGTATATTCGATTATATATTGTCAAAGATTCTACGACTCTACTGTCGAAATTGATATACCTATGCTTTTTTACTGAACAGTTAAAATTAGTTTTGAGCTCTTATTTGCTTTCAACTAACTTATAGTTTTGTTATGTAAAAAAACTCACATTAATGTATAGCAATAGATGTTAAGTGTATAAGTCCATCATGATGACTGCCGTGTTTCGGTATCCATAATGCCTTAGGCCCCGGTCGTTGAAACTGTTTACAGCATCAGACCAGCTGATTTCGACCGACACATAGAGTATTGATAAACGGCCCCGAAGCAATTGTAGAAAATGTACGCAATCGTTGGTATATCACCAACTGACAATTCCTATACGTCACATGCAAGTTATATGTCCGTAAGGATTTAGGAGCCACATCTGATTTTTAAATTATTATTTCACCATTATTTAACAGCAAAATAGCTTATTTTGCAGCACAAATTCTGGATTTAGCAGCAAAATAATATATCAGTAGTTATATGAATTTAAAGGTGGCTCCTCATCTAACATCTGAATTGAGAAGCCACCTGGAACTCAGTAAGTAATAGGTAGATGAATTCTTTTGAAAATTTGGCAGCATTATAAGAAATAAGAATTTAAATAAGAATATAAAAACCAGATGTGGCTCCTCAATCCTTACGTACACCAAGTTATGCCTCGTCTGCCTTCCATTATAGAACTCTTGAGTTTATGTTTACGTCATCTAATATCGTCATCTAGTATTTATATTTAAGATTCCCCCTAATCCACTACACGGTATCTCATAACACAAGCTTCCGCTTACTTTGAGGCCTTTATCGCTTGTGTGATTGTCTGGGTTTTTTTTAAATATGGGCTAGGTTTTACAGTGTTAATACTAGACCTATCTATTTATTAACCAACCTGACAAGTCCTACACGCCACATGCAAGGTATGCCTCGTCTGTCTTCCCTCCAGCCACACTCTCACTGCCCAGGCCAGTTCCACTCGCACCCAACCCTCGCGCGTATCCGTCTCTTTGATGGCGATCGGCTTGGTCTTCTTGAACTGCTGTTGACTGTCCCAATGTGCGGCTTCAGAGATTACGAAGGTTTGGTTGTACTCGTCCATTGGGTCGGGTTCCTGAAGGGAAAGGTTGAATGGTAAATAAAGAAAAGAAAAAAGACGTGTGGCACTCGGAGACTGCCGCGGTAAAGCTTTTGCATAGCATTTTTTATCAACTTATGCAATTATAATTATTTATTTATTTTATTAATGCAGTAATGTTTGATCTAATATGAAGTTCCACAAGTTCCTAGTAGATGGCGCTGATTGTTTATTAAAGCCCGCATGTAAAATTATGAAATCAAAGTATCACCGCAGTGCCGGTCGGAGTGGGGGGTATTAGGTTGTTTTTGGAATGTCTGGATTCGGTCCCCACGCTCAAGGCCCGCGATAGAAGCTATGCAATAGCTTAAAACCTTTTTTATGTTTGTTTTTAAGTGGTAAACCACTTTTTAGATACCGTGGAATGTGGTATTTTATGGTACAATGTGATGATTTTATCGGTTTTGTAAATACATACATGCATAACTCCACGCCTATATCCCTTATGGGATAGGCAGAACACCAGAGGTTACAAGACAATCTGATGTCATGTTTGATAAGGGAGGTATTATAATGATGGAGAGAGACTATTGCAGTCACAACCTATGGAGGTCAGCCTATGGTCCACAAAAAACACCAATAAAACCTCTGTCCCTTAACTGACTTTTACAGTATGCCCAGGAAGAGAAGCAGCTGGTACATTCTACGTTTTTCTTTCGCTCCTAGTCCAGCATGGAAGAATCGTTTTTTTATATACTTACGAGTTATTACAGCTTAATAATGTAGCTCAAAATCTGACTAAAATAAAACTCTAAATAAATAAAAATAGACTCTAAATAAAACGAACGCAACATTTGTCTCTATTGCACAACTTTGTAAGATAATCATGATAACATCAGTCAAATCTAAAGACATTTGCTCATAGACGACCGTCCCTCAAAAAGGGTAGACAATAACCAAAACGCTACATACCTAAGCTGTTTGTCTATATTTTTAATTTTTTTTTTGACGACCGTCTGGTGTAGAGGTAATATACATTGCCTTCTATGCCAGAGGTCCTGGGTTCGAATCCCGGCGGCGGCGGATATTTGTGTGATGAACACAGATATTAGTCGTCAAGTCATGGATGTTAATATGTTTATTTAAGTTTATTCTAATAAAAAATATGTATTTATTCAATATGTATGTTTATATATTTCTTATATTTTCTTAATAAGTATATCAGATATCTAGTATCCATAACACAAGTTCTTTAAGAAACTTAATTTGGGCTAGATAATGTTGTGTGAAACTCAGAAATATTTATTTATTTATTTATTACATTATGGTTTCGAAAATGATTAAAAAGAATATATTTTACATGCCGAACATGGTTTTTAAGTAATGGTATGGTAAAATATGCCATAATCATTTTTGTAGGTAATTTTCTTTGTGTTGCTGAACGAGCGCGTAGATATTTAGCAAGTTCATATACAGGGTGACTGGTGGGTCACTTTCGAAATTCGAGTACGTGATAGTTTGAGATCATACATGAATAGAAAAAAATATTATAAAAAAATAAATATTAATTATTTACTGAGTAAACTTAATCTAAAGTTAAAGAATTGATTACGCAACGCATTGTCACACTAGCGTTGGCATCGATCCGCGTGCCAAGTCACGTGCCGCGAGTGACTCAGGCGTAAGTAAATTACGTAGTAAGAAAACTTTATTTATTTATAGGGAATTCTAGTGAAAAATTTAGTACCTGCTTTTATTACATATTTGTGACCAGAATCGAGTACAGGGTGCTCTCCTTCAATATCTTAAATTGTAGAAATGGTCATGCCATTAGTCAAGCTATAAAGATATATTCTTTCTCATACCATAGCTTCTACATACAGGAAGTCAAAACGCACCCAAGAGTGCAGAATGTAGACCTTGAAGTTTTATGTAAGGTAAAAGACATGCAGATAAAAAAGTTGTTTATTTAAAACTAGTTTTACGTGCGCAATTTCGAATCCTGCGAGAATTTCAGGATAAAACTATCGCTATGCCAAATTTCATCGTGATTGAGGAACAAACATCCATGCATCCAAACTTTCACATTTATTATATCTATTAGTAAGATGCAAGTATTTTAAGCTTACCTTAAAGAACCACAGCTCCACGACAGTAACCTCTTCAGGTTCCACGTCCGGCGGCAGCTCGAACTGCAGACACGTGAACGGATACCGCCCTGAAGTCAGACATTCTCCTGAAAACAAACAAGGTTCTTGATTAGATTTGGATAAGGGATCTTAAATTACGGTGTGTTCTTGGTAGATTAAATTTCACTGTAACTCCAAGAAGAGTCTTTTCCTAATGTAATTGTATTTTATTATCCTCAATGATTACCGCAGAAGGGAAGGAATTGGCTATTCAGAAAAAAGCCAGAACATATCACGGTTGGATCGATGATATTTAGCCGCAGATTTCATATAATAGGCAGGTGAACCTTTTTAAAGCCTTTTGCCAGACCTTTTACACGTGCAGCCTTTGGGTGAGATACACGCGGCGGACATACAGCGACCTTCGTGTCCAGTATAATAATGCGTTCAGGGCTCTGTTGGGACTATCGCGGAGATGCAGTGCATCAGGAATGTTTGTGGGCATACGGATTACTTTTACGCAATCATAAGAAAACGGTGCGCCTCTATATTATTATTGAATCGTCTCCGCGGTACCTCAAACCGAATCATGAGTGTGTTCGTAGACCGGTGGGACTCGCCGTTGTTATGTCATTGGGTGAAATTACACACCGGGTTTTAATTTAATTTATTTTATTGCGTTTTCTTTTTTGTGTATTTACTAATAATAGGTTAAGTTAAATTGTTACTATTAAATTATGGACATTATTGGTCTGAATTAAATGATTTATTATTATTATATTATAATCTCGTTTTTTACTCGTTTTTTGCGACTTATCATGAACCTTTTACGACGGCTTTACTATGAAACTATCCGCTGATTTAGAGTAAAGCCGCGAAAGTAACGATAACGCGCGAAGCACTGCGCGTCGTGCCCTCTGTCCTTAAAAGTGCCCTAAAGTAAGCACATCGTATCTTATAAATTTTTTTAAGCTATTGCATAGCTTCTATCGCCGGCCTTGAGCGTGGGGACCGAATCCAGAAATTCCGTAACGAAAAAAACCTAACACCCCCCACTCCGAACGGCACAGCGGTGATACTTTGATTTCATAACTTTATATGCGGGCTTTAATAAACAATCAGCGCCATCTACTAGGAACTTGTGGAACTTCATATTAGATCAAACATTACTGCATTAATAAAATAAATAAATAATTACAATTGCATAAGTTAATAAAAAATGCTATGAAATAGCTTTACCGCGGCAGTCTCCGAGTGCCACACGTCTTTTTTTTAAATATATTGTAATTTCAAAACAGTACAGGGCCTTTTTTATGAAGATCAAAATATTTTAGGAGAAGGTTAAGCATGATGTGTGGATTCAATTTATGACAAAAAAAAAATGTTTTTAAATTTAAATTTTACAATTCTTTTAAGTGTAAAAACGTATTTCTTAACAGAAATAGTTGGGAAAACGCTTTTATATCTTGCTATTTAGTCGTAAATAACAGACTAAACTAAAATATTGTTAACTTATGAGAATTATAAAATATTAATACACATAAAAAAAAAATTTTTTTCATAAATTGAATCCACACATCATTCTTAACCTTCTCCTAAAATATTTTGATCTTCATAAAAAAGACCCTATATAATAAGCTTAGTGAAAAAAGATCATTCTTACATCACAAGTTAGTTAATACCGGTGGGCCGGATATTTGTGTGTTGCACTTATTTTAGCCGTAAAATTTCAATAGTTAATTAAGTAATGTAGTAGGCATAAAATTGCACTTTGTAGTATCTGTCTTAGGGTTACCACACCTAGGATTTCTGCCTAGTAAAAATATCGATCGACGTCAACTGTTCCATTCGTCCGTAGATCGACGACATCGACCACACCAATCGACGGTCAATCGATTGATGTGACAGCACCCCTAGTTACCTATCACTTCATTTTAACGCCATCTCTTTCTTACCGAATAGATTCCATCAAAAGCTAACAGCTGTTTTTAGGGTTGACAATTACATATTTTGATCTAAACTTTGAACTTGTTTTTCGGCCGAATCGTAAGGATTATAAATCTATGTTACTGTTACTTATAAACTACATCACCAAACATACAATCCCCTTAAGTTTTATCTCTTTACTATGTTATACATACGTTGTATATAATCGACGACCGGCTGGTGTAGTGGTAACATACATTGCCTTCTATGCCAGAGTGATGGCATTTGCGTGATGAACACAGATATTAGTCGTCAAGTCTTGGATGTTTATATGTTTATTTAAGTTTATTCTAATAAAAAATATGTATTTATTCAATGTGTATGTTTATATATTTCTTAAGTATATCAGTTATCTAGTATCCATAACACAAGTTCTTTAAGAAACTTAATTTGGTCTAGATAATGTTGTGTGAGTGTCAGAAATATTTATTTATTTATTTACTATTTATATATGTATTTCTTAAGGTTACTTATCCTCTCCCTAGAATCCATGACACAAGATCTTTAAGAAGAGTAGGTAATTTGGGCTAGATAATGTTGTGAATCATAGAAATATTTATTTATTGTAGTTTTCCTTCTACTCTAGTAGTTGTGTTCAAGGCACACCTACATCTATTAAGACAGAGGAGGTCAGTGATAAGAGTGACACGGGGCAGTCCAGCTACAACCGCTTATCTCTGTGAGAATACACACTCCATTCACTTAGCTTCTTCATTTTCTAATACAATATATTTAAAAAAATGCATAGACCTAAAAAAACTCACGAAAAAACGTTATGCATAACGAATGCAGAGCATTAAAAAAACGACTTCACGTCAAAACTTTGATTGAATTATTAAAACATTCTCCGAGTTCAGACATATTTTGAAATTTTCCATGAAGTACTCTATCGATTTTGATTAAATTTAAATGGAACCAACTATGAAGTATCCTCTGTCATATGAAACTGTCATAAGAATTTTCAAAATCGATTCATAATTGTCCGAAATATCGTGAAACAAAGACACAAAAAAATATACACACGAATTGAGAAATCCCTCTTTTTGGAAGTCTGTTTGGAACGCTAGACCTCCTTCCTCATTCTCAACGCAGTGGTGACGTTATATTAATAATCAGTTTACATCACGCATCTAGTGCCCTCTGAAATAGTTGCGAGACTGCGCCACAGTACAGATATCTATAGTAATTCAACTTCATACAAACGGACGAAACACAAGTTATACCTACGCGGCTCGAACTCGGCATGCGGCCAATCGCGAGTGTCTGCATGCCGAAATAACTGTTAATTGAGCTTAACGTTAATATGCGGATTGTTTATACTTTAAAATTTAATAAAAAATCATTTCATTTGTTTTTAAATGCATGGTTTTTGACACAAACCATATTTTTGTTGAACACATTTGTTTAAATAAAACAAAGTATATTTGCAGTCACACAAAGTATGCAAATGTAGTTTAAACGCTGAAGGCGGGCAGCCCTATCACATGTGAACGGACCGCGGCGCTGTAGGCATTTATTTCAAAGATGCGGCTGAGTTGAATTACTGTAGATATCTGTAATTACTGAAGATATCTTACATTCACTTAATGTATCTCCAACGACAATTGACTGGTTGCGTAGTTATCTACAAGGACGCCGGCAAAATACGCTTAGAGGATAGTGTATCTGATTGATGTACCACAAATGCTGGTATCCTCTTTTATTTGCTATTTTCATAAATTCTATCACATAAGGAGTATGTGATACTTCTTCTTCCTACCACTTATATGGAGATGATCTTCAAATATATACTCATGCTCATCCGGATGACTTTCATGTTGCAATTCGTAAAAAGAACAATGACTTGAATCAATTATTAAACGATTTAGTTTGAATCAAATACAAAAAAAGATACGGTATCAATGTTAATCCATTACAAACACAAACAATAATAATTGGTAGTTCTAAAGTGTTGGCTAAGATTAAAATAAATTTGTTACCCCCTGTTGAATTTGACGGTGTGCATATTCCCTATGCTAGTACCTACAGTAAGAAAACTACAGTCCGACAAAGCTTTTTTGGCGCTTTTATGATGACTTCAGAGGGGCGTGCGTGAGGGTGAAATAAGGGTTACCATTAAGTGTAATTTCCCTCTTCTCAGAGAAAAATATGAATGCATAAACTTTTAGTTTTTTTCATGTTTGAGAACAAAAATTATTTCATTTCATGTACCTACTACAAAAAGGCTAGTCGCGTAAACTTTGAGAAAAACGTTAATGGTACAAAAACTCAGGGTTGAAGATATAAATAGAAGATTAAGCAAGAAAATGTAAGTATAAAAATAGAGTAACATGAAAATAATAGATATAATGTTTTTATGATAAACTGTTTTCCTCGTCATCTTCGTAACCACTACATTCTTTATTAGTTACCTACTCGTATCTAGAAATGCTCGTACTTTGAAAGGTTTGTAAAAAATCTGCTTATCTTTCTAAAGAGGCACTTCTCCTTAAAACGTAATTTTTATTGAGATTTAAAAAATGAAATAAATTATGTTCTATAGTGTATTTTTCAAAGTATGGCAATATGTAAACATTGCAGAGGCAACTTGCTTCTTTACTTTTAAAAAGGGATTTATTGAGGCGTTAAATTGTTTTTCTTTCTGAAAATAACTTCTTCAAGTTTTATAACTACAATAAGTAAGCCCACATTTTATAAATGTTGGCGTATTTCATATCTTAATATTTAATTTAAAGGTACATTAACAAATATGAGCGGTATAAGTCATGAAGTGACATTTCCCAAGACGGTGCTTAGTTCCAATTTTTGCCACGCGCCAAGAGATCCTTGTCGGACTATAGTACTTTGATAGTACGTTGTCTTTGATATGCCAGACTAAGCAATGTTATAAATAGGTGCAACACTCACATAGACCTAAACTTTCATACAATACCAGTCCTCAAGTCTAAAATTTATGATATTCTTTGTGGTAAATAAAAATAATTTCTCTATGTCTTCTATTAAAATCTCCATGTACTTATATGTAATTTTTATGTAATCTGTCACTTCCCTATATGTATTTCGGTTTTTTTTTATATTTTTTCTGTCTTTTAAACTTTGTATATTCTGTTCGTTCACTTTATTTGCTCATGTGGTGTTTACCCTTAAGTGATTGTTACACTGTATATGTATACCTACCTTAATGTTACATACACACATAACGTAACGCCTGTATCCCTTATGGGGTAGGCAGACCACCAGAGGTTACAAGACCATCTGATGTCACGTTTGACAAATTTGGAGGTATTATAAAGATGGATAGAGACTATTGTAGTGACAGGGGGTCAGCCTATCGCCCACAAAAACGCCTTTAAAACCTCTGGCCCTTAACTGACTTTTACAGTATGCCCGGGAAGAGAAGCAGCTGGCACATTCTACGTTTTTCTTTCGCTCCCAGTCCAGCACCTTAATGTTATCTGAATATTTTTGTGTAAACAATTGTGGGTGAACCAAATTAAATAAATAAATGGAAACACCACGTTGTTGACACGGTCACCGAAAGATGTTTACTGCAGCGGGAGCATTAAGGCGATTACAGAACTTTTTACCCATACCAACAAAAGTTGCTTCAGCACAGTTACTTCTCCTTCCAATACTGGACTATGCAGATGACTTGAGCGCATTCAAAATTTGTGTATCAGGTTCATATTTTCATTACAAAAATATGACCACATTTCAGAATTTAGCGATAAGATGGCTCCCGATTCGTCTTCGCAGGAATACACATATTTTATCACTTCTTTATAAGACCCTTTTGTACCCATGCCCACCTCAGTACTTGAACAAATGTTTTAGGTTTCGAAATGAGGAGCATCATTTATAGAAACGGTTTTTGAAAAAAAAAGTATTTAATTTTTTTTAACAAGGAAATAAATGTCCGCTAACGTATTAAGCAAACCATGATCACTCTAAATTACCATTAAAATAAAGACTACGCGCTTCTACAAAGCATCTTGTAGTACTACGTCGTAATATTATCAAAGAAATGCCGCGTCGTAGTAGCTTTGTTCATCAACAGTGACTATTTGTATAAAAGTTTGTCGTGCCATATCTTTATTTTTTTGTACTGAGCTATACTAAAATAAATATGCAGGAACGTTTATATCGTATCAAAGCAACAAACATTTAAATTTGGCTAGTGACTACAAATCAACCCTTTATAGGGATGGAAGTTCGTCTGGTAGTCCGGTGGTAAAAAGGTGGGTTCAATTTGGTCAAAAGGAGCACTCGCACACTCAACAAAGTTAGTTAGTTTAAATTAAGTTAGAAAATCCTATACACTTTTGATAAATGTGTCACTTGAGCTCAAGAGACAGCAGTAATTTCTAGAATATATGTAACGTCAAAAAACGTAATTTTTTTTGACGTTTTCACCGCGTCAAAATGTGACGTAATTCTGTAAATTATTATTTTTATTCCAGGATTTTCTAATTTTTAAGTTGCGATAGTTATTGACATATTAAAGTAGTTTTGATGTTTATTGATGTTAATTATTTATAATATATATCACTCAAATGTAAGTTAATTAGTATATCAATAATTTATAATAAAGTACTCCGAAAATTGCGAAATATATTTATTTTTATTGTTCACGAGATAAATAACGTAAATAAATGCATGATAAATAAGTGACCAAGGACTTGTCTCATTAAAAAATAATTGTAATAAGATAACTGAGGAATTTGTAAATAATGACGAAATAATGTTTCTATTTTGGTTGGTCATCTTTGTTCTGCTATTTTCTTAACCCCGCATTTTTTGTTTCACCGTTAATTATCATTATCATGACATTGAGTGTCAAAACAAACATTGCCAAAATATCTGTTTCTGTTTTCCTGATACTTTCATAAGTAGAGTGAATTGTTACCTAATGGTGCGTACAAATTGCTAGTGATGCAACTAGTAATGTAACATTCTGCGCACGTTGCGTATTTGTACGTGTGGTACGCAGAATGTTACATTACAAGTTCCATTACAGCAATCTTTACGCACCATTAAAGAGACGTTTTACATTATATCCTTTACACTTTCCATCAGGTAAGGTGGAGGACAAGAGTTTAATTTTCCTATGTAAAAGGCCCCGAATATTGACCATAAAATGAGTATAGGCAGAAACTCTTATATGGCTGTTATATATCTACATAAATTACGGCCATAAACATGTTATTTCGCAGTGATATTACACTAGCATTTAGCATTTTTTAATCAATAAAGTGTTAGTGCAGCCAAGTTAAGATAGATCATATGGATTTTGAGCTTTTTGACATTCTGATCGATTGCTGGACTGGTAGCGAAGAAAAAACATAGAATGTGCCAGCTGCTTCTCTTTCCGGGTATAATGTAAAAGTCAGTTAAGGGAGAGAGATTTTATTGGTGTTTTTTTTGTGGGCGATAGGCTGACCCTTTGTCACTGCAATAGTCTCTCTTCATCATTTTAATGCCTTCAAATTTGTCAAACGTGGTATCAGAATAAACTCTGATTTTCTGCCTACCCCGTAAGGGTTAGGTACAGGCGTGAAGTTATGTATGATCCATTAAACTCACAATGTAAGACAATTTTTTTCTGGCTAAAGATCCCCTATACCAAAGGCCAAAAAACGTATAAAAAACTGACTGCCAACCATCAATAATTGGAGATACACTTTAAAATAAGACTTAAAATTAAGAGATGTATAATGACATCGTTATCTGCGTATTCACAGTCTTTTAATTTAGAGATATAGATCGTCTAGTGCAAGACGTACCGTAGACAATGAATGACCCATTTTGAAGTAGGTAGGTATAGATGGCTTAAACTGATAATATCTTGTATAGATTATATTTATCCATACACGTGTTTATTTCAGTAAAATGTTCACTATTCACGTCCGTTAATGGAAACTATTTGCATTTGATCTTATGTGCTTACGATCGTGCATCGGATATTTTATACAGTAGGTAGGTAAGGCAACTTAAGTATTTTCTTACGAAATAAAGGTTGACTGCCATTATTAAAATAACTATCAAAGAAACATTATGCAAAAAAGGCTACTATAGACTCAAAGATTATTTACATGACAAAAGAGCGTGGGATTTTGATATTGGCAAGCACGAATAGCTATCTTCTGTTTGTTTGTTCATGTCATAGCAGAGCTGCATTTCTGCCAAATTGTACCTATAATAAGCACTTTTTACAAAAGAGTGCCGAGAGTTTTTTTCCGCCGGCTTTTTTCCTCTCGGTCTACCTAGGGTTCTACTTTCATTTAATTTTTTTTAAGCCGAAGAGGAAGTAGTAGTAGACAACACCAAGACATTGGTGGATAATGGGTGATCATAATCTTCATGAGCCGAGAGATGCACACTTCTCGACGGAGGCCTCCCCCAGGATTCGTCATGTCGTCCGGACCCGCACTCATCCAGCGTTTGACGTTCGTAAAGTGGATAAAATTACCTGCTACGAATAAAAAGTTTTCATTTTCATATTGCTTTTAATCTCTATACACTCAAAAACTTGACAACGACAGAACCATGGTTCAATTTAGACAAAAAGCACGTTCAATTTGATGTTACGGATAATGTTTCGGATATTCTGATCATATCATATATCTATTATCAGCTTTCAATGAACCGTTTTTTACCAGCTTTCAAAAGCCATTCGATTTCCGTAACACGACCCGAACACGCGAATTTCTTAATGAATACCTACGCTTTTGTTAAGAATTTACGATAAACCTAACAAGAGGTCATTACGCCATAATGAGCAAGTTATGAAGTCCACTGTTTAAAAATTGCGATAAAATTTTATCGGCGAAAGAAGACCCTTGCCAATTCCGCGTTGACCTTAGCTCCCAGAAAGTAATGAACTTATTGTAAAGGTATAATACCTAAATATTAACCTAATAAGAAAGGAAAAAAAAAATTCGGCATTTGTTTCTAAGTCTACGAGCGTAGCGTTCAGGATTTATTTAAAACGAACTGACAGTGTCTCGAGTTTTAGGTCTTGCAGCTTGTTAGATGATCACAACATGATGTATAGGTAATCGTGTTTTAAGATAATACTAAATAGTTGTTATCCCAGTTACACTAATACTAACAATTTTTATAATAAGTAGGTAGGTGCTCCAGAAAATCACTAACTCGTTCATGTAGGTACGCTTTTATGATAAAATAAAATAAATATTTAAGATTAACCCTTCGATAGATTTATGGATTAAGTGTTGTGTGAAAAGGTCTACTATAAGATATCCGGATGCAAGAAGATGGGATTCCCTGACTGTAAACTGTTAGTGTATTTTTAAAAGATGATTGCTGTTGAGTTTCTTGCCACTTCTTCTCAACAGATCGACTTTCCGAAGTGGTGGTAGATTCAGTTCAATCTGTAAATAGTTTGACCTATTTCAAGTGTATTTAAATACTTACGAAATTAAGATTTATTTCGACTTTGACTTGACTTTGAGTACCTAACAGCCTGAATAAAACCTCCTTGATATATTTTAAAAGGTAAAGCTGCAGACTTAATATCTTAAAGTTGGTAGTTCTGTGCGTGTAGTCTTCCATTTTGTTTTGATGAACTGCGCATTTCCCGCTTAAATATTGTTGTAAAGTTCTCATTATCTTTCCTCGTATTTCTAAATAGAGGCAGCTACTGTGAATTTTATCAGTTTATCATTTAAATAGTAGTCATTCGAAGCAGGTCTGATCTCTAGCTCGTGCGGCAGTTATGTAAACATTGTTATGTAATTACTTGAACTGAATAAGTTGATTCAGCGTATTAATGAAAATTGACACTTTAGGATAATCAACCGAACTTAGACTGGGGTGCTGGTTTTCATCAGAACTATATTTAGGGTACGGGTTAACTATTGCAATTGAGTTTGAATGTAGACAACCAAAAATCGTGATTGAGTGACGTGATTTTATCGGAAATATCGTCCTGGAATTTTGAAAGTGACCCACAATTTTTTTTTTTATTTAGCAGCGTTGACTACGAGTTGACTACTCTCCCCCCCCCCCTTGACATGCGTGTCGGAAAGGCGACCAATGACAGTAGACCCTACTGCAGTAGACACTTCCGGGTCCAGCTGGCTAGCCTGAAGACTAGTAATATCACTACTCACGTGGTGAAGTATTCGGGAAATATTTTATGTAGAGCCTGATTATTTTCGTTCCTAAACTTCATTTCGAGACTTGAGTCATTTTTCAAGACTAGGACTCGTTGGTCACATTGAGTCCAAGTCCTTTGAGTCTTCCGAGTCTTCCGAATCCATTTGAGTCCTTTAAGTCCTTTGAGCTAGACTGAGTCATAATCTGAGTTGGTGTATTGTATTATCCAATGTTGTGCGGTGTTTCCTTCGCTGTTAAAAAACAGCTTACTAAGTATAACCCGCGAAAATTATTTACGGTACTCACTTTTGTCCGATTATAGCAAATGAAATTAAATTGACCTTAAAGTAAAAGCTGTATTGAAACATTGTCATTCTAATTTGGTCTTTAAGTTTTAATAAGCTTTTTTATTGCTAAACAATATGGAGGACACAGGACACTTTAAAAAGACTCAGTCTTTGAGTTATTTTTGGCAGGACTCAAGTCTTTTTACAAAAGACTCTAAATTCTGAAGGACTTAAGACTCAAGTGTTCAAAAAAAGACTCAAGTTTTATTCGATAGGACTCCAAGACTCGAGTCTTTTACAACTCTATATTTTTGACCTCATGTTCACCTACCATCAGGTGAAATTGTAGTCAAACGGTTTTGCAGTGAAAAAGATATGAGTATGTTATTCAGTTTTATTAGTCTTAAACGTCTTATCAATTAACCTAGCATAATACCTTTATACATCATTTATGAGTAAGTATAAAGGGTTAGTTTTAATAAACGCAGCACCTCTTGCAAACAGTCTCGCTTCATCAATTCTAACAACATTTGTTCTACGAATTTTTACAAATCTTGATAAATAACACAAAAAAAGAAAAAAAGACAAGAAAAACAAATCTTCCATGCTGTAATGGGAGTGAAAGAAAAACTTAGAATGTGCCAGCTGCTTCTCTTCCCGAGCATGCTGTAAAAGTCAGTTAAGGGACTGAGGTTTCATTGGACGCTTTTTGTGGGCGATACGCTGACCCCCTGTCACTTCAAAAGTCTCTATCCATCATTATAATACCTCAAAATTTGTCAAACGTGACATCAGATGGTTTTATAACCTCTGTTGTTCTGCCTACCCCATAAGAGATACGGGCGTGAAGTTATGTATGTATGTAAGAAAAACAATAAATGTTTGCAATTTCTGAAATGTTGTGTGTTAATAATGTCTGTTTTTCAACTCCGTTTTTTAGTTATTATTGTGAAGCGATATTTTGAAAATAAAGCCAGCTTAGAGTCAATAAATAAAAAAAGTACGGGAAATTGATGTAGAGAGGCTGTATGAAAAAGGTGATACGCTATTTTAAATTAAGTCAAAGATTAACACAATTTCAGAAAAATATTGTATGTATGGCGGTTAAGATATTTAATAAATTACCAAAGACAATAAAAAAAATTACCATTTAATAAATTTAAAATTAGTTTATTTGATTTTTTGATGAGTAGATTGTATTATTCTAGTAATGAATTTTTAAATGACAAATTTATTGACAGTTAATTAATTAAAGTGTAGATTAAGGTATGGTAATAATTGTAAATAGATGTATTAAATTTGAATGTATTAACTCTTAATTTGGACATAATATTTAAATTCGAAATTTTGCACACTGACACTTGTCGGTAGGATATTGTGGAACTGTAAATATAAATAAGACCTTAATTGTACCAATTTCCTGGCAAATAAAGATTTTATTATTATTATTATTATTATTAATCCTGTATAAGCGAAATTAGCCAATCCAATTTTAAATAATTGTAGCACTTTGACCGTTACTCAATGAGTACGATCGATCTTTGAACCCGCCATCACATGCACCTTCCAATACAACCTTTGAACTTCGCATAATACGCGAATACTTAATAATCAGGTAGGTCGGTTATAAAAAATGTGCTGATACAGTGATTTTCATATTCATTTCTGTATTTACATCATTTGTTACACATCTTACACTAAATACACTATATTACTAATATTTTTGTTTTTGTTAGTTGTTTAACTTTTATAAGAAAACGTCTGTCTGTCTATTTGTAAGTATCTAGCCTCCGGATATAATGAGTGGATTTTGATTAGGTTTGCACCAAAATAAGATTAGTTCTCGGAACACACTATACCTAGGCTATTAAACACCATTATACATTCCCTAAAAACCTAAGTACGACCTGATTAATTATCAATATAATTAATGTATATTATATTGTATTGCAGGTACAAATGAAAATAATTAACGAATGCAGATTATAAAAAAAAGGACTTCACGTCCAAAACTTTGGCTAAACTATTAGGTCGTTAATGTAATTTTTTTTTATGAAGCACTCAATCGATTTTGATGAAATTTATATGGGAGCACACAAGAATATTTAAAATCAGTACATAATTGTCCAAAGAATTGTGTAACAAACGCACAAAAAAACATACACACGAATTGAGAACCTCTTCCTTTTGAAAGTCGGTTGAAAAATATTTTTTACCTGTATGCTTTTGTACGTGTATATTGATAAATGATAAGTACGATTCAGAAAAGTTGATTTAAACATTGCAGAGACGAACAGTAAACCTACCGAATATAAAAGACGATTTTGCGTGGTCCCGCACATGACAAAGAACTTTGTCATGTGCCTGACCACGGTTGCAGCACAGGCATCAGTAGGTATAGGTACACAAAAAGTCGAGTTAAAATCTTTATTATTTTTAAATTTTAATTCTAACACAGGTAATATCATAGGTTTGCTGATACCATATTATTTTATAAAAAAAAAATGTTTTACATACATACATAACGTCACGCCTGTATCCCTTATGGGGTAGGCAGAACACCAGAGGTTACAAGACCATCTGATGTCGCGTTTGACAAATTTGGAGGTATTATAAAGATGAAAAGAGACTACTGTTGTGACAGGGGGTCAGCCTATCGCCCACAAAAACGCCTTTAAAACCTCTGTCCCTTAACTGAATTTTACAATATGCCCGGGAAGAGAAGCAGCTTGCACATTCTAAGTTTTTCTTTCGCTCCCAGTCCAGCATGGAAGCAGTTTTAACGTTCTATAAGTAAATTATACAAAGTTTCCTAGATGCGCATTTAAAACTGCTCAATTAAGCATTACAACTAATTACTACGTTTCATGAACTTCCCAAAAATAGGTCAGGTCAGTGAGATCAACGTTATCTAGAGCATGCGCGAGCGCCGTGGTGGATAAAAATTAATTAAAATTCGCCGATGGCGCCAATATTTTCATACCCTATGACCATTGTAGAACGTGACTTGTCGATCTAATTTTAATTAAATTTTTGTGACATGCTTCCTTTTTATCTAACAGTGTATAAGTTTACATATAAATCCGACAGCATTATATTACTATATTTCGTTATCAGGTAAAACGTACGTTTTTGTTTATAATGTTTTATCCCGCTCAGACAAATCTTGCTACTTCACTAAGCTTCCGTGCAGGTTGACATTCGCTGAGACGCATTATTTAAGTTATGAACTAGGTATATAGGGGTATATATATTTTTTTCACCTGCACCACATGATCCGGCTCGAAGGACTATAAGTACCAAACAGTTACGTATAGCCCCTCGAAACATTTTAAGTAGAGTCCACTAATAGATGACGGGATGGATAGAATGGCTTGTCTAGCCTAAATTAAGTTTTGTTAAGAGTTTGTGTTATGGATGCTATATAAGGAATAAATAAACTTAAGAAATATATCAACGTCCATAACTTAACGGTTAATATCTGTGTTTACTATACAAATAGCAGCTCCCACCAGGATTCTATCCCAGAAAGATTGGTTTGGAAAGCAAAGTTCTTACCGCTACTGGCAGTGGTACTGTGGGTAGGGTTGTCAACCTTTTTATTTTAGAAATAAAGTATATTTGAGTCTGAGAAGAATATCAAACATGATTTTGGAAAAATAAACAGTATTCAATTTATTTAATGTTTATAACCAAGGACTGTATACCGGTATGAATTTCTGTACAATTTTTTTCTGTATGACGTCATAGGGAAAGTGGTCACCATTCGTACACTTTTTAGATTTTATTTTTTTACTTTATGATTATTGGTCGCATTTATCTTGTTTATGTACCTAAGTGTAACAAATATATTATAGTTTGTTACAAAAAAGTCCGAAACAATTATGTCAAGAGGTTAAGGGGCTATAGCCATTTTTCTGGGATAAGATATTTGTACGAACGCACCCCACGTATGGGGTACGTTCGTACAGTAGGTGGGGTACTTTCGTACGCCATGGGGTAGATTCATACAGGGTAATTAAAAAGGCAATTAAAGTCGTTAAATTTACATTGATTGTTATAAAAATATTTATTTATTAAAGAAATAACTCAAAAATATGTTATTGACTCACAGCCGATAAATCATTCTTTACAAAAATAACAAAAAATAAAATCATAAGTTTACTTACTGATACTTATTAGCTTTACAATTCGTCTAAATGAGATCTTTACAATCATTTTGTATGATATCGTTATACAGTCTTTGACGATTTAATCTTAAATTAGGTAATTATACAATTGGTAATTACTTTGGAACTATTAATAACTAATTAATTTAAATTAACTGCAAAAGTAAAAAGTTTAGCCATTCTAGCTGTAGAGCCCGTTCGTGCTTGAGGATCAGGGAGGACCATGGCAACATCGCTAATATACAGAGTGTGTATGTATGTATTCTACAGTAGGGTAAAAGAATGACCATGATAATCCCGGTTTCTTCCGTTTCTTAAACTTTTATCTCTGTATCCGAATAATGACTGAGAACTTTTCCGACATAATAAACAACAGAAGTCTTTTTTTCAAACTTTACCAAAACATAACAAATATCTTTGATTTGTTCAGGTGTCACATTTGAATGATTATTGAAACTACGATCATTAGTGTCTTCATCCATTTCTATATCAATTGGAGATGTTGAACTCACCCGCAAGCTAAATTGCGATACTTCAGAATCCTCTGAATCTTCATCGCTTTCTATTGTCTTAGATTTCTTTTTCTTTTGTCTTGAACCAAGTTCCTTCAAACTATGTTTCACTGCTCTAGCTCTGGCTTTCCTATCCTGTTCTATTTTTTTCAATTCTTTCTGTCTATTTCTCTCTAGTTCAGTTTTTTCAGGTGTATCGGTATAGTTGCGAGATTTACCCAGTTTCCTTCCTTTATTGTTTTTTTTGTTTGTTTCGAGCGGCTCTAGGATAAGGTCTAAGGACGTCTGGTGTTATGGGAAGATTAAAACTTAGTTCAGATTGTGCCCCAGCCGCAGAGATGGAAGTTTCGCCAGTTCCGGTAACAATGCCTTGAGGATTTTGGAGCAAAGAAGGCGACTAAAATCTAAAGGGGAGCATTCGTACGCGTACGAATGTGCCCCTTGTATGACTGTCCGAATGCACCCCATGCCTTTGCACAAAATTAAAATAAAAATTTATATGAATCCTAACTTAGTTTGAAAAATATAACAATAAAAGCTGAAAATAAACAAAGTTAACATTTATCAATCATCAACACGTTTTCAAAAACTTATCAATGATGCTTACAATTACAAACTAAACTTACGTAAAAAATTTACTCACCGCGCGCGAAAACAAGTTACGTCTTGTCAGCTCATACACTGCGGCGCGACTGGCGCGACACTCCGCTAGCAATCGTGGCGACCGGTTTGTCTATGCACACAAGCAAAGGCGTGTTTCTGTGCCGTTTAGTTTTTCGGTTATACTTACTGTATGAATGTGCCCCGCGTACGAATGGTGACCACTTTCCCCGTTAAATTAGGTGTATTTAAAAATAACAGTACAGGAATTCATACTGAGATAATTCTTGTACCTTTTTTATTATTGTAGCATAACTGATTTTTTTTCAGTTAACTAAAATTTTTCGGTATTAATATTAATACTGATATTAAAATTTTATTTTTAACTAACTGTAGAATGTTCGATAGTTTAGTTGAAGCCTATGAAGCGTAGGCACATATGCTGACCTATACATTTCGGTACAGAAATTAAATAAGTTAAAATATTTCTGTACTTAAAACATCTACAGAAATTAATCCGGTATACATTATTTGGGTACTGATATAATTAATTTAGATTTTAATAACTTGTACAGTTATTGTGTTTGATAAAGCAGTACACTAATAAGGGTACTGAAGTTGTACTAGTACTATTTAAAAAAATTATACCGATATGCAGTCCCTGTTTATAACACAAATTATTATTTAAAATCTAGCATATAAAGTGATTAGCTGAAAACAGTATTTTGTATACTTTGTTTTTGTTCAACAGTAAACAGTATAATGTGGTGAAAAACAGTATGGTCAGCTACCCTGACTGTGGGCTAGGCAGAGGCTGTGGGTTCTATTCTCAGTGTCCTTAGAATGTTTAAACCGTAATAAAATTACATACATGATCTTGTTATTTAGAAAATCAATTCACAATCGTCCTAGCCGTATCATATTATCAATACAAAAGATCCCAAACACCCCATGCATCACTATTCTCCCTTGCCCCTAAGGCTAAAAAGCCGAAAAAGTTTTTACCACTCAGTCCCCCCAATAAACCCTGCCGATGCAGCTAGAACGAGAGTCAACAACTTATGGAGTGAAAATTTTGCCCAACCCCCCTTGCCTCTGTCTGAACACCTTCCGCCCGGAAAAGATTTGCCATGGCCAATTTGGAAGTCCCTAAACAGACTCCGGACCCAGGTCGGCCGTAGCAAAGAAAACACTGCGAAATGGGGTTTCAGCGTTGACGGAGATGAGCATTGTTTGTGCGGCGCGACTCCACAAACAATGGAACACCTTCTCTCCTGCCCCATGTGCCCGGAAACCTGCACTACCGAGGACCTTGCACAAGCCACCAATAATGCCATAAAGGTGGCAAGTTTCTGGGCGGGCAAAATAAAATATAAGTAAATATTCATCGACACGCTAAGAAGAAGAATACAAAAGATTATCTGCCCTCTTGTCTCACAGCTGTGATCTGGGTAGAAGGCTGTGGCTTCTTTCTGTTGCAAGGTCACCGCCCACGATTTTTCTAGCTAACAACCACTCTTCAATAAAATTTTTCGTTAAAGTTTGCGGTCTCAGATTTAGTGGATGATTTTATAATAAGCTGTACCTTTTTATCTTTATTTTCGTACATACATACATATCGTCACGCCTGTATCCCTGATGGGGTAGGCAGAACACCAGAGGCTATAAAACCATCTGATGTTATGTTTTACAAATTTGGGGGTATTGTAATGATGGAGAGAGACTTGCAGTGATAGGGAGTCAGCCTGTCGCCCACGAAAACGTCAATAAAACCTCCGTTCCTAAACTGACTTTTACAGAATGCCCGGGAAGAGAAGCAGCTGGCACATTCTATGTTTTTCTTTCGCTCCCAGTCCAGCATGGAAGGTATTTCGTATTTTCGTATTTTTATCTAATGTGCTTTACTTGTGTACATAAATTGTTAAATAAATACATAAATATAATGCATTGCGGTAATGTTATATGACGCGCTTACTCCTTCAATCCGTTTTTTATCTTTGACTTTTATTAAGTGAGAATGAGAACGAATTTAATACCCTTAAGGAAGCGATATGACAACTACCTTATCTTGCTATCAAGACAATCGATTAAGTCATTTGACATCCTAGTCATGTTATGTTTATCTATTATCATGAGATTATGAGTACGAAGATCAGGCATTTGTTGATATGGCTAATATAGCATCCGGATTTAGCAGACTACAGCAACACTGTAACATTGTCATATAAATCCGGTATAGTCCAACACATGGTTACAAGCTTAAATCACTATTCATGTCAATTTATATATAATTGTTTATTTATTTCAAGTAACATGACTCATTATTTTGTCAGTTATAAAAGACTTATCCTATGTCAGCACACATCCGCAGATGTTGTGCAACAATGGTTTATATAACGGCAGTCAAGCCTGCTCGCTATCATAGATGCAAGGTGTTGGCGCTGCCCCGCACCCTGCGCACCAGGGATGCGCATCGTTTCCGCATAGTGATGTAGAAGCAGTCTGCCCTCGCATCCCTGAAGCGCTGCAGTACTTGGGCAGCCCCATCAGCATCCTGAACGCATTATTGAACTGGACCCGTAGAGTGTTATACGACACACGGAAAGCTAGTGCAGTAAGCTCTAAAGATCTTTACATTTTTTGTGCAACGTGAAAACCTACGAACCAACATGTTTGCCTGTACTGACATCGCCCTACGTTCCCTTTCAATGTCATCTCCATCCTTGAGGTCGGGAGTTAGCAAGTGGCCCAAATATTAACTTTATGAACCCGTTGCAATGCGGAACCGTTTAAAAACAAGTTTGGGTTTAAATTAGGTTGCTTTCGCCCCTCCCCAAAGATCATGAATTGGCTCTACATTATAAACTAGCCCATGGGACTTAGCATACGTCTCATAAACCGCCATGAGCTTCCTCATGCCACAGACTTTTTGTTACTGACTTCCTCGCGACTTTTTCATTATTTTAATACGTTTTATCTCTACGTTTCCTTCTTTACAGAACTCCTTTTCACGTGTGATTGTCTGAATGTTAAATGTAATACGCGATGAAACCTGTGTGCGTACAGATTGCTAGTAATGTAACCTGCAAAAAAAGTTCCCATGATTTGGACGCCTCTCGAGCACGAACTGAGCCGCAGTAGAGCGCGCCCGTGGCCTGCTATAAGCTATCCGTACATTTTCCAAATTGAGCGAGCACAGCTCGCGAGCACGAATTGCGCCCGTGTGTGTGTGAGACTAGCTCCTGTGTGATATCATCTATAAGCCGTCTCTCCTTTTATACAATAAAATTCTGTGCGCCACCAACGACGAGGCCTTCGGAGTTTTTTCATGAGTGCAACGATTAGCTTTTGCTCATGACTCCGTACGCGAATAAACATTGTTTATCTAGTATCCATAGCATAAGTTCTTAAGAAAACTTTATGTGGCCTAGATAACGTGGTGTGAATGTTGGAAATATTTATTTATTTTAAATTTAGGTATTTGGCATTGACGAATTTTTACCAAGTTTCATCGTTCCCGTGGGAATTTCGGGTTACTTTCCTTGGTGCACTCCTACCCATACATCTCCCTAGGAATGTATGTTTAAGCTTCAGCTATCTACGCCTAGTAGTTATGGCTGTACGTTGTATTTCAGTCACTCAGGCGAGTTTTAATATAGGTATGTATGATACTGATGTAGCTCTAATAAAAATGAGTACACTAATGAGGTCTTCGGACTCTCTACAATATATGTGATTAATTTTGTGAAGTGTCGTGCAGAAAAGTATTATCAAATGCAGAGCATTAAAAAACCGACTTCACTAACATTTTTAAATCTTTCTCAAAACTTTGGCTGAAGTGAAATACCATACTCCGCTTTTATACATTTTTATTTTAAGTAGGTACTGAATCGATTTCCATTAAATTTCTATGGGCCACCTCTGACTTATTGTGATCTATCAAATGAAACAAGAATCATCAAAATCGATTCATAATTGACGAATTCATCAAGTAACAAACATACACACGATTTGATAACCTCCTCCTTTGGGAAGCAGGTTGAAAAGAACGTGTGCAGCGACGGACCATGCTCGCGAGGAAATACGGAAAATATATTTCTCAGGATGCCCGTATTGAAAGCTAGGGGAAACCACCAAGTGGGGTCGCAGGGGTAGGTCGCCTTTTACAGCCTGTTTATACCCGCCATGCCTCCCTGTAGGGTTATTCTAGGACGACCCTACGCAGCTTTCATAATATAAACGAATAATACCTACGAATAATACCTATATTGTATTGCTGATGCCAGCTATCTTGACCTAACTGAAGAACTCCTTAATAAACTTGAGCGGCTCCAGAATCCCTGCATAAGGTTCGTATTTGGATTACGCAAATACGACCACATTTCTGAATTCCGAACTAACCTCAAGTGGCTTCCCATTCGCCTTCGCCGGAATACTCACATCCTATCTGTAGTTTACCGTATTCTGTATGATAAAGCTATACCTGTTTATTTGAAAAATCGCATTACTTATCGGTTTAGCAATAACGACCGCAACTTGCGCTCTTCCTCAAATCTCCTCCTGGCGACACCATCACACACGTCCACATTTATGGGCAAATCATTTTTCATCCGTTCGGTGTCATTGTGGAACGCGTTACCGATGGAGATCCGCCTAGCTCGCAATCCTTACATCTTTAAACGAATGCTTAAACAACATTACCTCGGGAAACATTGTTCATCTTAACGCTATCATTGTTTATGTCTGTGTATGTATTATTAGAATGTATATGTATGTATAATTCATATGTATTTGTATGTATTTATTATATTTACCTAGGTATGTGTATGTAATTATTGATATGCATGTAAGTAGTTTATTATTTATAAACATTTCTAAACTTTGTCCCAACGCCCATCCTAATTTCCACTTTCTAATCCTGTCACAACTTGGTTGCCTGGCAGAAATCGCTCTACAGCGATAAGGCCGCCTTTGTACAAATATGAAAATATATTGTAATTTTTTGTAATTATACTTTTTCTGTTGGTGTACAATAAAGAATAAAGAATTGTATACATTTCTGTAACTAATACGTTTATTACAAAGCTAAAGAATTTTTCTTGTTTATTACGCCACGCCAATATGATAACTGTTTTTTTTTATTTAATTGCTTTTCACACAATTTTCAATGAGTTTTACGAGTTAAAATATTACAGGGCATTCCCTCAAATATACCACAGGATTAGCGAGATCGCGATTTTGATGTATCCGTAATTTTAAATATGTTTTGAACCAATAAAAAGATTACAATTTGCATTGCCTCTACACTGCATGGGAAAAAATGTCAACTTTCTATCTCTGTCAATATAAATAGCAACCGCAAAAGACATAGTAGGTATACAAATATTTTAATTTTTGTGTTCCCTCTGCATTATAAGGTTAAGATAAACTTTATTTATTATTTTCTCATTATTTGTATTTGGGGACAATTGTCAATTTTACCCTTATTTAAACTCAAAAGTCACGCGAAAGTTCAATTAATGTCATGAATTATGAACACTTAAGCATAAATGTGTAGGTGGCAACATTGTTTTCTAGGTGAGACTTTTACTAGATCCATCAAGCTGACATCTGTCAAACTATAGCGGTCGAGATGAATGCTCCGCGGTCGCTATTTGTGTAGAGTTCATGTCCGTGTCAGTTTCAGCTGATACGTGACAACAACACAATTAAACAGCCACTGAGAGGTCGCACAGATAATACCGAACACTAAGCAGAGACGTGGACGCTAATAAATCAACTTTTAATATTACATCTGTTCCGCAAACTCTTGTAATTAAACTTCGTACCTAACGACTGATGTAATTTCTCCATAATAAACACTTCTCTACCCGGATGTATACGATAAGATGGTCTCTTAAACAATTATCTCTCACCTTCGACGGGAAAAATGATCTTCTGTTCGGTCCTTCCGTAGTAATCGTCGAACTCTGGCGGTTTATCAGTCCGTTCGAAAAGCGTGTGTCCTTGAGCTACCGGCATCGGTAGACTGTTCATAGGTACAGCCACGGCTGGCTTACGGCTCAGTCGCAACTTCTTCAGGATCTGCTGCTTCACGAACTCTATCCGAGCCTCTGTAAGCTCAGTTACACTCATATCCGCACTGACGCAGTTGGCGCAGGCACCGACGACCTTTCCTCCACGGCTGGGCAGCTGCAAACAGCAGGCGATGATTAAAAGCACCAGCACTCGCGGAGTCATCGTGGTAATTTCCGGCGTCGGAGGCAATTGAAGTAGGAGAGGAGGTCGAGACGCATGCGTGCGGCTACGTCGGAGGTCGTCGCGCGACTGGCCGCCGGTAAACCACCCTAGGATATATAGCGGGTGGAGTGAATGCGGGCGACGCGCACGCCGCGTCCTCGCTATCTGATGCGCCCGCGCCGCGCCGCGCGCTGACCTGCGCCCGCGCTGCTGGACGATGGACCCGCGTGATACAAGCACTAATTATAAACCAGCTCACGGTTATTAGCCGTATGTTTGTTTTCATTCGTGGAAGCCGCCGAGAGGTGTGCTGCGGAATTTCGCTAATGATTAACCGTCTCAATTTGACAGGGTGTTTTGATGATATTAGTTACCTACTTACCTAACTGGGGTTAATATTGATAAATGACTCTCAACTATGAGATCGCTCTTAAGTAATGCTAAATGGATGGAATTCCCGATGTACCTATTCAACTCCCTTCAGTTTTAGATTTCAGAGCAGTTTATATTTGTAAATGCGGCCCTTGTAGCAGATGTGAGATGAAAGTTTAAGTAATAATTACTTACACCCAAAAAGAAACACAAAGTGATTCTTTGTGAAATATTCTCTAGACCACTTTATTTTCATCTTTTAAAGTCAGAATGATCAGTTCAAATTTTATCATTATTTTAGATCAAATTTCACTCATAACTTTATTTATTTCCTTCAACATTTTTTACGCATAATCATGTATAAATGTTAACTAATAACAGATACTAAGATTAACTAGTGAAGTCAAAAAATAATGCCAACATTTCAAACTGCACAACATGAAAATACAAGAATACGAAAAACGATTATGAATGCCTTAAAAAAACGTAGTGACTAATTATCCGTTTAATTTTAGTACAGTTATCTTACTCAAGCATAAAGGTTAGGAATTCAGTTTATTATTAGAAATAAATAGGTAAATTCCTGATTAGAATTCACCCGTTAACGATAAAACTCTGATATCTGTTACAACCATGTAGACGCGAAACTTTGCGTAGTAAATAAATACTGCAATCATAACATTCTTGCACGTGACGCATTGCAAACTAACCTTTTTGATAAATGACCCGGCGACACAACAAAAAAACAAAAAACAAACTATTTAAGAAAGATTCACGAGTGCAAACTGAGCTTGATAAAGGTATTTAAGTTTTGATTTTACTTTTTAGAGATCCGTTTTTCCCCATCAAGGGAAAGGGATTTTTTATAATTAGCCTTTTGCAGGGCTAGGTATCGTGCCCCTAGGTGTCGATTCTCGACGTTTGTATTCCATGCCACCTGATGGAAAGTGCGCATGAAGACTTTGGTGTTACACATCCATCCACGAGAAACCTATTCACTCGACACTTAAAAGTTCCAGGACTGTAGTGGTCAGGAAAAATAGATGCAGGCAGATTGTTCCACACCAAGTTTAGAGTACTCGAGATGGAAAATGAAAAGACGGCTGCCACCTCTTTCTGACACACCCTCTCACAGTCTAGCATACATATCAACATTTAACACACAGAGAAGAAAACCCGTAAACATTTTCTCTTTTTTAATAATCTTTATAAGTGTACCTTTACCGCCAAATATACTAGACACCCCTCTGAAGTGGTTGCAAGGCGTATCGGACATCTTCATGGGGGGCTGGATGCCTGGTGCGATCTATAATTAAATACTTAAAAGCTTAGGTAAAATTAAAGTAACTTTAGTTAACTAAAATATGCCAAAATTCTTTCACTGTGCGCCGTATTACAGCTTCATAGCAAGATTAGCTCACTTTAAATTTTCATTTGAGAAATAAATACCTTTCCTTGAATCTTGACCTGACCGTGGCGTGGGTCAACCTCTATATTAGGGTCATGATGACGTAGTCACAAGTCACGTTCGGGCGCATGAGCGCAGACAGAATTCTAGCAACTGGCGACACCCTGCGCCATCGATGCATACGTCTGTGAGGACATCATCATCATCTTTGATTTCTCACCTGATGGCAGTACCTAAATAAGGATGAAGTTAAAAAGATTAAAAATCTGCACACAAATTATGCCAGATTTTCACATGGTTGCACAGGCATTAGGTTTCCACAATACCACGAATACTGGAAGTAATGATCGGTCCTGTGCCTGTTTTGTCATCCTAACAGCTTTACTGCTTTAAAGAACACCACGAAAAACTCCATAGAAACCCGATAATAGCCGTACATTTCTAACGGTAAATGGGGACTAAAATTTGCTTGATGAATAGATGATGAAGTTATTGGCTTCGGTATACCTAGGGGTAAATAACCGTAAAAATGTGATAAATAAAAATAACCCGAATAGGACTCGAACCTGGGACCTCTCGTTTGCCGGACGAGTTTTCTTACACTGAGCTACAGGGGCCTGCCGGTACGCCTCGAAATTACTTACCATACATACATACATAACTTCACGCCTGTATCCCTTATGGGGTAGGCAGAACGCCAGAGGCTATAAAACCATCTGATGTCACGTTTGACACGACGTTTGGAGGAATTATAATGATGGAGAGACTATTGCAGTAACAGGGGGTCAGCCTGTCGCCCACAAAAACGTCAATAAAATCTCTGTCCCTTAACTGACTTTTACAGTATGCCCGGGAAGATAAGCAGCTGGTACATTCTATGTTTTTTCTTTTGCTCCCAGTCCAGTAATGCATTTACTTACCACAATTTTATTTACGTTACATTGTTAACGTAGCTCTATCTTAGCTTTGCAGCTAAGCCCACCCGACACCAATTTCTTTGCAGAAATTGTGAATCCCAGTTATTTATCACACTGTTTCAGTTATTTAAGAATAATTGAGCATTATAAATGCAAAAACTTAAAAACATTATTATACCTAGGGGTAATTATCGAACTCTACGTTTGAGTATAGTTTACGCGGGCCCGCGGGACGTATTGAGGGTGACTGGTAGGTCATTTTCGAAATTCCAGGACGTAATAGTTTGAGATCATACATTAAGAGAAAAAATAAAATAAACAACTGAGCAAACTTAACCGAAAATTAAAGAATTCATTACGCAACGCATGGTTACATGAGCGTAATGCAATAGATACTTAGCGGGTGGTGGTGTGCATGTGACGGGAACACTACTGTGTGCGTGTTGACTGAGGCAGCGCGTCGGGAAAAGTGTAGTAATGTCTCTACATTTATTAATAAGATTTCTGGTGAAAAATTAAATACCTACTATTACTACATAATTATGATCAGAATCTATTTCGGAGTGCTCTCCTTCAGTATCTAAACTTTATCACCAGTCACCTGTATATCTATACAAAAGTGCCCATCGCGTGCCTCTTTGTGTCAAATCACGCCCGCGTGTCCGTGCAGTTTTAGCCCGTGTACCAAAGGTTCCGTGTTCAAATCATTGTATGGGCGAACAGCTGCTGTCAAGTCACGCATATTTTAATGTTAATTTATCCATACTTCTTGTAAGTATTACCTACGTAAAAGTGTTAGTCGCATTTGGACTAGATGATGTGTAGTGAATGTAACAAATATTTATTAGAAAAGTTTATGTTTAGATGTAGCTGATGTAATATGACTAAATGTTACAAAAATAGTTTGTTTCTGTCGACACAGCGTTAGGCTCGTGTGTTCCGACATAGATCCGATCATGCGGTCGGAGAGTGTTCCGCGAACTTTGCACCGGACACAGTTTTTTACTTCATTGTATCGACAATTCTTACTATCAATGGAATTTCAGATAAGAATTGGGCCTAAAAAAAGTTAACGAACTGATTTTTAACTCTCACTAAGATTCTGGGAATTGTAATATTTTTTTTCGTCGGGAGATTTGACTACCTTTGAACTTTTAAAATTTAAATGTTTTTTAAATGATACAACATCTTAAACATGAAAAGAAAAATGATATAGTAGGTATTAAAATAAGAGTTTGTCTTTTTCACTTGGGTCATTACCCAAAGTAAATTTTCATGACGACTTCTGTCCTTCTTAGGGCAATCTTTAGCTGTTCCGATTCCGGGTGGTGCTAAAAATTCTGACATCATGGGCCAGCTACGGTTTACAGCCTAGAACCTCCTTGTCATCCAGTAACGATTCATTGCCCTGCAGTGGGTTGATTACAAAGAATTGTGATGATAAACTCTATACTTAGGTTTCTTTTCGCCCACTTTAGGTAGAGTTTTGCATTTATTTATTTATTTACTCTTTATTGTACAGTAATAAAAATAGGAAATACAAAACATGGAACAAAATTTACAAAAGGCGGTCTTATCGCTCTAGAGCAATCTCTACCAGACAACCTTTGTAGGGTTGGCTTAGAATATCCCCACCACCCCTGGATAAGCGTGACGTAAAAGGCGACTAGTTCGATAATCCATCGATATCGATAATCGATCGATATCGATAATCGACACTACTTCTGTACTTTAACACTTGTAATATTAGAGTGTAGATAAATATTCGGAAATCTTTAAGAGGTTTTCCGATATTTACGGTTTCAATCCCTAACGTTTCATAAATTTAAAAGAACTATCTAAGAAACATTATGCTACTATAGACTTAAAGATTATTTTGATGACAAAAGAGCGTGGGTTTGATGTCAGGTTATTTCCAAATATTAAACATTAATCAATATGTAAGCAGCTTGGCTGTGACATGATATTGGCAAGCACGAAGAGCTGTCTTCTGTTTGTTTGTTCATCTCATAGCAGAGCTGTATTTTTGCCAAATTTTACCTTTAATAAGCACTTTTTACAAAAGAGTGCCGAGGGTTTTTTTCCGCCGGCATTTTTCTTCTCGGTCTACCTAGGGTTCTACTTTCATTTCGTTTTTTTTAAGCCAAAAAAGAAGTAGTAGTAGCAGCAAAATATGGCCAATCATTATCTTCATGAGCCGAGAGATGCACACTTCTGGACGGAGGCCTCCCACAGGATTCGTCATGTCGTCCGGACCCGTGCCGCCCTCACCCAGCGTTTGACGTTCGTAAAGTGTATGAAAATACCTACTACGAATAAAAAAGTTTATTATATCTTGTTATTGGCCTGTATATGGACCACGCCTAATAATAATTTTTGAACAACTATTACAAGCCCGCGTGATTTATTATGGCTGACGCAACTTCTGCAATATTTGCAAGCTGCACGTTGAATATTCATTCAATAATATGACGACTTATCTTTTTGTTCTTAAACTTAAGAAATTAATAGATTTTGCATCACAGAAAAAAATAACAACAGCGAAGATTGGCTAAATTTTCCTGATAAAAAGCAAAATAAATTAAGGAAATAAGTTTATGAAGTAACGTCTTCAGCAGTGCTGGTTTTCAACCTAAGCCTTATATGTATTCCCTTCATTTAAATTATATAACTGAGAAGTCTATAAAAATGCTAACTAGTATAAACCTACTTCATCATCATCATTCAGCCAGGAGACGTCCACTGCATTTATACCTACTTAAAAAAAAACATGATTAATGACAATGACAATTCTATACGAAGTCCTTACTTCCCCGACAGGTCCCTAGACCATTCAATATGTGGTCTCTACTCTCAACCCCAGATCCTATTATTCTCAAACGCCTTTTGAAATACATCCATCAATTCAATATAAGGTTATAATGCTAGCTCAAATCCCCCGGCTACTGTTATTATATAGCAATTTTAAGAAGCAGTAAGGGCTGTCAAAGATAGTCTACGCCCCTCCGCGCGATACTGGCAAAAGTAGTCTGTTGACTCATAACAACGGCTGATTGCCTTAAATAATAAGAAGAAGAACTTTTAAGTCTTCAAATATGTTTATATTATACATATTTTTGTCTCCCGTCGTTTTGTCCTTTACATATGTATACCTTTACAGTGGAAATTGAGAAAGGACCTATATTTAAGGAAGAATTACCTGCCCTTTTTATTATAAAGACATAGAGATCGTATTTTCATGTTAATTGTTTGGAAATGTAGAAAGTCGATTCCAGTGTTTGAAAGTTTTATGTAGGAGGCTTTTTTTACATGTACCTACCAACTTTACCCGGAACGCACGTACACTTTTACGGACTACTCTTAAGCTTTGGTCTGATCATGACGCAAAACGCTGCGGTATGCGTCGCAACGCAGCGTCACAACGCAGCATTTAGCGTCCCTGCGGAGAGGTGGTCAGTTGATTTTGCCGCAGCTAGCAATGTAGGTAAAAATTCCATATTGACTCAGTGATGCACACCTATGACGCACACCGCAGCGTTGAACCGAGAATGACGCCGCGCTGTGCGGCAATACACCTCCCCACTTCACCGCGCTTGCACCACGCCGCTGACGCATACTGCGGCGGAACAAGAGAACATTCTCGACGTGTTTCATATTGAGTGTCCGGCAACGCATACCGCATACCGCAGCGTTGTGCGTCTCGATCAGCAGATTAAAGCTTTACATAGACACTTCTACCGCTAAACTAGCTTTTCGAAAAATACACGTTAGACGCCAAACATGTTTATAATGAGGATAAAATTCTCAGTGTTTTGCGCGTAGTCCATTTGCAAGATGCCGGCGGCAAGTGATTAAAGCGCTCAAGGCATTCCTCGTATGGTATGATAGCAAACAACTTCATAATTTCGCGGTGTATTTAGGCTAGAGATTTAAGGGTGCGTCACCTCAATCTCACCTGGTGGTAAATGAAGTCAAGGACGAAAATGAAAGCACACGGGCCTAAGAAAGAACTGGCTCTTCATAAAATATTGCCGTAAGACATCACCGTCGGAGCGGCGACATTTGGCGGCAGATTTTAAATGCAGGGTGGTGGTTAGGCCCTCGGACCATGACGGGATCCTACCACCAAGCGGGTGTCACTGGGATTATTGGCCTTTTACATCCTTTATCCCAGAACTGTAGGGCTATTTAAAAAAATACTGCTACAGAAATAATAACAAAATATAATTCCGAATTAGTTTTCCCACATTTTTGCCTTTTTTATATTCTTAAATTAAGATGTGATGTTTATCTTCTATGCTACATACAGATATGTGGACCGAATCTAAAAAAATCAATATTACCTAGGGATCCTTCGTTATAACTAATGTGAGATTTTTAAAACAATAATGAATACAGCTATTGTCTTAAGTTTTCGCGATTCATACTATTAAATAAAACACTTTTTAACCGGATATATCGCGTATTGCAGACCCCGTGCAAAGACACCGAAACGTCGAGTTAAAATTTAAAATGTAAATATACACGATGAATCCGGTTAAAAAATGTTTTATTTAATGAATACAGCTGTAATTTTTATATGATGATCTAATTTTTTAATAAGTTTCACACATTACGATAATTTAAATATTGACTGATATAAATAAAATCATATTTTATGTCTTAAGCTGAACCTCTTATAAAAGTAAACATACTATTTATGTTTTGAAATCAAATTAAAATGTATGTTATTCGAAACTGAAAGGGCCATGCTCGGAGTTTCCCTGCGGGATCGAATCAGGAATGAGGAGATCCGCAGGCGAACCAATGTCACCGACATAGCCAGAAGGATTGCAGAGCTGAAGTGGCAATGGGCAGGGCACATAGCTCGCAGAACAGATGGCCGGTGGGGCAGAAAAGTTCTCGAGTGGCGGCCACGTACTGGGAGACGCAGCGTAGGCAGGCCCCCCGCACGATGGACCGACGACGACCTGGTCAAAGTCGCCGGTAAACGCTGGATGAGGGCGGCGCGGGACCGAGCGACGTGGAAGACCTTGGGGGAGGCGCTATATCCAGCAGTGGACGTCTACAGGCTGTGGATGATGATGATGATGATTCGAAACTGATCCTAAACGGATAAAATATTACGGCTATAATCTTATTTAATTTTTGAGGCATTTGTTCTTTCGACATGCCAGCCTCATTATAAAAACATAAAAACTTACGAACTTAAATACCTTAAATTAATATTCACAGATACCTATATTTACTTAATGTTTACCAATCTAAGAGTGCACATTTCTAAAGTTAATCTGTTATCAGATTTCCATAAATAAACCCTTAGTAATAAGTAAGAGCTAAATAATATGGTTAGTTTTTTTATTTATTACCTACATTTAATTCCTGTTTACTGAGGTCATATTCCATTTCAAATTGTTATTTTTTATTACGTAAATAAAAAAATGAGTAGTTTTAAGAACATTTAATTGCAGTTGTATGAATTTGTTTATTTTACGTTCATTGCTTTATGCTTTATCTTAGAAATGTGATGTCATGTAGGTAACTATTAATTGGTTTTTACACGGTAATGTTTATTGGAAAAAATAAGTAAGTATACCCAATTAAAGAGTGCATAAAACTTGTGAAATCCCAAGGAAGTCATCTAGAACGACTGTTTGTTAATTTATTTGTAATT
This sequence comes from Stenoptilia bipunctidactyla, assembly GCA_944452665.1. NCBI lineage: Eukaryota > Metazoa > Arthropoda > Insecta > Lepidoptera > Pterophoridae > Stenoptilia > Stenoptilia bipunctidactyla. The sequence continues at coordinate 3,343,902 of OX101743.1, read as the reverse complement.
ATTTGTATCACAAAACTTGTACAAACATTTCGTACATAGTTAAATTGTAAATATGTAAATTTTATTATTATCACACATAAACACATAACTTCACGCCTGTATCCCTTATGGGGTAGGCAGAAAACCAGAGGCTATAATACCATCTGATGTCACGTTTGACAAATGAGGTATTATAATGATGGAGAAAGGCTATTGCAGTGACAGGGGGTCAGCCTATCGCCCACAAAAATGCCAATAAAACCTCTGTCCCTTAACTGACTTTTACAGTATGCCCGGGAAGAGAAGCAGCTGGTACATTCTATATTTTTCTTTTGCTCCCAGTCCAGCATGGAAGCAATTATTATCATTTTAAGCAATCCCAACAAGTAAGTATTACAACAGCTAAATAAAAATATTTTACAATTCAGAACACTGAATAATCTCGTTATTGTATAAAAATTTAATTAACAAGCTAAAGATAATATTAATGAGCACATGCGCCAACTCACACTCCTTCCGAGTGTAAAATTTGATAAATAAAAATTATATTGATAAATAAAAATTACTAATATGTTATACACAGTAGGTACCTACACGCCATTTTTTATCAACCTCCTATGAAATGTTTTACTTATTGCATTATTTTGAGAGTGGCCGTTAAAGAAGTTAGTTTGGGTGATAATTAAGGGTTCTGTTGATACATTTAGAAAATTGTTGAGATCGCGCCGAGTTTGTAGAGTTGTTGCAACAAGAGGGGTATCACATATAGTATGTTTGTAGAGTTGTCGCAACAAGAGGGGTATCACATATAGTATGTTTGTAGAGTTGTTGCAACAAGAGGGGTATCACATATAGTATGTTTGTAGAGTTGTTGCAACAAGAGGGGTATCGCATATAGCATGTTTGGCGCAATCTATATCTTTTGTTGATCCGAAACTGGCTCACAGCCACGTAGACCAGGAACAGACAGAACTTCGTGCACCACAGCACAAGAAGATCGATACTTGGAGATCACCACACTTCGTGATCGATTTCTCACAGGAACTGAACTTACCTTACCTTACCTTCATTCAACTTATCAATCAACAGAATGATTCCTCGGAGGTAGTAGCTCAAGAGCATGGACAGTAAGACCACGACTTGCTGAAGCTAACTTGAAACCACTTAGACCTGCAAATGGCCCTAAACTGGAGCTTGGTCATCGTATTTCAAGACTAAGATATGCCCAAAACTACTTAAATTGGACTATTGAAGATTAGTCGGAAGTTATGTTCTCCGATGAATTAACTAGCCTAAGGTATTTGGAAGAAATCCTTCATAAACACAATTCCTAAATTGGTTATTTAAGGTCAATTTGGGAGATGATGCTATTTTTGGCATGACAATATCAATATGACATGACAATATACTTCCATGCTGGAATGGGAGCGAAGAAAAAACATAGAATAAGCCAGCTGCTTCTCTTCCCGGGCATACTGTAAAAGTCAGTTAAGGGACAGAGGTTTTATTGAAGTTTTTTTTTCTGTACGCGATAGGCTGATCCTTTGTCACTGCAATAGTCTCTCTCCATCATTATAATGCCTCTAAATTTGTCAAATGTGACATCAAATGGTTTTATAACCTGAACACCAGAGGCCTACCCATAAATAAAGGATACAGGCGTGAAGTTATGTATGTATGTATGTAATATCCGACCTCGTACAGGTTTCAGGTGAATGACTACCTCCAAGAGATAAAACAAATAAATTAAATCCCCAGACAATCACACCAACTATATGGACCCAAAGTAAGCATAGCTTGTGTTATGGGATACCATGTAGCGAACTAGGGGAACCTAGAACATAAATACATAAATAGATAAACACCCAGACACGGAACGGAAATTTTCTTGTTTCGTGCGGGAATCGAACTCGCAACCACTGGCGTCTGAGGCAGACAGGTTTACCCTATCGCCAAAGTCGTCGTTACATTACTTATCAGCAGTACGCAGCCCGGATATCAACCCGATCAGCTAAAAATTGCTCCCTCAGAGGAATGTGAGAATGCTTACCGAAATTGTTTAAGAAACTTGATATACAGCATGCCAAACTGATTTTATATGAAGGGTGGTCGAGAAAAATGGCGAAAACTGAGGGGGTTCTAACACCAAGAGGGGGTCTTTTGAAATAGTAGCCCTATAAGGCATGCTTACCCAGGCAAGGAAGAACTTTTTTAAAACAACCCTACGTCCCTCAATTTCACCGTTTATTACAATAACCAAAGGAGGGTCTCAGTCGTAGGCTTTTCAGTTAACAAATTCGTTTTGTATGTTATAAAATTAATGTATGTTAAAACATTCAAAAAACTATTCTGTTTTTGCATAAAAAAGCTACAAAAATATTGGACCTGTGAAAACAAAATAAACTATCTATGATTACGGCGTCTTCACATTTTTATGATTATTGTTTTGGAGACATCAAGAATTAATTAAAAAGATTATTTCACATGAATATTCAAACATTTTTACACATTTTTTTCAAGAACATTAATAAAAACAATTGAAAAATATTCTGGATTTTTCATTTTGAATTTGGCATCACAGCCGTATAAATATTGTCAAAATTGACAAAACTCCAACCGTCATTCGTTTCGTTTCTTTCCGTGCGTTACGAGTGCTCTCATTGTTTTTTTCTGCGTTTCTTGTGATTTTATACTAACTTGGCTTTCACATACGGACTTTCGATTACCTTTCATCTGATACTTTTGCTTTCATACCGGACACCAATAAAAACGATGGTCGCAGTAATATATGCAATCTCTCACTATGCAATATCAATAAACAGGATGTGTACCAATTATTTATTTTCCTTCTTCAAACTTACTGATTAAAGATGTATTAATGAACTGTTTGAATTAGTTAATATTCTCAAAAAAATCTCAATCTCAATACCTACTTACTACCTTTTCTTGTATTTTTTTTACCATATTTCAATTTTTTACAACTCTGTTGAACTCAGATTGAAAAATAACCTAAAACTTTTTTTATTATGTTGTTGATAGCATATTATGTCTGTAGCTTTTAATTTCATAATGTGAACTCAACAAAAGGCCTGGGCCAGGCATGTATGGGAAGGTGGGTTTCTCCTTTTCTATTTTATTTATTTCAACACGGACCCCTAGACCTACCTCTCCGCGATGTGAAGAACCTTGTATCATCTACTTATATGCGCACGCGGCACTGGCATGCTCCGTGTACTGAAAATGTTTACAATTTTTACTCTTAATCTACGAAATAGGTAATAAACTATTAGGTCTTAAGTTCTGAGGATTTAGAACGCAGTTATTAAAAAGTGCGTCTCCAATTTATTTACATTGTAGAAGTTGCCAACTACCTAACTGTTATTTAAAGATCCGGCTAATATTTTGTGATATTGGGGTAAATTAATATCTTGACACTTGATCCGCACAGTGTCATCTATAATCAGTAGGTATACCCAGTATTTTACGCTTAATGAAAGCTGGCAAGCGGGCACTGGATCCACCTGATGGTAAATAGTAAGTTTCAGGCCCATGGACATCATTAATTAAAGATTGATGCGTTGCAGGTCCGAAGTGGTGGATGATTCAGTTCAATTTGTAAATAATTTGACTTGTTTCAAGTGTATTTAAATCATCATAACTCTTTATAATGAGCCCACTGCAGGGCATGAGTCTCTTCCCCTGGGTGAAGAGGAGGTATAGGTCATAATCCACCAAGCTGGCCCAGTGCTGGGTGGTGGATGCCAGAATTTTCAGGGCGCCTAGATGGCTTCTGACAAACCCTAACGACTACTGTATACAAGTATACAGCTCCCGGGACCGACTGCTTAACGTGCCCTCCGAAGCATGGAAGTCGTCGTGAGATATGAATGGTCGGCGGTCACCCATCCAAGTACCGACCGCGCCGAACGTTGCTTAACCTGCGATATCGTATGATACACACAGTAACCACGGCGCCACGACGACCCTCACGACGCCACGACGTATTTAAATGCCTACGAAATAAATAATATTTTGACCTTGATGCTTCAACTGATGAAGCCTTTTTTTCCTGTCATTTGACTGGCTGTTCCTCCCCTTTAACCGAAACGCAACGACGCTTTCAGGTAGCTACTATGGCGGGTAAAATAGGAAGGACTGTAATACCCAGGCGTGTCCTTTCACTTGGATACTAATACCACTAAAATAACATTTAGGTACCTAATGACGCCAGGCCGTTGTTTCGGTTGGTTGTGATCGGAGTAATAGCCATTTGGGATAATAACCTCCGCAGCAACAGACGCTAATAATAAAATCTGCTAACCGCCAAACAGCTCTGTGGTTTTGTGGTCTATACAACGTGTAACAAAATGGAGAGATATAACTTAAGGGTTAGCTTCTATACCATACGTAGAATATACAGTAAAATAATTAGCTTGATCAGTGCTGGTATAGACTTTCAAACAAATTTATTTAATTATTTTACAACAAAATATTTTGACAACCCTAGTCAACCTAATAAGCTAAAACAAGACTTGTGCCGCAGTCAGTGACCTTATGACCTTTCCTGCACCGGCTGAACTTTGTAGTATCTGTCTTAGTTACCCATCACTTTATTTTTACGCCATCAGTTATCAAAATATTTCATCAAAAGCTAACAGCTGTTTTTAGGGTTGACACTTAGATATTTTGATCTGAACTTTGAACTTGTTTTTGGGCCGAACTGTAAGGATGAAAAATTTATGTTATTGAATTCAACATGAATTCCTAAATTATCTTAAGTAGGTACCTTATAATTAAATAAATATATAATTCCTAGTAAGTAGGTATAAATGGAATTATGTGGAGAATTAGCTGGATCAAGTCATTACCGAGTGGATTTGCAATCGTGGTATTCTAGATAGAATATCACTAATACTTACTTGTATTTCGGTGCACGTTTTCTCGGTGGATACGCACGTGACCATCCTCGAACCAGCTAGACGCTTTTCAATCCCAAATGTGCACAGTCGCCGTGACCATAGCAAACTTAATTTATTATTACGGAGCTAGACGTCGTCGATTAGCTGAGAAAAAAAAAATGCAATAGCTTAAAAAAAGACGTGTGGCACTCGGAGACTGCCGCGGTAAAGCTATTGCATAGCATTATTTATCAGCTTATGCAATTATAATTATTTCTTTATTTTATTAATGCAGTAATGTTTGATCTAATATGAAGTTCCACAAGTTCCTAGTAGATGGCGCTGATTGTTTATTAAAGCCCGCATGTAAAGTTATGAAATCAAAGTATCACCGCTGTGCCGGTCGGATTGGGGGTTGTTAGGTTCTTTTCGTTACGGAATTTCTGGATTCGGTCCCCACACTCAAGGCCCGCGATAGAGGCTATGCAATAGCTTAAAAATATATCCATTAAAATGACTAAGTATATCTATATTTAAAGCGTGATATCCTTAGAGGTGATATCGCTGAATGGAAAGCGCCTGCCATTCTACGTGGTTTTTGTCGCTATACTATAAGTACCCTGGCAAATAATTCAATGCAGTAAAATGACATTTCCATGCCCACTTTTGGGAAGAAAAGCAATGTTCGGAAAAAAATATATTAGCTCACAATTTACTTAGGTATTTCTTTATTTTTGATTGTAAAGGGCGAATCTTCTTAAAATTTAATTTTTAAAGACTAAATCAGTTTAAAAATAAAGAAGTTATCAAGTCGATTTTACTTCTACTGTAACCGTTTTATAGCATTAGGTACCTATGTTTGGTAAATAATTATTTTCATTAATTTTACTTTGAAGATAAAGTACACACCCCAAATTCGATAACCTAATTATACATTGCTTTAAAATTGTATGGGAAACGAATGACAAAGACTCGTTCATTTTCAATCATTCTCATTAAGTATGAAGTTTACTTACACTATGAAGTTTTTAATTGGTACCATTATTTTTCTATTTGACATTTTGTACTGTCAGTTTACTGCATTGAATTATTTGCCAAGGTAGGTATAGTAAGTTGCGCGGGCGCTGGCGCGGGGCGGGCCTTTCCGCGACGTACCTACTGCATGGGGCGGAGCATTCTTGCATGTAACCACGCCTGCACTCACTAAACGCCGTTTCAGCCCTTATTAACTCTGGGTATTTCTCGATAAAGTGTTGAAATATCTATTATTAGCTCCTTAAGAACTAGACTATAAAACAAAAAAAAATACCGTCTGGAAAGTTCTAAAATGCGCATTAAAAAAAAGAAAATTGCCAAAATTCGGCTAAAACTGTTTATGTACCAACGAGTATCTTGAAAACTTAAGACAATATAATATTCGGTGGTAATTTGAAACCATACGCGAGATTAGGTCAGTAACGTTGGAATTTGGGGTTTTATTTTAATTGTTAGGTATTCATCATTATCAATGCTTCTAATTAAAATGACATTGATATCACGTTCGTAACATGATGAAAGAACGGAAAATCTTACATATTAACTGGCACATGGTCATATACAGATGTGACTAAGCAAAAGAGCAATTTAAGTCAATTTTCGGGGCAACTTTTCTGTGCGCATCAAGTTCAAATACCGCTAGCGCATCTTGATGTGACGAAAAGGCTAGGTAGGTGCAGCGCAAATGACAGACTATCCATGTAACTTTTTGGTTTGTAAATAAATTACAATTAAGTATATATATGTACAGGTAACGCATACGACGGGCTCTAAAAATCCGTGCTATCATTAAGAAAATATTCATTTATTCTTCTTTTTCTGAATTTCAGCAATGATACTAGATTAAAATTATAATTTCGCTATCCAAATGTTTGAGTATACTTTATGATCATTATGATTTGGAAACATTTGGAAGATAATTAATGAATTGAGTGTCATGGAAGATAAACGTCCCATCCTTACTTTGAAAAATCCTTACTTAATAAAGTAGACTGAAATAGAATAAAGTCCTTACCCGTATACCGAAATTTGAACACAGCAAGGATGCTTTCTCTTTTTTTTCACATCGAGTAAAACCACGTTTCACTTAATCTCACCTGATGCTACCTAACTGAAGATAAGGACTGGGAGCAAAGGAAAAACATAGAATGTGCCAGCTGCTTCTCTTCCCGAGCATACTGTAAAAGTCAGTTAAGGGTCACAGGTTTTAATGGAGTTTCTTTTTCGTTGGCGAAAGGTTGACCCCTTTTAATACAGTAGTCTCTGTCCATCATTGTAATGCCTCCAATTTGTTCAAATTATATTAAATTTGTTTTATAGAATCTGTAGGTGTTCTGACTACCCCATAATGGACACAGGTGAGAAGTTATTTATGTACCTAGGTATGTAGGTATGAATGACGCATGTGTTTTGATGAAACATCGCCGGAACACACCGAGGAGTTCGCTCAGATTAGTACACTATCCAACCCGGCTAAAAACTTTCACGTCAAGTTTTGTAGCTGGTTCATTGTTAGTGATCAATGATCACGTAGGTACTAACTGAGTAGAACTACTTACATAGATTATTACAATAACTGCGCTGCTGATCCCTAGTTAAAGCTTGTTGGGCTCCGCACTAAGTTCCTTTCGATGAGACGACGTCAGGAACAAACTAAAAGTTGTCTTGAAATATTGGCTTCTTTTTTCTATTTGTCAGTTATTTAATTGTATCGTACAGAGTTGATACCTGCGAATAATCTTTAGTAAATTCCTACTACAGACTCATATCTAATATTATTGTACCTACCGCCTTGTCATCTACCTAACCGAAAGTTCAATAAGACTATAAAAATCTGAAATTTGTACGGTCGAAGCATGCGACCTTTACTCCCGGTACATCGATAACAAGAAATGTTAGTTTCGCCGTTTGCCGATAGATATCGCTGGGGTTAAACACGTGACTCCTCAATGTATTTTAATCATCTAATGAAAGTGAGCAATACCTTAGTGGTATATCCTACTAATGTAAATAAAGTGACGCTTAACTGTTTTTAACGGTAAAGCTTGTGATAGTCGAGTGGAAGTTCGTCAAAGTGTTTACGCACGACACATCATCTGAATCCGAGAAAATAGGGCTCTAGAAAACTTATGTGAAATGACGGATCCAGTGCGTTAGCTACCATAGAAATAAATCTACGGCTACGTCGGACTGTATTTTCACGGATCGGGATTGGATGTAGTGCGGAACCGCTATAAGGCTGCAAACTGGACGGCAGCGACAGCGGCGCGGGCAGCGATTTCCGTATTGTAAAGTATTGAGTTTGTATGAAACCGCGAAAAATCGCTCGAGCGCCGGATAACGGCCCAGATTCCATCGTTCCAGATTCCGTCGAATGAAACAGTCGATGTCGATAGATAGTTTTATTCGGCCAAAACATCCGATCGACGTAAGCCGACGGCGTCAACCGATTGGTGTGGTATAACGCCCAAAGTCTTACACGCTGAGACGAATTCAAATGTAGAGCCGATATTTCGGACAAAAGTAGGCTAGAATACCCAGGTAACATAAGATAGGTAAACTGAAAGCATCACACAAGAATATAAATAAATAAGTTGACGACCACTTTGGCGATGGGGTAAACCTATCTGACTCAGACGCCAGTGGTTGCGGGTTCGATCCCCGCACGGAACGAGAAAAAAAACTGTTCCGTGTCTGGGTGTTTATCTATTTATGTATGTATATTCTAGGTTCCCCCCTAGTTCGCTACATGGCATCCCATAACACAAGCTATGCCTACTTTGGGGCCATGTAGTTGGTGTGATTGTCTGAAGATTTTATTTATTTATTTACCTTTTATTGAGATTTTTTTTAATAGTGACTTTACCCTCGGCCCTCGATTGACTTCCATCACACCCGATAGTAAGCTTCCTAAAGCACACAGCTTTAGGAAGGATTATCTATGGAAGGGCTATTCTATACCCTGGCAAATAATTCAATGCAGTAAAATGACAGTTCCAGTGTGCCCACTTTAGGGAAGAAAGTAAATAATGATGCGGTTAAAGGGAACGAATGAATTTTTTAAATTAAAATTATCGTCTAATGGAGAAAAAATATACAATGACAATTTTTGTTCATGCGAAAACTAGCACATGGGTCAAATATTTTCATTCTAAATATCGATATACGAAGAATTATAATATTATTTTAAAAACTCAGCAAGTTTTAAGCCTCTGGTAGTGTCTTGTTTTTGCCGCGCGAGTGAGGACACTGGGTGCGTGGCGCTCGCTCGCTACCGCTTCATGCGATGTTGCTGTGCGGATCCACCGTACCACCGGCCGTACCCCTGGTGGTATGGTGGGACTTAACCGTACCACCGTGCTAGTGATGGGATTTGAAAAAAAAACCATTAATATAATAATAATATTCTTATATACTGAAATTAAAAAACCGATACCTATATATTTTTTTAAATATTAAAACATTAAAACGGAACTTATTTTATTGTATTTGATTTTTATATTTACGCGCGAGCCGAGCGAGTACGCCACGAGCCGATGCGCCACAATGGATTTTATTTCCTTGTAATTGAAATAAATAAAAAAAAATCTAATAAAAAAAAATTTTGCTTGCTATGAGTAGCTATTCTAATAAAACTGATAAATCAAAACTTCCTACATTCCAACCCTACGGTGGTATGGTTAAGTCCCACCATACCACCAGGCGTATGGCCGGTGGTACGGTGGGTCCGCAATGCGATGTTGGAACCTATTTTTATTCTGGGATCGCGTACAATGCGCTCGCGTGTGTGTACATAGAGCCTTAAACACACTCTCTAGTGTGTACATAATTTAAGGCTCTGTAAAGATTATTGAGTTAAAATATAACATGGTATAAAAATGATTGCAATCGATTCTGTTACCGATTCTGAACAAATTGCTCTCAGGTTTCGTATGAACAAAAAATAACGTTGTATTTTGTCTCACCAAATATTATTGATTTAATTTTCTCATTGCTAGAGTGATGCTTCACGTAACTTACTTTTTCGTTGACTAAAAATGGCAAACAACTAATTTTACTTCTACTGTAACCATTTTAAAGCACTGGGTGGTTTTTGGTAATTAATTATTTTCATAATAGTTACTGTTAAGATAAGGTCATCATCATTATCATCACAAATCTTTGTAGTGTCCGTATCGACCGCGCGGCCACGGCGTTTTTTCTTACACCTAACCATGCCAAGATTATGTAAAAATTTGTAAAAGTCGATTCCTAAAAACATAAATTTGTAAAAGGTATAGTTAAAAAGTTATAAGGGTTTGAACGTGGCCGCGCCATTGAAACAATGCGAACCGCGCGGCCACGTAGATCTTTAAAACTAAACATTGCAGAGACCTGAAGTTTAGGTAAAACACGGATTGAATATGTAAAAAAATTGTAAAAATATAGAAAAAAATCCTGGATTTACATTTTAGAAGCTGTAAGCTTACAACACCATGGCCGCGCCATTGACCGGTATAAAATTACGTTAGTGTCGATATCTCACTGGAAAAGCATAGTAGAGGTCTGAAGTTTTTTGTAAAACCTGGATTCGAATTTGTAAAAGCTAGTAAAAATATAATAAAAAATCATAGGTATACATAATAGGAGCTGTAAGACCAAAAACCCATGGCCGCGCCATCGAAACGTTAGAAAAGTACTTTACCATCGATATCTTGCTGAAAAAGCATCGCAGAAGTCTGAAGTATTTTGTAAAACCAAGATTTAAATTTGTAGAAACGATTAAAGATGCACAAAAAACTCCTAGGGTCATATTTAAGGAACTGTAGCACTGAATCTTTAGTACGGCTTGAATACGTCGATAGGGAGACCATGGCTTATTGTTAATAGAAAACTTTCCACCCATTTAATAGAAATTATATCACAAATCCATATTTGAATCCATATGGAATGGTAGTTTAGTAAATTCTATCAATAAAAGTACGATAATTAGTAACACATGTGCTTTTGACTCAGTTTTTTTTTTGTTAGCATTTGCATTCAAACAAAACTTTCACATTGAACAAATGATTGATACACGCGCAAGCAAATTAATATGTGACTTTATAAAAACATTAACACAGTCTTCAAATGTAAATAGTGCTTACAAACTACGGGAGGAAATAGTAGCTAAATATTATAAAAGCGAAAACAATAGTTATAGATGCGACAGTAACATGGCTTTTATTTTCGAACATATATTACTAGATGACCTATATAGTGCCGGTGTAGTAAATGAATGTTTAACCGAAACGTGCGCAAACCGGTCAAAAAGAACCATTGTATTTTTATCAATTAATTTAGAAATTATAAATTTATTCGGAATCGGAGGACTGGAAGATGCCGTCATTATCGATGAAGATTCAAATTTAAAGAAATGTTTGATTTGTAACAACGAAACCAAGATACGAATTAAATAATATTATTTTATTTGATCTTAATGGCATAGATAAAATCAAACTCGAAGAAATACCCCATTTTATCAAAATAAAACAAAAAAATATAGACTGATAGGTGCTGTAGAATATATTCCCCCTGTAGGACTCATTGGGCATTACAAGTGTCATTGCTTATTAAATACCTCTGAAATGATTTGTTACGACGATAATAAATTCGGAACACACGCAAGTTCATTACAACCTATGACAATCCATAATTTGACATATGGTCTAATAGACGAAGACTAAGATTATCTGTGTTTTTAAAGAAATAAACATATTTTTTTACTTTATCGATTTATTTTATTCAATTTTCAATCCTTTAGATATAATTTATAATATTGTCTTAAGTTTTCACGATTTATAATTTAAATAAAACTAATTTTTTAACCGGATTAATCGCGTATAATTTATTTGATCTCGTGACCAAGGGGTCTGCAAAGACACCGAAACGTCGAGTTAAAATGTAAAATTTAAATTATACGCGATTAATCCGGTTAAAAAGTAGTTTTATATCATTTATATTATAAAGGACATTTCTGTCATCAACAAACCATGGTCACCCTATCGACGTATTCAAGCCGTACTAAAGATTCAGTGCTACAGTTCCTTAAATATGACCCTAGGAGTTTTTTGTGCATCTTTAATCGTTTCTACAAATTTAAATCTTGGTTTTACAAAATACTTCAGACTTCTGCGATGCTTTTTCAGCAAGATATCGATGGTAAAGTACTTTTGTAACGTTTCGATGGCGCGGCCATGGGTTTTTGGTCTTACAGCTCCTATTATGTATACCTATGATTTTTTATTATATTTTTACTAGCTTTTACAAATTCGAATCCAGGTTTTACAAAAAACTTCAGACCTCTGCTATGCTTTTCCAGCGAGATATCGACATTAACGTAATTTTATACCGGTCAATGGCGCGGCCATGGTGTTATAAGCTTACAGCTTCTAAAATGTAAATCCAGGATTTTTTTCTATATTTTTAAAAATTTTTTACATATTCAATCCGTGTTTTACCTAAACTTCAGGTCTCTGCAATGTTTAGTTTTAAAGATCTACATGGCCGCGCGGTTCGCATTGTTTCAATGGCGCGGCCACGTTCAAACCCTTATAACTTTTTAACTATACCTTTTACAAATTTATGTTTTTAGGAATCGACTTTTACAAATTTTTACATAATCTTGGCATGGTTAGATGTAAGAAAAAACGCCGTGGCCGCGCGGTCGATACGGACACATCTTTGTAATGAGCCCACTGCAGGGCTATGAGTCTCTCCTCTGGGTGACATAATCCACCAAGCTGGCCCAGTGCTGGTTGGTGGGTGTCAGATATTTCAGGGTGCCGAAATGGCTTCTGACAAACCCTAACGACTATTGTATAAGTTAAGGTACACACCTCAAATTCACGTATATGTATAAATACGTAAATTTTTATACTAAACGAATGAAAAAGTACCATTAAATTTCAATCATTCTCAGTCTGTACCTTACACTACGAAGATTTTAAATGGTACCAATATTTTTCTGTTTGACATTCCGAACTGTCAGTTTACTGCATTGAATTATTTCCCAGGGTATAAGACATACATACATACATAACTTTACGCCTGTATCCCTTATAGTCCAGTCATTTAAGCTTAAATTAGGTAAGATACCTAATAGTTAATCAAAATTGACAAATATTTATAATCGATTGATTTATCGATAGTTCATCAACTATATAATATGGCGTTTTTTCGACCGGAGGCACCGGTTGACCTAAAGTAATGCTGTGACCGCGCGCTCTCCACCCTCTATCTCGAAAACGGTTCACCGTATGAAAAATTTTTTGAACAAAATTTGTAGAGAATTTTGTATTCTACAATGTTGCTAATTAATAAAAATAGCAAAAAACCCACAGGAAATGAGATATTTACAAAAAAAACGCAAAAAACCGTTTTTTGTGACCTTTGACCTTGAAATTTAATAGTTGTGTACACTCTACCATATGTAGGTTTTGAGACAACTTTTAGGGTGTCAATGTACAAGTATTTACAAACTTACAGCTGGGTATATCGAATTCCGAGGTGAACTTACTTTAATGACTGGACTATTATGGGGTAGGCAGAACACCAGAGGTCATCAAACCATCTGATGTCACGTTTGACAAATTTCGAGGTAGAGACGATGGAATAATGATGGAGAGAGACTATTGCAGTGACAGGGAGTCAGCCTATCGCCCGCAAAAACGCCAATTTTAAATATTTTTCTTTAGTATAAGATCAATTGAAAAATAAAACAAATGTTACAACACGTCATTTTATTGAACCAATAAGCAACAAACAATACGTAAATGGAACAACATTAAAAATATCACTTACACATTTCTTAACTAGGCGCATTAACTAAATAAACTATTGGAAGAGTATGTGTTCAAACGTTATGTGATGGCTTTCACTAGAGTATATTATGATCGCTATTATGTATAAAAATAAGATATCTGTTTTTAACTATGGTGATAAAAAGACTGAAAAAAATACTGTTGAATATTATTTTTAAATCAACCATAATTATTAATTTATTCACAAAACATTTATATCTGCATTTCATATAAATAGACATGAAAATAGGCCGTTACAGTAAGAATAAAGATATGTTAGTATTTGTCAAAAAAAAAAACAAAAAAATTGCCTGACAATCACAGAATCAAAAATGTATACAACAGTACAAAAAACAATTCCTGTTTGATCTTAAAATGTAACATAAAGAAATCAATAAATACTTTTTTTGAACCACCACAATCACATTTCAACAGAGATAAATAATTTTATCAGTATATTTTTCACACAACTTTCAGTGAATCGCATATAAACGGTCATATATAACACATCATTTAGATAATGCAGACACAATAATAAATAAATTTAAATACATTTTAATTATTACATCACAGAAGGCAGGATAAATTAGGTCCGATCTCGTATTTACATTCTTACATGGAAATAAAGATTTCAGAATATCTTTGCAAATACTGAAACTTGCTTTAGCAATTAATTCCTTATAAAGCTATTGCATAGCTTCTATCGCGGGCCTTGAGCGTGGGGACCGAATCCAGAAATTCCGTAACGAAAAAAACCTAACACCCCCCACTCCGACCGGCACAGCGGTGATACTTTGATTTCATAACTTTACATGCGGGCTTTAATAAACAATCAGCGCCATCTACTAGGAACTTGTGGAACTTCATATTAGATCAAACATTACTGCATTAATAAAATAAATAAATAATTATAATTGCATAAGTTGATAAAAAATGCTATGCAATAGCTTTACCGCGGCAGTCTCCGAGTGCCACACGTCTTTTTTTTTTGTGTATCCTTGTTGCACGATTTTTTGGACAATTTATGAATCGATTTATATTCGTTTCGTATGATGATTCAGAGGTGGTCCTATATAAATTTCATCGAAATCGATTGAGGACGTACTTTATGCATAAATTGAAATTTTCGAAAAAATATACGAATTAGGAGAATATTTAGGTATCTTTATGACCTTATACTTCAGCCAAAGTTTTGACAAGGATTTTAAAATGTTAGTGAAGTTGGATTCTGTAATGCTCTGCATACGTTGATTATCTTATACAAGGTGAATGGTGTAAAATTTAGATATTGAAAGAGAGCACTCTCTGTTCGATTCTGATCATAATTATGTAATAAAAGTAGGAAATTAATTTTTCACCAGAATTCCCCATAAATAAATACTACTTTACTTTACTTACGTCTGAGTCACTCGCGGCACGTGACCTGGCACGCATATTGCTGCCAACGCTAGTGTAACCATGCGTTGCGTAATAAATTCTTTAACTTTCGGTTAAGTTTACTCAGTAAATAATTAATATTTATTTATTTATTATATTTTTTCTCTTTATGTATGATCTCAAACTATCACGTCCTTGAATTTCAAAAGTGACCAGTCACTCTGTAAAATAATATTAAAAATCGATTCATAGTTGCCTTAAAAATCGTGTAACAAAGATACACAATAATAAAATAAAAAAACCAATACAAATGAATTGAGAACCTCCTTCTTTGCGAAGTCGGTTGAAAACTACGTTCATTGTATTGACTCTCACACACTCTCATAAAAATATGTGTTTTGATATTATTGTTTTATGTATATGGTTATAAAAACGCACAAAAAGTTTTACAGTTATTAAAAACAATAAAAAAAGGATTTTAATCTCAACATTTTCCGTCAAAAATACAAGTCTAATTGATTTGTAGGTCGGAAAAATAATTTATTATTAAAAATACATTTTTGTTTTTTTTAGTTAGCCACAGTATGTTGATATATGAGTTAAAAGAAAATGCCTATTTATGGCACTTGTTAGAATCGAGGACACAAAAATAAAAATAATGGCACAGCACATAGACTGGACAACCTAATATAAACCGTAAAATATATGTTTGACCTATTTCGCTTAAAACTAACTTAAAATCTACAAAAATAAGCAACAAGTTTTGAAACAGTTTTGATATATTCACAAGCCTTCGAATAAAAAGCAAAATAACTTAATTTATTAATAATAAATATTTTAAAATGGCGATCGTTCAAAACGAATGTCTTTTTAAACTGATTAACAACAAATGCGTATCACAGAGTTGCTTTCGATATATTTTATAGAAAGTTTAATTAAAAATTAAAAATAAATAAGTTTTATAACATACCTATTATCATTATTCTATAATTGAATTACAAGTATAAAAATATTGTAAAAGCAATTTAGTAATTGCAATTTTTCTTTTTTCGATTTTTTTTATACGTTTTCATTTAACGAGCTTATCATTTTGGTTATTTTAGCACCAAAGGAATAAATTGACAGTAAAAATAATTTCAATATGGATATCCTTAGCTAAATGTTTAACGATATTTTTGGGATATTATACCAAAATATTTTTATTTATTTGTGACAAGAGATCATAATTTATTTGGAAACTATTAATTATACTACTTTTTGAGACTTTTTTGTTGATTTCCGAATAAAAAACTATGTTCGGACATTGATACAAACAAAAAGTGAAGACATGCTATTTTGATTAAAAACATTGATAGCGGAAATACAGATTTTTGCAATAATTTTTTAAATAATTAATATCACTTACATTTTTAAAGTTTTCAATAAATCTATGATGCCTTTGTATTTTTAACTTATACAACGTAATTTTTTCGATAGTTGTTAAAATACTTGTTAAGGCACAGTTTCGTTAATGAACTATTTAGGTAAGTAGCATATCTTCCTTATTTAGTTTGTATCAATGTATACAGGGTTGATTTTTCGTCACCAGCCAAATTTAAATGTTAGTTTCTTTGATACGATATAAACGTACCTGCATATTTATTTTATCGTCGCTCAGTACAAAAAAGTAGAAATATGGAACCACAAACTTTTAAAAAATTGTCGCCGTTGATGAACATACCTACTACGACGCGGCATTTCCTTGATAATACTACGCCATAGTATACTACGCTCTATCTAGAGTACTACAAAATGTGTGTAGTAGCGCGTAGTCATCATCTTTATTTTGATGGTAATTTAGAGTGACCATGCCTTGGTTAATATGTTAGCGGAAAAATTAATTTCCTTGTAAAAAAAAATACTTTTTTTTGCAAAAATCGTTTCTATAAATTATACTTATTGTGTAAAAAAAATTTGGACGGTGACTACAAATCAACCCTGTAGATTAAAGCCTTACTTAAAATCTAAATATTTTTTTATTTACGTTTTTGATAGTCTTATTATTTGGCTATTATGTCATTTTTACATTTCGTCATTTGGAATTATGTTTCTGTCAGTTACATACTAGCTAAAGCTTTATAAGGGCAACTTAATGTCAAAAATAGTGCGACAAATATCACACTACATTTGTTAAATCGTGGCAAAAACGCACGTTTGCCATTCACACTTCTACAATTTGCTAATAAACAAAAATATATATATTCACATCTATTATTCTTAGAAAAATATATTTTAAATAAAACACTTTTAACCGGATTTATTGCGTATATTTACATTTTAATTTTTTTAAATCGACGTTTCGGTGTCTTTACAGACCACCAAAACCGAAGTCGCTCGTGACCACGGGGTCTGCAAAGACACCGAAACGTCGAGTCAAAAAATTTAAAATGTAAATATACGCGATAAATCCGGTTAAAAAGTGTTTTATTTAATAGTATGAATCGCGAAAACTTAAGTCAATATTAAATATATTTTATTTTTAAATTTTAAGTTTAGACTGTTCGGGTTGTCCTAGGGTCATAATTATGAAAAGCCTTCTCTATTTTGAGAGTACTCTATCTAAAAATTTACAATGAATCGATTCTTTTGTGTCGATCCAGGTTTAAGCCTCGTATTATCAAAGCTTACCTACATTTTTCATAGGTCCTTTTAGGAAATTAACTATAATAAATAAATAATAAAATCCCCAGACAATCACACCAACTACATGGCCCCAAAGTAAGCATAGCTTGTGTTATGAGATACCATGTAGCGAACTAGGGGGGAACCTAGAATATAAATACATAAATAGATATAATTTTTCATAATACTCTATTCCTATTCATTTTTTTGTTGTTGGCACTATTTCTTCTCATTGGTGGTGAGGTATTCCCTATTCCTTTTCATTGGTAGTTACTTTTTCGCATCATCTCATAGTGAGTTTTCTGCTATGCCTTCTCACTGGTGGTTAGTTTTTCGGTAATATTTCTCATTAGTAGTTAATTTTTCGCTATTTTTCCTCATTTGTTAGTATTTTTCTACTTCTCTTTAGTAGGTCATTTAGCTGTCTCGTTATCACTTAGGGGTCCAAGAAAATTTTCACTAGCCCTTCTATGAAAGTAAATGTTATCTTTCATACGACTATACTATTTTTAACTAGTTCGACGTTTTACTTTCCCAATACTTTGCGGTTATTCTTTTTCGCTATTCCTTCTCATTGGTAGCGTTATTCTTTCCTTCATAAACCCTTCTAGGAAAGTATATCTTTCATAATATCCTATTGTTTCTCATTAGTGTTTAATTTAGCAGTATCGCTATCAGTAGGAGGTCTATAAAAGCTTTCATGGACCTCTAATAAAGTAAAAATAATCTTTCTCTATTTTATCTATTTAAACTATTCCTTATCATTGGTCATTACTTTTGCGCTATTCCTTTTCCCATTGTTGGTTAGTTTTACGCTATTCATTCTGATTGGTAGATACTTTTTCACTAATCTTCTTTTTGGTCGTAAGTTTGGGGGTCTCGCTATCACTAATGAAAGTTTTCATAGGCTCTTCTAAGAAAGTAACTATAATTCTTCTACAATATATTCTTTCTCATTGGTAATTAGTTGGACGTTATTCTTTCTCATTCAGTCTTCCTTTTTCGCTGTTCTTTCTTTTGTGGTTAGGTTTTCTCTATTCTTTCTCATTAGTAGTTAGTTTAGCGGTCTCGCTGTCGCTGGGGGGCGCGGGCTGCGTGGTTGTGACCTTGATGAGGGGCGCGGGCGGGGGCGAGGGGGGCGCGGGGCGGGTCGACACGGTCAATGCGCCGGAGTTCACGTCTTCTATTGCTTTACGTAGCTGGTAAAGAAAGAAAGAAAATATTTATTTGTTAGAATGTGGTAAATACAGTTCTTAATATTAATTTAAGTGTATTCAAAACTGAACTCATTTATATAGGGTCTTTTTTATGAAGATCAAAATATTTTAGGTGAATGTTAAGAATAATGTGTAGATTTAATTTCAGAAAAAAAAAATTTTTTTTGTTATGTGAATTGATATTTTATAATTCTCATAAGTTAACAATATTTTAGTTTAATCTGTTATTTATGACTAAATAGCAAGAAATAAAAGCGTTTTTCAATAGTCAGAAAAATTTGTTCACTTAAAAAAATTGTAAAATTTCATGTAATTTTTTTTTTCTTTTTGTCATACTAGTAAATTGAATCCACATATTATTCTTTACCTTCTCTTAATATGTTTTCATCTTAAAAAAAATGACTTTTTTGATAAGTGGTTTATGAATAAGGACTTTACACATAACTTCACGTCTGTATCCCTTATGGAGTAGGCAGAACACCAAAGAGACGTTATAATACAGTCTATTGTATGGTAATGCTTATTTCTATAGAAATTTCTTCGTAGACTCATTTGCTAGAGGTCATGAGTTCGAATCCCAGTGGATTAGGAGAGATAGTTTAGTGACAAACACAGATATTATTCATGTCATGGATGAGTTCATAATTTTTTTCTTATGCATATGTATCCAATATGTAATGTCCAAAACACAAGTTCTTTAACAAACTTAATTTAGGTTAGAGAATGAAGAGTGAATGAGAGAGTCATCATATTTTTTAAGATCCTAGATTCTGGAAACATCCAATCATTTTTAAACTTCTGCGAGTCTGGTCTATACAAATACGACTCAAACTAGGACATTCCTTAGTTCCTTTGTGAGGTCTCCAAAACATAAGGGTATCTGGGTATTACATAATTTATATTAACGATTTTTTCATTAAATTAACCCTTAGCACCACTCGGTATTTTCAGTCCACACATTTACACTCGTGGGGAACCTAAGTCCCCACATTTTGTGTTCAAAATTTAGGTAATGAAATGTAGAATATCTTGGGATATCTTTTCATAATATAAATAAAAAAACATGAACAATGAAAATGAACAGTTTTATTCATTTTTTTATAATAATTAAAAACATATCTAAGCTCAAAGAAACATAATACAAAATAGGTATATTTATAGACGTTACTTTTCAGGCCCAATATAATTTTAAAAAAATATTTAAAAACAAAAAAGAAAGATTTTTTTTCAAATAAACTATTTACCTTTTATTAAAAACAGACATAAACTCTTTCATAAATTTAAAAATATTGGAAATCAAAAAAGGAATGTTGGGCTTAGTTGACTTATTCTTTTTTTTAAATTCTATGAACATATTAGCAGTCTCAGCAATTATGCACTTCTGTAGCTCTCGGGTGTCACTGGGATTACACGGAATCGCAACCGCGTCGGGCTCTAAATATTAATATGATTTGAAAAAAACAAAGCGCTGGGGGACCTAGGTCCCCCACGAGTGGTGGTAAGGGTTAAGAAAAAGTCGTGAGTCTATATCTGGCTCTAAATATTAATATGATTTGAAATAACAAAGCGCTGGGGGACCTAGGTCCCCCACGAGTGGTGCTAAGGGTTAAGAAAAAGTCGTGAGTCTATATCTGGCCTCGTTCGTATGATTGTAATTTTTTTCTAAATTAAAAACAAAAATGTTCAGCCGGATTAAGTTTATTTATATTTTACTCGAAGTGCAGGTGTCTTTAAAGGTGGCAAGCAATAAATTGCAATGAAAGCCGGTTAAAATCGCATGCTTCTAAATATTGAGTGGTGTGTCAAATACGTCTCCTAGTAGAAGCTGAATACTTAAGACAATATGATTAATATTTGTAATTATGGTATGGTTATAATAATAGTGAAGTTAGTTATGATGTTAAGGAAATATGATTTATGTCTTTTTATTGAACAACTGACCTCTTTAAGAGACACAACACCTATAAGTCTTCCTATTGCAGTGACATACGCTCGACCGACGCCCAGCGTTGAAAATAGAGAGTGGACCTGAGGAATACAAAATAATTATTTAATTACCTATATGTTAGATAATAACTTAATAAAACGTATATTTTTAGTCTCAATTTGTAGTCACCAGCCAAATTTAATTGTTAGTTTCTTTGATACGATGTAAACGTACCTGCATATTTATTTTATCGTCGCTCAGTACAAAAAAGTAGAAATATGGAACCACAAACTTTTAAAAAAATAGTCCCTGTTGATGAACATGGTAATACTACGACGTAGTACTACAAGATGTTTTGTAGTAGCGCGTAGTTGCCTTTATTTTAATGGTAATTTAGAGTGACCATGGTTTGCTTTATATGTTAGCGGATGTATTTATTTCTATGAAAAAAAATAACTCTTTTTTTTCAAAAATCGTTTCTGTAAATTATACTTATTGTGTAAAAAAAATTTGGCCGGTGACTACAAATGAACCCTGTATTAAAGACTATCATCATCATCATTAAAGATCATCACCAATCAAAATCAAATCTTATAACAATAAATAGATGAATATTTTAAGGCGATTAAATCCCCACTTTATATGTGAACGAAACAGAAATGAGTTTAAAAACAATGACATTGCTTTATGGTTCTAGAATATTTAGTGCTACAAACAGCGATAAGTGTGTAACATTATGTCCATGTTGTAATTAATCTGTAAACAATAAATTCTGGATTGTACAATTAATCATTATTAAGCCCCAGCTAGACTGTTGGAAACAAAACATCAAACCAAGGTGACCTTGCTAGTTTACAACAGCGAAGACGGCTGTTGACTACCAAATTACGCATGACTTTGGCGGGCTGTAAACGGCGGTGTTTAGAAACACAGACATACATCTACATAGACAACGCAAGTGTCACGATTTGTATTGAAAGCAAGCGTGCCGACTTTAAGACCTATTGTGACGTCACAGCTGATATTTATTACTGGGAAATACAAACAGATTCAGAGACACCGATGCCGCCGATGAAATCGATTATTAAGAACGATATCGATATTGTGCAATCGATTTTCTAATAGACATGCGCGGATTAAATCTAGAGGCGACCAACCTTGACGCTTGGTCGGGGTTCGGACACGCAAAGAACATGCATTTGCGTTATCCATGTAGACGTATGTCTGTGTTTAGGACAGTGTGTACGCTTGTTATTGTATATTTTACTATGTAACTGTAACTATAAATGACTCGAGTTTTGTAGCTTTTTAGCCTGCGTTTCAACCTTTCATTCTTTATATCCTCAATTGCATGCAAAACTGCCATCGCGAAGATGTTGCCAACGCGAGAGATCAAAGCGCACTGACGATTTGGGGCGTGGCCCGGCGTGACCTTGGTTTGTGTTCTTGTTTGTCTACTTGTTTGTAACAGTGTGGATGACTCGGAATTGGTTATCAACAACTTAACCTTGGTTGGAAGCATTGGTTTTCAACGTGTTTTCAACAGTCTGGATGGAGCTTTATTATTGAACTAAGTCAACCTTGAAAGGCTGCCTAACTTAATTGTCATACACAATAAAGTTACATTCACGACATACTTTATTTTGTTAATACTGCTTCTACGATGACTTACAAAGTTAAGAAGCGTAACAATTTTACAAGCCTAGGGTTACCTTTAGTAAAGATGTTCTCTCCACAAGTTGGAAGGGTGCGGGGTCGATGTGGCAGATGTACTGCGCTTCTTCCTCCATATCTGGATGGTCTTCTGGATGCTGTAGGAATATAGACCAAATTGCAACTGAGTTACAAATATATTCAATAATTAACAAACACAGAACGTAAAATTTCCCCAATCATTTTTAACTTAATGTCGAAAGCATAGGGTTTATATTCAAGTAAAATGTTTTAACAGATTTGTAACACTTGATGTGCTGCCTTGTGTACTTAAATATTAACGGTCCCGCATACTAGGCACAACATTTGAATTATTTTATAAACTTTTTATTGTTGCATATAGGTTAATGCTAAAAAAACAAACACGAAATTAGTTATATGTCTGTAATGATTACATAATTACATTTGTGCCTAAGCAGTTCAGCCCGTATGGTGTGCTAATGGCAGAAGTTGGCACTAACGCATTTATTAATTAACTAATATTAACTTGTAATCGGGTTTTAATAATAATAATATTAAGGACGAAATTACCCTAATCTGGAGGCAAGACAAAGTTTACATAGCACCCATAGTCCTATCATCTACAGGTGTTATCCCAAATCATCTTCTCCATAGCCTAAAATTACTTAATCTCAAAGATACTCTTTATATTACACTGCAAAAAGCTGCAATACTAAATATATGTAGAATTGTTAGGAAGTTCTTGCAAACCGAAGAAAACTTAATTCATATCCCTTTCATCAAAACAAAGCTGCGCCTACTTGGCTTTTGCCAGTAAGTGCAGTCAAAACCAGCCTCTCTTGGCTGAGAATTTCGCCCTTTCAAAATAATAATATTTTATTTATTTAACGCGTATAACCGCAAGTCACTGGTGGCTACGGAGTTTTAGTCGCCGATGCGTCCAATTAAAGTGAAAATGAAGAAACTAGATGAAGTCCGACTAAGAAAGTATTTTATTAATAAAGAGAGATTTTCTCATTAAAAAAACTGGTACAAAAATGGTACAAAAGGCTTCGATAGATGGCGCTTTATAAAAGGCGAAGTCTTGTCTGTCATATAACCATTTATTCCACACGCGTTTTTAAAAGTAAAGTAAATTAATTGACGTCTGTATCAGAAATTGAACTTATAAATAACCATAGATGGTAGATAGCACTTACCTACATTATAGTGTACAGACCTAACGCCTTAGGCTTTTTGAAAGTGCCATCTATAGAGGTATTTTGAACTAAACTTTATGAGCTGTCGAAAAATCCCTCATTATCATTTAAACAGAAAGATTTATTTAATAGTTTTCATCTAGCAGGTATTATTATTGATATGAAATTACGAAAATTGCTCTGTAAGTTAATATTTTTTAAGTTTTTGCATTGAATAATGCTCAATTATTTTAAATAATCCCGGGAGTTCCAGGTTCGAGTCCTGGTTGGGTAATTTTATTTAGCATATTTTTTTAGAAACTGCATTATCACCAATATCGCGAAGTCTAAACTTTAAATTGCAATAATCTTTTTTACTTAAGATATATGTGATATTTTTTTTATTTTATACATGTGTTATGTAACATTTGTTTATTTATGAAACGTATATATAGTCTTTTTGTTAAAGTGTGCAGAGATTTGGAATAAAGTTTTAATCATAAAAGAATGAATTTTTATTTGCCTTTTCCTTCAAGAGACAAATGAAAAGAAATGAAAAATTTTTATTCCTCATAAGACCATCGAGTGGCCGCTTAATGACGTCACAATTTGTACTTCGGCTTTAACAAGGTGTTGATAGTTATTGAATAAGATATTACAGTAGACCAAGAGACAAAAAAGGCCGGCGGAAAAACTCTTGGCACTCTTTTTTAGTCAGGATTATACGAAAACAAATAGGTACATACAGTACAAATTGATCATGACATGAAAAAAAAACATACACAACTTTTGACTGAACTCCTCCATCTCTTACCATGTCTCTCTTTCTGGCGATCTGCAGCATCTTATCGAAGTCTATCTCCCTCGCCATCTCCAACTGCTCCCACGCTTTCTGGTCTTCCGGAGACATGTCACATACTCGTTCTCGAGGCTGATGAAAAAAATAGTTACAGGTAAAAACTACTCGCGTTTGACCTCATTCTCACCTGATGGTAAGTGAAGATGAGGTCGAAGCACGTGGTTTGATATTTTACCAAGCTTTTAAGGTCCACTTTCAACTTATAATCTCAAAATCTAGGGATTCCATCAAAATTACCATAGATTTCAATCATTGAAGGTACAGAAGGCAGAACACCAAGCGATACAAATCTGTAAAAAAAATTTATTTGAATCTGAACTTTATGCCCTCGACATTAAGTTTAAATTGGTTGGGGAAATTTTACAGGTAATGTAACGCTTGATCTGCTGGCTTCTGTACCTACTGTTTTTTGCTTTTTTGTTTTTTACGCCGTTAATGTGTTGCAGTACTGTTTCACGTTACGAGTGAGATATAGGTTTTAAAAAAGAATTATAAGTATGACGTTATATTCGTCAAAATAAAAAAATATATAAGAATGACGTTTTATGACGACGACCACTTTGGCGTTGGGGTAAACCTATCTGCCTCAGACGCCAGTGGTTGCGGGTTCGATCCCCGCACGGAACTAGGAAAAAATATGTTCCGTGTCTGGGTGTTTATCTATTTATGTATTTATATTCTAGGTTCCCCCCTAGTTCGCTATATGGTATCCCATAACACAGGCTATGCTTACTTTGAGGCCATGTAGTTGGTGTGATTGTCTGGGGATTTTATTATTATTATTATTTATTATTATTCGTCAAAATCAACACATGAGCAGATTCGCTGATTTTGAGACTCTCTTATTTCAAATAAGGAGACGTCAAACTGAAAAGTTGCTAGAAAACACAGATTTATAAGCTTTGTACATAGATAACTTCACGCCTGTATCCCTTATGGAGTAGGCAGAACACCAGAAGCTATGAAACCATCTGATGTCACGTTTGACTTTGGAGGTATAATAATGATGGAGGGAGACTATTGCAGTGACAGGGGGTCAGCCTATCGCCCACAAAACGCCAAAAAACCCTTAACTGACTTTTACAGTATGCCCGGGAAGAGAAGCAGTTTTCACATTCTATGTTTTTCCTTCGCTCCCAGTCCAGAATGGAAGAATTTTTAAGCTTTTGAGCTTTTAAAAATTAGAGATTGTAATATCGACTGTAATACAGCCCGTTGTGTTTTCATACTAACGATTGATACTACATATATTGATTTGAGAACCTTTTACTACCATTTCCTGTACATCATCATCATCACAACTCTTTGTAATGAGCCCACTGCAGGGCATGAGTCTCTCCCCTGGGTGACGAGGAGGTATAGGCCATAATCCACCAAGCTGGCCCAGTGCTGGGTGGTGGATGTCAGAATTTTTAGGGCGCCATAATGGCTTCTGACAAACCTCAACGACTACTGTATACAATTATACAGCACCCGGGACCGACTTCTTAACGTGCCCTCCAAAGCATGGAAGTCGTCGTGGGAAATGAATGGTCGGCGGTCACCCATCCAAGTACCGACCGCGCCGAACTTTGCTTAACCTGTGATATCGTATGATACACGCAGTAACCACGGCGTCACGACGACTTCCTGTACATAAATTATAAATATTCTATTCCACTATGCTGGACTGGGAGCGAAAGAAAAACGTAGAATGTGCCAGATGTTTCTCTTCCCGGGCATACTGTAAAAGTCAGTTAAGATACAGAGGTTTTTTTGGCGTTATGTGGACGATAGACTATTGCAGTGACCCCTTGTTACTGTCATGCCCAGAACTATTTAAATTGGACTATTGAAGATTAGTCGGAAGTTATGTTCTCCGGAGAATCAAAACACATTTTCAAGGACAATGCAAGACACAGAGTGTATAGAGGACCAGGGGAAAGATTCAAGCATAGAAAAAAAGGCGCTTACGGCGGTGGGTCTGTACTTGTGTAGAATTTCATCTGAGAGTCGCACAGAACTGGTGTTCATAAAAAACGGCGCGGCGTTTTAACTAGCCCAAGGTATTTGGAAGAAATCCTTAATAAACACAATCCCCAAATTGGTCAATTGAGTTTAATTTGGGAGATGATGCTTTTAAACGTTTTAAAGGCGTTTTTATGGGCGATAGGCTGACCCTCTGTCACTACAATAGTCTTTCTCCATCTTCATAAAACCTCCAAATTTGTCAAAGGTGACATCAGATGGTCCTATAACGTCTGGTGTTCTGCCTACCCCATAAGGGATACAGGCGTGACGTTATGTATGTATGTCCACTTACCAAAGTAACCTTCTTGTTAATAGACGGGCTTCGGGCGAGCGCGCCCGGGGCCAGCTGATCGGGAAGACCACCCTCCACATCCTGTAGGAGAGTGGAACGCTTGAAGATAGCCTCGAAAGCTGCGCGGATCCTGTGGGAGAAATCTCATTAAAACTACCAGACGTAGACAGAACTTCCATCCCTATATAGTGGATTTACCAAGAAGTGGAACAAAACGCTTCGATAGTTCCTTTTTGGTACATATTGCCAAGGTGTGGAACAATCTGCTTGCGTCTTTTTCCTGACCACTACAGTCCTGGAACTTTTAAGTGTCGAATGAATAGGTTTCTAGTGGATGGACGTGTAACACCATAGTCTTCATGCGCACTTTCCATCAGGTGGCATGGAAGACAAACGTCCTATCCTTACGATATATAAAAAGAAACTGTTTGGCTTTGTTAATAATAATTTCATTTTTATAGTAAAATGGAGCGATAAAAGAGGAACATGAATGCCTGTGGTGGAAATTTTCACCAAAAATAGTCAAGCTTTATTTTTAACAGCGATGGACTCGTTATTTTAACACCTTCTGCAGTAAAACTTTGGATGCAGTTTGACTTTGAGTTGTTGTTGGCTTTGCTTTAAATGTAATTCAAATATTTTTTTTATTTATTCTTCATTGTACACATGGAGTAAGACGTAACTTTATTATAAATATAATAGGTACAGTGCACAATTGGCGGCCTTATCATCAACAGATAATCTCTTCCAGACAACCCTGGATTGTGTTAAGGGATAATTTAAAGTGACATAATTTCAAAGATATATTTTAGAACTTAAAAACTAAAGAACTAAATAATATATTAATACATAGGTACATAAATACTATACAGATCTAAAAACCAATAAGTATATAAATATACATACACACAATTTATCATTAATTAATGAATCATTCATTATTATAGTATGCGCACAATATTACAATGAAACTGGTAATCTCATAGAATAAAAGTCTCTTAAATTAATAAATTTAAGAACTGTCCTAATATACTAATTTAGAATGATCACCTTTCAAGCTTTACCTGTATACCTCTTACGCTAGTAGAGGACATAGAAGAGATCTATCTCTTTTGAGTCTCTATCTCTATCCGAGTGACATCTTCATCTCACTCGGTCTTCTCATAGTAGATAACATGGAAAACATCTCTATGTCCCCTGATCTCCACATAGTAGACTATGTAGTAGGCATATTTATCTCACCTGGGTTCCACGTAAAGTATTTAAAAGTCATCTCACCTCGTATTCGCATAATAGACTATACAGGGTGACTGGTGACAAATTTTAGATACTGAAGGAGTGCACTCCGTACTCGATTCTGGTCATGATAATGTAATGAAAGTAGGAACTTAATTTTTCACTAGAATTGCCTATCTAATATATGAAATTTTCGTGTCGCAGTTTTCGTTGCCATACTCCTCCGAAACGGCTTGACCGACTTTGATGAAATTTTTTGTGCTTATCCGGTATCTATGAGATTTTTTTTTTTATTTATTTGGCAAAACAACGTTTGCCGGGTCAGCTAGTAAATAAATAAAGTTTTGTTTCTATTCACTTTACTTACGCCTGAGTCTCTCAATGTTTTAGCATGACATTGGCTCTCACAATTAGCTGTCTTGTGTTTGTTTTTTTTCATGTCATGATCAATTTGTACTGACCTATTTGTTTTAATTCCTAGTAAGTATAATCCTGACTGAAAAAGAGTGCCAAGAGTTTTTTTCCGCCGGCTTTTTTTGTGTCTTGGTCTACTGTATTATCTTATTCAATAACTATCAACACCTTGTTAAAGGTGCTATTGTAACCATGCGTTGCGTAAAAAATTCTATAGCTTTCGGTTAATTTTACTCAGTAAATAATTGATATTTATTATATTTTTTCTCTTCATGTATGATCTTAAACTATCACGACCTCGAATTTCAAAAACTAACCACCAGTCACTCTGTGTAGAAGACATCTCTATCTCACCTGGTCTCAGCCACGGTGACAGTAGAATATAAAGCGGGGGTGGAAGCCAGCCTCAATAACTTACCAAAAAGACGGAGGCTCCTTGTGCCAAATCCGTTACTTTAGCTACTATTGGTAGGTAATCTGACGAGCACCTTGACACCACTGCCTCAGACGCCAGTGGTCGTAGGTTCGATTCCCGCACGGAGCAAGAACAAAAAAATGTTCCAAGTCTGGGCGTTTATCTATATATGTATTTATATTCTAGGTTCCCCCCTAGTTCGCTACATGGTATCCCTTATCACAAGCTCTGCTTAGTTTGAGACCGTGTAGTTAGTGTGATTGTCTGGGGATTTTGTTAAATTTCACAGTCAGTTAAAGAGATTATTGAGAGTGGCCATTTTTTTTTAATAAATAAAATACACAGACAATCATACCAACTACATGGCCCCAAAGTAAGCATAGCTTGTGTTATGGGATACCATATAGTGAACTAGGGGGAAACCTAGAATATAAATACATAAATAGATAAACACCCAGACACGGAACATTTTTTTTTCTTGTTCCGTGCGGGAATCGAACCCGCAACCACTGGCGTCTGAGGCAGACAGGTTTACCCCATCGCCAAAGTGGTCGGCCATTATGATGCATAGATTATGTAGAGGAGGTATCTCACCTAGTCTCTGCCCCAGTAACAGTAGAATAAACTGCGGGGGTAGTGGGCGCGGTGGGGGGGGAGGCGGCGGCGCGGGACAAAGTGAACGAATTCGTCTTCTTTAAGATTGATTTTGGACGGAACAGTTGGCCGGGGGCTGGAATAGAAAAAAGAGAAATTATTTTGATGTTGTTTAATATATACATACACGAGCGTTTGCCCACGACTTCGTACACGCATAAACTCAAATGTCCTATTTCCCGGTCCCGTGGGAATTTCGGGAATTCTTTTCATAACACAACCAGTCTCTTTTTGAAGAACTTTTATGCCAAGTATCATATCCGTGCACTCGAAGAATAAGATTTTTCATACAAACTAAAATTCCAATAATTCCCGTTCCCGTGGGAATTTCGGGAATTCCTTCCTTAGTGCACCCCTACATCCCCTAAAGAATGTATGTGCCAAATTTCAGCTCTCGACGCCCAGTAGTTAAGGCTGTACGTTGTCTGTGAGTCAGTAACTCAGTCAGTAACGGAACAGTTTTATATATATTGATGATAACCTTACGCCTGTCTCCCTTTGGGGAAGGCAGAGACATGGGAACGCCAATTGCTACGATCCAGACATACCCCTATACATGATGAATTTATTATACAAGGTTACAGAGCGTTAGAAAAGACAGGTCTTACCCGTCTTTTCTAACTTATTTCCGAGCAGAACGTTTATAGGTTCTTTTTACTAAGAAACTCATACAGGTTTTAACTTTTAAAAGTTACGCATCTAAATCGCACGTCATTACTAGCTGTTGATATTTTCATATTAAAAGATAATAATGATAAATAAATATTTCTGTCACTCACACAACATTATCTAGCCCAAATTAAGTTTCTTAAAGAACTTGTGATATGGATACTAGATAACTGATATACTTAAGAAATATATAAACATACATATTTTTTTATTAGAATAAACTTAAATAAACATATCAACATCCATGACTTGACGATTAATATCTGTGTTCATCACACAAATATCCGCCGCCGCCGGGATTCGAACCCAGGACCTCTGGCTTAGAAGGCAATGTATGTTACCGCTATACCAGCCGGTCTTCAAAAAAAGATGTATAAAGAATATCAATTAATGTTTTTGACAACAAGTTAGGAGTAAGTTAGGGTAGGTTAGAGAACAGGTAGAGAGTTTTTTAGTTTTTTCGATGGGTTTCTTTCTTCCAAGAAAAATGATGGCTATTTTTGAACCAAAAAATCTTTTACGCTAGTTTATCCTTAACGATTTTTGTAAGTGTTTCATGTTAATATGCAAAAACCATAGGTACACCAAAAGAAACATAAGTACTTAAAAGAAATTATCAACAAAACAGTTTTAAAAAACTGAAAGAATTATGAAATTCCAATTATTAAAAAATAGTTTAAAAATTACTTATTTTGGTTCAATAAAATCTGACTAGATATTTTAAATCAGAAAAGCTACACATTCATAATGTGAACATTAAGAAAAAACACAAAGAAACTGAGTAATCAAATAAACATACGCACAACCTCTACACTATTCATTCGCACAACCCAATCCCCCTGGGTTAAAGGATAGATATCTCACCAGGTATAAGTCCGCCTTTGTCGTTGGTAGTGAGCGAGGAGCCTCGAGTCATTCCACCGGGAACGTGTAACATATCAGGAGCTGGCGTCACCTGAATACAATACAATAGGTTAGAAAGGTATTAGAAAGAAAGAATACGATTAGATTAACTTAACTTAACATTTATTTCTAAAATTCAGATCACAAGTTTTCTAGTTTTTTCGATGGGTTTCTTTCTTGCAAGAAAAATGATGGCTATTTTTGAAGCAAAAAATCTTTTACGCTAGTTTATCCTTAACTAGCTTTATCCCGCAATTTCGTATGCGCTTAACTACCCTTCTCGTGGAAATTTCAGAAACTATACAACCAGACACCCACTGAAAGAACATTTATACCAAGTATCACACCCATGCACTCAAGGAATAAGTTTTTTTCATACAAACTAAAAATTTTCTTTGACAGTTCCTTTTTGATACGGGTCGCCAAGGTTTGGAATGAACTACCTGCGTCTATTTTCCCTGACCAGTATAGTCCTAGTACTTTTAAGCGTCGAGTGAATAAGTTTCTCGTGTATGGACGTGTACCACCTTAGTCTTCATGTTCACTTAACATCAGGTGGCATGGAAGACAAACCTCCCATCCATAATTTATAAAAAAAAAAAAACTAATGATCAGCAAATGCAGAGCATTAAAAGAACCGACTTCGCCAACATTTTTTAATCCTTGTCAAAACTTAGGCTGAAGTATAAGGTCATCGACGTACACAGGGTGACTGGTGGGTCACTTTTGAAATTCGAGGACGTGATAGATTGAGATCATACATGAAGAGAAAAAATATAATGAGAAATAAATATTAAATATTTACTGAGTAAACTTAACCGAAAGTTAAAGAATTTTACGCAACGCATGGTTACACTAGCGTTGGCAGCGATCCGCGTGCCAGCCGGGCTAGCATGCGACCATCAAGATAAATATTAACCTATGATTTTATCCTATTATGTTAACTAATATACGCACCTTAATAGATAGAATTACTTGATTTGATACTATGATTGAGCCCACAGAACCAAAGATTTTTTTATTCTTAAAAAAAACACAAATTTAGAGAAAATATCGATAAAAGGCCCGATTTATCGTTGTCGGTCGACGGTCGCCGATCACGTGCCGCGATTGACTCAAGCGTAAGTAAATGAATAGTAACGAAACTTTATTTATGAATAGGCAATTCTAGTGAAAAATTAAGTACCTACTTATATTACATATTTATGACCAGAATCGAGTACAGAGTGCTCTCCTTCAGTATCTAAAATTTGTCACCAGTCACCCTGTATATTCTCCGCTTTCATACATTTCAATTTTGTCAAATGTACGCAATCGATGTCGATGTAATTTATATGGGACTTGATCTGAAGTATCCTATATCATATGAAACACCAATTATCAATATCGATTCATAGACAACCGAATTATCGCGTATCAAAGATAAAAAAAAACATACTACACACGAATTCAGACCTCCTCCTTTCGGAAGTCGGTTGAAAAATACAATTTCACTTAATGGTAAGTTAAGTTGAGTTTACAGACAGCACACGGGCCTAGGAAAGAACTGGCTCTTCATAAAATATTGTAGTAGTCTCTCCATCTTTATAATACCTCCAAATTTGTCAAACGTGACATCAGATGGTCTTGTAACCTCTGGTGTTCTGCCTACCCCATAAGGGATACAGGCGTGACGTTATGTATGTATGTATTGAATTGTTAATTTATTAACATCCATTTCGTAACTACGAATCGCAAAAATACCAAACCGTATAAATACAAACAGAAGAAAAATATTCAAAAAAAGAATATGAATAAAAAGTTAATTTGCTGGCAGGATCGCTTCCGCTTACCGCCTCTGCATACGGATTTTGTAAAACTCGAGTGACCCTACCATAGTGGTAAGTTGGTTAGTGTAACACGAATGAACAAATATAAAAAAAAGCGACCGACGAGGATGGGATTCGAACCCACGCGTGCAGAGCACATTGGATTAGCAGTCCAACGCCTTAACCACTCGGCCACCTCGTCCCTTGAACACTACTGTGAAATTAATTATGAAATTCAGTCTATATCGAATGATATGCGCCGCGTCTGCTGCTACAAAACGTCGATTTGCATAACAAAAATTAATGTAGTTTTTATTCAGTTTATTCAGCTTATACCGTTAAGAGTTTTCATTTTTTTTAAACGAACATAGCCTGATAGCGTCATTGTTTGCTGTTAAACTCCAAAACATAAGTATAATATCGTTTCATCTTGTCAATATCTAAATTTGTTGCTGGTCAGCATAATGCTTCAAGAAAACAACATCATATTATAATCCATATTTCAACGCCAATTTTAACGCAACTTTTGGCATAAATAATTCCTATTTAAACAAGAAAATACTAAAGATATTTCTTCTACAGACCTAGTTTATTTATCACTTGCAACAAATAAGCAATTTTTTAGATATAACATACATGCATACATAACTTCACACCTGTATCCCTTATGGGGTAGGCAGAACACCAGAGGCTATAAAACCATCTGATGTCACGTTTGACTTTGGAGGTATAATAATAATAGAGAGAGACTATTGCAGTGACAGGGGTCAGCCTATCGCCCACAAAAACGCCTTTAAAACCTCTGTCCCTTAACTGACTTTTACAGTATGCCAGGGAAGAGAAGCAGCTGGCACATTCTATGTTTTTCCTTTGCTCCCAGTCCAGTGTGGAAGCATACTATAAGTATACTAAAGTAGGGCCATATTAAGAAGTCACATTTGACGTTTCCTTATATCAGCCAAATAAAGTTCATTTTTGGTTGTGTTTTAAGAAAATGTATGAGATTGACATCTGTCAAAAGTGACCTATTATCTTGTCCCTACATTAATAATGAACAATATCCACGAAGAATCAACGAATGCAGAGCATTAGGTAAAATACCGACTTCACGTCAAAACTTTGGCTGAAGTATGAGGTTGTATAAATATGCTCCGATTCATACATATTTTCTCAAAAATTTAAAATTTTTCAAGATGTACTCGATCACGTATGAAAAGATTGATGAACGTGGAAGAAGCGAAAGAGGTATGTCTGGATCGCAGCAATTGGTGTTCCCTTGTCACTACCCCAAGGGGAGACGGGCGTGAGGTTATGTATATATGTGTACTCGATCGGT
This sequence comes from Stenoptilia bipunctidactyla, assembly GCA_944452665.1. NCBI lineage: Eukaryota > Metazoa > Arthropoda > Insecta > Lepidoptera > Pterophoridae > Stenoptilia > Stenoptilia bipunctidactyla. The sequence continues at coordinate 3,309,540 of OX101743.1, read as the reverse complement.
TTCGATGAAATTTATATGGGAGCACCTCTGAAGTATCCTCTATCATATGAAACAAGAATTTTCAAAATCGATTCATAATTGTCCAAAAAATAGTATAACTAAGACACAAAATTAAAAACAACATATAGACGAATTGAGAACCTCCTTTTGGAAGTCGGTTGAAAACTACGTTAATTTTTGTTTACAGTGTGTATTGTTATGCAGATCGACGTTTTGTAGTGGCAGATGCGTCGCATATCATTCGATATACTCGTAGAGTTAATTTCATAATTAATTTCACAATAGTGTTCAAGTGACGAGGTGGCCGAGTGGTTAAGGCGTTGGACTGCTAATCCAATGTGCTCTGCACGCGTGGGTTCGAATCCCATCCTCGTCGATCGCTTTTTTAAATTTATTCATTCGTATCACAGCCGTTTTGTAATTTAGTATTCTTCAACTTACGAAATTTATGAAAAAAATTGTCGAACTTATAAAAAAAAAAACTTTTACTAATTTTTACTAATTTCGCGTATGACAATAATGCCTTCAGGATTTCAACGACTACCGAACACTTTAATAATACGTCTGCTGACAAATATCGCCGCATGTTCCAACAAAGTTTTAAGAAGAGCCGGTTATACTTAAATTTTGTGTTTACATTTTCAACTTATTTTCACTTACTGTCAGGTGAGGTTAAGGCAGATTCAGAAAAGTCATCACAATTTGAACCGGCTAGATCTCACAATAAATATTGTTGAGGTGTGTATAGGCTATTCCACAAAATTTTATTCATGCAACTTTTTTTAAACTATATTTGTTACTGTACCTTCGTGTGCAAGAAAGTGACTTTACTACTACGAGCTCCCCGTGGCACGGCGCAGTGGTTTAAAATTTTACGCATGAGATCGCGCGGTTGATCCCCGAACTTAGCAAGAATAATCAACGAATGCAGAGCATTAAAAAACCGACTTCACGTCAAAACTTTGGCCGACATATGGCGGGTTTTAATATCATGAAAACTGTTCGTTTTGCCTACGAACAATAGAATTCACTACCAAAATGCCTTTCTATATTCATCTCAACCACTGCTTACGAACTGTTTGACTGTAGTGGGTTGCTAGGGTACATTTGACCATTTACAAAAATAAGCCTTTTTATCTAGCGAACGACGACGTAACAAGTTACTAATTTAAACCAATGCGGGAAAGGTGCCATGGCGGTCTGCTGCGGTCGATAGCGAGTTAATTTTCATTACATGTGACCAATTACATGATAAGTAATTTTATCTAGCCAACGACGTAACAATTTATTAATTTAACTTAATATCCTATCAAATATCTGTCAACATATCAATAATCCAGTTTTCTCTTACTAACTTATCTATAACAGTTTTTGAAAAAAAGGACGAGTATTATTAAATGACACAGTTTATCTTTTAAATATTTACTTTGACGTCATAAAAATGCGATTTAACCAATGGCAACATAAGTCAAAGGATTGGCGTTTCATTTTACGTAAGGAATTAAACGCAATTATTAACAAAAGCTCTAAAAATATACTATAATGTATTAATCGAATACCAAAACATATCAAGGATAAATTGAATAAGTTTATACGTTTATTTAGTTCAAATATCATACAAATAATTTGCGAATGCGTGATATTCTATAAATCACATATCGCCTAGTTTCTTGGAAGAACGTCATGTAAAGAGGGTCCGTGCCAAATTTGAGAACTTACAGCTCGTAGCTAATAGATATTGTGAAACGCAATTTTTTTTCTACCAGTTTTGTACCTGTATCGGTTACTCATACCAGTCAGTTGAATATTGTAACCCGCCATTAGAGTGTCATCCACGTAAACATTCTCCGAAATCATACATATTGTTTCAAAAATTTGAATTTTCATTGAAGTACTCAACCGACTCAATTATGGGACCAATTATAAGAAGAACAAGAATTTTCAAAATCGATTCATAATTGTCTGCAATATCGTGTAACAAAGACAGAAAAAAAAACAAACAGACGAATTGGAATTGAGAACCTCCTCCTTTTTTGGAAATTGGTTGAAAAATAATGATGCGGGTCTGGGTGTTTATCTACATACGTATTTATAGGGTGACTGGTGACAAATTTTCAATACTGAAGGAGAGCACTCTGTACTCGATTCTGATCATAATTATGTAATAAAAGTAGGTATTGAATGTTTCACTAGAAATCCCTATGAATAAATAAAGAGACCTTACTACACTTTTCCCGACGCGCTGCCTCAGTCAACACGCACACAGCAGTGTTCCCGCCACACGCACTCCACCCGCTAAGTATCTATTGCATTACCCTTAGGTAACCATGCGTTGCGTAATGAATTCTTTAACTTTCGGAGAAGTTTACTCAGTAAATATTTAATATATATTTTTTAATTTATTTTTTCTCTTCATGTATGATCTTAAGCTATCACGTCCTGGAATTTTGAAAGTGACCCACCAGTCACCCTATATATATATATATATATATAGGACCACTTTAGTCAATTATATTTTAATAGCAGATTAGAAATGATGAGTGCGTCTGAATTTCGAAAAAAATATTTCTCATAAATTAAAATTTCAAAATTCTTCTCTGTTAGTAAAATTTAAGATTAATCTACATTGAATGACTACATACAATTAGATGGAAACGGTTTTTATTACTTGCTGTGTTTTTATTAACTACAGATCATTGGAAGAATTTTAAAATCCGAATTTATGAAAAATATTTAAAAAGAATATTTTCGTAATTATGACCCACTCATCAATCTTGAAAATATTATTGACTACGAGCGTTTGCCCGTGACTTCGTACACGCATAAACTCAAAAGTCCTAAATTTTCCGTTTCCGTGGGAATTTCGGGAATTCCTTTCATAACCTAATCAGTCACTTTTTGAAGAACCTTTATGCAAAGGATCATATCCGTGCACTCAAAGAATAAGATTTTTTCATACAAACTAAAACATCATATATTTCCCGTCGCCGTGGGAATTTCGGGAATTCCTTTCTTAGTGCACCCCTACATCCCCTAAAGATTGTATTTTCCAAATTTCAGCTCTCTACGCCCAGTAGTTACGGCTGTACGTTGTCTGTCAGTCACTCAGTCACGGAACAGTTTTATATATATTGATTGCTAGGCGAACCTATATGTATAGTGACTCCAGCAGCACATACCTGGAAGCGGCTGGGGCGGCGCGCGCGCCTCCTGGCCTCGGCGTCGCGGTGCCAGGCCGCGGCCACCATGAGGCGGCGCTCGCGGCCCACCTGCCGCTCCAGCAGCCGCACCAGCTCCCAGCGGTGGATGGAGCCCAGCAGCACATACCTGGAAGCGGCTGGGGCGGCGCGCGCGCCTCCTGGCCTCGGCGTCGCGGTGCCAGGCCGCGGCCACCATGAGGCGGCGCTCGCGGCCCACCTGCCGCTCCAGCAGCCGCACCAGCTCCCAGCGGTGGATGGAGCCCAGCAGCACATACCTGGAAGCGGCTGGGGCGGCGCGCGCGCCTCCTGGCCTCGGCGTCGCGGTGCCAGGCCGCGGCCACCATGAGGCGGCGCTCGCGGCCCACCTGCCGCTCCAGCAGCCGCACCAGCTCCCAGCGGTGGATGGAGCCCAGCAGCACATACCTGGAAGCGGCTGGGGCGGCGCGCGCGCCTCCTGGCCTCGGCGTCGCGGTGCCAGGCCGCGGCCACCATGAGGCGGCGCTCGCGGCCCACCTGCCGCTCCAGCAGCCGCACCAGCTCCCAGCGGTGGATGGAGCCCAGCAGCACATACCTGGAAGCGGCTGGGGCGGCGCGCGCGCCTCCTGGCCTCGGCGTCGCGGTGCCAGGCCGCGGCCACCATGAGGCGGCGCTCGCGGCCCACCTGCCGCTCCAGCAGCCGCACCAGCTCCCAGCGGTGGATGGAGCCCAGCAGCACATACCTGGAAGCGGCTGGGGCGGCGCGCGCGCCTCCTGGCCTCGGCGTCGCGGTGCCAGGCCGCGGCCACCATGAGGCGGCGCTCGCGGCCCACCTGCCGCTCCAGCAGCCGCACCAGCTCCCAGCGGTGGATGGAGCCCAGCAGCACATACCTGGAAGCGGCTGGGGCGGCGCGCGCGCCTCCTGGCCTCGGCGTCGCGGTGCCAGGCCGCGGCCACCATGAGGCGGCGCTCGCGGCCCACCTGCCGCTCCAGCAGCCGCACCAGCTCCCAGCGGTGGATGGAGCCCAGCAGCACATACCTGGAAGCGGCTGGGGCGGCGCGCGCGCCTCCTGGCCTCGGCGTCGCGGTGCCAGGCCGCGGCCACCATGAGGCGGCGCTCGCGGCCCACCTGCCGCTCCAGCAGCCGCACCAGCTCCCAGCGGTGGATGGAGCCCAGCAGCACATACCTGGAAGCGGCTGGGGCGGCGCGCGCGCCTCCTGGCCTCGGCGTCGCGGTGCCAGGCCGCGGCCACCATGAGGCGGCGCTCGCGGCCCACCTGCCGCTCCAGCAGCCGCACCAGCTCCCAGCGGTGGATGGAGCCCAGCAGCACCATGGACGACGGGCAGTCCACGAGCGGGAACGACTTTATTGTCTGCGAGTTGACAGGTTAAGTTCGCTTGAGATTTCTATGTTCTTTTGCGTGTTTATACAAGTATGATTTGTGGTCATCGGCCAAATTTTTTTTACACGAAAAAGTATAATTTATAGAAACGATTTTAGCAATTTATATCCGCTATCATGTTAAGCTAAGCATGGTCACTCTAAAACTCTAAATTACCATTAAAATAAAGTGTGAATGGGACTATCCGAGTAAGTTTTTCCTCTCCCAGAACACCTATGAGACAGAGGGATGGACTGAAAACCAGCAAAAAATTGACAGCCAATCTATGAGCTCTGACCAAATCTTACGAAAATTTTCGAAATGTGGACCTTATGCAGCTGATAATAAAAACTATACGCACCTTGTTTTCCTTCAGCAAATCTTTGAGCTGCTGGAAGGTCATCCTGTTCCAGATGAACCTCACATTTCGCACCATGAAGTCTTCCACGCAAATGTCGTACATACCTGTCAAAAGATACCATTTGTCATTTTGGTGACCAATTTTTGAGACAGAAATGTAAGATTTTTTTTTCGCTGTCGTTAATGAAAAGGGTTAGAGTGCGGCCGTTGCGGGATTGAGTTCTTGACAGCGCCTTATGTCCACTGAATAAAGTTTATTTCCGATTCGAAAGTTAAAAAAGCTATGATTTTGACAGCTGTCAGGAACGCAAACTCCCACCCGCCGCCGCACTATACTAACCACTAGTTTGTCGCGCGACCGGCGCTCAATTTATCTTGCTTGTCACGCAAAACCGTAGTGCACTTGAACAGTTGCGTTAAAACCGGTTTTATAACCTGATCCAGTTTGCATACAAACAAATGATGATATAATATTGTCTTAAGTTTCCGCGATTCATACTATTAAATAAAACACTTTTTAACCGGATTCATCGCATATATTTACATTTTAAATTTAACTCAACGTTTCGGTGTCTTTGCAGACCCCGTGGTCACGAGCGACTGAGGTGTCAAGCGTCGGATTAATAGATGGAAAAGTTATACATCATCATCTCCACCTGTTTCTCAGTCTTCGAGCGTAGCGTATCTTGAGTTCTATAGCGTCCAGCTTGCTGGATGTTAGATTTCATTGAGCTTGACATCTGAGTCGCTCGTGACCACGGGAGCTGCAGACACCGAAACATCGAGTTAAAATTTAAAATGTAAATATACGCGATAAATCCGGTTTAAAAGTGTTTTATTTAAATGAAAGCTTATAGATGAAGCTATAAAACTAGAGTGAATGTAATGGTAAAATCCGCATTAAAACCAAAATCGAAGAATAACTACTACTGACGTAAATAAACTACACGTACATAAACTACTACTACAGGACCGCGAAGCAAACAAGTGGTTAAAACCATTTTTCAAAATTGATACCTTTCATCTACGTTTTTTTTTTTAACTTTGCGTGGTGCAAGCATTGAATCAAATGCTTAGGAATTAGTAAGTTTTATGAGCGCTCTACACAACTAGTCGAATAAGAAAGAAAGAATTTTCTTGCATTGCGTGACTTGATGGTAATTGAAGTTGGTAGTTAAAAAAGACAGTACACGGGATTTGGGGCGAAATGGTTCTACATAAGACATTGCCAGAATACATCACCACTACCACCGGAGCGGTTATGTTTTGGCTGTAGACATTATATGTATCTAGGGCGAACCTTATTGGTGTCTTATCATCGGATCAGTCACCTGACAGAGATGGGATTCCATAGCAGTAAACTATTATTGTATACTAGCCACCGCGCGCGGTTTTACCCGCGTAACTTTTGATCCCTTGGGAATTTCGGGATAAAATATAGCCTATAACCTTCCTCAATAGTTGAGTTATCAAATGCAAAAATAATTTTTCAAATCCCACTTGTAGTTTCTGAGATTAGCGCGTACAAACAAACAAACTCTTCAGCTTTATATATTAGTATAGAATTTTTAAAAGATAATTGTTGTTGAGTTTCTTGCCACTTCTTCGCAACAGATCGAATTTCCGAAGTGGTGGTAGATTCAGTTCAATTTTAAATAATTTGATGAATTTCAAGTTTATTTAAGTAGGTACCAACAAATTAATTTTTTTTTTGACCTTTTTACAATATTCTTATACAGGGCGGTAGGGATTTTAAAAACCGATCCTTGTTAGGTTCGGTTACTTAACAGCTAAAGAATGAGAAATGAAATGTAGTAATGTAACCTACATTTTTTTTATATATTCGGAACATTAATGTAGAATTTGACTGTTCGAGTGTTATTTTGGTTTATACGAAAAAAATCTTTGTAAAGTTTAAAAGAATTTTATAATCCGTTAAATTAAAGAAAAAGTTACATATAAATTAATATACTTGTATATATTGTACTTTACGATAGTTTTTCCATAAGTTTTGAATTTTAAAGTATGCTTGAGAATAAAATGGGTGAAATACGAATGAATAAATATAAAAAAGCGATCGACGAGGATGGGATTCGAACCCACGCGTGCAGAGCACATTGGATTAGCAGTCCAACGCCTTAACCACTCGGCCACCTCGTCACTTGAACACTATTGTGAAATTAATTAGCATCTAAAGTAGATAGCAGTTCTGATAACGAAATATGGTAATGATAAGATAAATATTTCTGTAATATATGTGTGGATATTTGTATTTGACAAACGGAAAAAGTATGTTGAAATAATTTAATTTTATGAATAAATTAGGCCTATACATATAAATTTCGTCACAGAGACACTCAATTTGGAGGCAGTTTGAAACAGTTAATTAAATAAAGGAACATTATTCATATATCAAAAAAAAATTAAAAGCAAAACAAAGAACAACTTATTCAATTATGAAATTAAATTAAGTATTTTGAGACAGTTGTCATGATTCCATTTTTGGAAAGTCTTTAATAGCCGTTTCGCGCGGTTTCACCATTCCAGACTGTATAGTATCACTATGCCAAATTTCATCCGAATCGGTTGAGCGGTTCTACCGTGATTCAGGAACAAACATCCATGCATCCAAACTTTTACATTTATAATATTAGTAAGATAAACTAGCCGTTTTACACCTGCACCTTAGCGTTATCCTGTAGTTTTGTTGATATTACATAATGATCCTACTGAATTAGGCAAAAAAATCTTAGTGTCTCAAGCAGCAGGGCTAGCATGCAACCATCGATAAATAGTCGAATCGACAAGACAAATATTATTTTGTTATTTTATCCTATTATTTAAGCTAACATGCGCACCATAACAGATAGAATTACTCGATTTGATACCATGATTAAGACCACAGAACCAAATATGTCATAATCTTAATAAATAACATACACTAAATACCATATTCTAAGAAAATATCTATAAAAGGCTCGATTTATCGTTGTCGACGTTAGCATACTAGCCCCGCTGGACTGGTAATTCCGAATTACTCATTCAAACAAAAAAAAACTCTTCAGCAGGGCTAGCATGCAACCATCTACAACGATACATCGGGCCTTTGCATCTGTTATGGACGAAGTGATTAATGCGGGTATGATACATAATGTTCGGGCATTATGTATAATGCCCGCGCTTTATTGGGCTAAGTTATAAATTACTATCTAAACTTCATTATTTATCACATTGCCCGGTAGTTTTTACATTGCTTAACAACATATGGGCAATTTGATAAAGCAAAATTGTAATATTATGTTTAAAAACTAACATGTTACAAACATTGTCGCGATAGTATGGTATGTTGACAACCCCACTGATCGTGACAGAACTTTAGCTTGACAAACGGTGGCACGACGGTACCTAGTTTTGATGGAAAGACGATATTCAAGACAAATACCGTACCTATATACTCTAGGGTTTATGGCGCTTCACCGCCCGCTGGCGCGGCACCGTTCGAACGGCTCGCGCACGTATGGCCTATATGCAACCTAACTGCTCCTCCTCGCTACCCTTGTCGTTGCACCTAACCAACCAACTCGCTTTCTTATGATCAATAAACAGTTTACTAAAGTCACCCACTTAGAAATCCAGTCGCACTATTATAATAATACCGTTCATTTTCATATTTTTTGAAGGTTGTAAAACTGTATCTCATCATAAGTCGTTTGTTTTTTTTTGGTCGCTCGTTTCATTATTTTCTTATTTTTAATATTACTTGAATAATATCAAGTCCTATTTGAGTAATTCAAATAATAATTACGTTTGAGTTGAGTTAATTTAAGTGACAAAATTAAATATGTTTTTATCAATCTGCCCGAAAGGTGATTGACATTTTGTATAATAACCGGGCAATTTGATTATTATTATCAAATGCCCACTCGCATTGGGAATTATCATAGTGCCCGGGCATTATGTATAACACCTTATTTATCACCTGGTCCATGATATATCGATAGTTTTTTTAAATATGGCACTTCCAGTTTTTTTTTTAGAATATGGCAGATTTGGTTCTCTGTGCTTTATCATGCTTTTGAATCGAGTAATTCTATTTATCATGGTGCCCTTGCTAGCTAACGACGATAGCTAACGAAAGCTTTATCGATGATCGCATACTAGCCCTGCAGTCTTTTTTATTTAATTAATCATCATCATCATCACAACTCCGTGTAATGAGCCCACTGCAGGGCTATGAGTCTCTTCTCTGGGTGACGAGGAGGTTTAGGCCGTAATCCAAGCTATACCAAGCTGGTTGGTGGACGTCAGATATTTCAGGGTGCCGAAATGGCTTCTGACCAACCCTAACGACTACTGTATACAAGTATACATCACCCTGGAGCGACTGTTTAACGTGCCCTCCGAAGCACGGAAATCGTCGTGAGAAATGAATGGTCGGCGGTCACCCATCCTAATACCGGCCGCACCGAGCGCGCTTAACCTGCGATATCATTTGATATGCACAGTAACCACGGCGCCACGTCGACGTCTCTTACTTTACTTAATATGAATTAATACTACATTTTCGTTTTATATTTCTACATCAATAATTATAATCAATCATTACAATTAAAACTGTGCGCGCCATATATCTTCTTTCGCCAAGTTTGGGACACAATTGGTCGTTATTTTATACTAGAGACACCGTCATTTTATTTCTTTAAGTGACTAATTGTGACCTCAATTTAATGGTAAGTGACAGTGTGACTAAAGATGGCTCATGCTGTAGACAATCTATACTAATATTATAAAGCTGAGTTTGTTTGTTTGGTTGAACGCGCTAATCTCAGGAACTACTTTTTCGAATTGAAAAATTCTTTTTGTGTTCGATAGTCCATTTATCGAGGAAGGCTATAATCTATATAACATAACGCTGTGACTAATAGGAGCGAAGTTACAAAGGAAAATGTTGCGTAAACGGGAAAATTTATTCAATTTTGAGAGTTTCCACGCTGTGTAAAATGATGTTTGACGGAATTGTTTCTCTTTAAAAGTTCTAAAAAAAGTCCGCGACAGTTTATATCTATCTTTTAAGATTGACTCACAATAACATTCACATTGATGCACGCTGAAACTACAGCAGTATGTGATTGGATATACAGTGTGTCCGGTCACGACCTAGCGATAATTTAAGGTAACAAAATATACCTAATTTCATCGACAAAAACACCCATATATGGGGGTCTACCGACCCTCCTGTCGGAATGGCCGCCATTTAATTTTTTTTGAGAAATAATAAGTCCAGCCACAGAATATATTTTTTTGGCCACGTGATCAAGCTTCTATTTTCATAACTTAGCCACGAGACAATAACTGTTGCGAAAAATGTGTCTTGAAGCAATTTATACTATAATTATAACATAATAATTTATACTTAGTTATATATTCATTAACATTGCGATGAAAAATATTTTGCGACAAGAAGGGCTCCCGTTCCGGTAGACGTAGTCGGCACGGTTAGGTGCGACGACGAGCGCAGCGAGGAGGAGCTGTTAGGTTGCATATAGTTATACACGTGCGCGAGCCGAGCGAGCGAAGCGAGCGGTGCCGCGGCAGCGGCCGGCGAAGCGCCATAAACCCAAGAGCATTTTTAAATAACCCCGACGCCCCGAACCTAAGACGTTGTTTGTGGCACGGATTGTGGCTGACATAGTAATTTAGAAGGCAACTTAGATTTTTAGAGAGGAATAATGCTATAATAATAAATTCTTTATTTGCTGGTATATGGTAATCACAAGTAGGTCTTCAACTATTTTATACAGTGTGTCCGGTCACGACCTAGCGATAATTTAAGGTTACAAAATATACCTAATTTCATCGACAAAAACACCCATATATGGGGGTCTACCTCCCCTCCTGTCGGAATGGCCGCCATTTAATTTTTTTTTATTCTTGTAGATACCTCTGCTGAAAGATGCCGATTTCTCTGGACAGAAAGGTCCTACAGATGTAAAAAAAATGTTATTTTAAAGTTAAAAATAGGAACTATCAAATAAAAATAAACATTATGGAAAATTTTCCCTACAAAATATCTTAAAACATTTACAATGCTAATTTAAGTGAAAAAAAATTGACTGTTTTTTTTATTTTTCTTAACATATTTCAAAAACTAGCACGTTGATACTATTTTTTTTAATACTGTCCTAATAATTAAGGATATAAGGATATTACTTACAAATTGACGTTAAAATTATTGTTGTTAATTGCATAACTCGAGAGTCAGGGCTGTTTGAACATGACCCTTTTGCGAGGATCATGAATGTAGAGCGCTATTAATTTATCTAACAAACATTTATCTTCGATATCTGAGCTGATCAAAGATGATTTTTGTCCTACTTATTCACCGCTCTAACAATAATACAAATAATTTTCCGTCCTTGTCACATAAACCCTATTCAATGTAGCAGGTAGCTCTACATGGGTTTGGGACCCTCACAAAAGGGTCATATTCAAACAGCCCTAACTCTCGAGTTATGCAATTAACAACAATAATTTTAACGTCAATTTGTAAGTAATATCCTTAAGTATTAGGACAGTATTAAAAAAAATAGTATCAATGTGCTAGTTTTTGAAATATGTTAAGAAAAATAAAAAAAACAGTCAATTTTTTTCACTTAAATTAGCATTGTAAATGTTTTAAGATATTTTGTAGGGAAAATTTTCCATAATGTTTATTTTTATTTGATAGTTCCTATTTTTAACTTTAAAATAACATTTTTTTTACATCTGTAGGACCTTTCTGTCCAGAGAAATCGGCATCTTTCAGCAGAGGTATCTACAAGAATAAAAAAAAATTAAATGGCGGCCATTCCGACAGGAGGGGAGGTAGACCCCCATATATGGGTGTTTTTGTCGATGAAATTAGGTATATTTTGTAACCTTAAATTATCGCTAGGTCGTGACCGGACACACTGTATAAAATAGTTGAAGACCTACTTGTGATTACCATATACCAGCAAATAAAGAATTTATTATTATTATTCTTTTCATGGTTACAAATCGCGTTCGAAATTAATATATCAATTTGCGGTTGAGTTTTATCAATATAATATTAATCCTTATTCAATTCAATGCGTTATTTATCATAAGTATTCAATTGTGAATAAAATTGTATTCTGCATCATTTGATTTCAATCAAAATCTAAGGAGATATCGTAATTTTAAAATAACTCCGCAGTAGAATAGGTTTGTGCGGAAAGAGGTGGGCGGGCGAGCCAGTAGTTCGCTGGCATGGCCGGCCACTCGCGCTGTTAAGTCTCCGAGACACCTATCGAACTCTGGGTGCCTATGGCCCTCATCATCACAACTCTTCGTAATGAGCACACTGCAGGGCATGAGTCTCTCCCCTGGGTGATGAGGAGATTTAGGCCATAATCCACCAAGCTGGCCCAGTGCTGGGTTGTGGATGTCAGAATTTTCAGGGTGCCGATACGGCTTCTGACAAACCCTAACGACTACTGTGTACAAGTATACAGCACCCGGGACCGACAGCTTAACGTGCCCTCCGAAGCACGGAAGTCGCCGTGAGAAATGAATGGTCGGCGGTCACCCATCCAAGTACAGACCGCGCCGAACGTTGCTTAACCTGTAATATCGTATGATACACACAGTAACCACGGCGCCACGACGACTTCTTCTATGGCCCTATTTCCTCAAAATTTATTATTTCACTTGGAAATAAGATTTATATGAATGACCGAATTTTTTTAACGGATTTGGATTCAGACTACCTACAAGTTTAATTTCGGCTCAATAGTTTGATTATTACATTCCTAACGATGCTTTTGACTGGTCCAGCATTTCGGTAAACAGTGCTTCTATCATCGCATCGTAATGATTTCCAAAAATAAAAATTAGGTACTAAGTAACAAACGTCACAAAGGTGTTAAAAAGTCGGCAAGCTTGGCAAAACAAATCGTGACCTTTGCGTTTTCTATGTAGATGTATGTCTGTGAGCACACTAGTTCAGTGTTGGCGGGCAGGTTCTAATCTAAGAAAAGACAGTTTTTAGGGCACCTCCTAGTTCTGCTGTGTGCTTTACATAACAAAAGCTTAATTATTACTTACGAGCGTTTGCCCGCGACTTCGTACACGCATAAACTCAAAAGTCCTATATTTTCCGTTCCCGTGGAAATTTCGGGAATTCCTTTCATAAAACAACCAGTCACTTTTTGAAGAACTTTTATGCTAAGTATCGTATCCGTGCACTCATGGAATAATTTTTTTCATACAAATTAATATGTCCAATTATTCCCGTTCCCGTGGGAATTTCGGGAATTCTTAGGGCACCCCTAAATCCACTAAAGAACGTATGTTCCAAATTTCAGCTCTCTACGCCCAGTAGTTACGGCTGTACGTTGTCTGTCAGTCACTCAGTCAGTAACGGAACAGTTTTAAATATATTGATGATTATCATTTGTAGTCTAATATTTTAAATGATATTTTGTGTAAAAAAAGCGTCAAAAACTCACGACTAGCCGAAGATAGAAGGTCGGGTAGATACGGCAGTTTCTTGATGAGAATGATGGAGTCGAAACAGGAAGGTTGAAGTAATGCCGCCACCGCATTGGCTGCCAGTACCGCCGCCATTATTGGTAGTAAATGTGTTACCTGGTTCAAAGAAATATCTTGATTAATTAAATGAAACTTTCTGAGCATCTGAAAAAAAAAAACAAAAAGTTTTATTCATCTTAGGAATTTCACAAAACACTTGATGAAGTCAGTCATCACATACTTCGGCTTTAACGAGTTGTTAAATAAGATATTACAGAAGACCAAGAGACAAAAAAAGCCGGCGGGAAAAAGCTCTTGGCACTCTTTTTCAGTCAGAATTATCGAATTAATACAAATAGGTACAGTACAAATTGACCGTGACATGAAAAAACAACAAACACAAGACAACTAATTGTGAGAGCCAATGTCATGCCACAACCAAACTCTTTTATAGATAAAAATACAAAATACAATCGATTTCGGCTGGGACTCGAACCCAGATCTCCCGCATTCTAGCCGGCACTCTACCATGTTGGTATTTTTATCTATAAAATTATATTTGCCCATCATAAAAACAAAAAAAAACTTTATTCAGCACTATTCCCACTGAAACGGCTTGATGGGTTGAATTAAAATTTCAATAACACGTAAGATGAACTTGGCTCGTTATTTTTTATGAGATTGTTCAATTTAGATGCAGCCGGAAAACGTTAGTAGGTAAAGTTATAAAAAATCGTTTTTTGTGTTTTATATGTCTAATGTTTATCCTTACTTCCTACATCCGATCTCAAAATATGAGAAAATACGGTACAACGAAGCCGTAGAACTATTTCCATGGTAACTTTTCTGCTTCCGTAATTTCATACAAGACTTTTAGACCCGTATTTTCTCGGATTCGTATCGGGTGTGTAATTGCTCTTACTCTGTGTTGTGTATGTTTTCCCTTACTTAAGTATTTTCAAGTGTCTAGTCTTCTCATGGAAGAACGTGTTACACACAAGTAGTTTTCGTCACTTTTCACCAGGCGAAGTAGGAGAAAAACGTCTTGCTTATTAGGCAAAAAATACTGAACAATTAATGTAATAACTTCTTCATCAGTGTAAAAAAGTTGTGTTTTAACGATAGAGACACTAATTTCGCATTGAAATTTAAGTTTATTTGGGTTGTCTACATTTCGGTAGGTACTCTAGTTATTTTATTTGCGATGCAGGTAAAACTTTGTTCAGGTTTTATTTAAGTATCTATATAGGTTATAGAAAAATATTTTATCAAATTGAAATATAATAGATACGTAACATACACATGATGAGTGCATGAGCATTTTCAACTAAAGAATGGTTCGTAAAATTACAATGCATGAATACTGAAACAATAGACGTTTATTCACTGCTACTTAGCATACGTACACACAGGCTGCTTACACACTGTAAACAGATATTAATAAACAAAGGTCGGATTTTTTTTTGGTGTAGAAGTGATGCTACTTTCTATAATAAAGGTTGTCCATGGATCTCTTTATTTATTTATACTTCAGTGCACACAGTGACACAGTAAGAAAAGAATCAGTAAGCCTTATCGCTGAAGGGCGATTTTTCCCGACAACAATGGTTGTCTGTTTTAGTTTACCCTTATGATTGGGGTACGAAAGGTAGGTCGACTTGTTGAATAGTTATAAAGTCACTCGACGCGACGGTACTGGCAGTAAACCGTACCGTAAAATAAACAAAAACACGGTAAATGTCTCGTTTCTAAATTGAATTTAAATGTGTTTGACCATTATACGTTAAAAACTTTGTGGTTTCTAGCATTGAGTAGGGGAGAAAGAATTTGACAATATATTTGAAGATTTAAAATACTTTAAACAATGAAAATACAGAAATATGACAATACTTGCTGTGCCCGCGACTTCGTTCGCGTGGACGACGAAACTTATGAATGAGTTTTTTGTGTAAAGTGCTATTTGTGTAGAACGTAATTTATCGAGCATACCGGTATTAATACTTCTGTCCCGGCGCCGGCCCTTTGTGGTGAATCACAATAGAAAGCCAATAAATTGTGCCTCATTAGCGGTGATTAAGAGGGTATATCTTTTTTCGCGGCATCGCTCGCGTTCTGTAAGTTTTTTGTAGTAGATACTCGTAGAATATTCGAAAAGATAATGGTAACGACAGATAGTCACCGTACGACATCAATTGAGAGCTTACACACGACATTACAAGACATACACGACATTATCAGTGAGCCCGTCCGGTATATGAGCATAAAGGTTCCTTGGACTACTCACGCCATAGCTGACCATGTGAAAAACAACTCACAACTAAACAACTAAGATTGAAGCCAGAAAAGCCAAAGTGACAAGAAGACCTTGCGCCTTATTTATTGTCATAGCGTAGCATAAAGCTACTGGAAACTGTACCTACTCTTTTAAACTGAAATGGGAAAATTTTCGGAATTAAATGATTTCTAGGAATCAAAACTCTTTCCCGGCACATAAAATTTCTGCCTTAATTATGTGAACACTCACGAATAGGTAATCTGCGCTTTATCACTATTCCTAGTAATGCCACATACCGGATTTTCTGTGCGATTAAAATCGATATGTGTTTGTACCTATGAGCTGTTTTTCCTCCTGATATTCCTGCTATTCCTAATAGAATTTCTCCCAAATATTATTAACACTAAAGCAGACACAGTCAAATAACAATTTTTGCTCAGATATTTCATATTTGAAACTCTGTTTTCCAAAGTTTCAAATAGTTCTGCAGGATTATAGTTAGTTTCTGCAGCGTACCTATTCCATATTAATAAGATCGAATAGCTATCAATACTGATTTACAGTTAAGCTCAAACATAAAATCTACGGTCTACGCCTTATAAAAGTAAGCCTAAGTATCTACCTAATTAAAAAAAAAAAACAATAAATAAACTTACCTAAATAAACCAATTTCTGATGATAACTAATCTAAACTCAATAAATAAGCAAAATCCCTAAATACGTATACCTATACGAACGACCAATCCCACCTAAAATTATTATAACATAACCTACGGTCACCACGTACAATATCACATAATATACTACCTATACTTTAAAATTAAATTCTATTCCTACGTCTTATAAAAATAAAACTAAATAACTCTACCTTAAACTGTACTTAGTAAAAACTAAAAGTAATAAAAAGGTCGCACTGAAAAGCACGGTTTAGAATTGCAAGTAGCAGTTAAAACATACAATTTATAGAATGCTAATAAGAACAAACGCTTGCCACTTGACTTGACACGTTCAAATCAAATTTCAAAAAACCGTCCTTATGCTTACTACCCATACGGTAGCAATCCGTGGAGGCCGCGCACCACACTTATGTTGCGAACGGTGCAAGCCAAATTCATCCTTCAGCACTACATTTATTTACAGAATAACTTTTAGTGAACTGCGTGTGACGTAACCTACGACAAACTTATTATTTGCGGTTGATACAGTAATCGGGTCTAGGGATCAAACCGCAAAATTAAGTTTGTTTTTTATTGTATATACTTTTCCGGGATAAAAAGTACCCAGTGTGGTGCCCAGGATATTAAAGAATAATTATACCAAGTTTCATCATAATTGAATCGGTAGTTTTTGCGTGATTCCTGAACAAATAGACAGACAGACAAAAAAATTTTTAATCACATTTTTGGCTTCAGTGTCGGTCTAGTAAGGACACCCAACCTGCCATTTATTCTTTTG
Organism: Stenoptilia bipunctidactyla; assembly: GCA_944452665.1. Classification (NCBI taxonomy): domain Eukaryota; kingdom Metazoa; phylum Arthropoda; class Insecta; order Lepidoptera; family Pterophoridae; genus Stenoptilia; species Stenoptilia bipunctidactyla. The sequence continues at coordinate 3,292,360 of OX101743.1, read as the reverse complement.
ATATTTTTTTATGTACAGAATTTTTACTTCTACAGATTTATTATAAGTATAGATATAGATGAGCAGCCTTATTAGTTACTCGTATTACTCAACAGAAACCTCTTTCAGACAGCGCTTAATTTTTAAAATTTATTATAAAAGCGATTGGATTTGCACTTCTTTTCAGTCTACCTTTTTGATTTGAATACGCTACAAAAATAGCATAAAATTACTTTCTGTTACAATCTACCAGAAACCAGGCGTGCCAGTATCATCTCTACATTATAAAATTTCAAGAGTACGATAATTATTATAGGCAACGATTAAAACTTAATAAAATATGTGCGGACATTTTAAATTAGTATGTAACATTACAGCTAAAATACTGTTTAACAAAACTAATCAAATGAAATGGAAAATATATGAGTACCTATATTTTTGTATCAGTTCCTTACCTGTCCAGTCATTTCTATGACAATCACAATAGTGGAGACAGTGTGTGTGACCGCACCAGTGAACGCGGCCGCTCCAACCGTCGCGTACCCACCTGGTCATAAAATTAAAGAAAAAGTTAGTTTTTCATACAAACATATATAACCTCACGTCTGCTTTTTGGGGTAGGCAGAGACAAGGGAACGCCAGTTGCTTCGATCCAGACATACCTCTTTCGCTTCCTCCACGTTCATTAATCTTTTCATACATGATCGAAGGTTACGAGCACGGGTGATATTAACTAGGCTAAGTTCTTTTAAGTTCTTTTTTAATTACTTCCATGCTGGACTGGGAGCGAAAGAAAAACATAGAATGCGCCAGCTGCTTCGCTTCCCAGGCAAACCGTAAAAGTCAGTTAAGGGACGGAGGTTTTATTGGCGTTTTTGCGCGTGATAGGATAGGCTGACCCCCTGTCACTGCAATAGTCTCTCCCCATCATAATAATACCTCCAAATTTGTCAAACGTGACATGATATGGTCTTATAGCCTCTATTGTTTTGCCTACCCCTCTAGGGATACAGGCGTGAAGTTATAGTTCTTCATATATTCACAAATACATTCAGATAAGTAGGATAGACTCGGAAAAGCCCTACCGCTTTTGGATAGCCGCGTCGTGTCCTAAAAGAAAAAGTTCCAGCGACTTTTGCTTGGACCTGTTTAGGGATCGCCTGTCTAGTGACCGCCCTTCATATAATTTGTTTGTTGCCAAATGACATCGCTTCTTAAGTCCTAAACCCATATGCTTACACCTTCAACCTCATCACCTCATCATCTGAGATTGAGGTTGAAGAAGGATTAAGTAACCGATCAAAAATGTTTTGTATGATAAAATATGGTGGGATTGATGTATGTTAAGCACTAATTAATAATCAGCGGGGCTAGCATGCTACTGTCGACAACGATAAATCGGGCCTTTTATCGATATTTTCTTAGAATATGGTATTTAGTGTATGTTATTTATTAAGATTATGACGTATTTGGTTCTGTGGCCTTAATCATGGTATCAAATCGAGTAATTCTATCTATTATGGTGCGCATATTTGCTTACATAATAGGATAAAATAACAAAATAATATTTATCTTGTCGATTCGAGTATTTATCGATGTGAGCATGCTAGCCCTGCAGAGCATTAAAAAACCAATACTGCTACGTATTATCAAAGAAATGTACGACGAGATGTTTTATAATAGCGCGTAGTCGCATATATTTTATAGGTATTTATTCATCATTAAGAGTGACCATGCTTTGCTTAAGATTAGCAAATATAATAATTTCCATGTAAAAAAATACAAACCATTTGTTTGTAAAAACCGTTTCTATAAATGATACTGTTTGAGTTAAAAAAAATGGCTGGCGATTAATAAACAACTCTTTATTCTTATATCATGACGTTACATAAGCTGTTGGTGTTTAATAAGAATTATTAGAGATAATTTTACAAATAATTCACTTTCTATACCAATGTACAAGAAGAATAATTTAGCTTTTTTTCACTATAGGGACTAGGCAAAAAATCATCATCATCATCATCACAACTCTTTGTAATGAGCCCACTGCAGGGCATGAGTCTCTCCCCTGGGTGACGAGGAGGTATAGGCCATAATCCACCAAGCTGGCCCAGTGCTGGGTGGTGAATGTCAGAATTTTCAGGGCGCCAAAGTGGCTTCTGACAAACCCTAACGACTACTGTATACAAGTATACAGCACCCGGGACCGACTGCTTAACGTGCCCTCGAAATGAATGGTCGGCGGTCACCCTACCGATCGCACCAAACGTTGCTTTATCTGTGATATCGTATGATACACACAGTAACCACGGCGCCACGGCAAAAAATACATCTTATATTTTATTAATAATCTATTACCGCCACTTCGCCGTCCTTACCTGGCAAAATCTTCTGTATATGTCCCCCATAAGCGACGCCCAGCGGACAGAAGTAGGCCATCAGTTCGCCCGTGAACCGCCCTAGAGAGGCCCCCATCTTGAACGCCGGCACGAAGATACCAGCCGGCACCGGCAGCGTGCACGATATCATGGCTAGGAAGTACTGGGATACAAAGTTTTATGTTTAATATTGTTATAAGTTTTCAAGACAATTGTTTTGTTATCTGTAATAAATATGACAGTTCCAGTGTGCCCACTTTAGGGGAAAAAAAAAACTTGATGCGGTTTAAGTGAATGAACGTAATTTTTTTATATTATAAGATCGTAATGTATGGAAAACAAATGTTTTGGCTTAAAAAATAATTCTTTTTTTTGACTTTGATAGCAAAGGGCAACTATTCTTGAAATTTCATTTTTTACGACGAAAGGAGTTTTAAAATAAGAAGTTACCAAGTCGATTTTACTTATACTGTAACCGTTTTAAAGCACTAGTTATGTTTGGTAATTAATTAATTTCATTAAAGTTATTTTGAAGATAAAGTACACGCTTAAAATTTAATTAATTATACATTGCTTTAAAATTTTATGCAAAACGAATGACAAAGACTCGTTTAATTTTCAATCATTCTCATTCAGTACTTACACTACGAAATTCTGGTATCATTATTTTTCTTTTTGACATTTCGAACTGTTAGTTTTCTGCATTGGATTATTTGCCAGAGTATAGCTCCGGTGCTCAAGTTTTCCGACAATATTTAATGAAGAGCTAGATTTTACTAAAATCCGGTGAGATAGAGGTCAGACGTGGGCATAGTCTATAAAAGCCGAAGTACAAAATTGTGACGTCATTAAGCGGCCATTCGATGGTCTTATGATGAATAAAAAAATTTCATTTTCAATAAAAACAGAATTAACACAGGCTGAAGGCTGAACTTTATTAAGAAATCGTCTACACTAAATCCTTGTGAATTCATCTTTGCCTTCCTCGTCCCTTACAATCTGTGGTGAGATATATTTAAAGCCACATGATTTATATCTTGTAAGTTATAAGAGTTATTTATTTAGGGACAGAGGCTTTATTGGAGATTTTTTTTGTGGGCGAAAAACTGACCCCCTGTCACTGCAATAGTCTCTCACCACTATTATAATGCCTCCAAATTTGTCAAACGTGACATCAGATGGTTTTATAACCTCTGGTGTTCTGCCTTCCCGATAAGGGATACAGGCGTGATGTTATGTTATTTATTTGCAAAGTTTAGGAAAACTTACAGCTAGACATATAATAAACAGAAAAGATAGGAAAATGATAGCCAATTAAAAGTTTTCACAAATAGGTGACAAAATAAATAAAGAAAGAACAATCACAAAACTAAAATCACAAAATTAATATTCCACTAGGTAAATATAATGGTAAATTAAAATATACAAATATATATTTAAAAATATGTAAGTATGGAGAAAGAGAGAAAAAAAAATATTGGTACTTAATACATTAGTTAAATGAAAAATGATTTAGAAATGATTTATAAGAACTTAAAAATTCCAGAACACATACATTGAGGTAAAAAGCGAGTTACGTAGTACGTAAGGTACAGAACCCTTTAAAATGAATATAAAAAAAAACAGCTGACCTGCGAAAAGAAGTATATAACAAGACATCCGAACACGTTGACTTCTGGCGTGTGCCAGTGATCCACGATGGCTGCTTGGTCGGCAGACAAGTCTTCAGTCCACGTGAAGTTTGAGAATAGTGATAACACCTGAGGATTAAATAGCGTGGGGTAAAGGATGAATTTCTTATTTTAAACGCCTTGATGATCGTATTAATCATATCAAAATAAACAAAAAACATATAAATATCCCGTTTTTAAAGTGCTGAGGTATTTTATTTTTATGGTATAATAAAGTACTTTTTTTTTATAGCCAGACAATCACACTAACTACATGGCCCCAAAGTAAGCATAGCTTGTGATATGGGATACCATGCAGCGAACTAGGGGGGAATCTAAAATATAAATACATAAACACCCAGACACGGAACATTTTTTTTTCTGGTTCCGTGCGGGGATCGAACCCGCAACCACTGGCGTCTGAGGCAGATAGGTTTACCCCAACGCCATAGTGGTCGTCAAATGATTTAGTTTACTAGACTTTATTTAAATATCGAATAGTGTCCTCATAATGTTGATTGTCTTTGTGAAAACTTTAATTTAACAATTACCACTATGACCGGGTAAAAACTTCTAAGTTCACGGCTCAGGGCCCGACGGTAGTTTTCTGGAAGCACTATAGGTCTACCAGAATCTAATTGCAATTTTTTTTTTAATAGCTATTATAGTCACTGTCAACTGAAATTTCGAGGAATTGCTTTTGATTTGGCTTCAAAGAACGATGGCAGGTCTCCATACAAGAAATGGTCTTATGCAAAATAGATACGTCCCGTAAAAAAAAAATATGTTTAAAGGTTCGGCATTAGTTTTAAGAGTCTACATGTTTTTTTGCCTATCTACATGATAGGCAAAAAAACATATGCCTATCGATGTTTGTATTTTAGGTTATGAATAAAAACTGCAATAACAAAACAGCAGTGCGAGCACAGAACTTTATCGAATCGTTTGTTAACGAATGTTCGTATAGTATGGAGACGGTTTTTAAGAAAAAAATTAAATCTATCCATTGCCGCACGGCCAGCTTAAATAAATGTGTGCCTTGTTAATTTTGAATGTTTGTAAACAATGTTTGTAAACAAAATTACAATGTTACTCAAAACTTGCAACCGACTCCACACTATACGAGCATTCGTAAACATTCTGTGCTCCCACTGCAGTACAATAATCAAATCACTTATTTCAGATTAACATTAAATGAAACAGAAACTCAGCTAATCAGTTGAAATGCTTTTTGTCTTTATACATAACTCCAGCTTTAACTAGAGTAAGTAAAAAAATTAAAAATCGTAGAAAAATAATGCAAAAACTTTCCTTGTTATGACATCTAAGTACTTCAAAACAATCCAGACAAAATTCTGCCACTGTTCTTTCCTTTAAAATTTTCCCTCCAATTTCCTCAGTATTGCTAGCGTCAATTTCTTTTTTCACATTTTCCCATCAGATCCTGGTAGACCTATACACCATATATTGATAGCCGTGACCATAAGTCATGAAATCAAGAAATGGGGAAGTCATCTTTGCCATGTAGCATGAGCCGTTTGCGACAGTTTTAATGAAATTAAATATGTTTAGTTTCAACGAATATCTTTTAATTTTTAAGTTTTTTTTTGCATCCAATAATGGTTAATTATTCTTAACAATTTGAAAAATATACTAAATATTCTCGATGACCAGGGCCCGGTAGCTCAGTTGGCAGAGTACCCGACTGGCAAGCGGAAGTCCCAGGTTCGAGTCCTGGTGGGGTAATTTTATTTAGTCTTTTAGATTTTGTAATTGACCATACCTGCTCCTGACTACCCAAATCAGCTGCCATGTACTTGCCGAGCCCGGGAGGAAACAGGATGGACATCACCAGCAGAGTCATGAACCCAGGGTAGATGAAGCGGCTAGAAATTAAAAGAAAAACTTTATGCTTTGTTAACTAAAGCTGGCGCCTTCACAGTACTCACACATATGCAATTTTGCTATACAGTATGTTCAAATATAAATGATTTTGATTCAAAATGCGACTCGAATTTAAGTGTTGACTAGAGTTAGGTTTTAGTAAGATGGGCTTGTTGTAGATAAATAAATACAATTAAACATATGTGTTACTTGTTATAATTTATTATGATTATTACATTATTGCTTTGATCTAGCATTTATATTATGCAGGTGCGATCGATTTACAAACTATTTCAGAGCGAAATTAGGCATTGTTTATATTTTTATTTTTTATTATTGACAAATACGGTCGATGACATATGCTGCCAACTACGTAATAAACACACTTCCATGATTTTTGCGTTCACTGCAAATAAATAATCACACGCGATCACAAGATCACGCTGTATTTATAAACATTAGAAAAAGTAAAACAATATCTGTCCCCTTCACACTTATAAGCTAAACCGCGCGCGAGAGAGACGGGCAGACTTCACAGACAACACACAAGAGCAATGAGTAAATGTGTTGAAGGCGCCAGCTTTAGTTAATTTAGTTAATTTAATTATCATGAGTTAAGCAGATATTTTACTTAAAATGTAGTCAAATGTTGACAAGGATATTGTGGAAGGAAGTGAATTTAAAAAAAAAATTGGATTACGTCTCAATTCTCCATACAAATAAAAACAACTTTTAAGATTTTTTTCAAACAGAAAGAAAGAAAGACCAAATCGTCGTGCATTGCTTTCTGCACCTGATAAGTCAAACCGCTACGAGAGCTCGCGCGTCACTGTGGCCACCGCACCACCGTTAGGCCCCAGGCCCCAGTCACCGCGCATTCAGTGTGGCCGCACACATATTGTCTTACGTTTTCACGATTCTTATTTTATTTTATTTTATATTAACTAATCTGAGTGACTTGGTGAGGGTGGCGTGCACGAATAGTGGACCCGACTGGCTAGCGACCACCCTCAATATAAAATCTGCCACCACATATTACCGCTCTAGGGATGATGTGTTCCGGAAATATTTTGTGAACAGGAGTCTTCTTCGACTTCATCTTCACTTATCATGTTTAAATAAATGTTTTAATAAATAATAAAATAAAGTCCCCAGACACTCACACCAACTACATGGCCCTAAACTAAGCAGAGCTTGTGATATGGGATACTATGTAGTGACTAGGGGGAATCTAGAATATAAAAACATATATAGGGTCGCTTTATAAAAGTCAATAATATTTTAATAGCAGACTAAGAATGATGAGCGTGTCATAATTACGAAAAAAATAAATAAAAAAAAACATTTTTCATAAATTAAAATTTCAAAATTGTTCTATGTGATCAAAATTTAGGTTTGATCTGTAGCTTATGACTACACAGCAAGTACTAAAAACGTTTCCATCTAATTGTATGTACTCAGTCATAAAGTGTAGATTAATCTTGATTTCACTCACAGAGATGAATTTTGAAATTTTAATTTATGGAAAATATTTAAAGATTTTTTTTTCTTTTCAATATTCAAACCCACTAATCTGCTATTAAAATATAATTGACTATTATAAGCGGACCCTGTATGTATAGATAAATGCCCAGACCATCAACATTTTTTTTTCTTGTTCCGTGCTGGAATCTTACCCGCGAGCACTGGCGTCTGAGGCAGACAGTGTTACCCCATCGCCAAATGGTCCTCGAATATGAATAAGAGGATAATAATGTTAATGACACCTGTTTTGTGGTAGAATGTCTATAGTGGTCTCCTAGCTACAGGATTCAGCCTGACACCAAATATGTATGTGTAGTATTTTACGAAGAATCAATCCTACCAACGTCATCAACATCAACAAATCGTTAAAACTAAATTAATAAAACTATTTGACTGTATTATACCTAGGTATGTATTTTCTATATTCTGTATTCTTTGTATTTATATATCTATCTATTTGTGTAAAACTTATATGCCTGAATATTATTCATGTTCATTGAAAAAACACATACATGCTCAAATGTCATAATACAAACTTACACACACACATACACTCTCTCTTAAGAACTCTTAACACTCAAACTTGTTCACTTCTCTAGTCGAATAGGTACCACGCCGCTCGTGTATTGATAATTATTGTATAGTTATTGAGATTAATAATATTGTTATTAATAAGTTATTTCTGCTTAAAATCAAAAAAATATTCTTAATTAATGCTTATCTATTGTTATAAATTATTATTATTTTTACTTGTATGCTTAATTTTGTATTTTTAATTTGATTCTTTGGTGTACTTTTGTTTGTTTTATTCTACCTACTCTAAAAAGTTTGACTGTGTAAAAATAGTGAACCTGTTAGTGGCAATATGTATTTAACCTAATTTTTCTTGTTATAATAGTCATAAGTGCTGTTGGTTCTGTGAACATTAAATAAATATATAAAATCAAAACTATTACAATTATTTTTTACTTACTTTTTCTGTAAGAAGTTGCTAAGCGTCTTGGTGTTTCTCATGAACAGCACGTACTGGCGATGCAGCCAAACCCAGAAGGCGGCCATTAGTCCACACACCACGCTGAAATAGAATACATTATGATTATTTCTCTTAAACGAAAACTACATCGTCGTATCTTAGTAATATTAAAATGTATCTGTATAATGTATATCTGTTGTTTAAATCTAAAGTTAATACTTTTTATTATTAGTACTTATTTATTATTAGTTTCAAATAAAATACTGTTATATTTATTCATTCAAATTCCATTATTTGAGGGCTTTTCTGTTATGCTTATGTTTTATTGTTTGTTTGTTTCTATATATATTTACATTTTAAATTACTCTGCTGGCTTCTTAATGTGTATGTCGCGTTTTTACCTACTTTTTTCATGAGAACTACTAATACTAATTTATGAGCATTAATTAAGAACATATATATATATATAAGACGTCGTGGCGCCGTGGTTACTGTGTGTATCATACGATATCACAGGTTAAGCAACGTTCGGCGCGGTCGGTACTTGGATGGGTGACCGCCGATCATTCATTTCTCACGACGATTTCCGTGCTTCGGAGGGCACGTTAAGCAGTCGGTCCCGGGTGCTGTATAATTGTATACAGTAGTCATTAGGGTTTTGTCAGAAGCCATCTAGGCGCCCTGAAAATTCTGGCCAGCTTGGTGGATTATGGCCTATACCTCCTCGTCACCCACGCGAGAGACTCATGCCCTGCAGTGGGCTTATTACAAAGAGTTGTGATAATGATGATGATATATAAGAATGAGTCTGTATCTACCTACTCCCAGGCAGCGGCTGAAAATCAGCGCTTTGCTAGCTTCCTAACAAAGCATTAGGCTGAGTCGTCGCCTTTTGTTTTTAGTTAAAGTATTTATGCTTGTATAAGTATGCACTGTTTAGTCATAAGTTATTTGTAGGTTTAAATATGTTACCTAAAAACAATAAAGATTTTCTATTCTATTCTATTCTAAATGCAAAAGTTAGGTTAGATGAGTGTTTGTTCATTCATCACGGCAGAACGGCTCAACGGATTTGGATGAAATTTGTCATAGTCAGGGACCGGAAAACCCCTTTATTTGATTAAGCCTATTGATAGGGTAACCCTATCAAAATCTTACCATATGGAAGTGTAACCCTATTGATATGGTAAGCCTATCGACGTGGTAACACTTTGAATAAAGTTAACTACTTTCGGATGCGCTTACCCTGTGATAGGGTTGCCTATTTCTATCTCTTTTCCGCGCATGCTGTTGAATTCGGAAGTATAATTCGAAGTGCGAGATTGAATAGATGGTGATATTTTTGATAATTTGATATTCTTAGAGATTAAATTTGCCTGCAGGTTTTAAAACCCTTTTGAATCGGTAACCTTCAATAGGGTTTTCGATAGGCTTACTGCTTACATGAAGCTAACTCTATTGATATGGTAAGCCTTAAATTAGGGTAAGTCTTCGATACGGTTACCAAATTGATATTGATATACCAATCAAAAACCTCTTTAAGGGTAAGCGGTTCCGGTCCCTGGTCATAGTGCTGTACAGTCTAGAATAGCATATAGACTAATAATATTGTCTTAAGTTTTCGCGAATCATACTATTAAATAAAACACGAGTCTCGTGATCACGGGGTCTGCAGACACCGAAACGTCGAGTTAAAACTATACGCGATAAATCCGGATAAAAAGTATTTTATTTATTTCCACATAGGCTATCTTTTTATCGCGATATTTCCGCAGGATTCGAAATTCTGCGGGTGAAACCGCGTAAAACCGCTAGTATAAATACAGGGTAAATTTTTTTATGAAAGCAATAAATTTCGAAATTTTTTTTCATACAAATATTTAAAGATAAATTTATATTTTTTCTGTAATCCTCATGGGTACTAGAATACATCCGTGAAGGTATTATATAGGGTTTGCGGGACACCCTGTATATTATTCGATGAAGCAAGTTGAGAATTTAATTTCTTTTTTAATTAGGAATTTTTGAATAATATTCAAAAATAATTACAAAAATTAAGGCATTCCCCGACAAGACTCAAACTTTTTTGTCGCTCATAATAATTTTAAACAACTCTAAAATACGATAGCAGATAACCGGTGGATATATTACAAGTTATTTGAAGACCATTCAAATATTGACGACCACATTGTCTGCCTCAGACGCCAGTGGTTGCGGGCTCGATTCCCGCACGGAACAAGAAAAAAAAAATGTTCCGTGTCTGGGTGTTTATCTATTTATGTTTTAATATTCTAGGTTCCCTAGTTCGCTACATGGTATCCCATATCACAAGCTATGCTTACTTTGGGGCCATGTAGTTGGTGTGATTGTCTGGGGATTCTTTTTTATTTATATTTGTCTTGGAGCAGGGATCGAACTCGCGCCTTATTTACTTACTTAAGTAAATAGATGTTAAGTAAATGTTTCAAACATTTACAAGTAATTAATAACGACTCGAATAATAGCATCGCGATATAATCGCATCTCATAAAATCTCATAAATTAGAAAACAAATCGAAATAATCGTAATTTAATTTCGCCGTATATTATACGTAATCGCGATTTTTCTGAAAAATTAAGTACCCAGTACGTTAATCAATATTTTATCGAACATATCGATTACCGTTATACGGTCTTGTATGATTGATTATTAACAAAAAATCCAATAAATGATTTTGATCTAACAATAATCCACATAATACAAAATATAGGTAGAATAAACAAAACGTGTTCATACATTTCAAAAAGAAATTGATAAAAAACGATGAAATTCCATTTGAAGATAGCCAGTAAATCTGCGCTAATAGCTCATAATATATATTCATATTTTGTTTATGGCTTTTCATTACAAAACCTACAAAGCATTTAAAATAAATTTAAATTTTAGATATGAGTTTACAGTTCTTATTAGAATTTGATTGAAAACCAGCTAATTCAATACCTCTTTTATGTTTGTCGGCTAACCGAAGAAATTAGCTATGTATCATACCATTATAAGCACACATTCACTTTCACAGAAAGATGTAAATATATAATTTATAGCGCCATAGGACCGAGTCGCCTATTTCGCGGTCTCGATCAGCTGACGAGGTGGCCGAGTGGTTAAGGCGTTGGACTGCTAATCCAATGTGCTCTGCACGCGTGGGTTCGAATCCCATCCTCGTCGTTATTTTTTATTTCTTCTTGTTTCTTATTTAGTGTTTTTCTTGTTTTTTTTTACTGTAATTTTATATTTTTTTTTAGTAAAAAGAAGATTCTAAAAGTCCAAGTTTTTTTTTTCAGTAACAAAAAATACTTTTTTTTAAGATTAGTTATATTACTTGGCACTTAATTTTTTTTACTTGGTTTCTTTAAGAAATAAATGCTACAGATATTACAAATTTTAGAATAACAAAATATTTTGATATTTGAATTAATTGTTGAGATTTTTTTTTTTAATAATCTCATACATAGTTTCATTTTTCTTATAGTTTCAGTTTTGAAATGGTGTGGATTTAATTACTTATCTGTCTTTAGTCGTGAAAGATACCGAAATGTCGAGTTACAATGTAAAAGCCGAATAAAGTTGAATAGTTTCTCGTTTGTTTTAAATCAAATATTTTGTATTTATTTAAGCAGCTATTCTTAATTTATGAAGATATAACAACAGCATCAATCAACAGCATCAATAACAACAGCATCAATAACAACAGCAGCAAAGTTATCAGGGTATAAATTCGGTCAGTAAAGTCGTCATGGCGCCGTGGTTACTGTGCCTATCAAACGATATCGCAGGTTAAGCGCGCTCGGTGCGGTCGGTATTAAGATGGGTGACCGCCGACCATTCATTTCTCACGACGACTTCCATTTCGGCGCCTTAAAAATTCTGCCATCCACCAACCAGCACCGGGCCAGTTTATTGGATTACGGCCTAAACCTCCTCGTCACCCAGAGGAGAGACTCATAGCACTGCAGTGGGCGCATTACACGGAGTTGTGATGATGATGATGAAATTCGGTCAAACATTCTGTAATTTCATACTTTAGTTTTCAACCGACTTCCAAAAGGAGAAGGGTCTCAATTAGGGTTGCCAACTTTTTTTTCTAGAAATACAGTATATTTGAGTCTGAAAACAATATCAAACAGTATTTTGGAAAAATAAACAGTATTCAGTTTATTTAATGTTTTAAACACATAGGTATTTTTAGAGCTTCTTGCACAAATTATTAATTAAAGTCTAGCATATAAAGAGTTTAGCTTTTTATGCTGAAAACAGCATTTTGTATACTTTATTTTTGTTCAACAGTAAACAGTATAATGTAGTGAAACACAGTATAATACTGTTAAAAACAGTATGGTTAGCAACCCTAGTCGCAATTCGTGTGATTTTTTTTGTATCTTTTTTGCGCGATAATTTGGTCAGCCATGAATCGATTTTGATGATTAATGTTACATAATTATGGTAGAGGAATAGAGTGGAGTCGAAAACGATTGAGTACTTTTTGAAAAAAGAATCGAAAAAATATGTACCTATTGAAAACGGAGAATATATGTATACGTCGATGACGAAGGATTTTAAAATGTTACTGAAGTTGTTTTTGTACTCTGCGTTAATTGAATATTATTACTATGATGATTAAAATAAAGAGGACTTTGGTGCCCACTCAGGCACCTGTCACAGGTACCACGCGATAGAATGCTGTTTTATTATAGGTACAGAAGGCAGATTTTTGACAGGTTAGTAACGCTTGATGTGCTGCCTTCTGTACTTAAGTTGTTATTGAGTGAAAACTTTAGTGCCCACCTAGGCACCTATGAACGAAGAGAAGAGGAACACTGCGACTCGTAATGTCCTTTCTAATAAAAATAATCTATAAACGTATTTCTATATCTTTTCGACTCGTATGAATGTTATATTTTCGTATATTTTAATCTATATCACAGTTTGAACAAATGTGCCAAATTTCAAGTGTATGTATGTATGTTTGTGTTCGCATATCTCCGGAACTACATTTCCGATTTGAGTGATTCTTTTTTGATTATTTCTGTGATTATTTTTTGCTAGTTTCATAAAAATTGGTTCAATTATCACGTTTATAATAAACCTTACCCTAACAAAACAAATACAGCGAACTCTTGCGGGTCAAACGGGAAGTCTTGTGGCAGATGAGTCGGGAACAGCGGCTTGACAGTCGGCATCGCACCCGACCATACAGATAGTAGACGGAACATCTAGTTTAAAAAAAAAAGGAAAAAAAACTTATGAAAAAAAGAAAATAAAAAAATAAACAAAAAAGTAAGAGTTTTAATCAAAAAGTAAGAACAATTTATATACATTTAAGAAATTATTTAAAGACTTTTTATTGCACCAACAAAAAGTGGCAGGGTGTCTGAGCAATGGCGACTCTTTGTCTCAGTGATTTTTTGTTTTATTTATTTCTCTTAAGGCGACATATTGAAAAAATGCATTGACTTTCATCGCAAACTATGAGAATATGACAAGACGAGTGGAACTGACATTTTGATATGTGTAAATTCATATCTTTATCTATACTTTGCCTGCTCAAAAACATGATTTGATGATTTTGACTCGATAGTTTTATTTTTCGAAAACACGTCTAAAAACATACTTTTGTTAAAATTACTACGTATATGCAATCCATATGCTTAGAATTTACTTAAATTCAATCTTCACATTATTGTTCGGACTTTGGTTGCTCAAAATTTACATAGCATTTACCGTTATTTTTTTATCGATTTTTGAAACGATTTCTGTGTCTGAGCGGTGTCGATGGTGGCGATTTCTATGCAATACGCGACCTTATGTCGGCGTGTTAAGGTGCTAAGATTTCAAGAAAAAACATTTCGATGTGTCGTCTTAATGCTATATGATTTAATTTACTTTTTATTAATTAAACTTAAATTGCTTTATGATTTAGGTTTCTTTTTGGTTTTGAATGTTTTATTTGTAATTATTCAATCTTATATTTTATTTTGTATATTTCTTATCTTATCTATTTAAAGTAACATTAGTTTACAATTTGTGAGGCAGAATTATCTTCTGTTTAGGCTCTGACACAATAACAGCGTTGTTACTAAACTAGTTTCGGTATTCAACATTATGCTGAGTCCGGGCCTTTTTGCTTACATGACCTATTTGTTAAATCTTTTTTATTTTGTGTTTTCATTTGTTTTTCTTTTGTAAGTAAATAAAGTTATTATTATTATTATAGTTTTTTAATTGTTTTAAACTATCGCGATTATTTTTACTATACTTTAATGATTTTACGGGATTCTTACCACCATTTCCGATTTTCATTTCGCGCGTCCGATATCCGCGATCATCTCTTGTAACAGCTTCGAAATATTGGACGTGGGAAATAAAAGTCGGAAATCGTGGTAAGAATCCGGTAATTTCATTAAATTTTTGTATCCCCTTCGAAAGGCCGATGTAAATAAATAAATCATAATGTTATAAATAATAATAATAAATAAATATTTCTGACACTCACACAACATTATCTAGCCCAAATTAAGTTTCTTAAAGAACTTGTGTTATGGATACTAGATAACTGATATATTAAGAAATTTATAAACATTATACATATTGTAACTAGTTATAAGGTAAATACTGTTTTCTACACAAACTTAATTGGAGAAATTGAATAAATTATAATAATTATTATTGAATAAATACATATTTTTATTAGAATAAACATATAAACATCCATGACTTGACGGCGGATATCTGTGTTCATCACACAAATATCCGCCACCGCCGGGATTCGAACCCAGGACCTCTGGCATAGAAGGCAATGTATGTTACCGCTACACCAGCTGGTCGTCAAATGCGGTGTTATAATGCGATTAACTCACGCACGACTTATATTATGGATAAAAAAACAATGTTCCGTTTTAAGCACCGTATCTTTAATGCTTTGGTAGAGTTTCGATTTCTAGCCGATTTCGTTTAAGAAACGATCAACAACATAGATAACGCAAATGCATGTACAGAAGACAGCACGTCAAGCGTAACAAATCTGTCAAAAAAAATACTCGAATCTGAACTCTATGCCCTCGACATTAAGTTAAAATTTGTTGTGGAAATTTGACGAGTAATGTAACGCTTGATCTGCTGCCTTCTGTACCACAAAGCAGATATATAGTAGAGCTGCTGGAGACAAAGATGCACAGCTTCAAGTTGTCGTGACGTCACAGCCTCAATAGCTCAAGCTACTCCGCACTAGAGGCACTGGCGTCACTTCGATGTATGTCTGTGGAGATTACCCTCTAGTTTTGCTGTGTTATCTTCAAAACAGAAGCTTACTTTAGAGCTGAGTAGTTGGTACGTGTTTCGATAATTTATTAATTTAATTTAATGCTTTAAGTACTTACAATAGCTCCGCAGCAAGCAGCGAAGAATCCCCTCCAATAGTTTCTTACTGCGAAGTACGTCGTCGTTACTTCGATAGAGAACAGCACTCCTAAAAACAATTAATAATTTTAATATTGTTCTGTAATTGTTTATTTATTTTAGTAAGAAGTGACACAACAGACACAGTAAAAATATTACAGAGTATTGAAGCAAAAGGTATACATGAATAAAAAAGGGAAAGACTTTACTGCATTCACTATCCCTAATAAAGGGCAGAGCCCTGTGAGCTTAGGATAATCAATATCTACGAAATATTGACAAATATGATTTATTTATAAGGCTTTCATAAATTATTTACCTTAAATAAGATTGCATGAATTTTTTATTTAAGTTATCTTTAAATTTGGTTCCTCATTCTTTTTGTTTTAAATGGGTCTTAGCTTAATTAATGAGCCCAATAAAATAAACCAAGGTCCGATTTTTCAATCGTCGAATAAAATTTATACATACATACATAACGTCACGCCTGTATCCCTTATGGGGTAGGCAGAACACCAGAGATTATTAGACCATCTGATGTCACGTTTGAAAAATTTGGAGGTATTATAAAGATGGAGAGAGACTATTGTAGTGACAGGGGGTCAGCCTATCGCCCGCAAAAGCGCCTTTAAAACCTCTGTCCCTTAACTGCCTTTTATGCTTCGGCTACACTACCGTGATATGCCAGTAATTATTGCCATAACTTAAACAACACCTAGGTGTAACCACGATTTACGGCCATAATTTTACAATGCCAATCAATATGGCAAATGGCGGTAGGCAATAGCTCCGGCGGCGGTCTTTTTTCGCACATCAAAGAAGATTACCGCAGTAATTATAGCGTTTGTGGCCACACTACCGTTTGTCCAGTGTGCAATATGAGCTCACCGGCGACGCACGTATCGACCGACATGGAGTGGTCAAATGAAAAAGCGCTCGAGTTTTTAGAATTATTCCAATCCGAACCGTCTCTTTGGGATACCCTTTTTTTCTTCTTTTAGCTTTGTTGAAATTTAAAAGATTCATGTAAAAATAAATGGCACTCATAAAACACAACACCGGTGCAGCTTCGACCTCCATCTTGAAAAAGTGATATTTTCCGCCAAATTTATTGACATATCACGGTAATTTAATGCCATTATTATTGCCGGTAGACGGTAAGGTAGTGTGGCCACACCAGTTCATGCAGTAATTTAAACTGTAATGTAATGCCATAATTATTGCGGTAACAGCCCGGTAGCGAATATACAAAGGCTATACTATTTGAGTCACGAGTCAGACTCTAATAGAGGAGCTTTTGTTTATGCATATTACTTGACAAAACCTAATCGAACTCAGTAAAAAAATTGACTGAAATGGATTAGCTTTTGCTCTTGTAATTTTCAAAGAAATGCAATGACAAAACCTAGTACTGTATAATACATATTCACTCAAATAGATAAGCTTTTGTCAAGATGAAAATTAGGTATATCTTTGTTTGATATACATTGCGATGAAAGAGATAAGCTACGAGAAGGGCTCCCGCACCGGAAGGCGGAATCAGTACGGTTAGGTGCGACGACGAGCGCAGCGAGGAGGAGCATGTTAGGTTGCATATAGTGCGCGAGCCGAGCGAGCGAAGCGAGCGGTGCCGCGGCAGCGGCCGACGAAGCGCCATAAACCTCCATAAACCTCCATAAACCGCCATAAACCATAAACCTGGTCAGCTATTATAGTCAACCCTGGACAATCCCGACATGGTCAAAAGTCAAACGTCAAGTCATCAAAATAACGATGGTCATAATGCATGCACATTTTATTTCTATCTTTGAAAATCAGAACAATTGACATTTAAGTATCAAATTGAAGCCAACGATCGGTAAATATCGATATCAAATGGGATAGCTTTTGTTGCTGCAATGTTCAATTGAAGTTATCTCACAAAGTCTACACGACTTCGGTCAATTTCTGTACTAGAATGGATTAGGGTTTGGGCAAGTTTTTGTCATACAAAAGCTAAGCCAGTTCAGTTTGCACTTTCACTCTAATGGTATAGCTTTTGTAAATACGCAGCCCGGTAGACGGTAAGGTAGTGTGGCCGTAGTATTACATTATGGCGAATAAAGTATGACTCGGCGGAATAAAGATGTTTTACGATTTTTTTAACTTGTATCACAATGACAATAAACTTGAAGCTGTCGGGTGATAGTTAATTCCATAAATAACGTTTATCTAACTGTTGAAAAATCGGGTCTAAGTATAATATTAAGGCGGTAATGAGCAGGCTGAAGATCTATTGTGTGAATCCACTTTTACACCTCGCTGTACACAAGGGAGTACAGGAAATTTATGGGTGCCGCCGGTACTCCTAATCTCCTTTAAATTGTGTAGGTATCAATTTAGTCTTAAATATTAATATGCTACAAAATAAAGTATTATTAGTTTAAATCTGTGTAAAAACTATATATACCTTATTTTGTCAGTCATATAAATCTAACTAACTTATAGAACTAACAATATTACACACTGACACACACACTCACATACACGCACACACACGCACTACACTTTCATATTAATAATTTATTCTGTTTATGTTCTATTTTTAAATCTTACCTATTGTTACGCATTCAATATTTCTACAACTAATAATTACCTATATTTCTAATTTTTTAATTTAATTTATTTCTTTAGTGTACTTTTGTTTGATTTTTTTTCTAAAAAGAAAAAAAAATGTCTAAAAATTTTGAACCTTTTATTGACAGTAAGTTTTATCTATCTGATTCTTTCTATTGTAATCTAAAGTGCTGCAGTGCGATCACAGAATTTTATCGAATCGTATATTAACGAAAGTTTACGAATGCTCGTATAGTATGGAGTCGGTTGCAAGTTTTGAGTAACATTGTAATTTTTTATTTTACAGATATTTATGAGTACAACATGTTTACAAACATTCAAAATTAACAAGGCACACATTTATTTAAACTGGCCGTGCGGCAATGGATAGATTTCAAATTTTTCTTAAAAACCGTCTCCACAATACGAACATTCGTTAACAAACGATTTGATAAAGTTCTGTGATCGCACTGCTGTTGATTCTGTGAGAATTAAATAAATAAATAAATATTCGATTTTTACTATACCTCCAACGGGCGCGGCGAAGCACGAAGCCACGCCCACTGCGCACGCGGCGGCCAACATGTCACTCGTGCGCGACTCATTCGTGTAGATCCCCTGGAACGTCGTCACCAACTTCGACAGTAGGGTCGCTACCATTGATGCTATGTGCACGGACGGGCCCTGCAAGTGTTATAAGAGAGGTTAGGATTATTACCTACAGTCACGTATAATAAGACTTAGCAACTTAATCCGTTGTAATAAGGTTCAAAGTTGAATGAGAATATACAGGGTGTCCGGTGACAAATTTTAGATACTTGCGTGACGATATGTAAGGAGCACTCTGTACTCGATTCTGATTATAATTATGTAATAAAAGTAGGTAGGTATTTTAATTTTCACCAGAAATCCCTATGAATAAATAAAGAGACCTTACTACACTTTTCCCGACGCGCCGCCTCAGTCAACACGCACACAGCACGAATGCCATGGACTGCGCCATCCAAGGACCAGTATTTTTTCGGGATAAAAATGTAGCATAATATGTGCTATTCCGGATAATTATCAATTTATGTGCCAAATTTCAATAAGATCCGTGATTGAGGAACAAACATCTATACATCGTTCCAAACTTTCACATTTATAATAGGTATTAGTAAGATTGTCGTGAAACAGGAAAGATGTAAAATTTATCAAAAAAGATAAACACAAGTTTAGTTTAATTTGCATATAAATACTTTATGTGTTTTTCTAATAAATTATCAAAATAAGAGCCCACTGAAGTGAAAAACATAAGATTTAGATAATTACGAGTATGTTGTATAGGTATAGCAAATACAACTTGGACAGACAGATCTTCCATCCCTACATACTTTATATATAGCATCTATGTATATAGTTTCTTTTTGGTACTCATCTCCAAGGTGTAAAATGAACTGCTTTTGTCTGTTTTTTCTGATCACTATACTCCAGCGGGCCTGGCATGCGAAAATCGACAACGATAAATCGGGGCTAAACATCGATATTTACTTAGATTATGGCACTAAAAGTATGTCGTTTTTTAGAACATTGCAGCTTTGGTTCTGTGTGATTAATCATGGTATCGAATCGAGCAATTCTATCTATAATGGTGCGCATATTAGCTAACATTATATATGATAACATCATTTGTTAATATTTACATACATACATAACTTCACGCCTGTATACCGTATGGGGTAGGCAGAACACCAGAGGTAATAAAACCATCTGATGTCACGTTTGACAAATTTGGAGGCATTATAATAGTGAAGAGAGACTATTGCTGTGACAGGGAATCAGCCTATCGCCCACAAAAAAGCCTCCCATAACACCTCGGTCCCTTAACTGACTTTTACAGTATGCCGGGGAAGAGAAGCAGCTGGCACATTCTATGTTTTTCTTTCGCTCCCAGTCCAGCATAGAAGCATTAATATTTATTAATAGTTAATATTTATCTTGTCGATTTGAGTCTTTATCGAAGGTCGCATGCTAGCCCTACTGGTAATTAAGAAATCTCGTGGAAGGACGTGTAGCATTTAGATATTCATGGACAATTTCCACCAAGTGACCAGGATGAAGATCTCTATTTTGATTAGATCTTCGGATTCCCTACCTCTTTGCCCAGTGGAAGCCCTGAGCCCAAGGTGGCAGTGAGGCCGATGATCTTGGAGACGAGCGCCCTGAACGTCAAGTATTCTTTCAAGTGTACTCCTCTGAGGATTGTCTTCATCTCGGGTATGCCGGAACCTGGGAAAAGTAAAGAGGTAATGAATTGTATTGTTTAAAGATGTAATAGAGTCGAACACTTTGGCGGTGGGGTAACACTGACTGCCTCATACGCCAGTGGTCGCGGGTTCGATTCCCGCACGGAATAAGAAAAAAAAATTTTTAGGCTCTGGGTGTTTATCTATATATATATATTTATATTCTAGGTTCCCCCCTAGTTCGCTGATATCCCATATTGGTCCCATATAAATTTCATCGAAATCGGTTGAGTACTTCACTGACAATTTCAAATTATTGAAACAATATGTATGATTTCGGAGAATGTTTACGTGGATGACATTATAAGTCAGCCAAAGTTTTGAATGCATTTTTTTTTATTTTTATTAATTATGGATGGGACGTTTGTCTTCCATGCCACCTGATGTTAAGTGAACATGAAGACTAAGGTGGTACACGTCCATCCACGAGAAACCTATTCACTCGACGCTTAAAAGTACTAGGACTATACTGGTCAGGGAAAATAGACGCAGGCAGTTCATTCCAAACCTTGGCGACCCGTATCAAAAAGGAACTGTCAAAGCGCTTAGTTCGACTTTTCGGAATATCTACCACATACGGATGGAAGTTCTGTTTGCGTCTAGTAGTCCGATGGTAAAAGGGTGAGGGTTCAATTTGTTCAAAAAGACCACTGGCGCACTCACCAAAATGTATCCTGTAGTACACGGTTAGACACGCAATCTTACGACGATGCTCTAAGGTCTGCAGTTTTTTGGTTGTAAGGTCGACGTCATTAATTAGTTTACGGGATTAAAATACATAAATAAATAATGCATTCGTTGATTATTTATTTATGTATTCTATTTTTTTATCAACTACATGGCCCCTAACTAAGCAGAGCTTGAGATATATGCTCTATCATATGAAACAAGAATGTTCATAATCGATTCATAACTGTCCAAAAAATCGTGTTACACAAAGGCACAAAAAAAACATACATACGAATTGAAAACTTCCTCCTTTTGGTATTTGATTGAAATAGAAGATGTACCGCGTTCTGACAGACTTACATGCATTTTAAGAGCGCCGGACATTTTAACTTACATATTACTGATAGATAGATAAAACATTTATTTGCCAAAAAAACAGTAACACACACAATTTGAAAAAAAAACAAAAGTAAAAGTGTAAACCAAGATAAAAACAAAAATCAAAACTGAACTATTGAAATAATTAATCGGAAAGGAAAAGAAATTGCAAGTAAAACTATTTTAAAACAATATTAACAAACATAATAATTAAGCAATTTCATTTTTGACCACCAACCTGGCTTACATTTTACATCTTGAATAAATAATGTATAATTTATATAAATATTTTTATTTTAAACTGTGTGCTATGTTACCGTAGGCAAAAAGTCATATAGCTCAGCTACAAATCGCCCGAGGGCAAATGGCTGGTTTTCAGCTATACCTATTTAAATTACATTCAGATCTTACTACATATAATAAAAATAACATTACTACAAGACTATCAAATTAAAGGTTAATTAAATATAAATAGTGAAATCTTAATAATTATATATATAAAAAAGTAAATACTACAAATATATTATTGACTTAATAATAAAATCAGTAAAAATAATACATTTATTAAATTAATCTAGCCACAATATTAAATTAACAACTCTCTCTTGTACTTTTGTTTAATCGCGAATTAAAGGTTTTGATTTTTATTTAAAATCCAAGATTAAGTAAAAACCAAGGGAATCCTACTCTTTCATTGCCATACCTAAACTAGGTTCATAATTTTACATGTTACTATTGTATAAACTCCAATCATTGTAACTCTGTACCTACCACCTGTATTATTATGGAAAGCAATAAATAAATAAATAAATAAAAATAAATAAATATAGAGATGTTACACAATAAAAAATTCACCACTTTCATTACTTTTTTTTCGGTTGGCATCCCTGGCTGTCAAAACAAACTTTTGTATCTTCTCCCAAAATTTATTTAATTATTTGTAAAATTTGTGTATTTTTTTGTATTCAACCACTTAGTATTCTAAAGCAGTAATTTTGTTGTGGTTAGTGAATTGTGAATTCAAAGTGCAATTTCTAAACTTGCCTAAAAGTGTAGGTAACGAACTTTATTTCAGTTCAATTCATTGTTCTACTCCTCTGAATTTAATTTAATACCACGATTATCTAATATTTATTACATCTTATTATTAATAATAGGCACCGTATTAACAACATAGTTCACATTGCCTTATAAGTCTTTTTCAAACTTTCGAACTTATAAGTACAACTTTTGTTTCACCTTAAATCAAGCATGAATACTCGCAGTGCTTCTGCCCGCCAGTTGGAAAGCCAACTCCAACTCGCGCTCCAAGAGCTAAGCAAGTTCAGGAGGCAATGTGAACAGTTATTAAAGGAAAGAGAGGACAATGAGCTGGAAACTTTGAAAGTTATAAATAGAAATACTAGCCTTAAAGCAGAATTAGTCAATTTGCAAAAGCTTTACTTGGAGACTAGAGAGGATAGAGATTGCTTAAAAAAACAAACAAGGGACTTTGATTGCTGTTGTGTTGAATTTGATGGTAATTTGAAAAGCATCATCACCATCATCATCATCACGACTCTTTGTAAAGAGCCCACTGCAGGGCTATGAGTCTCTCCCCTGGGTGACGAGGAGGCCATAATCCACCCAGCTGGCCCAGTGCTGGGTGGTAATGTCAGAATTTTCAGGGCGCCGAAAATGGGTTCTGACAAACCCTAACGACTACTGTATACAAGCATACAGCACCCGGGACCGACTGCTTAACGTGCCCTCCGAAGCACGGAAGTCACCGTGAGAAATTATTGGTCGGTGGTCACCCATCCAAGTACAGACCGCGCTGAACGTTGCTTGATCTGTGATATCGTTTGATACACATAGTAACTACGGCGCCACGACGACTCTTGAAAAGCATAAACACAATGTGTTTAATGCACTTGAGAGTTGAGATTACAATGTCATTGTAATCTCAACTCTCAAGTGCCCAACTAGGTACGCATAAACAAACTTGAAAAAGAGGCACTTAAAGTTAACTTAAACCAAACGCAAACAATTTTTTACCTAGGTTTTTTTGTTTTCGGGGATAAACCAGTGAATCCGCTCGATGACGATTACCGCTGCGGCAAGTTTATTGTTATACGCATTCGCATATTTTAATACACTTATGCGTATATTAAAAAGAAGCATAGATAGAATATAAAGCCTTGAGATCAAAATGTTTTTATCACAATTTATCCTTATTTGTTAGGAAATATACA
The DNA here is from genome assembly GCA_944452665.1 of Stenoptilia bipunctidactyla. Taxonomy (NCBI): domain Eukaryota; kingdom Metazoa; phylum Arthropoda; class Insecta; order Lepidoptera; family Pterophoridae; genus Stenoptilia; species Stenoptilia bipunctidactyla. The sequence continues at coordinate 3,268,359 of OX101743.1, read as the reverse complement.
AATCAAACATATAAGAAATTTATTTTTATCCTCCTGGACCATTTTCAATACTAACAATATAAACAAAAACTTTTAAAAACGAGTTACTTCAAACTCTCTCTCTCTCTCTATTTCTAAGGGAGTTACGCGGGTGAAACCGCGGGCTAAGGCTGTCTGTCAATACATTCAGCCATTCAACTAATCCATTCGAATGCTTTCTTTCAAGGTCAGTCGGTCATATTGAATTCAATACACGTTCTCGCCTGTTCTCGCGTTCCTTTATGTCGCGCGAAAAGCCGATAAAAAGTGGAGAAACACGAGAGAACTTGAGAAGAATACGAGAATCGGCTCCAAGAGTACACCTGCGGGAAACGTCTCGCTGCAATTTCAGAGGGAACTAGTTGTTTGGGGCGATCTCTACTTACGATATAAAGCATATTTGAACTTTGTATCGGCCGAAAGAGACGAATGAGCTCATAATTAGGACTTTGGTGTCCCAAAATAAAAATCGAAACTATTGCCGATTAACAGTTTAGTCGGTATAAACATCATATTTTATGCTGGACCTTCTGAATATTTTTCAAATCTATGTATAATATGCTAATATGTTAATGCTGAATGCTACGCTAGAAGACTCTTAAACAGATAGATAATTGACAACGGTCAATATGACAACTCAGTCACTCATGACCACTTGTTTGTAAAGACGCCGAGACTTTGAATCTTAGGCTGCAAATTGGATGGCAGCGACAGCGACAGCTATTGAGTTTGTATTGACAAGTATTGAGTTTGTAATGCACCGCGACAAATCGCTCTCACGCCCGCTGGCAACGAGAACGGCCAAATTCCCCGCGTCGCTGCCCTCACCGCTGTGACTGCCGTCCAGATTGCAGCCTAAATGTTAAATATCGGTCTTTGTGGCGCATTGGTCGAGTGCCTGGCTGCAGCGTGAGAGGTCCTTGATTCGAGTCCCAGTCGTCCCAGTTTAGGAAGTTCTCTTAACTCGCTTGGATCTAGATTTGTGTACTAGCGGAAAAAGGGGGTTTTCCGCTGTGTGTTCTCCATAAATTATACATTTACAAAAGATAACTTTGGGGCCACATGGTTGGTGTAGGGATAACCTAAAGTAATTTATTTATCTAAGGGTTGATTTTTCAATAGTCAGATAAAAGTTATTCTGCGATTTTCTATTATTGTATGACATATAATGACCCTTGTATTAAGACACTTAAATTATTCGTCAATTAACTTTTATCTGATTATTGAAAAATCCGGCCTTTATCTCGGTAACACCCGGTCAAAGTCTTTTACCTATACTCTGTGATGCGACGATATGTACGAATCCTGCCGCGAAGAGTATCAGGCATATCGGCAGCGACACCCAAGCCACGTACTGACTGAAGGTAGACGTAGCTAGGCTCCCGTACATCCACATCCTTGCTGAAAGAGAATTGAAGGGTAAATGAAAGTTTAGAGGACTGGATCTGGTAGAAAAGTTGCTTTATTTTGATATTTACTGTACCTTTTATCCTTCTTTGAGGAAAGCATGTAAAAGAGTTAAATTTAATTAGCTAAAACTTATAAACTCGGTAAAATAGTAAAAGTTTTCCAGTAAAATCTGTTTAACTTATCGGTTTAACTTAAACACAAGAAGAGACAAGTTCTTTGACAATTAGGAATGGCATCGTCCTAATACGGTAATGCGACTTTCGCGAGCTTGCATAGGTAGTTTTCAATCGTACGAATCAGCAGTGCGATCACAGAACTTTATCGAATCGTATATTAACGAATGTTCGTATAGTATGGAGTCGGTTGCAAGTTTTGAGTAACATTGTAATTTTTTATTTTACAGATATTTATGAGTACAATATTTTCACAAACATTCAAAATTAACAAGGCACACATTTATTTAAGCTGGCCGTGCGGCAATGGATAGATTTCAATTGTTTCTTAAAAACCGTCTCCATACTATACGAGCTTTCGTTAACAAACGATTCGATAAAGTTCTGTGATCGCACTGCTGTCATCGTCAGATGACAGGAAAACTCACTAAGTGGCAAACAGGTAAAACTAAAACTACTTAAATTGCGGCCGTTGCGGGAATGCGTTCCTGACAGCTCCTTATGTCCACTGAATAAAGTTTATTTCTGATTCGAAGGGGAAAAAAGCTATGATTTTGACAGCTGTCAGGAACGCAAACTCCCACCGGCCGCACTATAAGTACAAATGAACCATAAATATTCTGGATTTAGTGATTTATTAGACCTAAGAATTTTCTTAAATAAATGAAAAAGGTGATAAATAAAAAAAAATACCCCGACCAGGATTCGAACCTGTCCCAGGTTATCCAGGAAGGTAATGCCTTCGACATTAAGTTAAGATTGGTTAAGAAAATTTTACGGGGTAACGCTTGATCTACTGGCTGTACCGCCAGGAAGTACCAGGTAGCTCAGTGGAAGAGCACTCGTCCGCCGAACGAGAGGTCCCAGGTTCGAATCCTGGTCGGGTAATTTTTATTTATCACATTTTTCAACTTTAAATGCAAAACCTTAAAAACATTACTAAGAATATTCGTTTACATATGCATAACAGTTAATAGATGCATTACTATAATATGTAGGTATGACAACTTTTTTCTAGGAAAGATACTAAACATATATCCTATTTTTGTACATGTGAGTTTTTCATGTCACTTAACGTTATGTTTCAGAAGCCAGCAGATTAAGCGTTACCCTGTAAAATTTCCTAATTAACCAATCTGAACTTTATGTCGAAGGCATAGAGTTCAAATTCAAGTAATTTTTTTTGACAGATTAGTTACGCTTGATGTGCTGTCTTCTGTACCTATAGGTGTCCTAATCGGCATATTCGCGCGATCTTGTTGTCACTATAAGATTAAGACATTTTGGTAATCACATTGCACTCAAGCCGCATAATTCTGATGTCCATTATCTCGTTACATCAGGTGGATCCGATGAGAATTTATTTTGTAAAAAAACTGTCTGATATGTAACTTTGCGACGTCACAATTTAAGTTAGGGGAACTTATGTCCAACTTACCATTATTACAGACGGCGATGCCCCTGTCCATCGCGAAGTTTATGATAGCCATTATGATGCCCAGAAGTGCCAGGAAAACCCAGTCCTCGCCGAGCCGCGCGAACGTATGCCTCCATATGTAACCTGGAACATGTTTTCATCTATAGAGCGACTGGTGACAAATTTTAGATATTGAAGGAGAGCACTCTGTAATCGATTCAGCAGTGCGATCACAGAACTTTATCGAATCGTTTGTTAACGAATGTTCATATAGTATGGAGACGGTTTTTAAGAAAAAATTTAAATCTATCCATTGCCGCACGGCCAGCTTAAATGAATGTGTGCCATGTTAATTTTGAATGTTTGTAAACATGTTGTACTCATAAATATCTGTAAAATAAAAAATTACAATGTTACTCAAAACTTGCAACCGACTCCATACTATACGAGCATTCGTAAACATTCGTTAACTTACGATTCGATAAAGTTCTGTGATCGCACTGCTGATCATAAGTATGTAATAAAAGTAGCTACTTTATTTTTCACAAGAACTCCCTATAAATAAATAAAAAGTTCACGAATGCTTCACGGCTCGACGACTGTTCGTGAAGTCTTCTATACCTATCTACCGTTGCTAGCGCCGCCGTGCGTACGTCCGTGTAAAATAGTTACCATGCGTTGCGTAATGAATTTTTTAACTTTCGGTTTTGGTTACTGAGTAATTATAATATTTATTTTTTCTCTTCGTGTATTATCTCAAAATATTACATCCTCGAATTTTGAAAGTGACCCGCCACCAGTCTACCTGTATACAGTACTACTTAGAAGAGCCCTATTAAGCCCTTGTGCCTCGGGATATGCATGTTGTTAAAGGTGGATAATTCGTATTGTCTATGGTGGATTTCGACATCATTGTTGCCTTTTATGTAAAGGTCTACTGCTTAGATTGTATTCAGTGTCTAATGAAAGGGAGTTCTTCGGTGTAAACAATAAAAAAATGTGTTTCGGTTCCAGTTTTGTGAGTAGACATCATTATAATAATTGATATTTAAAAAAACCAAATTCAAAATGTTTTATTCACGTTAAGACCACCGAATGGCCAGTCTTATGTCTAAAACGACGGATAGCTAAATGGGGTAGACTATTTGGAGTTGATATAAATGCAATTCATCTAGCGAATGCATCTCCCATGCCTAAATTGTCGTTTTTTCTAACATCCCTCAATTTTATTTCATTGTAAGTGATATATATCATATAATAAAAAAAACATTAACTTACGGCGTGGAAACATGTCGGCGAATTCTTTTATTAAATAAAACACTCTTAAACCAGATTTCTCTCGTGACCACGGGGTCTGCAAAGACACCGAAACGTCGAGTTAAAATTTATAATGTAATCATACGCGATAAAACCGGTAAAAAGTGTCTTATTTAATAGTATGAATCGCGAAAACTTAAGGGATTCTTTTTAGTTGGTGTAGAGTTGGCGAATAAATATCCATGCAACTCCTGAAAAAGCGTAGGAGATATTAGAGGAGCTTGGAAGTGCAACTCCTTCAAGATTCGCCTAATCTCCAAATGTCATATGGTAATACTTGCGAGGAGAAAAAACGTCGATCAACTTTTTATGATACCACGGCTCGCGAAGGTCTCTAGAAAAAAGAAAACGGGTAGAAAAAAAACTTACCTAAAACTTTAACCACCTTCCCTCTAGGTCTGTGTTTGCCTCCAGTTGCCTCTAGTTCCTTTTGTCGCAGCTTATCGTCTTTTCGCCGGCGCTTACGCAGTCTGCGCAGTCGTCTAGCTTCCTCTCGTGCTGCTTCGCTCAGGTCGCGCTGATAGCGCCCATACATCTGTTGAGATTTGGAATTGTGTTAATGGTGGCATATTTTATTATTTATAGTATAAAACGTTTGTAATTTTAAGATATTTTTTAAAGGACCTTTGAATCTTAAACATTCTTCTCTCATTATTCCACTGGCTTCAATAAGCTGGGTAGTAACTATGGATTTTCTGTGACTACATTCCACTTTTTTTTCAATGATAATTTCTCAACGGAAGCAGTTTTGGATGTATCCTCTTAGCCCAGTCAAGTAGGCAAGCAGGCGAAATAATTCGTGTAGTAGTCGCGAACGAGTGTGACGAAGACAAGTCATGGATGTTTATATGTTTATTTAAGCTTATTCTAATAAAAATCCACTTTTTTCTTTTTATTTGTTTTTCTTTTCACTCAAACATAAAAAAGTTAACGCCAAGCCGATCTTTTGTTGCTTCGAAATACACGGAGCCATATTTAGATACGTTTTTACGCTACGAATTCCGGTGGGAAGTGACAAGTTGAGTCAACCACCCGACCGTGTAGAACAAATACAAAATTCGGTTGACCCAACCAAGGTCACGCTTGTTGGCGGTTGGGTCCGATCGTCTGGAAGGCCTTTTAGTCCTCTGTCCTCACGATGCAGCCCTAATTTCCCATTAGCCCAGTCAAATAGGCAAGCAGGAGAAATAATTCGTGTAATTTGGAAAATTGGCACACGTATCCCTTTTGTACACTCCAAATTAACATATTAAAAATAGCGTAATGCTTCTGACCAAATTTTATTCATAAAATTTCCTATTGATTTAGTCATATTAGTTTTTACTCTACGACTACTTCACGAGTTACAACAATGTGTTGAAATTTGGGATATGCGAGATTTCTATTAGTCCTAGGCCCTCACGATGCAGCCCTAATTTGTACAGATTTTCGAGATATGAGCAAAAGCCTGAAAATAGGGACCTACACCCCCCCACACCGAAAGCGCACCCCTCACCCTTTAGGACTTTAAATATGTTAATCTGGAGTGCACAAGGTATACATGGGCCAATTTTCAAAACTACATGAATTATTTCCCCTGATTTTAGCTCATTTGAATGGGCTATCTTGAATTTCATTATACAGGGTGTCCCGTAAATAGTGGACCAACTGAAAATTGGAGATAGAAGGGGTTGTCTTGAATCCGCAACACCAATTTTTTTCCTAGGATAAGTAGTTTTTGAGATATACCGATTTTAAATCTAATATATAAAATTCTCGTGTCACAGTTTTCGTTGCCATACTCCTCCGAAACGCCTCGACCGATTTTGATGATTTTTTTTGTGCTTATCCGGTATCTATGAGAATCGGCCAACATCTATTTTTTTTTATTATTTATATGGCAAAACAACGTTTGCCGGGACAGCTAGTATTTTGTAAATTTTCACCTACTGCGAATACAAAAAGTGTCATAATTTTTATTCATGCATTTTTTCCAACTTTTTATTTCATAAGATGTAATTAAGGAGAGATAATTCTGTTTACCCAATGTTTTAATAATACCTGTAAAAAAATAACAGCGAAAACGTGTCGATTTTTTTGTATAATAAGTAATCTTTATGATTCAGGCAGCCAAAGGTCTGTGAAATTCGTTTATAATGAAGCCTGAGTAATGTTTGTTCTCTTTCCACATTTGACGATTTCATAAGTGGAAATTGATTTAAGGTCGGAGCCTGACAAAGCATTCAAATATTGCTGAATGAGTTCAGATGTTATTAATTGTTTAAAACATTAATATTTATTGGATTAGATATTATTTAATTTACTATAATACTGGGAGCGAAAGAAAAACATACAATGTACCAGCTGCTTCTCTTCCCGGGAATACTGTAAAAGTCAGTTAAGGGACAGAGGTTTTGTTGGCTTTTTTGTGGGCGATAGGCTGACCCCCTGTCACTGCAATAGTCTCTATCCATTATTAAAATACCTCCAAAGTCAAACGTGATATCGGATGGTCTTATAACCTCTGGTGTTCTGCCTACCCTATAAAGGATACAGGCGTGAAGTTATGTATGTATGTATGTGTACCATAAACATTGGCAGAGATCTTTGAGAACAATGCTTCGATTTCTACTAGGTACCTAAATAAAGCTAAGAACCATCTCGATACACCATACTTTCGATTCCAACTTAAAAAAGCCTATGTTTTGGATCTTAAAAGATGTCATAAACAAGAGCAGATTATGATTTTTAAGTGCATCCTTAACTCTGATTTTTCAATAGTGAGGTTACTTTTAAGACTACCGGCTGGTGTAGACATACATTGCCTTCTATTGCCGGCGGATATTTGTGCGATGAACACAGATATTAGCCGTCAAGTCATGGATGTTTATATGTTTATTTAAGTTTATTCTAATAAAAAATATGTATTTATTCAATATTTGTATGTTTATATATTTAATAAGTAGGTATATCAGTTATCTAGTATCCATAACACAAGTTCTTTAAGAAACTTAATTTGGACTAGATAATGTTGTGTTTGTGTCAGAAATATTTATTATTATTATTATTTATTACTTTTAATTTTTGTGACGTCATCGTTCCTAAGCGTACTAACTCTTTGGTATAAAATGTTTGAATCAAAAACATAAAACGCTTTCAACTTTCCTTGATTTCACTGTCAGCTGAAATTAATATCAGCAAATAGATTATCCTTGCTTAGCATAAGACTAGCCTTGACACTCCAGTCTGTTTGCTCAAGACATCGCCAGATTAACTTGTTTGAACTAAAGATAATTAAGAACCTATTAGAAAATGGCTGCGCAATTATTTGTACAGATTATATGCGTGATGGTTAATTTCGCTTTGATCTTTGTTTAATTAGTTGTGTGCCGCAGTTTGAACAAAGTTTAAATAGCTCAATTCAATAATTACTATTTATTGTGTAAATGATAAAAAAGATGATAAGATTAATGAACGTGGAGGAAGCGAGAGAGGTATGTCTGGATCGCAGAAATTGGCGTTCCTTAGTCTCTGCCTACCCTAAGGGGAGACATGCGTGAAGGTATGAATGAAAATGATAAAGAAAATGTAGGAATTTTAATGGTCATGATATCATTCACGATTGGACAATACCACATAAATACAACTAGTTGTATTACAGTATAAATAGTTGTAGATAGTTAAACAAAATTATTATTTTGGAAGAGTCTTTTGAGAGTTTTTATTTTATTTTACTAATTAGAAAGATTTTTTAAAATTTTCCACATTTGCCAAGCAGTTTCTAAAACGCTACACAGTGTTAAGTCGGCTCTACACACGCACGTGAAGTCGCGAAAAATGTCTCTTCACACTCGCAAATCTTCACAGTCTTGTTCGTGACTATGGACGACGACGACGTGATTTCTGGTGCTACTGTGTCAGTGCTTGCTATTGGTTATACTTAAAAGGTTATTGTTATAACTTATAACAATAACCTTCGCGAGTGTAGATGCTTTTGCGCTCCGAAAACCCTTTGTCGCGGACCTAAAAACCGACACTTATCGGGGAAAGGCGCAAAGCGCGACCGCGAAGGCGTGAACATCTACACTCGTGATTTCCAGTTAATCTCGGGCTTTCGCGGCCGTTCGCGCCGTGAGTGTAGAGCTGGCTTTACTTACAGGATAGGGGAAAACACTGGTACAGTCGCAAGAACAGCTATTGTAACACTTTTTTTTTAGGGCCCTCGTTCCCTTGTTATTGATTGTTAGTTTTTTATATAATCTATGCCACCTTTTGGGCTTTAGTTCCGAATCTCTCCACCTGAGTGAGCGGGAGTGAACGAGACTGGGGAGCGTTCGATAGATATCGGTCGCGGCCATTTGGCTTTCTTTTCGGCTCGCAAGATGGGAGCAAGGAGGAGTGCCGGAGTAACCCCGTTATGTGAGGAAATTCGGTCCTCATTAGCCAGTGGGCTATCTTTTTCATTAATTTAATGCATTATGCATTGGTAACATTTCCCTCGTTTCCCACAGGAGCGATCCGTCGCCATCTTCCCCATGGTGCTATAAAGTAAAAAGGAAACCCACTTCGTTGGGTTTTCTATTACGCCTACAATGTTTCCTGTGATGGTTTTCTAATACAATATTCTCTGGAATACTTTCAACTTCACCTACAGTGTTCCTCTACAGTATTTCCTTTTTGTGAACAAGGATGGTTTCCTGAATCTGCAGCCTACAATGTCTTCGTGAATGTTCTGTGGAAAAGTTCATAAAATCTTGGCCTGACGACGCCATTGCCGAGCTCTCAAACTTTTATCGGAAGCAGGTCCATATTCCCTAACAAACATCTAACCCAAAAGGAAACAAAGGTATGCCCTCGTCATCCCTCTTTTTACCGTTAGAATAACTATGCCTATAATGTAACCTCTCACCATTATCTAGTGTTAATCTAGTATAATTGATTTTCAATAAGTGCTACTTAGTGACTGAATGTAATTTGCAATAAACAACTGTGTTCTGTATTCGTTGTTTGATTTCTTAGTATATCTGTCTTCTCGTTTGTATGTGGAGAGGGACTGGCGCTCATTATTCATAAATTTTGTCCTCTCTCCCATCACTGAGCCAAAACGGTCCCACGACCTGAGAAAGAGCTAGCCGACCAACTATCTCAGGCACCTCTATCTGCCGTGGGTTCAATCTCAGCTGGTGACAAGTGGCCTGTAAGGACCCTAGCGCCCACACCCACCAAAAAACAGAATTACAGTGGCGTACCCAACGTGTGGCTCAGAGAGAACAGATATCCTAGGAAGTCTATAGTAGCTTTCTTTTGTTCTATAATGAATTTTATAGTAAAACTTATAAACTAAGTCTCATAATTCCAAAGAATTCTTTATATTCTTTATCTAATCGTAATTTACTTATATCGATGGCACTCTTATAGTCCATATATCATTTTATAATTGTAACTTTGTTATTCTAATGTCCAAGCGACTTGTTTACAACAATAACTTTTAAAAGAATGTTCTGTTAAAGTCATTCATTTAGTTTGCATTAATAGTAAATACCACTTTACTACCTCTTATATACTACTTGTATAAGGGGGCAATTTTTTTCTTCCTGAAGTAAAAACATTAATTTGTTTATCATATGTTAAAAATAGGTTTTATCCTCGGCAATTTTTAATTGGACAAATCCTTTAAGTTGGAATTTATTGTTTGTTGTCATAGTAGGTCAGTGAAAACTTAATTTGTTTTAATAATAACTTTTAATGTGGTGTTATTGCAATACAATTTCTAAAATAAGTAAATAATTACTAATTGTTTAACCTGGTAAGTCTTGATGTTAATATTTACTTAATAATCTGGTTGTTTTGTGCACTGTTGTTAGTAGCACTGATATTGTTTATCTGAGTTTTTATAATTCAACTTAAAATTTTAAATATATAAACTAGGGAATATTGTAGGTGCTATTTAAACTAACTATTTGTTCAAAATTAGAGTAGTACCAGACTCCAATCCTTGTCAATGTTTTTTTTTTGAAATAACAAAATACTTATTTGTTTTGTTTTCTTAGGTTCTTTAATGGGAAGTCATAAGTAACTAGATACTGCAATCTTATAAACTTGTAGTCTGCATTTGCAAATATATTCTCAACAATTCAATAATACTACTTGTTATACTTAACTACTTATTAATTGGTGAATTAATTCTTTTACTTTTGTTTGTGGAGTCTGGTGTAGCTTGGTAAAATTTGTCTATAAAATAAAACTGTAGGTCGCTCCTGGAGGTTTTCTGTTAAACTTTAATAATGTCATAATTCTTTTGTTTATATACTTGTATGGCATACAAATATAATTGAATGTAGCCTTATAAAGCTATCATTACTTTTGAACTTATTTCATGTAAAGCTTAGATGCCATATTAGTAACTTTTATACTTTTTATGTTCTTATAGGACATGTTTATATGTTTATTTTGTTTAGAATTTGTAATATACTCTTTGAAGTGTTAAGTTAAGATACTTGTGTACAGTCTTATAAAACTGTATGCAACTTGTTTTTGATAATTTTGTACTATAATACTAAATGGTAAATAGGAAGTATAATTCTTTTATGCCCTTGTTAGACATACCTTTTATGTTCTTTATTTAAGAGTTTTTGATAACTAAATACCGCAGTCTTATAAACCTGCAAGGTACTCGTTAAAATAGTTTGTGTGATTTCCATTGTTATAACAACCCTGCGCTTGTATTGTCACTGCGTGTGAGATATCGTTAATTGAAATAACTACATAATACTGTTATTGCTGTAAATTTAAATACCGGTCTAAATTAAATTAACTCTAATATTAAACTATATTTGCATATATAAGGAGAGTTGATACTCATCCTAACTTAATTAACTCGGCCAAGGAATACCTTTGTTTTTTTTTTGGGTTCTGTTTGTTTGACCATCTGTTTCTATACCAATTTCAGAATGTCGATCGGTTGCGACGTGAACTTTTTATTAAAGGATGAGCTAATCCATGAGCTTAATATCCGGAATATACCAGCTAGTCCTGATGATACATGTGATGAGCTAAGAAGATGCCTTAGAAAATCAATAAGTTTGGCACGGCGAGGTAGTATCAGGCTTTCACCTGGTGTAGTAGTAGCAGATCCTGATAGCGAGCTCGAGGCTCTGACCCCGAAGGTAAGTGAACTCCTTTCCTTGTTATCTTCAGGTGACCGGACTAAGCACTCTCGTTGGATAGGTAGGGTAAATTACCTGCTGGAACGCATAGCGAGAATAGATAAACCTTCCGCTGACCTGTTATCTTTACGAGCTTCCTTGGTCAAATGTTTGTCTAAGCATGAAGGGGCTTCTGACAGTTCCTCAGAATCAGAGGCTGAGGATACTAAGTGTTGTAGGGGTCATCGGACTATAATTCGGGATTCGTCCGTGAAATATAATTTGCTTTCTCTAAACCTGAAATTTAATGGTAGTTCCTGTGTTCGCGCTTTTGTCAATCGACTCGACGAGTTAAGGTTGAGCAGACAAATCCCTACCCAAGTTGTTTTTGACGGTTTTATTGATTTGTTGGATGGACCAGCCCTGGACTGGTACCGAGCGTATAGGGGTAATTTCAAAACTTTCACACAACTTATAGATAAATTAAAATTCGATTTTGACTCACCGGACTATGACTATCACTTGAGGAAAGAGATAGAATCTCGGACCCAACATAAAAAGGAAACCATTGTAGTTTACCTTGCCACGATTTTAGGAATGATGTCTCGGCTTCCGAAACCTTTGTCGGAAGGGGATAAACTCGACATCATCATGCGCAATGTGCGTCCTGAATACCGCAGCGCGTTAGCCTTGACTGACGTTCGGTCTCTAGACGAGCTACAAAACTTGTGTAGGAAGATTGAATTGGTCAAAATCAGGAATGATAACTTCTCTGAACCAACTGTAGGGGGACCTAGGGTTGATGTTCCTAAACCTTTTATAAGACCCTCCACTTCAAGTGGGGAGGTTAGTGATAAAAATAATAAACAGAATTTTTTCAAGTCCAGGAATAACAGGAACTTTATTAATAAAGTATCTTCTTTTGGTTTACATTGTTTCAGATGTAATAGGGATAATCACACTACTAGGGATTGTGCTGTTAGTAGGGAACTAGTTTGCTATAAATGCGGTTTCAAGGGTGTTAAAACCCCAGATTGTAAGAAATGTAACAAGCCAAAAAACTAAGTCCCGTGGTCTCTCAGAAGGCTTCACCGAGAGAGGCCACCGTTCACTTTAAACCTAACAATGACTTTAGACCCTTTATAACAGTGAAAGTGTATGGTGTTAAGGTATCCGGCCTACTTGATTGCGGAGCCAGTTGTTCTATACTTGGACTCGGTGCCTTTAACCTGTTCAAGAAACTTAACATTCCTATTTTAAAATTTGACGAGCCCCGAATTTTATCTGTTGCAAGTGGGACTAAATTAGTTTGCTGGAATTACATGGAAGTCCCTATAGAATATTCAAATTCAGTAAAAATTATACAGTTTTACATTCAACCCGAAATTAAGTTACCTATACATTTTGGCATAAACTTTTGGAAAGCTTTCCATTTAGTTCCTGATATTTTAAGTTGCATTCCTGAATATAACCCTAATCTAGAAATTGACAGCTTGGATTTAATTCATGAAAATGGATTAAAAGACTTAAATTCTTTGACTGAGACTCAAAGGTCTCAAATAAATTATGTCAAGACTTTGTTTGAAAATATCAACACTTCTAAAGTAGGTTTGGGTCGTACCCATTTAATTAGTCATGACATTGATACTGGTGATGCAAAGCCAATTAAACAAAAATATTACCGGCTTAGCCCGGAGAAACTTAAATTCTTGGAAGAGGAACTGGATAATATGCTAGCTCAGGACATAGTGGAACCTTCTCATTCGCCTTGGAATTCACCTGTGACAATGGTTCCTAAAGCTAACAATAAACTGCGACTCTGTCTGGATAGTCGTAAACTGAATTCGGTATCCCGGTCTGATGCTTATCCACTTCCCTATATCAATTACATTCTTGATAACTTGAGAAATGCTAGGTATCTCACTTCCCTAGATCTTAGTGCCGCCTACCACCAGATTCCCTTGACAGAGACTTCTAAAGAGAAGACCGCTTTCACCGTACCCGGGAGGGGACTCTTTCATTATAAGGTCATGTGTTTTGGGTTGGTCGGAGCTTCCGCTACGATGCAGAGATTGATGGATAGTTTGTTTTCGGCCGAGTTTGACAACAAGGTGTTTTGTTACATCGATGACATTATTGTGTGCACATCCACTCTAGAGGAACACGTGTCTATTCTGGAACGTGTCTATAAAAAGCTAGAAGACGCCAAGCTAACCATCAACATGGAAAAGTCTCTCTTTTGTAGGAACGAGCTTAAGTACTTGGGATATGTAGTTGATCAATATGGTTTAAGAACAGACCCTTCCAAGGTAGATGTTATCCTAAATTTTCCGACTCCCAGAGATGTCAAGGAGGTTAAACGCTTCTTGGGAATGGCTGGATGGTATCGTAGGTTCATAAAAGATTTTTCTAAGGTAGCGAGACCACTGTCTCGTTTAACCAGCAAAAATATTAAATTCTCCTGGTCTGATGAAGCTGAATTAGCTTTTCAATCCTTAAAAACTTCTCTTATATCAGCTCCAATCTTGAGGTGTCCTGACTTTAAGGAACCATTTTACATACATGCTGATGCATCATCATTTGCCATAGGTGGTGTTTTAACTCAAAAGATTGATAATGTGGATCACCCCATTGCCTATTGTAGCCGGACTTTAAGTGCACAGGAAGTAAATTACTCTGCCACAGAACGTGAGTTGTTAGCTGTTATTTATTCTCTTGAACAATATAGGTCTTATGTGGAGGGAACTAGATGCTTTATTGTTACAGACCATGCCTCACTTAAATGGTTCCATAATCTTAAGAACCCTTCGGGTCGATTAAACAGATGGGCTTGCCGTCTAAGTCAATTTAATTTCGAAATCATACATAGAAAAGGCAAAGAACATATTATACCTGACTGCTTATCTCGAGTTAAAATTAGCTCTATACAGTTAGAATTAGAAAATATTTCAGATACTTGGTATTTAAATTTGTATAAAAATTGTTTGAAAAGTCCACAAAAATTTCCAAATTTTCATATTATAGATAATAAATTGTATCGTTTGACTAAGAATAAATATAAACACACAAGTCGATGTGACTGGAGATTAGTGGTTCCCTCTGAGCTCAGAAGGGAAATACTTGTTAAATACCACGATGATCCCTCTTCAGCCCATTTCGGTGTTGCCAAGACACATAAGAAAATTAGTTCATATTATTACTGGCCTTCGTTATTTAAAGATGTTAAAAATTACGTTGACAATTGCGAGATTTGTAGATGCTACAAACCCACTAATATAAATCGTCCTGGGTACATGGGTAATCCCCGTCAAATAACCAGACCTTGGGAGGCTATTTCCTGTGATTTTCTCGGACCTTTTCCACCGTCCTACTCGAGGAATCAGTATATTTTTGTTGTCTCAGATTACTTTAGTAAGTATGTACTCCTATTTCCACTTCGTACTGCTACATCAAAGGCTGTAGTGAAATGCCTGGAGAAGTACGTTTTCTTGGTGCATGGAGTATGTCGGATCTTATACACTGATAATGGAACCCAATTTACTTCCAAGGAATTTAGGGATTTGTTATCTAACTACGGTGTCCCTCATATATTTTATAACCCTCGATACCATCCCCAGACCAACCAATGTGAACGTGTTAATAGAGATATAGTTAGGGCTATTGCCTCATACGTGCGTTCTGACCATCGTAAATGGGATCAGAACATCCATGAGATACAATGTGCTTTAAATTCTTCTGTTCACGAAAGTACTAAATATTCACCTTTTTATCTGAATCACGGTCGTGAGATAATCATGGACGGTTCTATATACGGTTCTCATTCCCCTTTGGACGGTTCTGCAGTAGTTGTGAGCTCTGAACCTTTTGCTGCTGAATTGCCTAAACTCAGAGATGTATATGAGAAGGTTCAGTTCCATTTACACCGTTCCTACAGGAGAAATGAGCAATTTTATAATCTGAGAAAAAGACCTTTACAGTTTGAAGTTGGTCAAATTATCTATAAAAGGTGTTTTCCTCTCTCTAGTGCACCTAAATTTTTCTCAGCTAAATTATCGCCTAAATATGAACGGTGTGTAGTTGACAAGAAGTTGTCACCCCTGGTTTATTCTTTAAAAACCTTGGAGGGAAAACCTCTAGGTAATTTTCATATTAAAGATCTCTTAGATAGAGATAAACATGGTACTTGAGTTGTATGGCTATGTTCCTCCTCAGTACCCTGGCACTGTGTTTTCTTACACGGCGTGCTTTAGAGCCCCTTGGTGTGGTTCCTTTTTTTTCCTTGTATGCTAGTTGACTTCGTTCACCTGCAAGGTGCCTGTTCCACTGAGGTATTGACTTATTCTCATGGACATGGTTTGTATAAGCCCTGTGTGCTCATCCACAGTGTGCGTTAGTCCATAGTTGACTCTTGTTTGATACCTGAGTGTATGAAATGCTCATCCTCAGGATCCTAGCCCTGTACCTTGTGTTTACAGGGCATCCTTTCTAAAATCCTTGATATGCTTGATGGCACGTTCGTCAGCAAGGTGCCTACTCACTAGAGGAATAAGTTTATTCCCATGAGGATGGTTTGTATAAAATAACCCTGTTTAACAGTTTTTTTTTTGGAAATCCCAAGTGGATATGTAAATATTCATATACTTGTTGTTTATGCCATGAATCTGAAAAGGTATTAAACCAGGTATTTGTTTTGTTTTGTGCTGCGCAGCATTAGAATTTAAGACTATGTTGAGGATTAGTTTTGTTTCCGGAATTAGAATTAAGATGGTGTTTAGGATAGGTTTTGTTTATGGTCTAGCTTAGGTCGTGTAGGTTATAATGGGTTACTGATAAGTTGGTGTAGGTATAGATTTGGGTTGAATATGAAGGTGTGTGTTGATGTTAAGTGTTTAGTTCTACAAGTTATGTCGTAGTTCCGTTGTTGAAGTTTTTCCACCTCTTTTTTTTTCCCATCATGTTGCGGAACTGGCAGAGGTTTTTCATTCTGTTTTTTTTTTTTTGTTAAGAGTAGATGACGGATAAGGTCATTTTATCTCTATACATGTGGAGCAGGTACTGGTTTAGGAGGTAAATCCTGTCTCTTTGTTTGTTTTACATGAGTAGATGACAGTTGGTCATTCTATTTATTTATTTTTTTTCTTTCGCTTTCCCATCAGCTTGTGAACGAGCAGGTGCCCAGTCTAGAAGGTAAGTCCTGTCCTTTGATAGCTGATGACAGATAAGGCGTTCTGTTTTTTTTCTTTTGTAATAGTTGTTTATTGCATCTTTTGGTTTAATAGTCAGTTGGTCTGCACGACCAAACTTGTCATTGTTATTAAACTCAGAATGTAGTTTATTTTTCCTTTTTGCCATTGAACCAGAGATAGGATATACTAGTTTTCCGTCTCGTTGAGTATTGGTGAGGTTGCAAGGGGACTTGCAGAGAAAAATTTTCAATCTCAAACTCCGTTTCTCAATTTAAAATTTTTCTTCCGGAGGAAGAGGGGTACTGTAACACTTTTTTTTTAGGGCCCTCGTTCCCTTGTTATTGATTGTTAGTTTTTTATATAATCTATGCCACCTTTTGGGCTTTAGTTCCGAATCTCTCCACCTGAGTGAGCGGGAGTGAACGAGACTGGGGAGCGTTCGATAGATATCGGTCGCGGCCATTTGGCTTTCTTTTCGGCTCGCAAGATGGGAGCAAGGAGGAGTGCCGGAGTAACCCCGTTATGTGAGGAAATTCGGTCCTCATTAGCCAGTGGGCTATCTTTTTCATTAATTTAATGCATTATGCATTGGTAACATTTCCCTCGTTTCCCACAGGAGCGATCCGTCGCCATCTTCCCCATGGTGCTATAAAGTAAAAAGGAAACCCACTTCGTTGGGTTTTCTATTACGCCTACAATGTTTCCTGTGATGGTTTTCTAATACAATATTCTCTGGAATACTTTCAACTTCACCTACAGTGTTCCTCTACAGTATTTCCTTTTTGTGAACAAGGATGGTTTCCTGAATCTGCAGCCTACAATGTCTTCGTGAATGTTCTGTGGAAAAGTTCATAAAATCTTGGCCTGACGACGCCATTGCCGAGCTCTCAAACTTTTATCGGAAGCAGGTCCATATTCCCTAACAAACATCTAACCCAAAAGGAAACAAAGGTATGCCCTCGTCATCCCTCTTTTTACCGTTAGAATAACTATGCCTATAATGTAACCTCTCACCATTATCTAGTGTTAATCTAGTATAATTGATTTTCAATAAGTGCTACTTAGTGACTGAATGTAATTTGCAATAAACAACTGTGTTCTGTATTCGTTGTTTGATTTCTTAGTATATCTGTCTTCTCGTTTGTATGTG
Source organism: Stenoptilia bipunctidactyla (assembly GCA_944452665.1). Classification (NCBI taxonomy): domain Eukaryota; kingdom Metazoa; phylum Arthropoda; class Insecta; order Lepidoptera; family Pterophoridae; genus Stenoptilia; species Stenoptilia bipunctidactyla. The sequence goes on along the minus strand of OX101743.1, from coordinate 3,250,564 downwards.
GAGAGGGACTGGCGCTCATTATTCATAAATTTTGTCCTCTCTCCCATCACTGAGCCAAAACGGTCCCACGACCTGAGAAAGAGCTAGCCGACCAACTATCTCAGGCACCTCTATCTGCCGTGGGTTCAATCTCAGCTGGTGACAAGTGGCCTGTAAGGACCCTAGCGCCCACACCCACCAAAAAACAGTATTACACTATTCTTCCTTATGTGGAGAAAAGGAAGAATGTTTAATTATTTAACGGCCAGGTGAATAGACAGCGATTTCGCACATAGGTAGAGCATAACCTAGAATGGCATATCGCGTTTTATATAGAGAGAAATGTATGAAGCAATTGTAAAGAGAGCTCAAATGTTCTTTTGAATTTAATTAACGTACTTAAATAAGTTAATTGTTCCTCACGTAGGTTAAGAATTAAAGCTATTCTATAAAAAGACATTGCACAGAATGCACCGCTAAAAATAGATCGCGCCGCCCGCGCATCTTTTGTGTTAATTATCGCAATTATTAGACGCGCGTAACAGGGCTTAGTTGTCATTGTACCTTGGATCGTAGCGTGCGTGAGCGGAGGCTTAATGTGCAAGCGATAGCGATTGTTATTCCCCATGGATTGTTCATCATCACAATTCTTTTTTGCCGGGCCACTGGTTTCTCATCTTGGAGAATGGGTGACGGGGAGGCTTCGGCCGTAAATCAGTAAACTGGCCCAGTGATTATTGGTGAATGTCTGAATTTGTAGGGCTGAGGGACATGGCTTCTGATCAACTACTTAACGTACTCGCGAAGCATTTAATATCCGTAAGAAATTTTTGTCACCCATCTTTTTACCGGCTGGGTCAAAGATGTTGATACTGCTGTATGTAATGATGAACTACGTCACGACGCGACGCGACGACTTCTAATTCGGTAATCTACTAATTATTATCAATGAAATACTGTTTTTATTATTTTCAGTTGTCTGTTAACAGCGAACATTGTAGATGTTGACATCTGTGGAAGCCGATCGGCGCCAAAAGCGTTCAGCATCTTGATGGCAACAATTAACTGCATATTTTTAAACTTTTTGACCATCTTCTTCTACTTCTTTCTCTGCTATCGCAGGCGCAGGGCGTCTCAAATGAGGGTCATATATTATGGGCGTATTATCACAATTATGTATATTCGGCATATGACTTCTGTAGAATACTTCCAGTATATTATATAAGTAGCCACCACGCGCGGTTTTACCCGCGTAACTTTTGATCCCGTCGGAATTTCGGGATAAAATATAGCCTGTAACCCTCCTCAAGAGTTGGGCTATCAAATGCAAAAAAAATCACACTTGTAGTTTCTGAGATTAGCGCGTTCAAACAAACAAACAAACAAAAAAGCAAACTCTTCAGCTTTATATATTAGTATAGATTTATGTTTTCTTCTTCTTATTGACAATAATCGACGTGTATTTCTGTGTCCATTCTTTTTTTGAACTTCAATCCTTTCCAAAACGTGTCCTGCTCTGTTTTGGGCCACAATTAATTATGAATGGCAGTTACATCCTCTGTAATCTAGTTTCCATAAACGGAGATACTCAAGTGAACCGACTCTGATAGACTTTAATTAGATTTGATAGAACCTAGGAAATAAATAGAATAGTTGGAACGGCCAAAGGCGGAGAAGAGTAATTAATTCTAAATGCATAGAATTCTAACACGTTTCGGTACTTAGTAAATATTTTTGTTTTCTGTCTCACCTGATAGTATATGTACTAATGTTGAAACATCGTGCTTTTTAAGAAAATAGATGCACTCAAGATTATCTCTTAGATTCAGAACGTTCAGAAAGAAATTTCACCTCTAAAAGAAACCTCCGAACATGTATCAAGAAAGGTTTTTTTTTTATATTGTAAGGATAGGACGTTTGTCTTCCATGCCACCTGATGGAAAGTGCGCATGAAGACTATGGTGTTACACGTCCATCCACGAGAAACCTATTCACTCGACACTTAAAAGGTTAGACTAGATCTACCTAGATAAACGTGTATGTGGGTCCGGTGTCTGCACAACACACGGGTTTAGGTAGAGAATGGGGATGATATTTGGCGGCAGATTAAATATGAAGGGTGGTCGCTAGCCAAGCAGACCCTCACGGGCTCCTATCACGAAGAGGGGCTAACTCCTATTAGTTGCCTTTTTTGACACGCTTATCCTCGGCTTGAAGCCGAGTTTACGCGGCAAAAAAAATGAGTTTGTTTGAACGAGTTTGTTAGTCTTTGACGGTAAATCCTCTATCCGTTCTAAGGCTGCAAACTGGACGCAGCGACAGCAATAGCGAGAACGACAGCGGCGCGGGCAGAGATTTCCACAAGACGATAGAAAGTATTGAGTTTGTATGAATCCGCGACCAATCGCTCTCACGCCCGCTGGCGGCGGCGTCGAGAACGACTCAGATTCCCCGCGTCGCTGCCCGCGCCGCTGTCGCTTTCGCCGTCCAGTTTGCAGCCTTATTGTGCGTACAGATTGCTGTAATGGAACTTGTAATGTAACATTCTGCGCACTACAGGTCCAAATACGCAACGGGCACAGAATGTTACATTACTAGTTGCATTACTAGCAATCTGTACGTACCATTACACTGTCTTTCTATCCAGAACAATGTGATACAACCTATTCAGATAATAAACCTAGCCAGCGCATAGATATATCCTACCACCAATAACTACGATTTATAAAGTTTTGCCAACAATAAAATGAGCTTATTTTTTATTTTATTTTAGCAAAAAATTTAAATAGCTAATTTACTCGGTGTACGATATTTTAAAAACCCCATTCTAGATTGGCTTAGGCAGTTTATGTTTGAAAAGATCGTCATCTATATTTATTTGTTTGCTTATTGTTTCTATTCATATACCTTCCATAAAGTAACGATATATCGGTACAAACAGTACTCCTTTAACAATTAGTTATCTTTAGTTCCATGTTATAGAATAATTGTTAAACGTAAAGTCACGACTGAGATTCAGTGTTTGCAAATTACATAATAATCACTATAACGATACTTAGGTACCTATACGTACAAGTGGACTCATCGTGTGCATCGTAATAATGTTCGATTTAATGTTGAATAAAAACTCAATGCTTCTATTTTCACCAAAGTAAAAAATATAGATTGTCAATATGATTTAAATGCCTCATTTATTTCAAGCCTAATTATTAAGACATACATTACTTCACGCCTGTATCCCGGGGTAAGCAGAACACCAGAGGTTATAAAACCTTGTGATGTCACGTTTGACTTTGGAGATATTATAATAATGGATAGAGACTATTACAGTGACAGGGGGTCAGCCTATCGCCCACAAAAACGCCAATATAACCTCTGGCCCTTAACTGACTTTTACAGTATTCCCGGGAAGAGAAGCAGCTGGGACACTATGTTTTTCTTTCGCTCCCAGTCCAGGATGGAAGATTAAAGACATTAAAGAGTTAATCCTAATTTTTTAATTTACATAGGCAGAAGAATTTATATCATATCATTAATGGAAGATTAAAGGAAGACCAGCAAAAAGAAAGAAACAATCGTATTTATTGATAGTCAAACCCTTGAGGAAGGCTATATTTTATATTTCTATAATTTATGAAGAAATTCCGACACTATCAAACCGACTTTAAATATTAACCACTTAAATAAACGAGTGAATGAAGTGGATAATACAATTTTTTTAGGTTTGACAATAGATAGCAGGCTATCCTGGAAACCTCATATTGTCAATTTAATTAAAAAAATTAATCAATTCGCATATGCGTTGTCTAAGTTAAGAAATGCTGCTAATATTAAAACATTACTCACAGCATATCATGGATATGTTGGCTCAAAAACAAACGGTTCTCAAGGCCCAAAAAAGATGCATTAGATCAATGTTTTGTCTTAAGCAGGAAGATTCTTGTAAACCGCACTTCCGTAACCACAAAATTCTCACTTTACCGGCTTTGTATACAAGTGAAATCGCAAATTTTGTTAGAAATAACCCCCATTTTTTTTAATCATGTTCTGTTGGAAGTCGCCGTGAGGGCATACTCAGAAGTACAGTCATACGCAAAACACTTCTGCAAAGGGTAAGCGTAAATAGCATGGCACCTATTATATAGGTATATAATGAAATACCGCGCTCGATTAGGGAATTACCTGACAATAGGTTTAAAACTGCGCTCAATGGCTTCCTTGCTGAAAAAGCATATTATGACATCAAAGAGTTTTTATGTTGACAGGACCTATAAATTAATTTTATTATTGTAATGTTTTATTTATAAAAAAATGAAATTGCTGTTACTAAAGACTGATATGACATTTATAATTTACTAGCTGACCCGGCAAACGTTGTTTTGCATGTAAAAAAAAAAATAGATGTTGGTCGATTCTCATAGATACCGGATAAGCACAAAAAATTTCATCAAAATCGGTCAAGCCGTTTCGGAGGAGTATGGCAACGAAAACTGTGACACGAGAATTTTATATATTAGATTATTAGATATTAATGTTTTGTTTTCTTTATTATTATTAATTTATTTTTTTATTTTATTTTGTTTTATATTCTCTGAGTGTACATGTACTAAATTTAATTTATGATGTATAAATTCATATGCCAATATGCCGAATCATAGCTGTACTACTTAGAAACTTTGACCATCTATGTATGATAACATTTCCTATGGTTATGAATAAATTAATTTGAATTTGAATTTGACTACACGGTTTAACTGCAGCTGCACTATAAGTTTATAGTGGAATTTCTAACGAATCTTAATTTCAACCTAACAGTTTTTCACACAAAAAGAAATCTGGATTACACATTTAGGGACACATTTTAGGCACCTGCTGAAAACCAGCGCTGCGCTCGGGCACTTGTGGCCTAAACGCAGCATTAAGCTGAGCTGGAGCCTTTTTGACACTGCAGCACTTCCAACCTTATAAATCCTAAACTTTTATTATAATTAATACAAAATTTGTTATTTGTATTAATTATAATACAAAAAAAATATTTGTACCAACTTTTTTTTTTTTATTTAATTTTTTGTATTTTCTTTTTATTTTTATTATTTTTGTCTTTGCTGCTATGTTAAATAAATGTTTTTCTTCTTTCTTTCTTATTTAAGTGGTTACAAATAAGGATTTTTGATTGAGATTCAATATAACGTCAATATACGTCGTTTATACATAATAAGCTTACACTGAAAAAATGAGGAGTTAGCAAAGTACCTTTTTGGCTTTGTTAAAAGGATCTTGTTTATTTTTAATCAAGACTCGTGGAAAATGATGGAAGTAAACTTGGTAAATAATATATACGTAAACATGGCTAAATTCACTTGTTTATTAACACCATACTGCTCATTAAATACAAATAACTCAATCTACAAATTTTACAGTTTACAAAATTGTTTAAATTTTAATAAGTTCACTCAATAAGCTTTAACAGAGTAATTCGTGTAATATTAACCGTTACCACTCACGGTTAAACTTAAATAACCAGTACTTGACTACTAATAACCACTTAGCTTTGCTAATACAAAAGAACACTCATTAGTATTTAACCGAGTACACTTATTTATTGGTAGCAGGGTGGAGTTAGCTATTTTGTTTGCTATTTAGTTAGTTATTTTTAACAGAGTACTTGTTTAAATATTCATAAGTAAATATTCCGGCTGCCGGTGGAGCCGCCGATGCGCAGATATCCCCTCCACGTTTCGGTCAGCGCTAGAGTTATGTGCGTGCCGCAAACTAACAGTCTTTCGTTCGAACGTTTAATAATTTAATTAAGTGAGTGCGACGACGCATAAAGGAGTGTGTAACCTATAAAACGTAGTTGATTGATTAGGTACCAATATGCTATTGCTTTGTGCCTGAACCTACTGTTTATTCCTAAAGACGCTGCCGGCGGCGGCCCCGACAGCGTCGTATTTTTTTTATAGTCAGGTGATTTAATGAAAATGGATGAAGAAGTACAAAATCTGCTGAAAGCCTTGAGTCTGGAAGAATATATAGAAGTGTTCAAAGGTAAGTTCGTTTATGTATTTAATTTTTATCTTATATATTTTATTAGACAGAGACCGTACAATCGCACACCAGTGACCAGTGAACGCGTGATCTTGAGCCAAGGTAGCGCCGCCGTAGAGGGTTTCAATACCTTCTATGTGAGACTAGCTTATACTGGTTTATTGCCACTGATATGCCGTTGTTTCTTTAATTTACAGCTGAGTAGCGGCTTTGCGCGGTTTGACCCGCGTAGCTCTTGATCCCGTGGGAGTTTTTTAGCAAAATATTTACTTCTGGTTAATGTCGCCATCTAATGGTGAAAGAATCTTTGAATCATTCTAGTAGTTTTTGAGTTTATTCATTACAAACATACAAAAATACAAATCTTTCCTCTTTATAATATTAGTAAAGACTTCAAAAAAGAGGAGGAAAGTAGTTTTTATTAATATACATTTGAACTATACATTTTGTTTATTTGATACATTTGATGATCATTTTTCTTAAATCAGTTATTTAATTACAGAAAATGCAATTACATCTCTATCACTTCCACTACTCCAGGAATCTGACCTAAAGAAGCTATTTCCTAAAATTGGCCATCATGCCATATTCTCAAAAAAATTTGAAATACATAAAAAGACTATGCATCCTATTACCGATGATAAGTAAGTCACTAACAATTCAAAAATTTAATCTGCTTTAATTATCTGTATACTGTTGTCTTAATTAATCCTTCAATTTACAGGCGTGTGATGTTTCAAGCTTTAACTTATCTATGTCTGACTTGCTGACATATCCGGTTGACCCTGATGCACGTCCTCAAGCTTCAAGCTCACCCGCACCCAAGACACCTATCACAATAACCATTCCATCAGAGAACAAAATTAACATTATCGTATGTATTGTAATATTTCTTCAGAGCTATAATTAGGTACTATCTATACATATATCTCTATTTATCATCATTCATACAAGATTTAAAAAGTCAATTAAAAATAAATGAAGGGTATACCACTTTGAATCAACTTTGAATCCTGAAAAAAATCTACTGTTCCATATTTGTTAAAAAAAAATTAAACAGATTTTTCTTATATACAGGGTGTCCCGTAAGTCATGGATCAACGGATCTATTGTACCAAAATAATATAACATATACAACAGTTTACAAGTTAGATGTTACAAAAAGTTGTGTCAAGTTATATAATCTGCAGCCGAACCAGGTTAGATGCCTGTATGTCGGCAGACAGTGCCTCGTTTTTAATAGAAAAATTATTATAAAATAGGTAGAATGAGTAGAAATTATAATTTATTTATTTCTGTTTTTCAGGATTTACCGTTACTTTTAAATAGTACCCTTGAAGGAAGAGGTTTATTAAATTTAGATACCATATTCCGTTGGATAATACGGCAAGAATAAGATTGGTAAGGCTCATCGGAACCTACATTTTGAGCAATCATCCGTCAAATGCAATAAGGAGTACCATTTATGCAAATTGGGTACACGAAATTATTAGAGTATTCCCACAAGAAAAGGCATCGGTGTACTTCCATAGCAAGATTGTGGAATCTTCACGAGGTTTAATCACCAGGTTGGCAGGAAAGTTGCCTGATCAAATCCTGTGTGCCTACTGTGCCTATGCTGCTGTACTGTGCTAATGCTGACTGTGCCTACTTTGTAATTTGGGTTTAGTATTGTAAGCTTTGAGACTGTTCTTTTGTGATTTTCAGATATATGACAATAAATAATAAGTGAACAATAACAGTATTTTTTTTAGTTTTTTTTTACCCACATTGCAGAGAAAGTCTGCTATGGCTAGAGTTAAATGACTCGCATTGCAGAGAAAGTCTGTTGTGGCTACCTAGCAAAACGATTGTAGATACCAAGTAGGTTGGCTGTGGCTACAGAGTTAAGTGACTCGCATTGCACAGAAAGTCTGTTGTGGCTACCTAGCAAAATAATTGCAGATACCAAGTAGGTTGGCTGTGGCTACAGAGTTAAATGACTAACATTGCAGAGAAAGTCTGTTGTGGCTACCTAGCAAAACGATTGCAGATACCAAGTAGGTTGGCTGTGGCTACAGAGTTAAACAACTCACATTGCAGAGAAAGTCTGTTGTGGCTACCTAGCAAAACGGTTACAAATACCAAGAAGGTTGGCTATAACTATCCAAGAAAGTTTGTCAATATAAACAGTAAAGTTGGCTACGTTTGCAAACATTTTGTTTGTAATAATAATCAAGCTTACTTTGTTATTTCCAAGCAAACAATTTTAACCGATTTACTCGGTTGATTCTGATCAAGTAAGAATAGCAAACTTGACTTATTTATTTTTAGCAACAAACTTTGCAGGTTGTATATTGACAAACACGCTTTGTTAAAATCAACCGAAACTTAGTTATTTTTACATGCGAAATTTTTTCAGTGTAGGTATGGATCAATGAACCTCCGTGGATTCGATATAATTATACAGTGCTTAAAAACGTCGTCTCAAATTGAGGAAGTAACAGCGAAATTGCTTCTCCCATAAACCATAACTTTAGTATTTACCTACTCTGTCTTCCGCATACTTGACATTATCTTAGAGTGAGACAGAGCTCTTTGTTCATGTAGGATAGCCGTTCATTTATTAACACATGGATTTTTGTTAATAGGTATATTTTACTTATCATCGTCCATCCATCATCCATAGCCTGTAGACGTCCACTGCTGGACATAGGCCTCCCCCAAGGTCTTCCACGTCGCTCGGTCCCGCGCCGTCCTCATTCAGCGTTTACCGGCGACTTTGACCAGGTCGTCGGTCCATCGTGCGGGTTGCCTGCCTACGCTGCGTCTCCCAGTACGCATATATATTTTACTTACGTATATTTTACTTATGTATGATATATATTATTAACTTCTTGTGAAAGGGAAGTGTTCAGTCATAATGTTGCAGCAATGCAAATTTACAAAACAACTCTTTTCTTAATGCCGAAGATATAGAGCTGCGAGAAGTTTCAATGACATTTTATCTTCATACGAGCACTTTGGCGATGGGGTAGCGCTGTCGCCTCAGACGCCAGTGGTCGCGGGTTCGATTTCCGCACGGAACAAGAAAAATAAATGTTGTGGGTCTGGGCGTTTATCTATAGGTTACGGCAAGAGTGAATAATTGAAGATTATTAATAACTAGCTTTTGCCCGCAACTTCGTACGCGCATAAATATTGTTTATATTTAACACAACCAGTCATTGAAGAACCTTTATATCATGTATTACATCCATGCACTGAAGAAATAATTGTTCATACAAACTAAAAAGCCCAATATTTCGTGTTCCCGTGGGAATGGCGGGAACTTCTTTCACAAAACTAACAGTTACTCACTGGGGAACCTTTATATACTAAGTATCACAACTATGTACTAATGGAATTTATTTTTTCATACAAACTATAAATCGTATATTTCCCGTTCCCATGGGAATTTCGGGAATTCCTTTCATAGCACAACCAGTCATTCTTTGAAGAACCTCCATGCCAAGTATCACAACCATGCACTCAAGGAATAAGATTTTTTATACAAACTAAAAAGTCCAACCCCTTCCCGTGGGAATTTCGGGAATTCCTTACATAATATAAACAGACACTTATTGATAAACCTTTATACCAAGTATCACATCCGCGCACTCAAGGAATAAGATTTTTCATACAAACTAAAACATCATATATTTCCCGTTCCCGTGGGAATTTCGGGAATTGGTTTCATAGCACAACCAGTCATTTTTTGGAGAACCTTTATGTTATACCAAGTATCATATCCGTGCACTGAAGGAATAAGATTTTTCATACAAACTAAAAAGTCCAACCCCTTCCCGTGGGAACTTCGGGAATACCTTCCATAATACAAACACACACTTGTTGAGGAACCTTTATATCAAGTATCACATCCGTGCACTCAAGGGATGGGATTTTTTCATACAAACTAAAACATCATATATTTCCCGTTCCCGTGGGAATTTCGGGAATTCCTTTCATAACACAACCAGACACACATTGAAAAACCTTTACACCAAGTTTCACATCGGTGCACTCAAGGAGTAAGATTTTTCATACAAACTAAAAAGTCCTATATTTCCCGTTCCCGTGGGAATTTCGGGAATTCCTTCCTTAGTGCACCCCTACATCCCCTAAAGAATGTATGTTCCAAATTTCAGCTCTCTACGCCCAGTAGTTACGGCTGTACGTTGTCTGTCAGTCACTCAGTCACTCAGTCACTCAGTACCTCAGTCACTCAGTCAGTAACGGAACAGTTTTATATATATTGATTGATTATCTATTATTAATAATAATTACCGAAAGTCGAGGTTAAAGTCATATAGCCAGAGGCTATTAAACCATTGGATGTCACATTTGAAAAATTTAAATCTATTATAATGATGGAGATAATATTTATGTATGGAGATTTACTGTAACATATACATCCCATAGGACTTTTATCAATTGGAGGGCACCATGCGAGCTGGAGCGGCTGTGGCTGGTTGCACAGAATCGACATGGACCGGCTAGGTTAGCTCCGTGGTTTTATAATCGCACAAAACAGAGTATATCACATTTTTCAATATTTTGTCCATGGTTTAATAGCCTCTGGCTAAATGACTTTAACCTCGACTTTCGGTAATTATTAATAATAATAAATAATTATTAATAATCTACAATTATGCACTCTTACCGTAACATATATACGTATTCAATTTCTAGGTTCTCCCTAGTTCGCTACCCTAGTTTGGGACTATGTAGTTTAAGTGATTGTCTGGGGATTTTATTTATTTTATCATACTTAGTCGGGCCGCACAAATTGCGATAACTTCGCTGGCTGCAAACGAAGCTTCGTCGTGACATCGGGCTACAGCCAGTAGTTATGTTACAGCCAAGGTCGGGTTAGACTACCCCAACTATCCATGGGCCACTAATCCGAAAGGCCCCCTTGGTTCTGAGACCTCCATTTAAGATCTGCAGCCAAATATCAGCGATCATCATGGCGGTTCTTACCTTTAACGGCCGCCCTAAACAACGATCGTGCTGATCCCGAATTGGACGTACTTTTAAGTCTTGAGTGACGACCACTTTGGCGATGGGGTAAACCTATCTGCCTCAGACGCCAATGGTTGCGGGTTCGATTCCGCACGGAACAAGAAAAAAAAATTTTCGTGTCTGGGTGTTTATCTATTTATGTATTTATATTCTAGGTTCCCCCCTAGTTCGTTACATGGTATCCCATAACACAAGCTATGCTTACTTTGGGGCCACGTAGTTGGTGTGATTGTCTGGGGATTTTATTATTATTAATATGTTTCTCGTGGATGTACGTGTACCACCATAGTCTTCATGCGCAGTTTCTATCAGGTGGCATGGATCACATATGAGTCTGATTTCAACCTATGCTTTAAACGAAACCCTTCGAGAGTCTCAAGTAGCTAGTAAGTATTTCCTGACTATACATGAATAAAAGGCGCAGTGTAAGAATTAACCTTCAAGAAATAATGAAAAAACAGCACAGACCGGTTTTCTATATCACACTCCCGTGACGCACAACCCTTACAATACAATATAACATACTCAGACGCGTCCTGACAGCAAAATGCATGTAACATCTTTACAAGGGAGTGAAATTTCATCAGTCTACTACCCACACAAAACATTGCAATACTTAAGACAAACTCCGCGATAAGTGTCTTTAATATATAACACATAAGGGTCTTTTTAAGTTAATTTGTATTAAAACTTCGTGTCACGAGACTTTGTAGGCGGGAAGGAAATTCCTCTTATTAGGTAAATTGCGGGTACTTCGCAAAACAGGATCATATGCCGCGAAGTTTTAATAGAAGGTAAATAGGTTAGAGTTGGTTCACATGATTAGCAAGGAAATTCAATTGTCTATGACACTAGACACTATAGGATTCAAGTTACTAATCCTTAGCGTTTAGGTCATTTTGTTTTAATGTTGGTAAAATTGATATTGTGGATGCATTCGTCGGTTCATTATGGTGCACTGGTCGAGGAGCCTTTTTAAATATACTCGGGTCATGTGTTGGCGATAACGATGAGTTTGCGATATTAAGATGTTCGTATGACTTCAAGGTAACGGAAGTATGTTGGTAGCACTGTTAAAGAGGGCGCTAAATGCAATGAATGACTGACATTCGATTGCAGCGCCATAGGTTGTATCTTGAAGTAGGATGATGGCAAGTGACAGAGATACGGTTAGGACGGCTAGGTCAGGGGGCGTCGACATTGTATGGAGATGGTGCAGACTACATACTGGAGACAGAGTGAAAAAGACAGAACACAATAAGAGGAAAAGAGCAAGAATGATACCAGTGTAGCCCATGAAAAAAAATATTCAATCGATTGTTCGAATACATCGCAGTATTTTTTTGAGTTTACACTCATTCATATTTTTCTTCAAGAAATCTTCGCTTTTATTAGAAATAACATTAAACGAAAACTTTACATGACTTCTTCATAATTTTTAAATAATTTAACAAATATTTAAAGGGACCGTATCACATAATCGAATGAATTAGCGAATCGATGTTATTTGAATATAGCAACACAGACATAAAAAGAAATGTCAAAAATTAACGTCTACTTCACAATGTGAAAATATTTTTTCGCGATTGCGGTTTTGCGATATTTTTAAATTGTGTTTGTGTTTTAAGTTTTCTTGTGATTTAATCGACTTTTCTCCCCCTGATTGCTTGAAGATACTCGCGTCAGTGTGAATTTGTATTTTTAAGAAAGAGTGTCAATTTATCCACACTTTTTGTTGTATTACTTTAAACAAAATAAAAGTATCAAAAACGTATTTATTGTTTTACTTATTGTTCATCAAGTTAACCTTATATTTAGCCAGTCGCAATAAAAATAAGCAAACCTTACAGAACTGATGGTATGGTATTTCACCTAACAAGTTTGTAAGTATTTGCTTATTTTTATTCAGACCAGAGCAAGATGAAATCTCGAAGTCGTTTGAACTGTTTGAAATTCCCGCCATATTAGCTATGTGGACCGTTTTCAGATGGCGTCTAGTCTTAACTTTTAATGTATGAAGTTGTACTTCTTCTCTTGAGTATATGTGTTCTATGGGCTAGGTGCGCGGACGTATCTCGGACTGACGGTCGATAGTAGCTCGGTATTAATTGAGTTGGCATTGTAACTGTAAAGTAACTGACGTAACGTACTTGCGAATTAAGATTTTGTTGTAATTAAGCCAGGGTTATACCCAAGCCCACAAACTCGGTACTAAGTAACTGTCCAGGGATTAATTCTATCGTGTTTTGTGAGTAACACTTCTTTTCGTTTTGCTCGTTTTCCGACACATGGCATACTGTCTAGTTCGAATGTGTAGTCTCCATATCTTACGTAGTTGGTATGACAAATTTATGATCAATGGGCATTGTTCATTTTTCAACCGACTTCCAAAAAAGGAGGACGTGCTCAATTCGTCTGTATGGTTTTTTTTTTGTGTCTTTTTTACACGATATTTCGGACAATTATGAATTGATTTTGAAAATTGTTGTTTCATATGATAGAGGATACTTCATAGTTGTTCCCATTTAAATTTCGTTGAAATCGGTTGGGTACTTCATTGACAATTTCAAACTTTTGAAAAAATATGTATGATTTCGGAGAATGTTTACGATGATGGCATTCTCAACTCAGCCAAAGTTTTGACGTGAAGTCGGTTTTTTTAATGCTCTGCTTTCGTTGATTATTTATTTACTCCATATGAAAAACCGTTTCGAGGAATAAGATTTCTGATTAATTTAGTCGATTTCTGATTTTTTTTTAGATTTTTAACCAAATAAATATGACCTTTATTTAACCTTGATGGCATCAAATCGACTAAGATGTTGATTTGAATCAATTTTTGAAATGTTTTTGTTTACAATCCATTTGGTGACATTATATGACTTTAGCACACAGGCACAGTTAATTGACACATGTTCATAAAGTTAATGTCACTGATGACGTCATTACGTACTAATTTAATAAAATCAATATAAATTTATAGACACACTTAAAAATAAAACTGTTCAAATCAGTCTCTCAAAATAGGTTAAAGATTAACACAATAAAAGTAATAGGTAAAAAAAAATGGACAATGCCCTTTGGAAATTCTACTTAATTTAAAAAAAAAACAGGGCGTTCAGTAAAATTTTAGAGTGCTGGATAAAGTCTATAAAAGTATATGAAATGAAAAATCCTGTAATTCAACCGGATGGTCCTTCCCTTTATCCGAAACACAACTACAGTTACACGAAGTAAGAAAGTGAAATGTCTTTTAACAAAATGGCTACTAAGATTTTCCAAGAGAATTTGGGCACTCTCCAATTTTTATTTTAATGTACAATTCATCATCATCATCACAACTCTTTGTAATGAGCCCACTGCAGGGCATGAGTCTCTCCCCTGGGTGACGAGGAGGTAAAGGCCATAATCCACCAAGCTGGCCCAGAGCTGGGTGGTGGATGCCAGAATTTTCAGGGCGCCAAGATGGCTTCTGACAAACCCTAACGACTACTGTATACAATTATACAGCACCCGGGACCGACTGCTTAACATAGCCTCCGAAGCACGGAAGTCGTCGTGAGAAATGAATGGTCGGCGGTCACCCATCCAAGTACCGACCGCGCCGAACGTTGCTTAACCTGTGATATCGTATGATACACACAGTAACCACGGCGCCACGATGACTTCATATACAACTAATGAATCTAAAATGCGTATAAAAATTCGCTTTCTCTCAAAATTTATATAAGAAAACCCTGTTTATCACCCACAATACAGCTCCATTTATCAATTCCCACAAATCTAACCTCAACACGAACAGGACAAATATCTCCTATTCTCAGTCCTTAACACTGGCCTTATAGTACCTACCTATATCACAATGCGATAACATCGCACAGACACACAGACATGAGGTAGACATCGCATCCGGTCGTTGCGATAGTATCGCAAGCTATATAACACCGGTTTCACGAAGATTATCTCAGGAAGTAGTTAAAACCAAAGTTGCTAATCTGTACCATTTAATTAAAAAAATCCTTATAGACTACAACCAATTTAAACTAACAGAGTTTAAAATAAATATTTGTTGGCAATTTTTGACATGAGAGGGACTTAAACTTAGAAAATGAAAATGAAAACTTTTTAATCGTAGTAGGTAATTTTATACACTTTACGAACGTCAAACACTACTACTACTTCTTACAGATCGCAAAGTCGAATACGGCCCAGTATAAAACTACTTGGGGAGTCTGAATGCAACTCTTTTTGCTGCATTCACAGCGCATTTTTTAGGTTTTTGTGAAATAAAATAAAGGAATACTGGTTTTAAAACTTCGACAAATGCCTATTCCAATCATCACAATTATCTACAGATTGAAGATAAACGGGAATCGAACCTGCACCGAATGCCGCAGTAGGCTCTTTGCATACCTACCTACAGTTTTTTTAGTGACTTTAGTGAGCCTTACCTAATATTTTGTTTATTAAAGCGCCCGCACTAATTATAATCAGAACTCAATAGTCTATCGACTATCGAACGCAAAATACTTATAATAAAACCTTTTATTCTATCGATGTCTTCAATTCCAGTAAACATCAATTTAGGAGACTGTTAACAGAAGTGTTGATCTCAGTCAGACTTAGAAAATAATAATTGACAATACAAAAACAAACTCACCCATACTCTACAGCCACGCAGACACATACACAAATACATACATACATTCATGAACATACATTCCAATTCAGTCATTCAAATACAATAGTTAACTATATAGGTACCTACTTATATGTATATTTTTTTCTTAATAAATTTGCTCAAACCATGTACTCTTAAATTTAGTTAAGATGATTTGTTTATACCCTTCTATGCTGGTCTGGGAGCGAAAAAAAAACAAAGAATGTGCCAGCTGCTTCTCTTCCCGGGAACACTGTAAGAGTCCGTTGAGGGACAGAGGTTGCAATAGTCTCTCTCCATCATTATAATCAAATCAAATCAAATCATTTATTTCAGCCAGAACCATATTTTACATCAGAAAAATAAAGATTAAATTAAAGTAGGCATATACAATTCAAAACAATAAAATTACAATAAAAAAAAGAACACTGTTAATAATATAATTATTTAAAATATAAAAAAAAAACTAAATTTAATAATAGTACAAGAAAGCAAAATGTCAGTAAAAATTCAAAAAATATGTGAAATTAAATTATTATGAGACTTCCTAATTTAAACATTCAATTAGTCACAATTAATATTTATAGGACACAAATTAATATATTAAAAAAAAAACACAGGTACTTAATTAACGAATTAATGCCTCCAAATTTGTGAAATGTGACAACAGAGGGTTTTATAACCTCTAGTGTTCTGCCTACCCCGTAAGGGATACAGGCGTGAAGTTATGCTGATGCTGATTTGTTCATAGTACTTTTTTTATTCCTAACACTCCATATTTTTCCAAAAACTTATAAAAACAAAACTTGTACTTTACATATTGTATATATTAGCTCTCCAGGTATAATTATAAAATGTAAATCCGTCATTAGGCGTAAGTTTCTTATCAATGATATACATTACTAGCTGACCCGGCAAACGTTGTTTTGCCATATAAATAAAAAAAAAAAAATAGATGTTGGCCGATTTTCATAGATACTTACCGGATAAGCACAAAAAATTTCATCAAAATCGGTCAAGCCGTTTCGGAGGAGTATGGCAACGAAAACTGTGACACGAAAATTTTATATATTAGATTCAAATATATTAAAGGTCTGTGGATTTTGTTAATGATAATAAATAAATAAATAAAGACAAAGCCCGCGAATGACCTCAATCTCACCTGATGATAAGGCAAGATGAGGTGGAAGATGACAGCACGCGGGACTAGGAAAGAACTGGCTCTTCATAAAATATTGCCGGAACACATCACCGCCGGAGCGGTGATATTTGAAGGCAGATTTTAAATGAAAGGTGGACGCTAGCCAGACGGACCCTGACGGGATCCTACCACCAAGCAAGGACATTTAATTAGGAAAGCCGTAGTGCTTAGGTTCCCTATAAAAACTTATTGAATCTCGGTATTGTATCCAATATTGAGGTCGTCGTGGCGCCGTGGTTACTGTGCATATCAAACGATATCGCAGGTTAAGCAACGCTCGGTGCGCCGGTATTAGGATGGGTGACCGCCGACCATTCATTTCTCACGACGACTTCCGTGCTTCGGAGGGCACGTTAAGCAGTCGGTCCCGGGTGCTGTATACTTGTATACAGTAGTCGTTAGGGTTTGTCAGAAGCCATTTCGGCACCCTGAAATATCTGACATCCACCAACCAGCACCGGGCCAGCTTGGTGGATTACGGCCTAAACCTCCTCGTCACCCAAAGGAGAGACTCACAGCCCTGCAGTGGGCTCATTACACGGAGTTGTGATGATGATGATATGATGATGATTGTATCCAAAACTTCGATTAGAATTACGAAAACCACGTGACCTACTGAACGCTAATGAATGAAACACATACTTTTGGAAGTGAATACGAAGGATTTCTCATTCCTTGCAATGTGTTAAATAGTCTCGTGATTTACCAATTATTGGAAGATGAAACTTCACGCGACCTTCGGAAGAACTTTGTTCTTTTTTTAAGTGACCATTTTGTCCGAGTCGAAACTCTATTATAGTTAGTACCGTTTGACCAGCTGTGACATTTGATCCCGTGACTCTATTTCCAATCCCTAAGTTGAGCTATCAAATATTAAAATATTTTCTAATCACACAAAAGGTCCTGATCCCCATCTCACTGCTTATTGCATTTTCAAGTCTATGTTAAATTTCACGTTAATACCAACCGTTAAATAAATAAATAAATATTTTTGCCACGCACACAACATTATCTAGCCCAAATTAAGTTTCTTAAAGAGCTTGTGCTATGGATACTAGATAACCGATATACTTAAGAAATATATAAACGTACATATTGAATAAATACATATTTTTATTAGAATAAACTTAAATAAACATATAAACATCCATGACTTGACGACTAATATCCGTGTTCATCACACCGATATCCGCCGCCGCCGGGATTCGAACCCAGGCATAGAAGGCAATGTATGTTACAATTACACCAGCCGGTCGTCGTTAGCTTAATCAAACTATTAATACTACTCTCATCATAAAAAAAAATCGAGAATATTTTATGAATATGAATTTCATCGCTCAAAACCATATAGGGGTATAAAATACCAGACCTTCTGCGCTGAATTTGTTCATGCAATTCATATCTTTCTCATTCAAATCTACAACCTCGAGGTAATAGAACTTACACAAATAGCCATTGACAATAAAACAAAGTCGAGACAGTTAAAACTCCATAAACCCTTTATTGCTTCACATGAATGGAAATATGCACTTACATTATTATATTTTCAACCGACTTCAAAAAAAAAAGGAGGTACTCGTAAATTCGTCTGTGTGTTATTTTTTTATGTTTGTTACCTCATAAATTTTGACTGGGTGAACTGATTTTGATGATTTTTGTTTTATATGATAGAGGATACTTTCCATTTGGTCCCATATAAATTTTATCGAAATTCGGCTTTTTTCAAATATGTTTGAATTCGGAGCTCGTTTACCTTGACGACCTTATATTTCAGCCAAAGTTTTGACGTGAAGTCGGTTCTTTAATGCTCTGTATTCGTTGATTATTGTTGTTACGAGTGTACAAATTATATTTATAGTTGCAGGTTTAAATCACAAGTTTCTAGTTGTGAAATCGTTGAAGGAAATAAATTTTTAAAATATTTTTTAAACAACTACTCAGCCCGCTTATGTCCTCAATCTCACCTGATGGTAAGTGAAGATGACAGCACACGGGGCAAGGAAAGAACTGGCTCTTC
This sequence comes from Stenoptilia bipunctidactyla, assembly GCA_944452665.1. Lineage (NCBI taxonomy): Eukaryota > Metazoa > Arthropoda > Insecta > Lepidoptera > Pterophoridae > Stenoptilia > Stenoptilia bipunctidactyla. Next base: position 3,231,616 of record OX101743.1, on the reverse strand, counting down.
ATAAAATATTGCCGGAACATATCACCGCCGCCGGAGCGGTAGTATGTGGTGGCAAAGAACTGTGGCAGTGGGCCATACATGATTTTAGTTGATGTTATTTTGTGGCGTTTAACAAACAAAAACATATTAGACTATTCGAAAATCATTCCTGAGTAACTCAGTGCAAAAAATACTCGTAGAGGAACGTTACATGAAAAGATGTAATTTTCTTGGTGAAAAGATGTAATGTTACCGCTCCAGCGGTAATGTGCTCCGGCAATATTGTATAAAGAGCCAGTTCCTTCCTAAACCCGTGTGCTTTCATCTTCGACCTCATCGTCACTTACCATCAGGTGAGATTGAGGTCAAACGCGGGTTTAGTCACTTATAAAAAAAAAAATATTGCATTTTGAATATTAAGTATGTGTCTTTGGCACTTACAATTACATTTTAGGACGAATATTATTTATTATTAAAACGCTACACACTTTAAACCAATGTGTCGAAAATTCGTACGGGGTAGGCAGAACACCAGAGCCATCTAAGGTCTCGTTTGACAAATTTAGAGGTATTATAATGATGGACAGAGACTATTTCAGTGACAGGGGGTCAGCCTATAGCCCGCAAAACTGTCAATTAAACCTCTGTCCCTTAACTGACTTTTACTGTATGCCCGGGAAGAGAAATTGCTGGCACATTCTATGTTTTTCTTTCACTCCCAGTCCAGTCCAGCAAGATGAGTGATGATTAGATTTCTAAACGCTCATTTTCACGTAACTAAGGATCCGATTTTTTTTAAATATAAATAAAATAAAATAAAATCCCCAGACAATCACACCAACTACATGAGCCCAAAGTAAGCATAGCTTGTGTTATGGGATACCATGTAGCGAACTAGGGGGGAACCTAGAATATAAATACATAAATAGATAAACACCCAGACACGGAACATTTTTTTTTTCTTGTCCCGTGCGGGAATCGAACCCGCAACCACTAGCGTCTGAGGCAAACAGGTTTACCCCATCGCCAAAGTGGTCGTCTTGTTCTTTTATATGAAGGGTGATCGCCAGGTATCCGGACCTTGAAGGAACCCTACCACCTGTATTAGTCGCCTTTTATGAGTCGCTTATCCAGAGGGGCTAATCTCAGCCCTGCTAGGACCTTGGTCGATTCCCTGGATGACATAGAGGTTCAAGGTTTCAACTAACGGTTACTAATCTCAGAACTTTCATGGCGACGAAATATCTTTTTCGTTAAATTTAAATCCTAAATCTGTAAGAAAAGTTATTAATTTGTAAATATTCAATGTTTAACTTTTTTTTTATCTCAGAATATCGCTGTATAATTTTGCATCACATTGTTATTATTATTATTAATTTTAATTATGATTGTTATTTAATTTAATCTTATTGTATTTGAGAACACATTACAATTGAAGAGCCTGGTGATCCCCTAGTACAGGGAAACCTAAATAGGGCACCAGTCTCCCACTTCTCTTAATATTACCTCTGATTATATAGGTAGTTTTTAATTATAGTATGTAAAATATTATTGTGGGAGAAATAAATATTTTTTTTTTCGTTTCCTCCTTTTCTTACCAAAGCTGTGTGCACCTACAATAGGCATATACCTAGTCGGGTCATAAGTTCTGTCAAAAACTTTTAATGTTATTACTGATACACCTTTAGACAATTACTTAAAAATTATATATGAAATGAAAGGTTATTAAATGTACAATATAATTTTAATTACATTATTCGAAATGCCCTCCCCCATTTTGGACACATGTCCTTAATCTACGCGGCCAGTCATCGATCGCTGCACGCACCACATTCATATCTATTTCTGCCGCTGCTTTAACCAGAGATGCTCGCAGAGACTCCAAATTTTGGTGAGGTTTAGCACAGACTTTCTCCTCCAAATATTGCTATATCTTGTAGTCCAGTGGGTTTAAGTCTGGACTAGAAGATGGCCAGTCTTCATACCGGATAAAGTCAATTCCGCGGGCGGTCAACCAGTCTTGCGTGCTTCGTGCTTTATGAGCCGGTGCAGAGTCCTGTTGGAATGTCCAATGTCTGTTCTTGAACATTGTTTGAGAAAGAGGTTCCACTGTGCTTGTCAGGACAGTATTTTGATAAGCCACGGCACTGGTTCTCATACCTTTTTCACAGAAAAACACCTCAGTTATGCCTGAATATGAGACTCCAAGCCAAACCATGAATGAGGAAGGGTAATGGCCACGCTGGACCCTCGGAATACGCGCGCTCGCTTCTTCACTACTGTGGGCATACACCTTATCGTTTTGTTTGTTATAGCTTTCTTCAATGTTAAAAATTTTTTCATCCGAAAAAAGAATTTCGCGGTATTTTTTTCCCGCGTACCGTCGTAACAAAGCTCGGGATCTTTCTAGCCTAATTTTTTTTAAACGCTCGTTTAAGAAATGTCCGGTCTTTTTACGATAAGCTCGTAGTCCTAGGTCTTCATTTAGCACTCTTTTGACCGTGGTTCTGCTTAGCCCCATCTGGTGAGCTAGGATTTTCTGTTTACGCACGGGATTTCTTTCGATTCGCGCCTTCACTGCTTTGATGACCGCTGGTGTCCTAACTGTGCGAGGTCGGCCGCTTCTTTTACGATCTTCGAAGCTTGATTCTTCAGTGAATCGTTTAATAGTACGATAAACGAACCGTAACGTTATTTTCAATTTTTGTAGAATATTGAAAATCTCTTTTGGCGCGTAACCGCAGCGGTGCAACGCGATAACCGCGATTCTATCTTCTTTACTCGACCACTCCATATTTGAAAATGAATAAAATATAATTTCTTTTTTATTTTCAACAATCGCAACCGTTCTATTTTTAAAATTAGTAAGCGTATTTCTGGCCAGTGTTCGAAAATTAAAAATAAGTATGAGGTTTTGACAGAACTTATGACCCGACTAGGTATATAATAAATGTACCTAAACAATTTTACTTGTAAATTTTATTATATGTTATGCTGTTGGTGTACCTTATGAATAAATAAATATCTTCAAAAAACCCTTAGTAGCATAGTTAATGCGTTGTAAGGGCTGAATAAATGGTTGGCAGAGTCACCAACCCTGATACAAAAAGATGATTCCCGCCTTAATCGCTATATGGTAGAAAAACTGTGGTGGGTACGGGGCTCGGGCCACATAGTTGGTGTGATTGATTGAGGATTTTTTCAATTTCACTGTTTGAAGGTCCTTCCAAGGTAGGATCCACTTCTTAGACAGGCAGTACGGAGCGAAAACATCTATAACCTGATTTTTATCTTTCATTGTGCTTGACTTTATCAAACTGTTTATTTGCATAAATCTTTTAGAAAACAGGAACGGTCAGTTCGTAAACTGGTAATGTACAGAAAATTATTAAAGTTTTTTAGCTATTTCTTTCCTCTTCATTTTCCTTCTAAAATAGTTTGTTTACATGTTTGGACGCGACAATCTTTGAGTCTTATTATTATATCGATTGAGTTAATTAGTATTCATAATATACGATTACTAGATACTACGATGCTGTTTTGTTTTTAAAAGTTTGTACAACAATAAGCTCGTGTACGTTTATGATCACAAATTTTCTTACCAAAACTCAATTAATACGAAAATTTTATCAGCTGCTCCAATAAAAAAGTACATTATTTATTAAGCAAACACACACAGAATAAATAAATACTTAACTAAACACTAACGACTTATTTATGTGTTAAGGGTCGCTCGCTACACACGGCTAATGTACTATAATATTTTATTTTAAGATTTAATATTAATAATATTAGAATATCACAGACCACGAAGATACGATAGCATATTATAAGTTTAAGAGTTAGAATTTGCCACACGATTTTGCACCAAACTTACGTACAAATCACGACTTTAATTAAAAATATAGATATATTTACATCTTAAGAAGATATGTTACGATAAATTATCATATTGCTCTCTATCTTACGATACGAAGGTATAAAATATATTCGTCGTGTGAGAAGGGCCATTGAATTGTATGGCGAGCGATATCAAAAATTTGCACACCGTTGCACGGTTGAGTATGTTGCACTACAATGTTAAAATCATGTAACTACGAAAAACGGAACGAAAAGAAATATATTCAGGGTCTGGGCGTTTATCTATATGTATATGTATTTATAATTTATAATCTAAGTTTCCCCTAGTTCGCTACATGGTATCCCATATCACAAGCTCTGCTTAGTTTGGGGCCATGTAGCTGGTGTGATATTCTGGGGACTTATTTAAAAAAAAATTAAAGCTCTATTGTGATGCAAATAAATGATTTCTTCCTTTCTTTCGTATCTTAAGATAAAATATTATAGTATCTTAGCCATGTGTAGCGTTCTTTATAGAGTGCTGCGCACACGCCGTTTTACCGCACTATTGCCCACTAATTAGCATATCGATGAATAACGACCATGTGATTTGTTGTGAGAGCGACGATAAAGATTTGAATATCGTCACGAGCGAAGCCGAGGGCTTTTGTTTTACTTGGGATTCATATTTACTAATACAATGTTTATTTATTTATTATGCTCTAAAAAAAATATTTTATAATTTATGTTGAATAAATAAATTATTTAAGTTGATTTCATATATCGTGAAGAGCTTTGTAGCGCCTTATAAACCTAAATCATAATCATGTAATTACTTTTGTCCATTATCAAATTAATTATAGTTTTATTCTTTTAATTATTAATTATACCTTAAATAATCCACCCAGCATAAAAAACTTCCATGCTGGACTGGTAGCGAAGGAAAAACATAGAATGTGCCAGCTGCTTCTCTTCCCGGGCATACTGTAAAAATCAGTTAAGGGACAGAGGTTTTAATTGGAGGTTTTTTGCGGGCGATAGGCTGACCCCCTGTCTCTGCAATAGTCTCTCTCCATCATTAGAATGCCTCCAAATTTGTCTAACGTGACATCAGATGCTTTTATAGCCTCTTGTATTCTGCCTACCCCATAGTGGATACAGGCGTGAAGTTATGTATGTTTGTGTGTAATAAATGAATCATAGAGATTAGAAAAAAATATAAAGTATTAGATTTTGAATGTGCATCTATGAAGGTATCGAGAAGTGTAAGTTTTTCTAAGTATTTTTGTGTTTGAGGAATTTGTGGATGCAATGATCAGGTCAGTTAAGGACATTGAGTGAGTTTTTAAAAACTGGTTCTTATTAGGTAACAAGCTTTTAATGTTCCAGCGATTAAAGCTAATCAGATAAATAAAGGTTATCTTTGATAAAAATTATGAATATTGATCTGGTATTTATATTTTTGTTATGTAAATAATATAACTTATTTTATAAATAACCGATTCCAAAGTGGTGTGAGAGAGTAAAAAAGTGATATGAAACTTTATTTCTTTGACCCTGTCTATTGCTTGCATTTTTAGATTTTTATCAGATTCTTATTTCAAAACATACATACATACATACATAACTTCACGCCTGTATCCCGTATAGGGTAGGCAGAACACCAGAGCTAATAAAACCATCTGATGTCACGTTTGACAAATTTAAAGGCATTATAATAGTGGAGAGAGACTATTGCAGTGACAGAGGGTCAGCCTATCGCCCACAAAAAAGCCTCCCATAACACCTCTGTCCCTTAACTGACTTTTACAGTTTGTGGGGGAAGAGAAGCAGCTGGCACATTCTATGTTTTTCTTTCGCTCCCAGTCCAGCATAGAAGCAGATTTCAAAACCTCGTATTATTATAGGACTGTGTTAAAACATGCAGCCTTGCAACCTTGTCAGAAAGTCTCCTTCGACGGTAAAGTTCATCTGAATGTTTATATTTGTTATTTTTTTTTATAAGTAATCTACAAACATTATTTTCGTAAAACCTCGCCACTACTTACGCTCGGCAAAGTTTACAGATGCAGCTAATTAGTTAACAGATAAGCTTGTGTACTGAGCACACATGCCGCTGGTCTCTCCTATAGATTGTATGGAGATAAGCCGCAGATGATATATAGTATGTAAACATAGTTATATACTGGCCTTGTATATCATTGACTTGATAAAAATAAAGTTTTGAGTTTGCCTTTCCTAATTTATAAACTCAAAATTGTACCTACTTTGAAATTCTTGAACGATATGAATTCCTAATACTTGGCTACGAAGGGCCGGCGTAGAATAGCCCTCGACAATGAATAACTAATACAAAAAAGACAACTATTTTAATAATGCACACATTTATTTAAGCTGGCCGTGCGGTAATGGATTGACTTTAATTATTGCTTACAAACCGTCTCCATACTATGCGAACATTCGTAAACACACGAGTCGATAAAGTTCTGTGCTCGCACCGCTGAGCCCTTCCAGTGGCGCTTGCGGCTGCCCTTCATATATTTTGACGCCAAATAACATCTCTCCAGATATATTCAAGAAACGTCGTCCTGCCTAATCTTGTTTTATTTTAGCCTTATTTACTTACGATTAATTTTTATGCTACATAAGATGCGACATCGAATTTATTATACAATTTTTCAAATTATACCCAACTATGTCTGTATACGAGTATTTAAGACTGTTATGATATCTATAACAAAATTTTGAATATAAATACATAAAAGCTCTTGTTTACGAACAATTTTATTAAAATTTTCCTACATTTTTGCTTCAAGGAAAAAAATACCGACATTAACTATGATAGCCGTTATTATGTCAGATCTGTGTTAAATTGACTGTCGTTATGGATAAATCATATCTATCCTGTGATGTGAAGTGTATGATTGACGAATGCAGTACTCCATGATGTCGCTCATTCATTTCAGAGTCCAGCTTCGAAAGATAGCTTCGAAAAAACATCGCAAAAAACCTCTAAAATCAATTTTTTAGGATGCCGGTTAAAGTAGGTACCCATATTAAAGTACAATCGTTTCCAAAAGTTAAAGCATTTTACACACTTTTAATCACTTAATAACACACTCATTATTCCAAATTACTGTTGTCCTTCAAGGAATATTAAGAAGCGAACGAGCTGAAGTAAACATGTATGATGATAATTAGCAACCATGATATCATTATCCAAAAGTTATGTTAAAGTGTGCCAAATTTCATCCAAATCCGTTCAGTCGTTCTGCCGTGATTGAGGAACAAACATCTATCCTACATCCCTCCACCCAAACTTTCACATTTATAATAATATGTACCAAGTAAGATTAATTGCTTCGTGCAGCAACATAGTTGTAAGAACTAAAAAGCCTATAATCGCTTGTCCCAGTAGGCATTGCAACTCAACATAGTATGCTTTGCACATTATTTGAATTTTACGAAGGTATAAATACTTTTATTATTATCAAAGGTTTTATTGGCGTTTTTGTGGACGACAGGCTGACCCCCTGTCACTGCAATAGTCACTCCACCATTAAAATGCCTCCAAAGACAAACGTGACATCAGATGGTTTTATAACCTCTGGTGTTCTGCCAACCCCATAAGGGACACAGGCGTGAAGTTATTAAGTAAATACTTCTCTACAAAAAGCGCCACAAATGTTGTAACAATTAAGAAATAACAGCTCTTATAATGCAAGTAATAAGATCGTTGCAATGTAGTATTCCTATTATTGATAGTAAAATAAAAATGAAGTACTGGTCCGGGTAGAGTCAAAGAACTCTACTGCGTACTCGCAAAGGGAACTTATACCCTTTCAAATAATTCAATACAGTAAAATGACAGTTCCAGTGTGCCTACTTCAGCAGTGCGATCACAGAACTTTATCGAATCGTATATTAACGAATGTTTACGAATGCTCGTATAGTATGGAGTCGGTTGCAAGTTTTGAGTAACATTGTAATTTTTTATTTTACAGATATTTATGAGTACAACATGTTTACAAACATTCAAAATTAACAAGGCATACATTTATTTAAGCTGGCCGTGCGGCAATGGATAGATTTCAATTTTTTCTTAAAAACCGTCTCCATACTATACGAACATTCGTTAACAAACGATTCGATAAAGATCTGTGACCGCACTGCAGGGAAGAAAAAAAATAGTGATGTGGTTTAAGTGAATGAATTTTTTTTAAATATTAGATCTTCATAATATTTTGACTCAAGAAACAGCTTATACTTTCATTTTCTCATTTCTAGAGTGGGGATAAATTACGTCGCTAACATTTTCGTTGTCTTTAAAAAAAAATGCAAACAACTAGTTTTACTTGTATTGAGACCGTTTTAAAGCACGGGTATGTTTGTAATTATTTATTTTCGTTGAAGTAATTGTTAAGATAAAGTACATATCACAAATTCACGTAATTATACATTTGTTGAAAATTTTATTCTAAATAAATAATAAATAAATAATAAATAAATAAATATTTCTGACACTCACACAACATTATCTAGCCCAAATTAAGTTTCTTAAAGAACTTGTGTTATGGATACTAGATAACTGATATACTTAAGAAATATATAAACATACCTACATATTGAAGAAATACATATTTTTTATTAGAATAAACTTAAATAAACATATAAACATCCATGACTTGACGGCTAATATCTGTGTTCATCACACAAATATCCGCCGCCGCCGGGATTCGAACCCAGGACCTCTGGCATAGAATGCGATATATGTTACCGCTACACCAGCCGGTCGTCAATGAAAATGAAAAAAATCCATTCAATTTCAATCATTTTAATTCAGTACATGTCAAAGATTCACGTAATTATACATTTGTTGAAAATTTTATTCTAAACGAATGAAAAAGATCCATTTAATTTCAATCACTTTAATTCAGTACTTACACTACAAAGTTTTTAACTGGTATCAATATTGTCAATACTGTCAGTTTACTGCATTGAATTATTTTCGTATAGTAATGATTTGTGGTAGGACTGTTTCAGAATCCCCCTGCCCAACAGGCCACCCTTTGGATAAAGTATGCCGAGATATGTAATCCCTCACTTAGGTACCTATATAAATTTAGGAGATTTTCTTTATAATATAGAAGATCAATTTATTTTCTTAACAGGGTGGATGGATACTTTTTTTTTGACCACCACTTTGGCGTTGGGATTAACCTGTCTGCCTCAGACGCCAGTGGTTGCGGGTTCGATCCCCGCACGGAACCAGAAAAAAAAATGTTCTGTGTCTGGGTGTTTATTTATTTATGTATTTATATTCTAGGTTCTCCTCTAGTTCGCTATATGGTATCCCATAACACAAGCTATGCTTACTTTGGGGCCTTGTAGTTGGTTTGATTGTCAAGGGATTTGATTTATTTATTATACAAGAATAATGTCTTCATAACGCAAACTGAGTAAACACTTACATGACTGCCCATCATACCCTAAAATTGGACACAAAATGACCTAAACTTGGCCACCACTTATGCTCTGGGAGTAGCCAGATTTTGGTCAATTTAGGGAATCATTAACACTAAAGGAGGAAGAATAACGCAAATATATTATTTAGGGTCTAAAAGGATTATAGGATAGTGATTATTTATTGAGTAATTTATTTATTTTCAAAGTAGGTGAATACCGTAATGCAAGCTCAGAAAACAAGAAAATGCTATTTATACGGCGAGTTCTCCATTTGCCTATTCTACTACGGCGTAGTATTACTCGTATACTTATACTCTAATGTATATACGACGACCGGCTGGTGTAGAGGTAACATACATTGCTTTCTATGCCAGAGGTCCTGGGTTCGAATCCCGGCGGCGGCGGATATTTGTGTGATGAACACAGAGATTTTAGTCGTCAAGTCATGGATGTTTATATGTTTATTTAAGTTTATTCTAATAAAAAATAAGTATTTATTCAATATGTATTTTTATATATTTCTTAAGTATATCAGTTATCTAGTATCCATAACACAAGTTCTTTAAGAAACTTAATTTGGGCTAGATAATGTTGTGTAAGTGTCAGAAATATTTATAATTTATAATATTATTGGAATAAAAATAGTTATTATGCTACGGTAATATAATATTGTAGTGTGTATGTTTGTATATACAATAAGCTCTGTAGTAATAATATTTATTTACTTCTGTCATGAAGGTGAAGTTACAAAGTTAAGGGACTATACATGTTTTATTAGAGTTAGGACACAAATTAACATTTTTGAGATCCGGAGTTAATACTAAGTCGGGTTTGCTATAGGTTAGAATATCTTTGTAGCAAATCTTATCTTGGCAAGACGATTTTTTTTAAATTAGTTTTTTAAGTTCATTGAGGGTGGATATCAATATAATTTCAATATTGAATTTATTAATTTATTTACATTTAATAACTTACCAGGGTACTTAAATAATTATGTCCAATCTCTTCCTCGGAAGTGTCTCCGGAGACCAGATGCTGCTGTTTCCTCCACTTCATCCTGATTTCGATTTAAATTCACGATCGACAAACTAACGATCGATATAATCGAATACACTTGGTATAAAAGGGATGTTTTTGCTTTGCTTTATTTTTATATAAAATATATTTTTAAACACTTTTTTTTTAATTACACATTTTTTTAAACAGCACGTAATTTTTTTCTATTATTTTCTTGGTTTGAATTTCGAACATAGCATCAAACAAAGGGAGGTTTATAGTCTATGCGTCTGCGCAAGGACCGGCTTCCAAGCTGCGCGTGCGACTCTCAGGTGTGAACTAATCTACCCGCCTACCCACTGAAACCTCTGAAACTGAATCTCGATGCAAACAAAACCGCGTTCATATACTAGCTTATTTTCCTTAAGGCATTATTTTTCATATCTTCATAAAAGTTAATGCTAAGGGAAAACCGTTCTCTTTTCTTTACTTTTATGTAGTGGTCAGTAATTAAGGAAAATCTTTTTTTTTTCTTTAGTACCTGAAAAGTACTTCCGTAACAAAAAAAATTACCTGCTTTTTATTTATTGTTTGATCTTGTAATTTTTTATTACGTTATATAATAACAAGTGTCCTTAGGCTGTTTTCACATATAAATGAAAATGTAGACGGTTTAGTTTGTATTATTTGTCTCATTATAAAACAAATGACTCACGTGTTACCTTTCAGGTATTTAAGGCAGGGGTTTTAATAAGAATTTAAATAAGTTATAGATAGGAATACTGTTAATTTTGTAAAAAAAAATTGAAAAAAGCTTTTTGAAAAAAAAACGATGAATTAAAAAAGTACTTAAGATAAAAAAAGTATTTCGAGCTTACATTAAATATTTTGATCTATTTAGAACTTTTGAAAAGTAAATTTACTTTCAACAGGAATTGCTGGGTTGAAGCATACATACATACATAACTTGTATCCCTAATGGAGTAGGCAGAACACCAGAGGCTATAAAACCGTCTGATCTCAAGTTTGACAAATTTGGAGGTATTATTATGATGGAGAGAGACTACTGCAGTGACCGGGAGTCGGCCTATAGCCCGCAAAAATGCCAATAAAACCTCCGTCCCTTAACTGACTTTTACAGTTTTCCCGGGAAGAGAAGCAGCTGTCACATTGAAGCTGGGTTGAAACAATTCAAAAGCATACTAAATTTCTTTGCAACTTTGAGGTTTTTGGGATATAAACGTATTTTTCCTCCTACCTTACCTGATGTAAGTGAAGATGAGGTCAAAGTTGTCAGCACACAGGCTTAGGATGCAACTGGTTTTTCATAAAATATAACTGGAACATGTCACCGGTTGAGCCGGGATATTTGGCCGTAGATTTTATATGAAAAGTGGTCGCTAGCCAGGTTGACTCTGAGGGGGAACTACTACTCGGATAAGTCACCTTTGACGAAATGCTTACTCAGAGCCATTAGGGTCATTCTACGCCGACCTCTACGCGGTTTAAAGACACCTTTCAGGGTGCAACTTTCGATCAAATAATTGTTGAGAACGACCTCCCCAAATTCTACCCCAGATGGTTCACTACAGCGGCCATCTTCTTTAGTGGTAGCTTTTGATGAAATGTGTGCCACAGGACTTATCCACCAATGATAAGTCTCCCGATAGGTTGGTTGGTAATTCGTGTATATCTAAACAACTTTCGGTTTAAATACGAGGAGTAAGAGAATAATTCATTGAGTAATAGGTTTTTTTCAGAAGTAGGTTACCTCTGAAAGAAAATCGACGCAATAACAAATACCTAATATGGTTAAGTTCCAAGTCCATTTTATTTCATGCTGGACTGGGAGCAAAAGAAAAACAGACTATGCCAGCTGTTAAAAGTAAGTTAAGGGACAGAGGTTTTTATTGACGTTTTTTTGAGCAACAAGCTGATCCACTGTCACTGCAATAGTCTCTCTCCGTCATTATAATACCACAAAATTTGTCAAACATGACATCAGATGGTTTTACAGCCTTTGGTGTTCTGCCTACCGCGTAAGGAATACAGGCGTGAAGTTATGTGTGTATGTATGTGTGTCAATTTTATTAAACTTAATATTTTAATAAAACTTACAGTTTAATTTGTCTGATTAGGATATTTCATCGTAAATAACTACTTATAGATGTTAGGTGTGTGAGTGTGTTACGTGCAGTGTATAAGTAGTATTAGTTTTATTAAAACTACTAGTTATTTGTACCTACGACTAACATTTAAATTAAAAAAAAACAGAATAAAGTGTAGGTACCAAAAAATATACAATCAGAGGCTTTTATCGATATCATTCGTTGATGTTTATATTGCCCGCCCAAGTTGACCTTTGTTTTAGAATATTTACTGGCCACACAGGCACATTTAGCTATCACTGTGTATCTAAGATACAAATATGTGATGAACAATCGCTTGAACGATGATATTCTGGCAACATTTTATGAACAGATTTCTCTTTCCCCCATGCTTTATCTTTGGCCTTATGGCCACTTGTCACCTCTAAAAATAAAACTTGTGTATTATAAAATCTATACTAATATACATACATACATACATAACGTCACGCCTGTATCCCTTATGGGGTAGGCAGAACACCAGAAATACTAATATAGTAAACCCAACATACAGTAATGCAAGTATACAGCATCCACATCTCGGAAGTCGTCGTTATAATTGCAAGTTCGGCGGTCACTCACCTTTGTATCGAACTTGCCCAAATGTTACTTAACCTGCTATTTCAAACGATATACACAATTATAAGACCTCTTTTGTACGTACCTACTCTTAATAAAACTAATTGACAGAACTAATTAACTATCGTATAATATGCTCATTGTCAAAACTTAAAAAGAGTACCTTGACCGCTTAGGGTTGGCTTAGTTAGCCCTAATACCCCTGGATAAGCGGCTACTAGTCGGAGTGACCCCCGCTTGGTGGTAGGATCCCGTCAGGGTCCGACTGGCTAGCGACCACCCTTCATATAAAATTTGCCGCCAAATATCACCGCTCCGGCGGTGATGTGTTCCGGCAATATTTTATGAAGAGCCAGTTCTTTCCTAGGCCCGTGTGCTGTCATCTTCAAACACGGGTTTAGTCTTTAATAAAAAAAAAGACGTGTGGCTCTCGGAGACTGCCGCGGTAAAGCTATTGCATAGCATTTTTTATCAACTTGTGCAATTATAATTATTTATTTATTTTATTAATGCAGTAATGTTTGATCTTATATGAAGTTCCACAAGTTCCTAGTAGATGGCACTGATTTTTTATTAAAGCCCGCATGTAAAGTTATGAAATCAAAGTATCACCGCTGTGCCGGTCGGAGTGGGGGGTGTTAGGTTTTTTTCGTTACGGAATTTCTGGATTCGGTCCCCACGTTCAAGGCCCGCGATAGAAGCTATGCAATAGCTTAAAAGAACTAATCCATTTTAAAAGTAAAAATACAAAAACTATAACTCAAACATGAACACAGCTTTACATATCCTTGTTATACTCACCATCTCTTTGCACAAATTGTAGCATTTGCGTTTCTACTTAGTGCGCCTCATAACTCGATAATAACATTTATCGATGAATTATACAACACTAACCAGTCGATAATTTGGCTGCTGTTTAACGGGGTGTTCTCGTGATTACGTGGTAATGAGTCGACGGGAGGTCATGAACGAAATTGCGCGCGGCCTTGGAAGTTTAACTGATGTTCATGAGATGCGTCATTTTTTTAACGCAGGTTAGTGAATTAGTGATTTCTTCGCGTTAGTTATTACATCATGGATAAGTTACATTTTTTTACTATTTTTATTTCATCAGGTCAATTATTAAACATTTGGTTCTAAATTCAATGAAATATTTTTAAATTTTTAATTCGCAAAGAAAGCGAACATGAAAACAAAATGCAATAATTATATCCATTCTTTATCCGGAGAAAATATTTATTCTTCAACATACGGTATTTTATTAGTTAAAAAGATAATTAACGAATGCAGAGCATTAAAAAATCGACTTCACGTCAAAACTTTGGCTGAGTTATAATGTAAACATTCTCCGAAATTTATATCTATACTAATATATAAAGCTGAAGAGTTTGATTTTTTGTTTGTTTCTTTCTTTGTTTGTTTGAACGCGCTAATCTCAGAAACTACAAGTGGGATTTGAAAAATTCTTTTTGCATTTGATAGCCCAACTCTTGAGGAAGGTTTTATCCCAAAATTCCCACGGGATCAAAAGTTACGCGGGTAAAACAGCGCGCGGTGGCTAGTCATACATATTCTTTTAAAAGTTTGAAATTTTACTGAAGTACTCAACCGATTTCGATGAAATTTATATGGGACCAACTATGTAATTCGAAGCGTACCTCCAGGCCCCGGTAGCTCAGTGGAAAAGCACTCGTCCGGCAAACTAGGGGTCCCAGGTTCGAGTCCTGGCCGGGTAAATTTTTATTTATCACATTTTGGATAAATAAAACGCATATGTATGAAAAACCTGCTCAACTATGCGAGCTACTTTTGTCGCCCGTCGCTGCCTCCACTGAGGAAACCCGATGGTTCTCTGGCCCACACTGCTAAGGAGAAAGCAGATTTATTTGCTAGTATCTTCGCGGAAAATTCTCGTCTAGATTGCCAAGGAAAAATCCCACCTCAATTACCTCAGTTCGGACCTACAATGGGTACCGTTCACATTCGCCAAAAGGAAGTTCTCAAATGCTTGCTGCACCTAGACGAGAACAAAGCTAGTGGTCCAGACGGTATTCCTGCAGTGGTCCTAAAACGCTGCGCAGCTGAGTTGTCTCCCGTTTTGACGCGCCTCTATCGACTTTCATTGGAATCGGGTAAGGTCCCCAGGTCCTGGAAGCTTGCTAACGTACAGCCAATACCGAAGAAGGGAAGCCGTGCCGATCCTGTCAACTATCGACCAATTTCAATCACCTCCATACTTTGCAAAGTCATGGAACGTGTATTGAATAATCGACTCCTGGCATACCTCGAGACCAACGAGCTCCTAAGCGATAGCCAATATGGTTTCCGCAACGGACGCTCGACCGGCGATCTTCTCGTGTATGCCACTCACTTATGGAGTGAGGCCTTGGAGGGTCATGGTGAAGCAATAGCTGTATCCTTAGACATCTCCAAGGCCTTTGACAGGGTCTGGCACGATGGTCTCTTAAGCAAGCTTCCAGCATATGGCATACCAACCGGGCTCTGCGACTGGATATCTGATTTTTTGAGGGAACGGTCGATTCGAGTAGTCTTAGACGGCTACTCCTCTGACCTAATGGCAATTAATGCCGGGGTACCTCAGGGATCTGTTCTCTCTGCAACTTTATTCTTGCTGCACATTAATGACCTCCTAACACCAGGCATTATTGGATTTGCTGATGACAGCACTGTTGTTGAGAGATATATATCCAATGCGCGAACGAGCGCCCATGAAATCCAGGTCTTGAGAGAGTCTATGATTGAGCGCGTTGATTCGACCTTGCGGAATGTGTCCGATTGGGGCGAATCTAACCTGGTCAAATTCAACGCGTCCAAAACTCAGGCGTGTCTATTCTCCGCAAAAAAGAGCACCTTCACATTTACGCCCACTTTCCAAAATGTATCTGTCCCCATCACTGACCATCTAGGGCTTTTAGATGTAGATTATAATAATTTGCCCAATGACATTAAAACTCTTGTATTTAATCAATTTAAACCTAGACTTAAGACTTGGCTAGTTCAACAATGTTTTTATGACCTCAATGAATATTTTAATTATGAAACATGACATTATATTTTTAATTAATGCAATACATGATGACTTAAATTGTATCTAATAGTATTGTGGGTACCGATATAATTATTTGACCAAATTTTTTGTATGCCCTATAAGGGTGAATGTGTCTTGCGCTATTAATATATTTAAGAACTATTGTATTTACCACATTCTTGCAAATAAATGTTTCTTTCTTTCTTTCTTTCTTTCTTTCTTAGGCGTAACTGTAACATCCGGTTTAAACTTCGGTCAACAAATTGAGTCTATGGCAAAAACGGCTTCCAAAAAATTGGGTATCATCTCGAAGGTCCGGCGGTACTTCAGCGGCTGCTCAACTTATACACAGCCCAAGTGAGGTCGTGCATGGAGTACTGTAGTCACCTTTGGGATGGTTCTGCGAAATACCAGCTCGAAGCGCTAGACTCCGTTGACCGAAGAGCCCGTAAATTAATTAACGACGTCGACCTTACAACCAAAAAACTGCAGACCTTAGAGCATCGTCGTAAGGTTGCGTGTTTAACCGTGTACTACAGGATACATTTTGGTGAGTGCGCCAGTGCTCTGTTTGAACAAATTGAACCCTCACCCTTTTACCATCGGACTACTAGACGCAGACAGAACTTCCATCCGTATGTGGTAGATATTCCGAAAAGTCGAACTAAGCGCTTTGACAGTTCCTTTTTGATACGGGTCGCCAAGGTTTGGAATGAACTGCCTGCGTCTATTTTCCCTGACCAGTATAGTCCTAGTACTTTTAAGCGTCGAGTGAATAGGTTTCTCGTGGATGGACGTGTAACACCTTAGTCTTCATGTTCACTTAACATCAGGTGGCATGGAAGACAAACGTCCCATCCATAATTCATTAAATAAAAAAAAAAAGCTAAGTTACTAACTTCATTTAGTTGTTTCTTGTTGTTAGTTGTTGTAGCTATGCTTATTTGTTGCTGGACGTACAACTTTAGTTAAGCTAAGCTAAAAGGAGATTCTAAACCCGATCATCCACCGCCAACTAAACCTGGTTAAGTTAGTTTTAGCTTAGCTCGCATAGTTGAGCCAGTTTTTCATACATGTGCGTCACATAAAACTGGCTCGCTAAGCTAAACTAACTTAGTATAATGGAGGACGCTTTATGTTATTGTAGCTCTCTTATGAACTAGTATTGCACCTATACTAATCCAAAACATGCTTGTGCCCTCAAAAGATTGCAATATAATGGGGATCGAACTCGCAACCACTAGCATCCGATATAATGATACACCAACGCCGCAGCGGTCATCGATTCTTTGATAGGTACAAAACGGAAGTCCTGTCCCCCAAGGCTTCCGGGAATGGACAGGATCTGCGTGCAAAGTTGAACTAATTCACCTGGCGATGGATACAGGAGCGCACGCGATGCTAATTGTTCTTCATGATGATGAGTCATCCAGACTATACGATTCCGGACGTACCAACAATGAAAAATAACTTATTTAGCACGCTTTCCTAATCCCATTAAATATACTCCCTTTTTGTATAATTTCTGACTGAACAAGAGTGTTTTTTTCCGCCGGCTTTTTTTATCTCTCGGTCTACTGTAATATCTTATTTAACAACTTGTTAAAGTCGAAGTACAAAATTGTGATATCATCAAATGCCCATTAGTGTACCTGCTTATGAGGAATAAAACTTTATTATTTTTTTAGCAATGAAAAATATTTAGAAACGCATTTCGCGTGCTTTCACTCGTAAAGCGCCTGACCCCGAAAATATACCTAGTCTTTTTCCTGGATATTGTAGCTTTCTAATCGTAAATGATCGCGCTCCAGTATTTTAAGAGAAACAAAAAAAAAGACGTGTGGCACTCGCAGACTGCCGCGGTAAAGCTATTGCATATCGTTTTTATCAACTTATGCAATTATAATCATTTATTTATTTTATTAATGCACTAAATGTTTGATCTTATATGAAGTTCCACAAGTTCCTAGTAGATGGCGCTAATTGTTTATTAAAGCCCGCATGTAAAGTTATGAAATCAAAGTATCACCGCTGTGCCGGTCGGAGTGGGAGGTGTTAGGTTTTTTTCGTTACGGAATTTATGGATTCGTCCCCACGCTCAAGGCCCGCGATAGAAGCTATGCAATAGCTTAAAATATTGAGGTTAAAATTAAAATCGACACATTATCAAACCGTGTAGGGTTGGCTTAGAATAGCCCTAGCACCTGTGAATAAGCATATCGTAAAAAGGTGACTCATCCGAGTGTCCCCCACTTGGTTGTAAGACACCGTCAGGGTCCGACTGTTTAGCGACCACCCTTCATATAAAATCTGCCGCCATATATTTCCACTCCAGCGGTTATGTGTTCCAGCAATATTTTATCAACCGACTTCCAAAAGACTTCTTGAAGTTCTCAATTCGTCTGTATGTTTTTTTTTGTGTCTTTTTTACACGATTTTACGGACAATTCTTAATCGATTTTGAAAATTTATTCCTCTATCGATTGTTTCATATGGTAGAGGATACTTCATAGTTGGTCCTGTATAAATTTCATCGAAATCGGTTAAGTACTTCATTGAAAATTTTTCAAATATGTATGATTTTGGAGATTTTTTACGTGGACGACATTATAACTCAGACAAAGTTTTGACGTGAAGTCGGTTTTTTTAATGCTCTGCATTCGTTGATTATTATCTTTCCTGAGCCCATGTGCTGACAGCTTCACTGACCATCTTCTTCACTACCACTTGAGAAAAAAGCCCTCTTGTTCATTTAATCTTACTTACAAAAATATGATTGCGCTCTTTCCTTTGTACAATGAAAGAAAACGAACATAAAAAGAATTCATTATGAATAAGATGGTTTCTTTATAGGACATGATGAAACATAATCAACGAATGCAGAGCATTAAAAAAACCGACTTCACGACTAAACTTTGGCTGAGTTGAGAATATCATCAACGTAAAGTATCTCCGAAATCATACATATTTTTTCAAAAGTTTGAAATTTTCAATGAAGTGCCCAACCGATTTCGATGAAATTTAAATGGGACCAACTATGAAGTATCCTCTGTCATATGAAACAACAATTTTCAAACTCAATTCATAATTGTCCGAAATACCTTGTAACAAAAAAAAAGAAACCATACAGACGATACCTCCTCCTTTTTTGGAAGTCGGTTGAAAACGTTGAAAATAAGTTTAGGTAGGCATGCGACACCTTTGACAAAATGCAATAAAAAGAATGACGATGTTATTTGTTTATGAAAGCTGACAAAAGCACAAAACTGAAATCCTAGTTGTATTGAAATTGAAAATGAAAACTTTTTATTCGTAGTAGGTAATTTTATACACTTTACGAACGTCAAACACTGGATGAGGGCGGCGCGGGTCCGGACGACATGTCGAATCCTGGGGGAGGCCTCCGTCGAGAAGTGTGCGTCTCTTGGCTCATGAAGATAATGATCGCCTATTATCCACCAATATCTTGGTGTTTTCTACTACTACTTCTTCTTCGGCTTTAAAAAACGAAATGAAAATAGAACCCTAGGTAGACCGAGAGGAAAAAAGCCGGTGGAAAAAAACTCTCGTCACTCTTTTGTAAAAAGTGCTTATTATAGGTACAAATTGGCAGAAATACAGCTCTGCTATCTTGGTAATGTTCAGTCTGCAAAAAGATAGATGTATTTCTTTTTGATAGCCCTATATGCCTCATGTTAAAACTTATCGTCCCTTACTATAGGTAAGGTGAAGTTGAGGTCAGGCGAGGTTTCAAAAACTCGTTCGAAAATCAAAACTCAAAATTACAATCTCTGACAAATGAAACGAGGAATTTACGACATTTTTTATTTAATGGGCTATTATTCTAATCGAACATGCGTTTGCGCTGATAACGGCTTCATTCATATGGAAATATGTAAAATTTGTTTGCAATACTATTCTAGGACTTCATAGTACTTGAGACTGAGATCTTTATGTACTGAATGTTTAGTTAGATCAGTGTTCTGTTAACAAAAGTTAAAATAGACTTAACGCTACTTCATAAGTAGGTTAAATATCCTTTGTAGAAAATGTATTGCAGTTAGGGCGTGGATCCATCTCTCCGCTTCAGGGCTAACCTTAAAATTATCTCCATAATGGTTCATTATAGAAAAGTATTTTTATTCTACTTTATTCAGGAAACAAACAGTCATTATAGGCACTTATAGTTAAAATATATAATTTATACAGAGACCAGAATCAGAATCAGAATAAATTTATTGACAACTACAACAAACACATACACAAATCAAATACAAGAAACACAAAATAGAACAATAATAATAACAGATTTAGTATGTTTGCTGTAGCAGTGCAAAGGGCCATAGCTCAGCGACATTATTGTTCAATGAACAAAACGCTGATTTTCAGCTAAAGCCTAAGGGGGTTAGGTATCCACTGCAGATTACACTAACATTAAATTATAAATTATAAATTGACCTTCATTTTTAATTAAAAATTAAAACATAACTTGAGATTGAGTTAGAGAATAAAACCTTAAATAAAATAAAATAATTAAAACCTAAATAAATAAAATAAGAAATAAATTATAATTTAATTAATTTAAATTGAAATTGAATATTTAAATTGAATTAAAATTAAAATTTAATCACATCTAAATTAAAAATAGAAATGATATTTTAAAAAAGATTGACTAACCTAAATTAAATAAATATTAAATAAAATGTCAAATGTAAAATGTAATTAATCACTATGAGAATAAAAAACTAGAGATAACATTGGGTTCAAATGAAATGGTGTAATAATAGTAAATAAAATAATAAACTGGACAAATTCCGCATTATAAATTACATGAAATTCTAAAACGAAGGATCAAGAATGTGGGAAACTCAGTCTCTGTTCTTTTAATAGGAGTGCTTTCATCTTAAATTTAAAGCTATGTTAGCATTCGTATGGGTGGTGGAATATTATTCCAACATTTCGCTGCATTATATCGAAAACTTCCAGTAAATGCAGTAGTTCGATGGTGTTGCATAGTAATAGGCGCACGAGCAGATCTAGGGCTACAATCGCGCAATTTATTAGTTACAGGAAATTTTAGTTTAGTAAAAAGGTAGTCAGGGTTTTTAAAATGAATCACATCAAACATTAATGACGCAATATGCAATCGCCTACGTGACTCCATATTCAGTATTGAAGCGTTGTTGAGAAATGGCGTTATATGACTTCTCGGGGGGACGTCAAAAATATATCTACAACAGGCATTTTGTACTCGTTGTAAGTTTTACAAGTTTACAAAGTTTACAAAGTCGTTACAAGTTTTATACAATAGCCGAGGTCCGTAAAGAATATCGGCGTAATTAAGTCGAGACAGGACTAGTGATTCACACACATGTATTCTCGCTGTCTCAGTCAACATATTGCGGATTTTATATAGTATTTTAAGTCGATAAAAACATTGTCTAGTTAAATTCTCAACATGAGCTTCGAATCTTAAATGGCTATCCAATAAAACACCTAAATTTTTTGACTTATCTACACAAGAAATAATTTGACCAGATATGCTAACTGCAAGAGATTTACTTTTTATGTTGTGAACTTGTGTTTTAGACCCCAGTATCATATATTTAGATTTATCAGGATTGAGTATTAGCGCATTTCTATTTGACCACTCAGCGATCCTTGTTAAATCTGTATTAAGGTGGTTTACGGCTGCTGTAATCTTGTCAGGCAATTCAGAAATATATAACTGAACGTCATCAGCGTATACATGAAAATTACAGTTTTTAATTTCAGCTACTAAATCAGCACTATATACAGTGTGGAAAAAAAATAGTGGCCCTGGAGGGAAACTGCCTTAAATCCTATAGTTAGCTTATTTTATTTTAAGGAAACATTCCTTTATTTTTAAAAAGAAACAAAACTGCATTCAAAGATTTTCTTAAATTTGCTTGTAACACCCGGGACTCGAACCAGTAAAAATTAAAAAAAATTAAGATTTGTTATTTTACTATACTAATCGATAGGATAATTGTTCAGGATAAAATTTCTCTAACAAACATTTGGTCTCACACTCGTCTGTCGTACAAGATATCCATGAAAAATAACTACACAAGTTTACATACATTACCTAGTATGGTTCACTTTCAACAAGTAAAAGATACGTTATAATTCTCTTATCTCTCTAACATTCAAATAATGGAGTTCAATTCGTTCGTATGAAGTACAAGCTTGCTAATTAATTTATTTCTAAGTACCTTGTTGAAGAATTCTACAAGAAAATCGTTTAATGGTAATAATATCTCTATGCACTTCTTACACGATATTACTTCTTACACGGTACGAGGCGTTTTGACGAAAAGTTTAAAAATGGAACGTTTGAATTTTTTTGCAATGCGGGACAGCAATTTTAAAATTCGAACGAATATTTCGAAAATTTTTATCGATTTTATTTAGTATTGCTTCCATTACGTAATTGTGTGATCATGGCGTATCAAGAACAATTCGACTTATTAGAAGCTTTCTTTGCAAGCAACAAGAACTGCGATTTAGCTCTACAGTGGTATCGCGAGAGGTATCCAGATAGACAAATACCATCAAGAAGAGCTTTGTCGCGAATGGTGAAAAATTTAGTCAATATTATTTCAAAAAACGTTTAGGACGCCCACAGCAACAAAATCCAGACTTTTCCGATTTTGATTTCAATATTTTGACATATTTTGAGTGTTACCCGAAAGCTTCTAGTAGAGAAGCTGCTCAAGAGATAGGCACCAGCCATACTCGGGTACTTAATGTTTTGAAAAAATACAAATACAAATGTTATCGTGATGGGCGATTGGTGCAGAAACTACATCCCGGAGATAGTCAAAGAAGATTAGAGTTCTGTCAGAATATTCAAACAGAAATAGCCCGCAATCCAAATTTCTTAGACTACATTGTATGGTCTGACGAAACAAATTTTAGTAATAATGGAATGTATAACAGACATAACAATCATTATTGGTCCCGTCAAAATCCATTCCGTGTTCGTGAAACAAGCAATCAGATCAGATTTTTGTTTAATGTTTGGTGTGGAATCAAAAGCAATATGGTTGTTTTGGTGCACATTTACGAAGGACATCTGAATACGGCAAAATACGTTGAAATATTAGAGCTTTTACAAAATCAATTAAACCATCTACCGGAAGAGGAACGAAATAATATCATTTTTCAACAAGATGGTGCACCTGCCCACAATAGCAGAATTTCCAGGGCTTACCTTAATGAAAATTTCAATGTCTGGATAGGTACAAACGGGACGATTACATGGCCTGCAAGAAGTCCAGACCTGACGCCTCTAGACTACTTTTTATGGGGTCATGTAAAAAATATTATTTATAAAACGTGTTATGAGACTGTACAAGAGCTAAGGGTCGCGGTAAAAAATGTGATTAGGGGCATACACCACAACACTTTGCTGAAGGCTACAAGAAATGAATTTCAACGAAGATTAAATTTGTGTATCCGGAACGAGGGGGCTCATTTCGAACAATTTATCAGTTAAATTATTAAAGTGTAACAAATTGATAATAAAATAAAATAAATTTTAAGATTTCACGTTTTCTTTTTATTTTAAAGACCTAATGTTTGTTAGAGAAATTTTATCCTGAACAATTATCCTATCGATTAGTATAGTAAAATAACGAATCTTTATTTTTTTAATTTTTAGCTGGTTCGAGTCCCGCGGGCGTTACAAGCGAATTTTAGAAAATCTTTAAATGCAGTTTTGTTTCTTTTTAAAAATAAAGGAATGTTTCCTTAAAGTAAAATAAGCTAACTATAGGATTTAAGGTAGTTTCCCTCCAGGGTCACTATTATTTTTCCACACTGTATAATATATAAAAGAGGTCCAAGTATGGAACCTTGAGGCACACCACGTTGGAGAACTTTTCGGTCAGAAATTTGTACTGAACCATCAGACATTGTAAGTTTTACCGATTGGTGCCGGTTATATAGGTAACTTCTAAACCATTGCACGGATTGTTGATTGACTCCGTAATGAGATAGTTTAGCCAGCAGGAGAGATATATCCAGGCTGTCAAAAGCACGGGAAAAATCCAAAAGAGCAAGGATCGTCCCGTGGCCAATATCTTGTTCCGTTAAAATGTTGTCTACAACGTCAAGTAGCGCAGTGAAGTTTCCATACCAAAAAATATAAATTTAAACGAAAAACACGGTCACACAATACATTGGTAGGTACAATAATGAAATTAAAACAAATAACTATATATGGAGATGCAAAAAGAGTTCTTTTTTAATTTTGGGGGAGAGAGATGAAAGATGTCGATATTATTATAAATCTTATTAAATTGGGTGCAAGATCTGTTAATGAAAGAGTTAGCGGCATAATTAGTTCGGGAAAGAGACGAGACAAAAGTAGGTTTGTGTCGAGAATTTATTCGGGGACAAGCAAAATTAATATATCTTAATAGATATCGATTATATTATTCATAATTTTGAAACGAAAAATTATATCTCTTAAGTATGCAGTATAACGGCACTGTGCCGCGCCGTCTCACGGGGCGTACCCACGGTGTTTTCACTAAATTTCGTTAGTATCACTAAGATATAGATGGCGCTGTTTATAATTTATAAAATTAGAAAAATGCCATAGGCAAGCTCTCTTCGATGCTACTTTTCAATCAATCATTCACCTAACCGACTCATTAAATCTATCTTTCATTCGTTACCTATGTTCGTTACTGCGCACCCGTTTTCGAATGTTGTTTTTATCGCTTTTTTCTTGGATTCCTTTTACCCACAACCCGGCCACCATTTGGACTCTGACGCTCCCTTTTTTAATTCTGACCCGGCAATTCTACTGGATTTTTTTTTTTTTTTATATTGTAAGGATAGGACGTTTGTCTTCCATGCCACCTGATGGAAAGTGCGCATGAAGACTATGGTGTTACACGTCCATCCACGAGAAACCTATTCACTCGACACTTAAAAGTTCCAGGACTGTAGTGGTCAGGAAAAACAGACGCAGGCAGATTGTTCCACACCTTGGCAATCCGTACCAAAAAGGAACTATCGAAGCGTTTTGTTCGACTTCTTGGTATATCCACTATATACGGATGGAAGTTCTGTCTGCGTCTGGTAGTCCGGTGGTAAAAAGGGGTGGGTTCAATTTGGTCAAAAAGAGCACTCGCACACTCACCAAAATGTAGCCGATAAAATACTGTCAAACAAGCAACCTTACGACGATGCTCCAGCGTCTGCAATTTTTTATTTGAAAGGTTGTTGTTATTTATGAGTTTTCGGGCTCTTCGGTCAACAGAGTCTAGCGCTTCGAGCTGGTATTTGGCAGAACCATCCCAAAGGTGACTACAGTACTCCATGCAAGACCTCACTTGGGCTGTGTATAAGTTGAGGAGCCGTTCAAGGCTGAAGTACCGCCGGACCTTCGAGATGATACCCAATTTTTTGGAAGCCGTTTTTGCCATAGACTCAATTTGTTGTCCGAAGTTTAATTTGGACGTTATAGTGACGCCCAAAAGCCCTAGTTGATCGGTGATGGGAACAGATACATTCTGGAAAGTGGGCGTAAGAGTAAAGGTGCTCTTTTTTGCGGAGAATAGACACGCTTGTGTTTTGGAGGCGTTGAATTTGACCAGGTTAGATTCGCCCCAATCGGACACATTCCGCAAGGTCGAATCAACGCGCTCAATCATAGACTCTCTCAAAACCTGGATTTCATGGGCGCTCGTTCGCGCATTGGATATATATCTCTCAACAACAGTGCTGTCATCAGCATATCCAATAATGCCTGGTGTTAGGAGGTCATTAATGTGCAGCAAGAATAAAGTTGCAGAGAGAACAGATCCCTGAGGTACCCCGGCATTAATCGCCATTAGGTCAGAGGAATAGCCGTCTAAGACTACTCGAATCGACCGTTCCCTCAGAAAATCAGATATCCAGACGCAGAGCCCGGTCGGTATGCCATATGCTGGAAGCTTGCTTAAGAGACCATCATGCCAGACCCTGTCAAAGGCCTTGGAGATGTCTAAGGATACAGCTATTGCTTCACCATGACCCTCCAAGGCCTCACTCCATAAGTGTGTGGCATACACGAGAAGATCGCCGGTCGAGCGTCCACTGCGGAAACCATATTGGCTATCGCTTAGGAGCTCGTTGGTCTCAAGGTATGCCAGGAGTCGATTGTTCAATACACGTTCCATGACTTTACAAAGTATGGAGGTGATTGAAATTGGTCGATAGTTGACAGGATCAGCACGGCTTCCCTTCTTCGGTACTGGTTGTACGTTAGCCAGCTTCCAGGATTTGGGGACTTTACCAGATTCTAAAGAGAGTCTATAGAGACGCGTCAAAACGGGAGACAACTCAGCTGCGCAGCGTTTCAACACCACTGCAGGAATACCGTCTGGACCGCTAGCCTTATTCTCGTCTAGGTGCAGCAAGCACTTAAGAACCTCCTTTTGTCGAATATGAACGGTACCCATTGTAGGACCGAACTGAGGTAATTGGGGTGGGATTTTACCTTGGCTATCTAGACGAGAATTTTCCGCAAAGATACTGGCAAATAAATCCGCCTTTTCCTTAGCGGTGTGGGCCAGAGAACCGTCAGGTTTCCGCAGAGGCGGCAGCGACGGGCGACAAAAGTTCGTTTCGACCGACTTGGCGAGGGACCAGAAAGCTTTACTTCCCGAGGGGTATGAGGCTATTCTGTCTCCGATACAGCCTATGTGGGCGAAACGAGCTCTCTTGATCACCTTTTTGCAGGACTTGGCGGCAGCATTGTACCTCTTTTTGTGTTCATGCGAATCCACGGCTTTGCTTCTGCGAGCGGTTGCCCAGGCTTTGTACGCTTCTCGCTTACGCTTTTCAGCGGAAAAGCATTCAGCACTAAACCATGGGCGAGCTTTGGTTTCAAGGGATAGATCAGCGTAGGGAATGAAGAACTCCATTGCTTGACCTATCACACTTGAGACTGCATCAGCGCAGCACGATGGATCGGTTGATGTAAAACAAGCTTGCCGCCACGGATAAGATGCGAAGAAATGTCGCATTTCATCCCAATCTGCCGACTTGTAACGCCATACTCGCCTAGAACCACTTGGTCGGGTGTCAGGTGGCGAGTACTGCGATACAGATTTCACCAGACAGTGATCGGATGTCCCTAAGGGTGCAGTGACGGACACCGAATATCTGTCCGGATCGGTTGTCAGCAGAAGGTCCAGGCAGTAAGCAGTGTGGCCAGCAACGTCTGGGATGCGCGTAGGCTCGTCAACAAGCTGAGAGAGGCCATGAGTGAGCGAAAACTTAAAAGCCTCTCTACCAGCATGGTCAGTGTCCTGAAACGGGTATAACCACTGTCCGTGGTGTGCGTTAAAATCCCCCAGGAACACCAACTGCGCTGTGGGAAAACGTTGCTGAACCTTGTCCGCTGTACTGCTGAGATAGTCCATAAGCCTCGTTGTCTCCCGATCTCCGCTATGTGACCGATAAATACCAGCATATACCATTTGGTCTAGGCCGGTATCTATGTGAACCCACATAACTGAAAGGTCCGGCACTTCTAAGTAACGGAGACGCTGACAACAGATCTTGTCACTGGCATACATGCACACCCCGGCGTGCGGGTGGAATTTGGACTCCAGGATGTAACCTGGGTAACAAAGGTATGCCGAGTCTGACGGATCACAGATCTGCGTCTCCGTTAGGAAGAGTAGGTGGGGTCTCCCCGTCTCGAGGTGGTGGTGGACATCATTGAGATTGGAGTGCACTCCTCGGATGTTACAGAAGTGCACTTTAAACGAGAGGAAGTGCAACCGCTGTGTTACCTTACTCTTCTTTGGACCTTTCATTAGTTTTGGAGTGGAGTGAATAGGGAGGAGAACAGAAGTTGAGTGAAGCGCTGCAAATGGAACCAAGCAACTCGATAGGGGTGACGCACCATTGGGAAACTCGCTTGGAGACTGCGGGGACGCCCGAACCCCCCCGAGTTCGCCATCGGGTCCTCTCAAACCGGTCGCCAACCGGCACGATGGAGCCTCCCGGGATTTTTCGCGAGGTGGCGGGGCAGCCTTTTGCATGTGGCTGGCATGCTACTTGGGCCCCCTACTACCTGCGGTCGGCCAGCGGTGCACCGTGCTTCGGATCCCGCTACCCTCCAAAACGAGTTACCCGGTGAGTCATTATCCTACGAGTTGTAAACAGTTCTCCGATGCAGCACGATTACTCAGACCTATCCTCCTCAATGGCTACACTAGACATCATGCCGGAACGCAACTAGGTTACTTGGCGGCATGGTTTTGTCTAGTGGGTGGTGACAAGCCACGGCCGAAGCCTACCACCAGATTTTACTGCTCGTTTAGCACCACCCAGGGACCACGTACAAGGCATCGAGGGCTAAACCTTGCGGACGCGAGCAGTTTCCAGTCCCCTACCGGATTTCGGAAACAATGCTGCAATTCGACCTTTGCATGTTTATTGGAATTTTGATCGTGTTAACGATTTTCTGATATTTACATATTTCATATAATCATGATAATATACATATTTGAGAAGTCTTAAATATTCTTAAAGAAAAATACAGGGAAAGGTCCCGACTGGTTCTAGTAAAAGTTTCAGTCACTAAGTTCTAGATGACGCTAGAGCTCCGTTTTAGCTGAAATCTCTATCTCAATCTATAAAAGTTAGTTTATGGGCGTACCGTAGCGGACCCACACGCCCTTAGAGTACATTCTTTGCAGGGCCGGGTAACGAAATTGTATAAGAGATAATTTCGAGGACGGATATTTGTTTCTATTTCATTTCTCTTGAGTCATTGATATTTCATTTATTTTTGTAAACTTGTGTTAAAGTTAAGATACCATTGAAAATTTTATTGAATACGAGCGTTTGCCCGCGACTTCGTACACGCATAAACTCAAAAGTCCTATTTTCCGTTCCCGTGGGAATTCCGGGAATTCCTTCCATTATATTATCATACAAACATCATATATTTCCCATTCCCGTGGGAATTTCGGGAATTCCTTTCATAACACAACCAGTTTCTTTTTGAAGAACTTTTGTGCCAAGTATCATATCCGTGCACTCAACATACAGATATTGTCCGTTTAGAGACGTCTTAGAATAGCCCTATCGTCCCTCGATAAGCGTGACGTAAAAGGCGACTAATCCGAGTGACCACCGCTTAATGGTAGGATCCCGTCAGGGTCCGACTGGCTAGCGACCAACATTATATTTTATGAAGAGCCAGTGCTAAGCTCGAAGGTGAAAGCTAGGCCCGTGTGTTTTCATCTCCGAGTTCATCTTCACTTGCCATCAGGTGAGATGGAGGTAAATAAAAATAATCAACGAATGCAGAGCATTAAAAAACCGACTTCACGTCAAAACTTTGGCTGAAGTATAAGGTCGTCAAGGTAAACGGTATCCAAAATCTATACTAATATACAGGGTCATTTTTTTGAAGATGAAAACATTTTAAGAAAACGTTAAGAAGAGACGTGGATTCAACTTATGACAGAAAAATTATATATTTCTTATATATTTTTTTTATTGAAATTTTATAATTCTTTTAAGTGACCAAATTTTTCTGACTATTGAAAAATCGGGGCTTAACGTATTTCTTAATAGGAATATTTGGAAAAACGCTTTTATTTCTTGCTATTTAGTCGTAAATAACAGATTAAACTTAAATTTTATTAACTTATGAGAATTATAAAATATCAATATACCTAACAAAAAAAAAATTTTTTTCATAAATTGAATCCACATATCTTTCTTAACCTACTCCTAAAATATTTTGATCTTCATAAAAAAGACCCTATATAAAGCTGAAGAGTTTGTTTGTTTGTTTGAACGCGCCAATCTCAGAAACTACAAAATTTTGAAAAATTCTTTTTGCATTTGATAGCCCAACTCTTGAGGAAGGTTATAGGCTATATTTTATCCCGAAATTCTCACGGGATCAAAAGTTACGCGGGTAAAACCGAGCGCGGTGGCTAGTCATACATATTTAAAATCTGGGACCAACTGCGAAGTATCTTCTATCATATGAAACAAGAATCATCAAAATCGGTTCACCCAGTCAAAAGTTATGAGGTAACAAACATTTAAAAACATACACGACGATTTGAGAACCTCCTCTTTTTTTTCGTCGGTTGAAAAATAAAAAAGATCGAACATATTACTAGAAATCGATTTCTTCCAGACAGATGTTCGGAGAAAAATCAAGAAAATCCATGGCATGTTGGTTTTGATATTTACAGCTCCTATATTTATACCAATTATAGTGCGGCCGCTCAGAGAATGCGTTCCTGACACCTATCAGTTGGTCATGACTAGTGATGGGCACAACATAACACTGAGTTCGTTACCGTTCCTCCAAAATGAAACGCCGGGTTATTTTTAAGATTATTTTCGTTTTAAATTGGCGGAATCATTTAAAATTTGTATTTTAGTAATTTAAGTGCAAACCAAGAAAAGGTAATATTAATATAATAAAATTGTTTTATTTATTTTTTGTTACAAAGTTACAATCTGTATTTCTATGCAATAAAGTATATTGAATTGAATGTGCGTACAGAATATTAATCAGACTCCGATTCGCTTGAGGAGGTAGTTTCTTCATCATCATCTTCGCCTACATGTATAATTATTTTATTATCAATAACAGTTTCAATCCTAATATCTCGGTCAAAATGTTCCATAATCAGGTTTTTATTCTTTCAACAACCTTTGTCCAGTCATCTCTAGTGACTTCCCCGCAGGCTTCTTTTAATTAGGTCAAAATCTTTTTCGTGCTGAATGGCGGGGAAGTATTTTGGCGGGCGGCGTAACCTTTTATTTGAGCCCAGATTAGCTCAATCGCGTTATATTGGCAATGATACGATGGAATTCTTAGAACGCGATGACCGTACTCCAGAGCCAGTTCATCGATTTCGTATCGCACATTTGCCGCTTTATTTTCTTTAACTAATTTCATTAGCTCTGCTTTTAGCATCTGCATATATGCCTTTTGCTTGTAACCAACTTTTTTTCGCGCATTCAGTTTGGTTTTAGTTTTATTTTTTAATTTAATAAAGTCCATTATTTTCAAATTCTTAAAAAGAAAAACGAAACGTATTATTTCATAAAGTATACCTGTTTAAGAACAGATTACGATACTGTTATTATTAGCACAGCACTACAAATATAAAGCTTTGACATAACCTTGTAATAGCGCAGTATAGATTTTGAAAAATATTGTTTACCAAGTTATTGGACACTCAGTTTGGCACAAAATTATAAAATTCATTAATTATTGATATAATAATGTTGTTTTAATGCTCATCAATTTTTAAAACGGTAAACAACCAGCAAAAATATTTTTTATCGTAACTGCAACGCCCTTACAAAGTTACGTCGTCAGTTCAATCGCGATGTGTCAGGAACGCATTCTCTGAACGGCCGAAGTTAAATTGAATTTTATAAACCTGCTAGGAGCAAATATAGTTTAGGCGTTTATTTATACTTATTCCCACTACCTAATCCTGCCAAGACTCGGTTGACGGGAAGAAATCGCTCAACAACGATAAGGCCGCCTTTGTGCCAATACTAAATTAAATTTACCTTTTTTTACTTTTCTTTTTATGCTGTTGGTGTACAATAAAGAATTTTTATTATTATTCTGCATATTTATAACTACTCGCCTTTCGGCGGAAAAGACCCGACAATCGGATCAGTCGGTCGGGTATCAGGGCAAGAAAGAAAGAAACCGGCGAACGATTAGGGCAGTCTCGAGCAAAACCGCTTTTTATTAATATTATTGAAAAATAGTAGATATGTGATTTTGTTGGATTTCAGTTAGTATTGGAACTTCCAAAGGTCGCGTGTCTTGCGACTTCTTTTCAATCAAAAAGTCTGCGTGAAAATAACATCATTTTGGCGTTAGAGTCCCGGAAATGTTTCATAAACCCACCTTCCTATGCGTGTTCCATCTTTGACCTCATAATCACTAACCATCAGATGAGGTTGAGGTCAAGGACGCAGTCATCTTATTAGCAACGAATGCAGAGCATTAAAAAAAACAGCTTCACGTCAACACTTTGGCCGACTAATAATGTCATCCACGTAAACATTCTCCGAAATCATACATATTGATTCAAAAATTTGAAATTTTCAATGAATTACCCAGCCGTTCGATAAAATTTGTATGGGATCAACTATGAAGTATCCTCTATCATATGAAATTTTTAAAATCGATTCATAATTGTCTGAAATATCGTGTAACAAAGACACAAAAAAAAAACATACAGACGAATTGAGAACCTCCTCTTTTTTTGGAAGTCGAATATATATAAAGTACTCAATCGATTTCGATGAAATTTATATGGGATTTTTGAAGTATCCTCTATAATATGAAAGAAGAATCATCAAAATCGGTTCACCCATTCAAAAGTTATGAGGTAAAAAAAAAAAAGCATACAGGCGAATTGAGAACCTCCTCTTTTTTGAAGATTATTTTTTCAAATATGTATGAATTCGGAGCTCGTTTACCTTGACGACCTTATACTTCAGCCTAAGTTTTGAAGTGAAGTCGGTTTTTAATGCTCTGCATTCGTTGATTATAATACCTCAATCGTGAAGTTACACAGTAAAATCAATAGAGCTGTTAATTATAGGAAATCACTAGTAACTTGCTCAACTGAACTGAATGTTGGAAATTACTGACATTAACCTGACGTTGTAATTGATGTCGTTTATCCGCTAAACTAAACATGGTTATGTAAGTGATCTAACTACTCGTAGCAGCTACTATCACATGGAATATTAGATTAGCCGTGTAGGTACGGTCGACTTGATAAATAAAAATTGGTATCTTGGATAAAAAACACCGCAAATTATGACCCGAGTAACCTAGACGCTTGGTCGGGGTTCGGATACGCGTCATCTATGTAGACGTATCTCTGTGGCTGGCAATGACAATCAAAATCCAGATTTCTATTCTGTGTAAAAAAATCTTAAGTAAAAATATAGGTAGGTATGTACATTTTTCGTTTTGAGTTCAATAGGGAACTCAAAATAAAAAAAAAATCATGATAAATATCCTGTAATAGGTAACTGAAATGTAATAGGCCAGTGTGTAAGAAGATAAATGCATAGATATTGTATTTTTTGTTTGATCGTGAAAAATGTGGAAAAAATGAAATTAATGTTAATAAGCTGTGAGTCGCCGAAACCTACAACTTTTAGAGTTTTACCTGCACGTATCGCGTGACATCTAAAATTTGTGTAATTTAATAAATAAGTCGAAATTTCGACCACTGGACGATCTAAGTATATTTTATTATTCATTATTAAACATTTTAGATAGTGCCGGTAGTCTCAGACGAGGGATTCTGCGCGGACGCACGGAAATCGTCTACGTCTGGACAACGACTGCTAAGATTTGCGCGTTTCCATTGTTTTACGACATTAAAACTGATAGGTATCAGGTTTTTTTCGATTGTTTTTATCTTATAATATTTCCGGAACACATCACTGCCGGAGCTGTAATAATTGGCAGCAGATTTTATATGAAGGGTAGTCGCTAGCCAGTCGGACTCTAACGGGATCCTACCACCAAGCGGGACTCCGTTTTGTAATTGTTTTTTTTTTCTATGGTTGATCCGTAGTAATAAATGTAAGATAAAATCTATTGCTGGAAATTATAAGCAGATATTTTGTCTTTTAAGTAACGGAATGAAGTGACGTGGCTTGAGAAAGTATGTGACCAAAAACTGAGGGTTTGTAATATCTGTACATATTTTTCATGGGCACACATTTACTGTAAGCCCGTGCCGTAAGAATACATTTTATGGTATTTTACCTCCTCTAAGGTGTTTGGCCAGCAGTTAATGAATGAAAAATGGTTGTAACATTTTAAACCCATTCAACAAAAACATTGTCAAATCCCAAATGAATCCGATCTCTTCAAAGGAAAGTTGGCAAGGTTTGTAAAGGAAAAGGTTTAAAAAATCAGTATAAATATGATGACCTCTCGGTTAACTATCTTGAGCGCTTTTCGTTGTATTTAAAGAATTTAGGTATATATGTGTATCCTAAGATAAATATTAATATTTTCGGGATGGCTTCACAGTCTCTCACGCAGTCGTAATTTTTAAAAGGTTCTTCTAATAAACAAGGAAACTACCCATCCCGTTGTGTGTCTAAAAGCCTTAATAAAATAAGGAAAATATGCCTAGTGTAAGTGCTAGGTGAAGTGCTCTGTAGTTATGATTTTAAAAACACGTTGTTTTCGTTCTCATTTAATATATTTTTTGTTCATAGATTAATAAAATAAAATGTTTTAAATCATAAAGGCAGGTCCATCTGTAAAAAGTGCCTATTTCTCAAAAGTTATACATCAATAACAATTCTCGTATCGTATCGCAAAGTGGACACGCGTCCCGCGGTTCCCCTGCGTATTGCTAACAATTGCCCATTATGTTCGGCGCGGCAGCGATACGAGACTTCTGCACTGGTTTACTTGTGTATTTGGAACACGTCCGTTCTAAGTCTGTTAAGACGTTATGTCATGATTTATTGCTTGAAGTCCATGTAGTTAATCTGTATTGTGTCACCTGTATGCGGCGAAAAGGACAATTTAAGTAAGCTGATATACACTGTTAACTTATATTTGAGAGCAGAGACCTTAAGGGTATGACTTCCCTTATCCTTTTAATAATATAAACGCTGAAAGGGCATAAGACATATGATAATATGTAGTATTGATATTCCTAAGGGATCGAAATATATATTTAAAATATACCGTTTTTCCGGATTATTGAAGCTTTTAGACACACAACAATTGAAAAATCAAGTTAGTATGAAGTGAATGCAACCTAACGGTGACGACCTGATAGTATGGGTCCTATCTAGAATAGCAGACCCACTAAAGAACCCCTATGCTGACTGTTGATCGTGAATAAGAGCGACAGTATATTGGAGTTAAACGCTGCGCAGAAAAATTATCAGTGAAATTAAACAGGGTTAAATAAAACTACTTTTTAACCGGATTACTCGCGTATAATTTATATTTTACATTTTAACTCGACGTTTCGGTGTCTTTGCAGACCCCGTGGTCACGAGCGACTGGATGTCGATTGACACGATTATGAATCGTGAAAACTTAAGACAATACTTAAACAGGGTTTATCGTAAGACTTTTTCACCAACTGTGGGCCTTATAAATAATCATCAGACAAAGGATAGGACTTTGCTCAGAGTTTTCCTAGGAGATCGAAATACAAATGAAGAGATTCGCAGGCGAATTGAAATCACCGGCGACGTAGCAAAAACAGTTCGTTGACGCTCGTTGACACTAGTACCATTATCTGTTCCATGATGGAACTTACTGATAATAATTTACCTCACTAGTTCCATTTAAAATGGATCTTTTTTTTCAATAAAATACTAGCTGACACGGCAAACGTTGTTTTGCCAAATAAATAAAAAAAAAAAGATGTTGGCCGATTCTCATAGATACCGGATAAGCACAAAAAATTTCATCAAAATCGGTCAATCCGTTTCGGAGGAGTACCTATGGCAACGAAAACTGTGACACGAGAATTTTATATATTAGATAGATGGGACGTTTGTCTTCCTTGACACCTGATGTTAAGTGAACATGAAGACTAAGGTGGTACACGTCCATCCACGAGAAACCTATTCACTCGACGCTTAAAAGTACTAGGACTATACTGGTTAGGGAAGATAGACGCAGGCAGTTCATTCCAAACCTTGGCGACGCGTATCAAAAAGGAACTGTCAAAGCGCTTAGTTCGACTTTTCGGAACTATCCTCTACCACATGAAACAACATTCGGTTGAAAATGATCCCGTCTGGGTCCTTGACAACGTCAAACTTTATGTCTAGTTGTTTGTTAATATTTACGTAATATAATGGGCCGTATTCGACGTTGTATTTTCTTATTTTTAACTCTCTCCAGTGTCAAATTTTACGACGTGAAGCGTGACAACCTCATACAAAAACTATTTTTTTTCTCTTTCTGTTACGGCATTAAGAAACATTTATAATAAAAGAATACAATGTCGAATCGGGCCCAATGTGATAGTTTCAATCTAGCAGCTAGATAGATTGTAATCTAGATTCGATATTTTCAACACAGAGCCTTTTATATAATTAGACTGTAGAATATGTCGAAACTGAACTATTTTGTTAATTAAAACCACAACTTGAATAAGGTTTTACTGTTAAAAAGGTCTAAGGAAGGTCATATGTAATGAAAAAATACTTTTAAAATATTTTTGCATTTGATAGTAGGTGTAAATCTTTTGGAGGGTTCTAATAAGGCTATATTTTACTAAGACTATCTTTTACTAGAAATTCTAACGGAATCAAAAGAGATGTAGGTAAAACCTCGTGAAGTTACTTGTATGTAATAAAAGATTTGTAATAAAAGAACTTAGTTGCTCTCATGCTGGACTGGGAGCGAAAGAAAAACATAGAATGCGCCAGCTGCTTCTCTTCCCGGGCATACTGTAAAAGTCAGTTTTACAGTATGCCCGGACAAAAGGGACAGAGGTTCTGACCCCCTGTCACTGCAATAGCCTCTGTCCATCATTATAATAAACCTCTGAATTTGTCAAAAGTGACACCAGATGGTTTTACAGCCTCAGGTGTTCTGCCTACCCCATAAGGGATACAGGCGTGAAGTTATGTATGTATGTATATATTAGTTTTCTATGAATTTGTACACATAAATAAATATTAGAGAGTAGGGCTCTATATATCTAGCAACTATTTTGATATAAAAGCTATTAGTGATTAATTTTGGGAAATAATAATTCCAGTCACAGAATATGTTTTTTGGACACGTGATCAAGCTTCTATTTTCATAACGAGACAATAACTTTTGCGAAAAATGTGTCTTGAAGCAATTTATACTATAATTATACCATAATAATTTATACTAAGTAATATATTCATTAACATTGCGATGAAAAATATTATGCGACAAGAAGGGCTCCCGTTCCAGAAGACGTAGTCGGTTCGGTTAGGTGCGACGACGAGCGCAGCGAGGAGGAGCAGTTAGGTTGCTTATATAGTTATATACCATACGCCATAAACCCTAGAGCATATTTAAATAACCCTGACGTGGTTTGTGGCACGGATTGTGGCTGACATAGTAATTTAGAAGGCAATTTAGATTTTTAGAGGAGAATAACGCTATTTAAAAGAAGTCTGCACCATTAGCACCCATTAATTTTGATGTCCTATTTCAGTTTCTTTTTATTGCAATATAATTAATTTTTGGGCACGTTTGTTTTAAATGATGTTTTTAATGATGGTATCTGCATGAATCCTCATTTATGTTTTTGAATACAATTCATTTTAAAAGATTATTTTTTTAATTTACTGTAGATATCTTAAATATTGTGGCAATCAATGCATTGTAAGATACAATTAACACTTTGGGCGAGTTAAATCTCAGTAGCTTAACTTTTAAAAAATATACTTATGAATAGAATTCAATAAATATCTTATTTTAGTGTAGGAGAAAATTGCTTGCTTATTTTAATGTTTTTAATCGAACCTTGTTTTAAATGGCTTTATTACACTGTAATTTATATGCAACTAAATATAAATATATGAATAAAAGATAAAGGTAGCAAAATAAACACTTACGAGTAAATAATGATTAATATTCAATTATTATTATTAAGGATCATAAATAATTTTAAAATATGGAACTTATTTGGTATCTAGGTACTGATTTTTTTTATTACATCAACGATAGATTAATGTCCTTATAGAAAATGAAAGATAGAGTAATTTTGTGAATAAAATATTTAAAACATACCCTTTTTCAAAGCATACTTTGAATCCATAAAAATAGGAATAAATTTCTACAACAAAATTACTATTTATTACACTTAGTAGTTATTATAATAATAAATTTCACTAAAATTGAAAAAAGGACTAAATATCCTTAAAAAAAAAAACAAAAACATCACTTTTATACACAATCACAAACAGAAACGTTAAGACAATAACAATCTTATAATAATGTCAACTGAGATATGCGCACGCGCATCATAAAGACTCCTGATACTAAATATAATTAAAACCAATATGTTAATACGTCAACAATGAAGTGCAGCGACAAATGTGCACTAATTATATCTGTGGTCACTTCTAGAGAACAATATAGCTTCCATGCTGGACTGGGAGCGAAAGAAAAACATAGAATGTGCTGGCGTCTTCTCTTCCCGGACATACTGTAAAAGTCAGTTATGGGACAGAGGTTTTAAAGGAGTTTTGTGGGCGATAGGCTGACCCCCTGTCACTACAATAGTCTCTCTCCATCTTTATAATACCTCCAAATTTGTCAAACGTTACATCAGATGGTCTTGTAACCTCTGGTGTTCTGCCTACCCCGTAAGGGATACAGGCGTGACGTTATGTATGTATGTATGTATGAAGTGCAGCGACAAATGTGCACTAATTATATCTGTGGTCACTTCTAGAGAACAATATAGCTTTGGTGACTATCTCGGTTGCATACAACTTATGCTCGATTCTTTATTAAGGAGTAAGCCCGCGTTTGAGCTCAATCTCACCTGATGGTAAGTGAAGATGAGGTCGAAGACGACAGCACACGGGGCTGGGAAAGAACTGGCTCTTCATAAAATACTGCTGGAACACATCGCTCACTGCAGGGCTATGAGTCTCTCCTCTGGGTGACGACGAGGTTTAGGCCGTAATACACCAAGCTGGCCTGGTGCTGGTTGGTGGATGTCAGATATTTCAGGGTGCCGGAAATGCCTCCTGACATACCCTAACGACTACTGTATACAAGTACCTATACAGCACACGGGACCGACTGCTTTAACGTGCCCTCCGAAGCACGGAAGTCGTCGTGAGAAATGAATGGTCGGCGGTCACCCATCCTAATACCGCCGCTATAAAATCATTACTAATAAATATCATTAGTCTAAAAAAATATTTGATGGTTATTTTTTTTATGCAATTGGATAGTGAACCGTAACCAAGGCGTGGAATGACCTGCCTGCATCTATTTTTCTTGACCAGTATTGTCGAGGTACCGTAAGGTTTGTGTGCGCCGTGTAGTTAGTGAGTAAAGAGTTTATAAGCGCAAACCAACCTTACACCCCGTTCACACATGGTCCGTTTTACTGGATACGTTTTACCGGATACGTTTTTTTTTTCATCGATGACGCATGGAGTTGTATGAGCGATTTCACTTATGGCACAGTATTCGGTATACGTATTTACGGTACAAACGTATCCAGTAAAACGGACCATGTGTGAACGGGCTGTTATGGCACACGTTTGAAATATTTAAAAGAAAGATTTTGAAAACAGGATACATTTTGGTGAGTGCGCCAGTGCTCCGTTTGAACTAATTGAACCCTCACCCTTTTACCATCGGAGTACTAGACGCAGACAGAACTTCCATCCGTATGTGGTAGATATTCCGAAAAGTCGAACTAAGCGCTTTGACTGTTCCTTTTTGATACGGGTCGCCAAGGTTTGGAATGAACTGCCTGCGTCTATTTTCCCTGACCAGTATAGTCCTAGTACTTTTAAGCGTCGAGTGAATAGGTTTCTCGTGGATGGACGTGTAACACCTTAGTCTTCATGTTCACTTAACATCAGGTGGCATGGAAGACAAACGTCCCATCAATAATTCATACAAAAAAAAAACTGACACGGTGTGCCTGTCAGCGATCTTTATTTTGAAAAATAATAATAATAAATAATAAATATTTCTGACACTCACACATTATCTAGCCCAAATTAAGTTTCTTAAAGAACTTGTGTTATGGATACGAGATGACTGATATACTTAAGAAATATATAAACATACCTATTGAATAAATATATATTTTTAGAAAATAAACTTATATAAACATCCATGACTTGACGGCTAATATCTGTGTTCATCACACAAATATCCGTCGCCGCCGGGATTCGAACCCAGGACCTCTGGCATAGAAAACAATGTACGTTACCCCTACACCAGCCGAAAGAAAGAGAGCCTTCTTGTACAAGCGTCACATCCTTATTTTATATTTAAAAAATAAATACATTTGCTCGTATGTGTTATTTGGGGTAATAGGTATGTGTGCGAGATTTCATCAAAACGTCAAGCCATTTCGGTGTGAAAGAACCTACAACCATCCATCTATGCATCCTCACAAACTTTCACGTTAATAATATAGTAAGTAGTATTTATTAGAATTTACTTGTATTGCGAACAATAATATTGCAATTGAAATTATAGCAGAATAATTCGTTACAAAGTAAAATTTATGAAACTAATGGATTTTCTACAAAGAAGATATCGCTTTCGAGAGATAAGGCCGCCCACATTGTCGACATATATTTTTGTTTTTTATTCTGTATTTTATATTCTTTTATTTTATTGCATTATGACTACTAATGCTAACCAAATCTGAAGGTCGTTTACAAATTTTATTGGCCAAGAATAATATTCGCGGACGTTTTATCCTGTTCCGTGAGAATAGTTTTCGAAGATATTATACTTAAACAAGTACCTAATGAGTAAATATGCTGGCACAAAGCGATTACGATTCAATAATTCAAACTAATACAACGACGTATGCAATAATGAGGCCCCTACAGCCGATCGTCCACCGCCAACTAAACTAAGTTAGTTTTAACTCGGTTCGCATAGTTTAGCCAGTTTTTCATACATGTGCGTCCTCTAAATTATGTCTATTTTACGCGAATGTATGAAAAACTAGCTCAACTAACTAAGCTTAGCTTAAACTAACTCTTATATGTAAATATGCCAGGCTTTAATGCGTTTACGCCTCAAAAATTCAAAGTAATACAACGACGTATGCAACAATGAGCCGATCGTCCACCGACACCTAAACTAAGTTAGTTTTAACTTGGCTCGTATAGTTTAGCCAGTTTTTCATACATGTGCGTTTACCGCAAATTTGTCTATTTTACGCGAGTGTATGAAAAACTACCTCAACTAGCTTTGCTTAGCTTAAACTAACTCTTATATTATGTAAGGGATGGAGATCTCAAAGCGGAATCCCAGTACCTATCTCATATAGTATCCAATATCTTCACTATCTATACTATCTAATCTAATATATAAAATTCTCGTGTCACAGTTTTCGTTGCCATACTCCTCCGAAACGGCTTGACCGATTTTGATGAACTTTTTTGTACTTATCCGGTATCTATGAGAATCGGCCAACATCTATTTTCTTTTATTTATTTTTTATTTTATTTATATGGCAAAACAACGTTTGCCGGGTCAGTTAGTACTAATATATAAAGCTGAAGAGTTTGTTTGTTTGAACGCGCTAATCTCAGAAACTACAAGCGGGATTTGAAAAATTCTTTTTGCATTTGATAGCCCAACTCTTGAGGAAGGTTATAGGCTATATTTTATCCCGAAATTCCCACGGGATCAAAAGTAGCGCGGGTAAAACCGCGCGCGGTGGCTAGTGTATAATATAAGCGTACTTATCCGTAATCTAGTTTGTACAAAACAAATTAATAATAGTGGATAAGATAATGTCAATAAATGTTACAAATATCAATGTAAAATTCTAATTATTTCATTCTGTATGGGTCATTGAACTTTGTTGGAAAACATGAGGTAAAATAAAAACTTATCATATTTCTTTCATGAGGATAAGGTGATATTGTGCAATCGTTACGTGCCTATCTCTTATCTGTAAGTTTCCGGGATCGAGTCTCCGTGAAAACATACGATTTAGTCAGAATTAGCGAAGGTCGTATAAAGCATAGGTAAGAAAAATTCAAAATTCAAAAGGTTTTATTCATTATGGTTTATAAAAAAAAAACTTAATGAACGTCAACGGTAGATGAGGGCTGCGCGACGTGGAGTTTTGGGGGAGGCCTCTGTCCCATTATGAAGGATAATGTCAATATAGCTACTTCTTCGGCTTTAAGAAACGAAAAGAAATTAGGACCCTACGTAGACCGAGAGGAAAAAGCCGGAGGAAAAAACTCTTGGCTCTCTTTTGTCAAAGTGCTCATTATAGGTACCTACAATTTGGCAGAAATACAACTCTATGACATGAATAAACAAATAGAAGGCAGCTGTTCGGGCTTGCCAATGTCATGTCACAGCCAAGCTGCTTACATGTTGATTTACAGTTAATATTTGGAAATAACCTGTGGAGACATCAATCCCACGCTCTTTTATTATCTAAATAATCTTTGAGTTAATAGTAGCCTTAAGCATTGGATGATGACGGTCTCCAAGGCGCGGTGGTTTCGAGTATGCTGCTGGGTTGGAGTTCCAGCCAGGCCAATGTAATAAATTAACTGTTCTAAACTGGTTTTAGTGGTTAAAGTCGTTGTGGCGCCGTGGTAATTGTGTATAGCATACGATATCGCAGGTTAAGTTAAGCAACGTTCGGCGCGGTAGGTAAAAGGATGGGTGACCGCCGACCATTCATTTCTCCCGACGACTTTCGTCCTTCGGAGAACACGTTAAGCAGTCGGTCCCGGGTGCTGTATACTTGTATACAGTAGTCGTTAGGGTTTGTCAGGAGCCACTGGGCCAGCTTGGTGGATTACGGCCTATAGCTACTCGTCAACCAGAGGAGGGACTCATAGCCCTATTTTTCTTTCATGAATTGAATAGGAAGTGTTCAACAAAAATACGTTTTGGGTCAAAAGACCATCTTTACGTGTGAATAACAAATCGGTCTTACAAATTAGCGACTGAAAAATACTTGCGCTTCGACTGAGACGCACGAAAAGAAGTATTATTCAATTTTAAAGTATAAGCAATCCGCATATTAACGTAACGCTCAATCAACAATTGTTTCGGCATGCAGACACTCGCTACTGTCCGCATACCAAGCGCATGCCGAGATCGAGCCGCGTAGGTATAGCTCGCGTTTCGTCCGTTTGTATGAAGTTGAATTACTGTAGATATCTGTACTGTGATATATGTAAGTTCGGGTAACTATTATTATTTCGTATTAAAAAATCCAGACGATTTTTCAGGCGAAAAGGACCCGACAATTTGACCAGTCGGTCGAGGATCAGGGCAGGAGAGACCGAAACAGACGAACGATGCGGGCAGTTAAATGTAAAAATGTTTTGTGTCTACAAACTATTGTTTACCATGCGGCTTTCGCTTGCGGCTGCGCCTCGCCTCGTACTCATCCCCTAATGAAGAACTCCATAAGAGTTCTTAACTAGTTAGACACCTCCAAATATAACGTGTGAGAAGTGTAAATAGTCCGCATAATAAATAAAGAGGCGGAGACTGACGGATAAAACCGCATATAGCGGATATTTTAAATTGCCTTCCATGCTGGACTGGGAGCGAAAGAAAAACATAGAATGTGCCAGCTGCTTCTCTTCCCGGGCATACTGTAAAAGTCAGTGAAGGGACGGAGGTTTTATTGACGTTTTTTTGGGCGATAGGCTAACGACCTATCACTGCAAGTCTCTCTCCATCATCACAATACCTCTAAATTTGTCAAACGTGACATCAGATGGTTTTATAGCGTCTGGTGTTCTGCCTACCCCATTAGGGATACAGGCGTGACGTTATGTATGTATTTAAATTATATTGTTTTAAAATAAAAATGCTACTAAATCTTTATGTTACAACCGATCAGCTGTTGACTTTATTGTGAGAAGTCACGTATTTTTTGCTCCGCCAATATTATTTAATCTTTGTAGATATACTCAGTAATATTACAAATAGAAATTACAACCTAGTCTAATATACC
Source organism: Stenoptilia bipunctidactyla (assembly GCA_944452665.1). NCBI lineage: Eukaryota > Metazoa > Arthropoda > Insecta > Lepidoptera > Pterophoridae > Stenoptilia > Stenoptilia bipunctidactyla. The sequence goes on along the minus strand of OX101743.1, from coordinate 3,187,796 downwards.
GTGAAAATCATTGTGTGCTGACAAAAAGCAGTGTGAAAGTGATTTGTGGTACAAAAATAGTATTGTGTTCAACCAATAAAGATCGAACCGCAATCAACAACTACCGCCAGCAAAAATTGTAACACGCAGAAATAATACCACTATTTCAAAGTGCAATCTAACGTAACCGTGGTCTATTGGTAGTACCATCAGCCGTTCGATCTGACGACGTGTGTTCAAACCCCACGCAGCGCACTTTTTTTAAGTTTTGTAAATTTGAATTTAAACATCAATAATTGTTTAAATTAACATGGCACCTTCAAACAAATGCGGAGCTTGTGGGAAGTTCCTTTCCGCGGCAACTGGTGGCGCCACCTGTGTTAAATGCTTAAGCAATTATCATCGTGTATGTGTTAATGTATCGGCCTCTAACAACGTCCCGAAAGACTGGTTGTGTCCCGTATGCAAAATAAAGGCACCTCGACAAGGTAATAACGCAGAAACGCCAGTTAAAGGGTGTGTAATTAATGATGATTCAGAGAATTTCGAAGGACTCTCAATGGTTGAAAATCAAAACTTAATCATAAAAGATTTGATGGCTGACTTAAAACTCTTCAGAATAGAACTGTCTGAAACAAAGCAACTGATTAGTGATTTCCGTGCTGAACTAGCAGACTTAAGAGAAAATTTAAATATATGTAACACACGCATCGATAAGATTGAAAACAGAGTTTCTAGTTTGGAACTATGCAAAGAAACGTCAACGGACAAAAAAACATTAGCAGATCTCCAAAACACCATCTCCGATCTGAAATCCGAGATCAACGACCGAGATCAAGAAGCGCTGTCGAATGACTTGGAAATAACTGGTGTCCCTGAGAAAGCCGCAGAAAGTCTTCATCACATTTTCTTATTAATTACAAAAAAATTGGGTTGTAGTGTAAATGAAAGCGAAATTATTAGCATAAAACGCAGGGGTTCAACCCACAGAAATCGCCAAGAAAACGACAAATTTCCTCGCGTAATATATGTCCGGCTGCTAAGAAAGTCCACTCGAGATGAGCTGCTAAAGAATGCGAGGGCTCGACGTAACCTCACAAATACAGATATTGAGGTACCTGGCACCACATGCAGGATATATGTCAACGAGCGACTGACTCTAGTTAACAAAAAACTATTTCAGAGAGTAAGAGAGCAGGCGCGCGGTTCTAACTGGAAGTTTGCTTGGACCCGAGATGGTCAAATATTTACCAGAAAAGCAGAAGCTCTCCCTTCCTTTCGTATAAGACGAGACCAAGACGTTGACCGTGTTTTTAAACGAATTTCCGCTGACACACTGGATACGTAAAACAGTTTTTTTGTTCTTAAATGTTGCATGCTCCTTAGTACTCTTTAATATAATTAAATGTAGGCTAATTGAATCATATAGTTTTACCTGTTTTGCATGTCATGTAAAATTACTTTGTTTTTTGTTAACGATGTTCGTTTCCAGTATACGTAATAATTGTAGTATTTTAAATAATAATCATATATATTATATTTTATATACATATTTTCTTTTATACTTTACTTGTGTAGTATTTTATAAGTTTAATTATTCAAATGTATTTATATTATTCGTTATTAATGTGGGAGATATTCTGTTTCAAAAATTTGTGTATCGCAATTATTATATTATATTGGTAGATTTCAAAATGATTCATAAAAATAGAAATGGCTATAAAACATAAAAATTTGAATATTTGTTTCATGAACGTGGGCTCAATTAAAACAAACAAAGATAATTTTAATGCAGGTATCTTACAATGCAATCCAGATATTGTGGCATTGAATGAAACGTGGCTTAGACCTGGCGAAGATGAACTCGCACCAACTATTCCCGGTTACAAATTAATACACATACCTAGAGGTTCGGACGTTCGAAAAGGACGAGGAGGAGGCGTCGGCTTCTACATAAAACGGTCGTACAAGTTTCAGAAAATAAACAATATTAATTCCAATACAGAACAAATGTGGGTTAAAATAAAATTGGATTCAAAAAAACTGATTGTTGGGACAGCCTACCGTCCACAATGGTTAGATGTAGATGATTTCTTTGACTCCCTAACAAAAACAATATCCTCCTTTAGTAATCATGACTACCTCATAATTACGGGTGATTTTAATATAAATATGTTAGACCCTAGAAACAGTTCTGTAAAAAAATTTAACATATTTTTAACTTACTTTAATTTAAAACAAATAATTGAAAATCCTACTCATTACACCGAACATAGTGAGTCCCTGTTGGATGTCATATGCACGGATGCACCGGTTCGTAATACCCAAATTTCATACATATCTGGGTCCAGACATGCAATGCTTAGTGTTGAAATTAACTTAAAAAAAGAGAAATGTAAACCGCATTGGATTGTGAGTCGTCCTTTAAAGGATATCGATATATCGCAATTCTATAATGCAATTAATAATTTTAACTGGGACATTTTGCTATGTGAAACAAATTTAGATGATATGGTTTCTAAATTTAATAACTTTATTAAGGAATTTTTCGATAAATTTGCTCCTAAAAAAAATATTTTGTTAAAAGAGTCCTCTGCCCCCTGGATAACAAGTAATATACGCTTTATGATGAAACTTCGTGACAGAGCTCTTACCAAATATCGCAAAACGGGGAATGAAATTCATAAAGCATACTATAAAGACATGAAGAAACTCACTGCTACATCACTTAGAAATGAAAAACGAGCGTATTTTAATACTCATTTTAATAAAAACATTAACAATTCAAAAGTTTTATGGCGAGGTCTACATAATACAATTTTAAATACACATAGCAGTCCGTACGAAATTCCTGAATTCCTTAATGACCCAGATGCATTGAACGATCATTTTTTAAATATCCCGTGTCGCAATGATGTCTCTCTATCTCAACTAACCTACTATGAACACCATCGTTTCGGAGCATCTACATTTTCTTTAAAACCTGTAACTGAATTAACGATAGGTAAAATTATCATAAAACTCACTTCCAATGCTCAAGGTATTGACGAGATATCTAGAGATATGATATTGTTGACATTACCACGCACATTAAATATCATTACCGCTATTATAAATAAGTCCATACAACAGAGTTATTTTCCAATTGCTTGGAAGACCTCTAAAATTAAACCTCTTTCCAAAATCACTAATGCAGGTTGCTTCAAAGATATAAGACCTGTTAGTCTGTTATCGTTCTTATCTAAAATACTTGAAAGAGTCGTTTATGATCAACTGATTGCTTATTTAGAAAGTAACTCAATATTAAGTTCTTTGCAGTCTGGTTTCAGAAAGGGCAGGGGAACTACGTCTGCTCTACTGGATGTAGTTGATAACATCCTAAATGCGCAAGATAAAGGCTCGGGTACATTACTAACCTTATTGGACTTTTCCCGTGCTTTTGACACACTCAATATTGATTTGTTAATATCCAAACTGGCTTATTATGGATTTGACAACAAATCTTGTCAATGGTTCTCCAGCTATCTTAACGAAAGATCACATTTAGTTGAAGTACTAGGAAGTGATGGGGTTCCAGTAAGATCTTGTGAGAAACCAGTTACTCACGGTGTCCCTCAGGGCTCCATTATAGGGCCAGTTTTATTTATTCTGTATAGTTCGGATATTGTCAACGAGATTAAGCACAGTAATTTTCAATTATACGCAGACGACGTTCAGCTTTACATAAACTGTAATCTCGATAACATCAACGAGAGAGTTCAGGGTTTGAATCATGACCTCTCAAATATAAGTGCTTGGTCCTATAGGAACTGCTTGGCTTTGAACCCTTCTAAAACAAAACTTATGATCTTAGGATCAAAAAAACAGATACAGGAGTTAAAAAATTACCAACCAAATATAATAGTAGAAAACAAAGTTATTGATGTAGTGGAAGATGTTCGAAACCTGGGAGTTTTGTTCGATCCATGTTTAAAATTTGAGAAACACGTATCAAATATTGTCAGAAACTGTTTCTTTCGACTGAAGGTTTTATATAATGTCCGTGATCTCTTAAGCATTAAGTTACGTGAACGACTATGTGAGGCACTCATTTTATCGAAACTAAATTATGCCGATGTTTTGGTTGGACCTTGCCTCATGAATAAAACACAAGCGATGATACAACGGGTACAGAACGCGTGTGCACGATTTTGCTACCACATTCCACCAAGAACACGAGTAACACCTTTTATAAATAAAGCTCAATCGCTAAAGATGAAGAACCGTCAGTTTTTACATTTCGCTTGTTTGTTATTTAATGTCGTGAATCATAAGATACCTGAATATTTATTTGCTAAGTTGGATTGGATGCGTGCACAAAACCTTTACAATACTAGGGCAGCCCTGTGCAGGTTGGTTACCCCAAAACATCGTACTACGGCCTTCAGAGGCAGTTTTCGATATCAGGCCAGTAAATGCTGGAACAATCTACCACCCCCAGTAAGACAGACAGATAACAGGGTAACTTTCAAAACCAAGTTAAAAAAACATCTCCTATCTCAGCAGTTACTAGAATAATCGAAAACCCTCTAAGAATTTATATTTATCACACCATTCTTTTTAATGTTAATATCTCTTTATATTTCATTTATTTTACATTCTGTACATGTTATATATATTTATTTTATGTATAATTATTTGTATTCTCTAATTTAAGATTATCAATAATGACTATTATATAATAAAGCTTTTATTTTATTTTCATTAAAATGTAATAGATTAATTGTAAAGTGGAAAATAAATCTACACCAAAACCCTCATCCCCGACCAACCGTGGGATACCACTCACTTGGTGCCAACTGAAAACCAGCGTCGTGAACCCTTTAGGGTACCGACTATATGCTGAGTTGGTAACCATTTTTTATAATAATCATCGTTGGCATTTGTTACAATTATTAATTATTTTCATGTTCTTTAGGTTAAGTTTTAGTTGTAAGTATTATTGTACGAATTTCAGTGGTGATTGTTTTAAGAATAAAATATTTTCTTTCTTTCTTTCTTTCTTTCTGTTTGTACGCGTCCGTGACGTCACCCGGCGTAGTACAGATAACCGGCGCCGCGCGACGCAAGCGCCAGCCGATAACGCGAATGAGACCCAGCTACTGTTTGCTGAGCAATAAGTCGGTATACCTACAACTTTATCAAACATGGTAATATGGCCTGGATATGATTGTCACATTGTTTGTTTGGAAATAGAACTGAGGATATTATTTTTAGTACGGCTTTACAGGCATAAAAAGACCTTAAAATAATTTTATTATCATCATCATCACAACTCCGTGTAATGAGCCCACTGCAGGGCTATGAGTCTCTCCTCTGGAGGTTTAGGAGGTTTAGGCCGTAATCCACCAAGCTGGCCCAGTGCTGGTTGGTGGATGTCAAATATTTCAAGGTGCCGAAATGGCTTCTGACAAACCCTAACGACTACTGTATACAAGCACACAGCACCCGGGACCGACTGCTTAACGTGCCCTCCGAAGCACGGAAGTCGTCGTGAGAAATGAATGGTCGGCGGTCACCCATCCTAATAACGGCCGCACCGAGCGCGCTTAAACTAAATAATAATAAATAAAATCCCCAGACAATCACACCAACTACATGGCCCCAAAGTAAGCATAGCTTGTGTTATGGGATACCATGTAGCGAACTAGAGGGGAACCTAGAATATAAATACATAAATAGATAAACACCCAGACACGGAACATTTTTTTTTTCTTGTTCCGTGCGTGAATCGAACCCGCAACCACTGGCGTCTGAGGCTGTTAGGTTTACCCCACCGTCAAAGTGGTCGTATCGTTTAAGCTATATCGTTTGATATGCACAGTAACCACGGCGCCACGACGACTTCTATTGTTAAAATATTGCCGAAGCTATGATATTTAGCGGCAGATGCCAGGCAATAGATCGTCAAATATACAAAAAAAAAGTATAAATTTGATATATTTTTGGTATTTAGGTCTTATCAGACCTTAGAAATTTGAATAAGCCCCATAATTTTAAGAATATTGTTAGTTTAACAATCACCTGCTTTTGAATATTAAAAAAAAATCATCATCTCAATCTGTACATACAGTAAAAAGTATAATCAACGAATGCAGAGCATTAAAAAAGAACTAACTTCACGTCAAAACTTTGTCTGAGTTATAACGTCATCCACGTAAACATTCTCCGAAATCATACATATTTTTTCAATAATTTAAAATTCTCCTTGAAGTACTCAACCGATTTCGATGAAATTTATATGGGACTAACTATGAAGTATCCTCTATCATATGAAGAATTTTTATAATCGATCCATAATTGTCGGAAATATCGTGTAACAAAGACAAAAAAAAACAGACGAATTGAGAACCTCCTCCTTTTTTGGAATCGGTTGAAAAAATCTCCTTAAGTCTATTGAATGCAATTGTCTAGCTAGACGTTTGTTTGGGTGACGAACACATAGGTTGATAGGGGACGAACTTGGGTCAGCCGATATCGGCTCACTATTAATTACCGAAGTTCTTCCTATATAGGTACTATAGGTACATACTATAGGTACATGACGACCACTTGGGCGATGAGGTAACACTGTCTGCCTCAGACGCCAGTAGTTGCGGGTTTGATTCCCGCACGGAACAAGAAAAAAAAAAAAGTTCCGGGTCTGGGTGTTTATCTATGTATATTTATATTCTAGGTTCCCCCCTAGTTCGCTACATGGTATCCCATATCACAAGCTCTGCTTAGTTTGGGGCCTTATAGTTGGTGTGACTGTCTGGGGATTTTATTAAAAAAAAAAAAACATATATCAGTAAAAATTGCTCTTTAAATCTTTTAAAACATTTAGCTATTCGCAAAATTTTTGGTGGACGAAATTAGGAGCATCAATATAACACATTGGTTGATAGGGGATGAACTTGGGTACAGTATTTGTGAGTGTTATCAGAAGTTACTTATTTTTATTTATTTATTTATTCTTTATTAAAAAAAATACAGATAAACATAAAAGGATAACAATGTACAAAAGGCGGTCTTATCGCTCCAGAGCGATCTCTACCAGACAACCTAAACAATACATAACAAAAACATAAAATAATTACAAACAAAAGAAAGTAGGGACATTTTATCATGAGTCAGTATGTGGGCTCAATAAAATATATTTAAATAAAAATAATATACAATAAAATAAAATAACTCGATATTCTTAATACATAATGTACAATATAACATATTTAATAAACATAATACATTAATAACGAATACGTCCATTAATCTTGCGCTAAAGTTCAATAATGTTTTTTCAGTTTTAATTTAAATGAGTTCAGCGAAGAGGCAGATTTAATTTCATAAGGAAGCTTATTCCACAGGACCACGGCTCTTACAGAGAATGAGTTGTTAAAGCAGTGCGATTTATGAAGAGGAGTGCTAAGCATGTAATTATCAGCAGATCGTAATCTTCTGTCGTGCCCCTGGTGGCTATTTTTACGCCATAAAATTCTGACATCCACCCACCAGCACTGGGCCAGCGTGGTAGATTACGGCCTATATCTCCTCGTCACCCAGAGGAGAGACTCATGTCCTGCAGTGGGCTCATTACAAAGGGCCAAATTTCCGGAGTTATCCCATCGGAATGCACTTTTGAGACGAATAAATCACTTCTTACAAACTAAGTGATTGCGTCGATAGGTAAATATAAGGAAATCCGAGCTAGCTTTGCGAAATTCCTTATTCCGCTTGCATTTGCAATAAATTAATTTGAACCGCGCAGTAACCTAGTTAAGTGGACTTTGAATAACTTATTTACTTTATGAAATTGCGTCATATTTTCTTACTAGCCACCGCGCGCGGTTTTACCCGCGTAACTTTTGATCCCGTGGGAATTTCGGGATAAAGTATAGCCTATAACCTTCCTCAAGAGTTGGGCTATCAAATGCAAAAAGAATTTTTCAAATCCCACTTGTAGTTTCTGAGATTAGCGCGTTCAAACGAACAAACAAAAAAACAAACTCTTCAGCTTTATATATTAGTATAGATATTATAAAAACTGTCAAAGGAGCATAGTTTGTACCTGATGATAAGAAGTTTCCGGGCCTTTAAACAACACTTATTATCGTAGAATTGACAATAGGTTGCATCAAGGCGAGAAAAGCCAGTTGTTTCTATAATTTCACTAAATTTAAGTTTGTTAATACCTCGAAGAAAAGTTGACTAAGCTCAATCTCACTCAAGAAGAATCCGACTTCATAAAATATTGCCGAAATACATAACCGCTGGAGCCGTGAAATTACAAGAACAAAAGGCATAGCTGAAACCTTAGGTCGCCAACGCATCTTTAATCTCACCATCTTTAATTAATGATGTCCATGGGCCCGAATACTGTTTACCATCAACTGGAGAGTGCCGCGTGCCAGATTTCACAAAACGAAAAAAAAAATGTGACCGATTAAATATGAAGGGTAGTCACTAGCTAGGCGGCCACCCCCTCACGATTGATACCACGCCTTTTACAAAGGCTCTTCCAGTGGCGATAGGGCTATTATAGACCGCAGCTGTTTTAACTGTCGCAGTAATTTTATTTAAAGCTTTTTTTCATACATAACTTCACGTCTGTATTCCGTATGGGGTAGGCAGAACACCAGAGGTAATAAAACTATCTGATATCACGTTTGACAAATTTGGAGGCATTATAATAGTGGAGAGAGACTATTGCAGTGACAGGGGGTCAGCTTATCGCCCACAAAAAAGCCTCCCATAACACCTCGGTCCCTTAACTGACTTTTACAGTATGCCCGAGAAGAGAAGCAGCTGGCACATTCTATGTTTTTCTTTCGCTCCCAGTCCAGCATAGAAGCTGACCCCCTTTTTTCATTTTCCTCCATATATCGGACACACGAGATTAAACACGAAAACGTGGTAAGAATTCCTTAAATTATTCGAAGCCGACCCCGAAATTCCTTTTATTTATTAAAATTAGGACGGGCAAGTTTCTTTCTTACTCCATGTGCTGCATTTTTGACCTCATCACAAATTACCCAGTTTAAGTTATAAAAAAGACGCAGAAAAAAGATTATAAGCATTATTTTTACAATATACCATACTAATAATTCACGAAGTCATATACGGCTATATCTCTTATCTAGTACCTATTAACAATTTACAATCAAGGTTGTATAAAAAATTATAACATACGTATGTGACTGTTAGCTTTTTAAAAATGTGTGTGTGTGTGTGTGTTCACCATAAAACTTTAACCAACAACTTACATACATACATACATAACTTCACGCCTGTATCCCTTATGGGGTAAGCAGAATACCAGAGGTTACAAGACCATCTGATGTCACGTTTGACAAATTTGGAGGTATTATAAAGATGGAGAGACTATTGTAGTGACAGGCGGTCAGCCTTTACTGTATGCCCGGGAAGAGAAGCAGCTGGCACATTCTACGATTTTCTTTCGCTCCCAGTCCAGCATGGAAGCAACAACTTGGTAGCCAAAATATTAACTTGCTTGAGTAACATAGCTTAGCTAGCATAGCTTGAAACTGCCCACCGAACTTATTTCAACTGTACGAGCGTACTTGCCTAAGTGAAGCAACTATATTATTCATGTTTTAAATGATTTGTTTAGTAATATAAATAATGTATAATGTAATGAAATGTTTAAAAAAACTTTTGTTATCACTATATCTCCTGTAAGAGCGTGTAGTCCTGGAAGAGCGAACTCATCTGGCACAAGCATTATTTGTCTAAAAAGTGACTTCGACAGCTGTCTTCATATTGTAACATCTTTAAAATGTTACAATATGAACTGTAACATTTTAAAGATATAAATTATTTATTATTATTATGTATACCTACAGCTATACGCCTTTCGGCGCGAAAGACCCGGCAATTGGACCAGTCGGTCGGGGATCAGGGAAGAGAGACAGAAACCGGCTAACGATTCGGGCAGTCTCGAGCAAAACCGCTTTTTGCATGCGTGCTGGAAACGATCCGCCGCTGAATCTCAGCCTTTCGAGGTTTCTGACCAAAGTGGCTGGGGTCAAACCGTTATCTATACATATAATAAAATGGTAGGAAAGTCAAAACTGTACATTGAATATTTTTTTAAAAGAATACTTGGGGTATGATCTACAATCGAAACAGAAACAAAAAATATAGTTTTTAGAATTTTTGTCTGTTTGTCTGTTTGTCTTTCCGGGATAAACTCAAAAAGTACTGCATGGATTTACTTCAAATTTGGCATGAAGATAGTTAAGAAGTCAGGTCAACATATAGGCTACATATTATCACGCTAGCAGTGTTATAATCGTAGGTGCGTTTGGTGCTGCATAGCGTTCACGCAGACGACGTCGCGGGCAGCAGCTAGTTATTATTATTATTATTTATTAGTTATCAATTAATATTATATCTAAGGTACCATTCTGACTTACAAACCGTACTATAAGTAAGTTTGATTTTAATACACTATATTAATTTAATTATTATATCATATACTTAAAGCAATTTAATAAAATGGAATACAGATTAACACATCGATCCTCATACCTAATGTATCAACTGAGAACGGAGTTATTATTATCAACCTTTGTCAATATCAATATCAACGAAAGCTGGCACTTGTAGCAGCTTCAACATATCAACATCCCCGCTGTCAAACCTGCAGTGCGATCACAGAACTTTATCGAATCGTATATTAAAGAATGTTTACGAATGCTCGTATAGTATGGAGTCGGTTGCAAGTTTTGAGTAACATTGTAATTTTTTATTTTACAGATATTTATGAGTACAACATGTTTACTAACATTCAAAATTAACAAGGCACACATTTATTTAAGCTGACCTTGCGGCAATGGATAGATTTCAAATTTTTCTTAAAAACCGTGCCCATACTATACGAACATTCGTTAACAAACGATTCGATAAAGTTCTGTGATCGCACTGCTGCATAGAAATGTTCCGAGAATGTTTTACGAAGGGCCAATTCCTCCTTCGCCATAATACAACTTCACGCCTGTCTCCCTTTGAAGTAAGCAGAGACTAGACAACACCAATTGCTACGATCCAGACATACCTCTTTCGCTTCCTCCACGTTTATTAATCTTTTCAAAGGTACATGATCGTCGGTTACGGGTACGTTTAACTAGGCGCTTTATTTGGTCGGCATACGCTCGCCTAGGGGGCCCCTTCCGATATCACCATCCATTCCATTCGTGCTCGGTATACCTCTTTCGTAAATCTACTTTCACTCATCCGTTCTAAATGTCCAAACCAATGTAGCATACCCTTTTCAATCTTAGTCACTTCACCTTCTTTAGCCTCATCTGATAAAAACCTATGACACAAAGCGCCGGTTTGTGCCATTAACAATCACGACGAGGCCTGTAGAAATAAGCAATATGATCAATGTTGAAAGATTCCCAAATCTATAATCTCTTCACTGCCGAAGCACAAAACACATGACGGCGTCTTATCGTTCAAGGAATTAGGTGATAAGACCGCGATAGCTGGGCGATAATTCGGGTTTATCCAAAGTCATTGTCAAGTCTGAACCTATTGTGCAATATTTGGCACTTCCTTAATACTAAATGACCTTGACTTTTTTAAATACTTTCTATTATATTTAGCAAATGTTAATCAATGAAAATTCTTCTGATCGATGAATAGCGCCTGATGTTAACGTAAATAAGGAAGAACTAATAACTTATGAATAATTATTATATTTAAAAAAAGAATTGTAAAACTGACATAGAAATGCTGGTTGCACCGCGGATCATTTGCCTTAAGTTATTGAAGAATTTCATTGTGTATCCAAACGTCTTTGTCAGATTTATATATCACTCTAAATTTTATCTCAGCACTTATGCATTTATACAACGAACATCCTTTCCAAATTGAAACGTAAAATAACGATGACAAACAAAAAGTGGAAAAGTTTATAATCTTAAAATCAATGAAATCTATCTACTGGTAGAAATTCGTTTACGCTCGAATGTCCTAAAAACATTAAATTTTGTAACTATAGGGTTGGTTTAGAATAGCCCGGCAGTCCCTGGATAAGCGTCTCGTAAAAGGCGACTAATCCGAGTGACCCCCGCTGGGTGGTAGGATCCCGTCAGGTCCCGAGTGACTAGCGATCACTCCGCATTTAAATCCGGCGACGGCGGGGCGGCAAAATATTACCGCTCCGGCGGTGATGTGTTCCGACATACATACATACATACATAACTTCACGCCTGTATCCCTAATGGGGTAGGCAGAACACCAGAGGCTATGAAACCATCTGATATCACTTTTGACAAATTTGAAGGTATTATTATGATGAAGAGAGACTATTGCAGTGACAGAGGGTCAGCCTATCGCCTACAAAAACGCCAATAAAACCTCCGTCCCTTAACTGACTTTTACAGTATGCCCGGGAAGAGAAGCAGCTGGTACATTCTATGTTTTTCTTTCGCTCCCAGTCCAGCATGGAAGTAGACAATATTTTATGAAGAGGGAGTTCTTTACTAGGCCCATGTGCCCGTGTGCTTCACTGACCATAATGTGAGATTTAGTATTTAATTATTATTTTTAGTAAGTATATTATTATTTCTTGGTATTTAATAAAAAAAATAACCTTCATTTAATGTATGCATATTCTGATTACTTGAGCTAACTTTAGCGTTGATCATGAAACTCAATCATAGATATACTGTCGATTCGAGATATTCGACGACCATTTGGCGCTCAAACGCCAGTGGTCGCGGGTTCGATTCTCGCACGGAACAAGAAAAAAATAATGTTCCGGGTCTGCGTGTTTATCTATTTATGTATTTATATTCTAGGGAACCCTGGTTCGCTACATAGTATCCCATAACACAAGCTATGCTTACTTTGGGGCCATGTAGTTGGTGTGATTGTCTGGGTATTTTATTATATAAGGGTAGACTTCTATGCTGGACTGGGAGCGAAAGAAAAACATAGAATGTGCCAGCTACTTCTCTTCCCGGGCATACTGTAAAAGTCAGTTAAGGGATCGAGGTGTTATGGGAGGCTTTTTTGTGGGCGATAGGCTGACCCCTTGTCACTGCAATAGTCTCTCTCCACTATTATAATGCCTCCAAATTTGTCAAACGTGACACCAGATGGTTTTATTACATCTGGTGTTCTGCCTACCCCATACAAGATACAGGCGTGAAGTTATGTATGTATGTATTATTATTGTTATTAAAAAAAACTTCATTTGATCACCAGATTACTTGAGCTAAATTTAGCGTTGATCATAAAACTCAACTCTATATATTAAAACTCAAGCATAGATATATTCTCGAATCTCCAGTGAGAACTGTCAAAACTCGAAAACTACTTTAGCCAAGTTCAAGTCCAAATAATTCAGTAATACGAGCTCTCCAATATGCAAGGGCATTGAACTCATTACTTTTAACGCCGCAGGAGACTACTAAAATTGCACTACGAAGACCATTTCACAATAATTATGCAAAGTTTAAAAATATCTCAGTAATATTGTGAAAAAGAATATAATAGTGCACTGACAATATGATAAGCCTGTATGAATTAAGATTTGAAATAATCATATTTCATCTGCTTTCAAGTTATCATGTGAGCCTTCTTTGTGTTGAGGTTAGTTACGATGTCTTGTATATCAGAGGTCACCAGTTCAAATCCTAGTAGGGGTAGATAATTATGTTATAATAAGAAACGATTGCTCTTTTGAAATAAGGCAAAACTTGGCTGGACGCAGAAAAATCGTTTGACCTCAACCTCACCTGTCACTGCAATAGTCTCTCTCCATTATTATAATACCTCGAAATTTGTCAAACGTGTCATCAGATGGTTTGATGGCCTCTGGTGTTCTGCTTACCCCATAAGTTATAAGGGATACAGGCGTGAAGTTATAATAAATATTTCTGACACTCACACATTATCTAGCCCAAATTAGGTTTCTTATGCTCGTATTACAGAATGAGACTTAATACTCGTTTCACGTAAGCGTTGTTCACCAGCTGATTCTTGACTTGAGCTTTAGTCTTATTACAAAACAATTATCAAAACCAGATTACCTGAAACTAGTTTCAAATATCTGACTCAGTTGATACTGGGTTTTCTTTGAAAAAAATTTGTTTCCCATTACATTTAATAACAAAAACTAATGGTCTGTTACGTTATACGCAACTTTTAGGTTATAATGTCTTATAAATTGCGTTAAATTCTATATGATATATGACAAAATTGCCAATGTTTTGAATTATTTATCTGTTTTTCGATAGAAGCAGTACGGTTAAATTATTACTGTCGCTTCTTTTTACTATGAAAATATATTTATATTTATCACTCAAAAATAATACGAAACGTAAAAGCTAAATGTAATGTTGCCAACTACTAAGTAAAGTCACTTAAAATTATAAATTCCAATATAGTTTTTATTTACGAAAAGCAAGTTCAAACTTGTTTTAAAAAGTTCAAAGTTGTTATAAAAATATTATCGTAATGGTCAATATCACTGAAAGGATCTATTGTAGTTAATACAGATCACTATTAAAGAAGGCACGAATCGCGTACCTATCTAGTTTTTCTCTAAGCCACAGTTCACAACATCAAAAACTTATTTTAAAGTACGCTCAAGTATGGTAGACAGCACACTCAAGTGAATACAGTTGTGAAACTAGTTTCAATCATTGGCATAATATGCATAAGTAAAGTTCTATAATAAGCGTGAACACAGTTCAAATCATTTAGTACTCAAGTGATATCTGATCATTGAATCTAGTATTAGGCGACGTTTTGTAATAAAGAAAGTCGTTGATACTAGTTTCAAAATTAGTATCAATACATGAGTACTGTTCTGTAATACGACCATTAAAGAACTCGTGTTATGGATACTAGATAACTGATATACTTAAGAACTATATAAACATACATATTGAATAAATACATATTTTTAGTTAGAATAAACTTAAATAAACATATAAACATCCATGACTTGACGACTAATATCTGTGTCATCACACCGATATCCGCCGCCGCCGGGATTCGAACCCGTCCTGGCATAGAAGGCAATGTGTGTTACCACTACACTAGGCGGTCGTCATTCGTCAGTTATGTATGTACATTTTATATGACGGGTGGTCGGTAGGCAGACGGACCCTGACGGGATCCTACCACCAAGTTCACTCGGATTAGTCGCTTTTTTACGAGACTCTTATCCAAGGGCGGTACGGCAATTGTATTTCACGCGTCCGATTGTATTTAAATAAAATGTATTTAAATTTTAAACTATAATTAATCACCATGATAGTGGATTAAATTATAGTTTAAAATTTAAAATCTTTGGGATAGTTCAGCCAAATATCAACTGGAAGCGCTGGACTCCGTTGACCGAAGAGCCCGTAATCTAATTAACAACGTCGACCTTACGACCAAAAAACTGTAGGCCCTAGAGCATCGTCGTAAGGTTGCTTGTTTAACCGTGTACTACAGGATACATTTTGGTGAGTGCGCCAGTGCTCTGTTTGAGCAAATTGAACCCTCACAATTTTACCATCGGACTACTAGACGCAGACAGAACTTCCATCCGTATGTGGTTGATATTCCGAAAAGTCGAACTAAGCACTTTGACAGTTCCTTTTTGATACGGGTCGCCAAGGTTTGGAATAAACTGACTGCGTCTATTTTCCCTGACCAGTATAGTCCTAGTACTTTTAAGCGTCGAGTGAATAGGTTTCTCGTGGATGAACGTGTACCACCTTAGTCTTCATGTTCACTTAACATCAGGTATCATGCAAGACAAACGTCCCATCCATATTTTATATTTAAAAAAAAATGTAATATTTTGGCAATAAGTTTAAGTATTGTCGAGACGAGACAAAAGATATTGCACTTCGTTTTTGGTATTTGGCTCAAAATAATGGAGCTATGGAGTACCTAATTTTGTAGGTATAGAAAAATATGGAATTGGCAGCAAAAAGTTTTCATTCGTCCTAGAATACGTGGTAGGAATGCAATTTATTATTTATTTATTTTACTCTGTACATAATTCTGCGCAGATATCAAACTAATGTATTCTCATGTTTCCATATTGTATGCTTAGTAGACCATTACCTACTTTGTACCGATCACTTACGTAAGTACTTTGTGATCCGCGCGGTCAGATTATAAATATTTTTATTAGTTTTGTAAATTGTTTATGTATCATGTATCATGGCTTCTGTACCACGGAATTTTTCGTATTTCAGAAGACAGAGATATGAATATTTTTAATTGATTCTTTAAATGTAGTATTTTACACTTGTCACTTAAATCTTTAGGAATTAAGTGATCAATCCCCAGAAAAGGGATATTTATATAGGGCTCTTTTTCTTGGACCTCTTTCGTTGGTCAAACTCCGGCATCAACGTGTGTTTTCTTTTTCGAAACGATAAATTATTTATAGCTTTCAGCGGGGTTATCATGCGGCCATCGACAACGATGAATCGGGCCTTTTTATAGATATTTTAGAATAGAATAGAATAAATCTTTATTGTGCTTTGAATCATATGCTTATATCTAAATTAACAAAACTTTATTATCTTAAAACTAAGCAAGCAACACAAAGAGACAAAAGGTGACAACTCAGCCTAATGTTTTGCTAAAGAATACAAATCAATAGCAGAGCGCTGATTTTCAGTTGCTACCTGTCAGTCTGACCAGCAACCATTATAAAAGTAACGCAAAAACAGTTAAAATACATAAAGAAAGAAAAAGAAAAAAAAGAAAAAATAGTTTCACCTTATAAACAAAGTCACAAGTTGACATAATTTACCCAACAAATCAATTGAATTTAAATTATAATAAACATTAAATAAAACACTTTTTAACCGGATTTATCGCGTATATTTACATTTTAAATTTTGACTCGACGTTTCGGTGTCTTTGCAGACCCCGTGGTCACGAGCGAGAGTCAAAATTTAAAATGTAAATATACGCGATAAATCCGGTTAAAAATTGTTTTATTTAATAGTATGAATCGCGAAAACTTAAGACAATATTATAATAAACATTAAATGCAAAACGAAATCTAAAACAAGTCATCATTTTCTTAGAATACCTGGAGTAGGTATAATTTTTTTTAGAATATGGTAACTTTGGTTCTGTGAATCGAGTAATTATATCTATTATAGTGCACATGTTAGCTAACATTATAGTGTAAAATAATTCGGTAACATTAATCTTTTCGATTCGACTCTTTATCGAAGGACGCATGCTAGCCCTGCTAGTACTTTTAATTTAAGCGTCAAGCGAATAGATTTCTATGGAACAGACGTGTAGCATCTTAATCTTCATGTCCAGCCAGATACCATGAAAGACTAACGTTCCATCCTAATTTAATAAAAAAAGGATTGTTAAGGAATCGGGAACTTCCATGCTGGACTGGGAGCGAAAGAAAAACATAGAATATGCCAGCTTCTTCTCTTCCCGGGCAAACTGTAAAAGAGCATTTATTGGCGATTTTGCGGGCGACAGGCTGACCTCCTGTCACTGCTATAGTCTCTCTCCATCATAATAATACCTCCAAATTTGTCAAACGTGACATCAGATGGTTTTTATAGCCTCTAGTGTTCTGCCTACCCCATTAGGGATACAGGCGTGAAGTTATATCTATATGTGTATATATGTATGTAAGGAATCTGGGATTGAACCCGCACGTCTAACTCCTCAGCCATCTATCGACTGACTGCTCTACAAAGGCCGTAGGTATTAGGTACTAATAATGATGAGATAAATTATGTATACAATTCGAGACACGCACGGCAGTCTGCGCAGTGTCATCAATGCACCTAATAGGAAAGTTGCATTTGTAAATATAAGGTTACCCATTTGCAATTGACACTTCACTTAAAATTTGTTTTAGGAACTGTTTGAAAATGTGACACGCTGGACTGCGAGCGAAACAAAAACATAGAATATTCCAGCTGCTTAATAAAGTTTTTAAGTTTTTGCATTTATAATGCTCAATTATTCTTAAATAACCGAAAATATGTGAGAAATAAAAATTACCCGGATAGGACTCGAACCTGGGACCTTTTCGTTTGCCGGACGAGTGCTCTTCCACTGAGCTACCGGGGCCTGGCGGTACGCCTCGAATATCTTACCACATTTTTATTTTTACATTATATTGCTAACGTAGCTCCATCTTATGGTACAGCTTTGCAACTGAGACCACCCGAGACCAATTTCTTTTCAGAAATCTCTTTTGTATTTTTTATATCACATTTTTCGGTTATTTATTTCAGCTGCTTCTCTTCCCACGCGTATGTCCTTTAACTGACTTAGTATTGAAATCAGTACTGAGTCAGTTAAAGGACAGAGGTTTTATTGGCGTTTTTGCGGGCGATAGGCTGGCCCCGTGTCACTGCCATAGCCTCTCTCCATCATAATAATACCTACTTTGTTAAACGTGACATCGGGTGGTTTTATGGAATCTGGCGTTCTGCCTACCCCACAAGGGATACAGGGAAAATGTGTATGTCTGTGAAACTGTCTAAGGTGTGCTGTAAAGACTTAAATTACCAACCATGAAAGTAAAAACCAAAATCTAAACTAAGCTAATCTAATAAAGCTGTAGGAAGATTTGGAAATTCTTTTTGCATGTGATAACCGAACTCTTGGGGAAGATTATGTTATTATATCTTGAAATAGACAGTGTGTCCCCGCATATTTTGACGACCGGCTGGTGTAGTGGTAACATACATTGCCTTCTATGCCAGAGGTCCTGGGTTCGAATCCCGGCGGATATTTGTGTGATGAACACAGATATTAGTCATCAAGTCATGGATGTTTATATGTGTATTTAAGTTTATTTTCTTATAAAAAATATGTATTTATTTAATATGTATGTTTATATATTTCTTAAGTATATCATATTATCTAGTATTCATAGCACAAGTTCTTTAAGAAACTTAATTTGGGCTAGATAATGTTGTGTGAGTGTCAGAAATATTTATTATTATATAGTAATAAGACTTTAGGAGCAGTAAATATGAACAATTTCATCAACGAAAATACCCCATATGGTGGTTCAATTCCAAAACGCTGTCATTCTGTAGCAACTTTTATTTTTATATTCACCTTGATTTGTAAAACAACGGCTGTTTAAGTTGTGGGTCTTGCAGGGGCTCAATATTTATTTTATTTAAAAGACAAACGTTTAAAGTTACTGATAACATAAGAAAGCAAACAACTGATTTTATTGTAATTGCCGAAGGGAAAGAGTTTATTTCTTACAGTATTTTAGGGCATCAGGGCGCTTTATACTAAAATTTTGCGTAAACTAGAAAGAAAGAAAGAAAAAAAACATTTATTTCCCACAAAGACAAAACAGACATGTAACTTATATTTTTACATTTATACATATTATGTACAGTAGGGAAAAAGGAACAGACTCAGCATGTTGCTGGCATAACTACATCGTTAACCCATCTTTTTTTTCTTATCCTGTTATAATATATAAGTTGCTTAGAAAATTTATGTAAAAATCATTGCTTTCGTCTTAGGACCTACATAAAATTGTCCAAATCTTTTTTTTTCACTTTTTTTTTCATTTTTTTAAAGTAAATTTAAGTACTAGCCTCTACCTCTGGCCTCTAACTCTAGCCTCTATACTCCAGCAGAGGCTATGCGTTCAAAAAAATATTGTTTGTAGGGAGTAACGTGCGCGTAATCCCATGGAGTCAGCACTTCCCACGATCGCCGGCAAGCAGTTTCCCGGAATACCCTGCGAACTGTGGGATTGCTTCAATTCCGATTAATTTTAATGTTTAGTTTGTAATTTCGATGTTAGTGATAATTTTGTATTTTGAATATTGTTTTAGTCTCTTCTGAGTTTTGAACGATTAAAGTTTACTTGTAATAAAATTGATTTTTTTTTAAAAGACAACCTCCGGCCGTCTATACATAACTAGGGCGGTAAAAATATGTAATAAAATCCCTCTAGATATTAAGAATTTACCAATGACTTTATTTAAAAAGAGAATTTTTGACTTACTTCTATACAAACTATATTACAAAGTTACAGACTTTTTAAGTGCTTATAGACATTCAAATTATATTAATCTATCCAATTGTTTCTAATTGTTACCTTTTCTTTTGGACATCAATACGATGACATTTTAAAATTATATTCCATTTCACCAAACTTTGCACACCAACACCTGTTGGTAGGATCTTGAGAAACTTACTTTACTTTTTTAGACCTAAAAAGTACCAACTTCCTGGCAAATAAAGACATTTCATTTGACCAAGTTTTCCAACTGACCGCATATGACGAGCACGTATTGTACCATTCGTATTACCTTACGTTCCGTTCAGACTTATGCGCCCACGATTAGCTGCATCGTAACTTTGGACCTATCTTCCATTAATTAAGCTCATTATCGAACGCAGCATTTGGAGATATGAAACTACAATTTATCATAACCGTTGATATACTAGATTTAATAAGCGTATATTACTTATATTTGATATGTTAAATTTCAGGTCATCAGTACCAACCTGGGATCTGCATACAATAAAAATAAATAAATAATAAATATATATTTCTGACACTCACACAACATTATCTAGCCCAAATTAAGTTTCTTATAGAACTCGTGTTATGGATACTAGATAACTGATATACTTAAGAAATATATAAACATACATCTATACTTATAATAAATCTGTAGAGAGGTCAATTCTGTACATGAAATATTTTTTCAAAATAACTATTAGGGGGTGATTAGTGATCGATACTGATGCCAAAAATGCATCAGTAAAATTTTTGTCTGTCTGTCTGTCTGTATGTTCCTTATAGAAACAAAAACTACTCGACGGATTTTAACGAAACTTGGTAAAATTATTCTTCATACTCCTGGGCAGGTTATAGTATACTTATTATCACGCTACAATCAATAGAGCAGAGCAGTGAAGGGAAATGTTGGAAAAACGGGAGAAGTTACATAGAAATCATGTATGACAGAAATATTCTTCATAAAATTATATAAAAAATATCCCACAACAGTATATATCTATATTTTATGGTTGACTCACAATAACACGTGTAAATCCCGATAGCTTA